>OZ023262.1:274799825-275529545 GCA_964006375.1 Tillus elongatus
TTGCTAAAGACCCCCTCTATGTCTAGGAAGGCCCCCAGCGCCACCTCCCTGTTCTCCAGCGTATTCTCCAGTTTCAGCACCAGTTGGTGCAGTGCTGTTTCTGTTCAGAATCCTGCTCTGTATGCGTATTGTACGCAGTGTAGGGGATATGCTTCCAGTACACCGCCCCTAAGATGCCGGTCGAGCAGTTTTTCCACTGTTTTTAGCAAGAAGGACTTAGTGGCCTCAGGGACTTTGCCTGGTCATTTGGACGCCCAGGTTTAGGAATGAATACAACCCTGGCCAGTCTCCATGCCCTCGGAGTGTACCCCAGAGCCAGGCTGGCCCTCATAATAAGGGTAAGCACCGGTGCCAGTATATCTATCCCCTGTTGGAGCATGATGGACATTATTCCATCAAATCCCGGCGATTTGTATGGCTTAAAGCTGTTAATGGCCCATCTGGTTTTGCTCCAGCTAACCACCTCTTTAGCGACTGACCAGTCTACTCTAGATGCCCGCCTATAAGGCGCCTTTATTTCTGAGTGTTCCCAGTCCGGAGGTGATTGGTTTATTATGTTACAGCCGTGGAAGTGCGTCTTGAGTAAAATTTCCATACTTTCCTCCCCCGAGCTTGTAAAGCCTCCCGTGGATGTTCTAAGGGAGCCTATGTTAGTCTGAGGGCCCTTGGACATGATCTTGTGTACTCGAGCACTCTCGGACGTGTTTTCCACTTTCTCGCAGTGCCTCCTGCACGACTCCTTCTTAGCGTCTCTCAGTCTTTTATTATAGGCCGTTAGGGCCTGCCTATATTCATCCCATGCTCCCGACCTTTTGGCCACGTTAAACAGCTTACGAACCTGCGTCCTCCTTTGCCTGAGGTCCTCGTTCCACCACGGGACTTCCTGGTGGACACCCTCATTTTCAGGGGGCAGTTGGCGTTGTAGGCCGAGGTGATTGCGTCTCGCAATTGGACTGCTGCAATCTCGAGGACTATTGAATTGTCTATGGTACTCTTAACCCCCCGAAGTTCCACTGCTAGGTCTGACCTGTGGGCTTCTCAGTCCGCCTTGCGAGGGTCCCGGTACCATACCGTTTGTCTTTCGACTTTGGCGATTTCAAACCGGATGTATCTGTGGTCTGAGCTACTCACTTCGCCAGACACAGCCCAGCTCTTAACAAAGTCATCCAGAAACTGAGTGGAAACTGTCAGATCTAAAACTTCCTTACGCCGTGTTATGACGAAGGTCGGTTTATTACCTCTATTCAATATGTCTAAATTAAATTTCATAAAGAATTGTAAAAGTGCCCCTCCCGTAGAGTTTGTGTCCGAGCTACCCCACAACTCATGGAGCGCATTCGCATCCATGCCGATGATGAACTGCCATCCACCTGCTCTGCTACCCACCATCAGCTGCTCCAATTCGTTGGGTAGAGGAAGGTCCGTGCTGTCCCCTGGCAGATAGGCTGACGGGACCGTAATGTTCCTCAGCCCATCCGCTCCTCCACATCGGATTTTGATCGTTGCCAGGTCTCTGGAACAGAAATTCATTAAAGGCAGAAACTCTATCCCTTCCCTGACAAAAATGCAGGCCCTCGGGTACTCGCTGGATCTGCTGTAGATGAGCTTTCCAGCAGCTCCGCCGAGTCCCTTGATCTCTCCTTTATAGGAGTACGGTTCCCGGATGAGGGCCACATCCGTGTTTCTCAGAGCCATCAGTAGTCCGGCCGTGGCCTAAGTCCCATTAACCCGTAGTTGCTTCCCCAGTGGGCGGAAGCTAACCCTTCGCAGGCCCCAGAATGCCTTGAGGGAGGTTCCTTCAGGTGCTCTGTAAGACGCCTGGTCGATCGAGAAGGCGAGAGTCTGTCCTTTCTCCTCTGACTTCCTGCTTAAAACCGACCAGTGTTGTGTTCCCAGTTCAGGGTTCTGGATCTTCAGTCTACAGATCACCGTCTCCTGCGGGACGGTGTCAGGGATCCGTACGAGGACCTTGCGTCTCTTTGGGGTTCCTTGGGCTCGACGGCTGTCAAGTCCGCCCCCTCCCAAATCTGACCGAGGCCCCCGATCGTTTTCCGCAGCCAGTCCCGCGACTGCGGGCCGGCACAGGTTATCCAGAGGATACCCCCTCCAGGCGCGCCCGGTGGAACTGAGGCGGGCTCTCCCCTTCCTGAAGAGAGTCCATCGCAGCTACCACCGCAGCCTGGATCTGGTCCGCCTTCCCCTGGTCTAGCGTGACCTCAGGATGGCGTCTGTCAATCACCGCCATCCCGAGGCCCTCCGCAGCCTCCCTATACGAGCCAGTCTGCGCTGGTGTTCCGGCCTTGGTCCTTTTGGGACGTCTGTCTGTAGTATGTGTGCTACAGCCTGAACGCGGCGTCTTCTGACCCGCACTCTCCTCTTGCGCCTTTACAGGTGTCCTGTCTCTGTTGGGACGTCTGTCTGTAGTGGGCGTACTAGAGTTCGAGCGCGTCCTCTTCTGACTCGCACTCCCCTCTTGCGCCTTTACAGGTTTCTCGACCGTCCACGTCCCGGTCGCCATTTTCTGCGCCCTCCGGAACTTCTTTCTTTGCGCGCCGGAAAGACGCTTGGACTGCCGGGGCAGTCCCTCTACTGTTACAGTAGGGTCCTCACTGGTGGAGGGGCCCCCGGAGTCCGCAGAGCTCGCTGCCCTCCGGTGGGACCCAGCCTCCAGCTTGGGTGTCGGGGACCGGTCTCTGGCCGAAGCTACCCCCTGATCCCCCGTATCTACGTCGGTCGTGAGACCTCCAGAGTCCGCTGCCGCCCCCTGGCTCGTCTCCGTTTCCGGAATAGACTCAAGGCACAAGTCTGTAGCCGAAGCCACTCCTCGAGCCTCATTGGTTTTGGTTTTATATGTATTTATTATCTTCATGTTGTTCCCACGAGAATGGGGGAAATACTGTCCACACCATCAGAACCCCCTGTGTGGTGCAAGGCGGGTTACTCTGGAGGGTTGGCCGGTACTCCAGAGGTTTCCGTTCACGACACCATCACCCTGGTGCCATCCATCGCTAGGCACGGGTCACGTGACACTGTAGATTGGGAGAGTTTAGTTCGACCTCATTGTCTAGATCCGTCATGTTTAGTTATTAGCAGGGTCACCTCGTGGAGGATGCGGCTTTACGCCGCGCATGACGGTCTTGGGGAAAGCTTTATCGAAAGTTTCTGTTGTTATTTCCACTTCCTCAGCTTGCCCCCTGGAGTCCTTTGGCCCGCGGCTCCTTAACCCCCTACGGCATATTACTAAAGTTAATACTTTAAACTTACACAGACCTTGAAGATCGATTTTAGAGGTCCTAGTAGTCGCACATTTAAAGAATACAACTTTACCCAAGTTTGCAAAATTTGAAGTAAATACACAATGAATGAAATACGTTCTTGCAACTCCAACTGTGAATAATTTTTAAACGAGTTGATAAAACTTCCAAAAAAAAATTGTGTGCTGAATTCAGAAAAGAAAGAGCTCTCATATGATGTAACACTCGACCCATGTTCCCTATTTAAAATATAAGGGTTGTTATCACCACCCTTAAGGGGTTGATGTGACAAAGTTAAGTTTTATGTCAAAACATGTCTCCCTCAATATTAAATTTGTCGTGTTTCAGCGTTTCTTAAAAAAATTATCTGGACGCAAATCGGTCTGTTTCGTTTTCAATGCGCCACCCTGTATATATATATATATATATATATATATATATATATATATATATATATATGTATATGTATGTATGTATAGGTATATTTGTTAATACATAATTTTACAACGTGTTTCACACATAAACTTAATGCTTGTGCTTGCAATAAACTCAATTTTGATTTCTGACCTGCCTAAAGGGAACTGCCAAATCTTGCTACTGTCACATTTTTAAGTTTGTTAAATATTCCAACAACTTTGAACTTCCTTTCTGCAACTAACAGTTGCACTACAACTCTAAATGTTCAGCTCTAATTTTACAACCAGGAAATTCCTCCAGAATACTGATATCAATTACGACACAAAAATTTTGACATTTTCATTTTATATATCCATATAAAAGTTCAAACAGGCCTACTGACCTTGGAAATGGGTTCTAGGGGCCCTAATTCACGCTCATTTGAAAAAAATCCAAAAGTCTCACCGTCGTTACCTCTTTATTAGTAAATTGTTTAATGAAAATTCACTAATAAGAATGTCTGTTAAATATGGGTATCTGCAGCCATATCAGATAACGAACATTTTCGAACACCCCTTATAACTGAACTATGCAGAGGAGGAGGCTGTAGAGGACGACCGCCTTCGTCGGAGCGTAACGCAATTTACAAGTTTATCTATGTAATAAGCAGCGCACTTGCTACTCGTGGGAAAACTACGTGCCACTTCCTCATTCAAATGAGTGACAGGACCCGTTATCGTGCATAGGAGCACCAGCCGGGGCTAGCACGATGCAACACAAAACGCGAACCACTATTAAACGTACATGCGAATATATTCACAATGATCGAGATTGGGTTTGTGCAACTTTAATAGCTTCGAAAACTAATTCTGATGCGAATAAAAAAAATATGAACGAAATGTTGTCAGGTGATGGACGCAATTTTGTTGTAAAATGAATGAAGAACTTTTTGTTCTGTTTGTAGCCGTCTGCACGCTAACGTTCGTCAAAAAGTCATTGTCTGCCATGAATAACACTTATATTGAATTTTAAATAATTAAAGGCGTCCAAATAAAGTCCAGACGCAGCAAGTGCTTATAATTTTCGTTATTTTTAGTGAATTTTCTTGAAAAAAAATTCACTATTGACGAGATCAGTGTTTGTTTATATATATATATATATATATATATATATATATATATATATATATATATATATATATATATATATATATATATATATATATATATATATATATATATATATAGGTATACAGGATGGCTCATTAGTGCGAGGAACTACGATATCTCCTTTAATATTCAGAATTTTGAAAAATGTTTTATACAAAAGTTGTTGGGAATGACGAGGGGCATATTTTAAAAATAATTGTAACTATAAAGGGTGTTACCTAAAAGTAGGGCAACATGTAAGTTTTTTATTTTAAATGACACCATATGTTTTTTTGTTTTTTATCGGATTTGCCATAAAATTCTCTATATGGTACAGTTATTTGTTTTCCAAAAATTTGCGGTGTTGCCAAGTAAATAATTATTTATTAAAAATTTTAACAAAAACATCATAGTAGAAATGCGGCTGCCAATCCCCTAATATTGAAAAGAATTAAAGGGTTTTCGCCATCGTCAAAGCTGAACCTTTAATAAAGTCACCGAACTTAACAAAACTCATTTAATTTGTACAGGGTGTGTTTAAAAAAAAATCGAACTTTCTAAATTTTACTATGAAAAAACTTGATTTTTTTAAAAGGAACACCCTGTATTTTATTAGCCTATCTTGTAGCCTACTTCCATACCATCAAATTTTGTTATGAGGATGATTCTCAAAAAATGCATAGTTTTTGAGATAAATCCATTTTTATGAAAAATGGTATCTCCTATACGAAACAATAATTATTATTAGTAGACTATGACTTTCACTTTCAAACAACTGTCATACTAATTTATTTTAAGCAAACTGTCAAGTAATTTCCGAAGTAAATTTGCATAGTTAATGAAGAAATTGTAAAGTTAAAAAAAATGAATTTTTTCAAAGAAGAACTTGTCGATATGATATTCACATTAGGGGCTAGTGATAAAAATGGTTTATTAGCCGTTAGAGTATATCATCAGACTTTTCCGCAAAGACCACCGCCAAGAAAGGAAGTATTTGAGAAATTATTAGACCGCTTTTCTCGTACTGGAAGAGTGAATTACGAAAAAGGTGAGCGAACCAAGCCCGCCAATTCAGAAGAAAATCAGTTATCTGTTCTACTGAAAATAACTGAAAATCCGCACATTTCACAAAGAGCCATTGCGAATGAAACTGATTTATCTAGACGCTCTGTTCAAAGGGTTCTTCGTAATAATAAACTACACCCATATCACATACAACTCTTGCAAGAGTTAAATAACCAAGATTATGTAGCCAGAATGATTTTTTGTCAGTGGGCGCAGCAGAAGATTCAGCAAGACGGACGCTTTTTTGATTATGTTTTATTTGTTGATGAAGCCACTTTCCACAAAAATGGAAATGTTAATCGCCACAATTTTCACTACTATGCGACTTCTAATCCCCAGTTTATAAGAACACATAGCCAGACAAGGTGGTCATTGAATGTATGTGGTGGTATAATAGGACATTATGTTATTGGGCCTTACTTTTTCGAAGACCGTTTAACAGGGCAAGTTTACCTCGAGTTTCTCCAAAATGAATTGCCAAGATTGCTTCATCAGTTACCAAACTATATTAGAAACAGAATGTGGTATTTACATGATGGTGCTCCAGTGCATCATACGGCAGCAATCCATGAACACCTTCAAAACGCTTTTCCTGATAGATAGATAGGAAGAGGTGGCCCAGTGAGATGGCCCCCCTCGTTCACCCGATATCACCAAAATGGATTTTTTTTTGTGGGGATACGTTAAAAATCAGTTTTACCAAATTCCGCCCAGTACAAAAGATGACACGAAACAGCGAATTAGAGAAGTTTTCAGAAATATTGATAACAATGTCCTAACTAACGTGAGTCAATCTTTTGAAAGACGAATTGAAATTTGTGTAAATAATAATGGTGGCCATATTGAGCATTTACTGTAGTATACCTAATGTTTTATTTATTGTTGATAATGATTATTATTAGTTTATAAATGCTTTGAGTAAAAAATAGAAGTGAATATTAAATTTTTTTTAAAAATAGAATCATCCTCGGAAACCTCTTTCTGTTAAAAATCAATCCATTTAAAAACGTTAATTTCATTTACAAATTAGGTAGTAGTAGTTGCATTTGAGTGATTGAGTTATTATGTTCTAGCCTACCTACCAATTATTCTTGTTCCTCTATAGGCAAGACGGGGTTAAGCCATTTTTCATAAAAATGGATTTATCTCAAAAACTATGCATTTTTTGAGAATCATCCTCATAACAAAATTTGAAGGTATGGAAGTAGGCTACAAGGTAGGCTAATAAAATACAGGGTGTTCCATTTAAAAAAATCAAGTTTTTTCATAGTAAAATTTAGAAATTTCGATTTTTTTTTTAAACACACCCTGTACAAATTAAGTAAGTTTTGTTAATTTCGGTGACTTTATTAAAGGTTCAGCTTTGACGATGGCGAAAACCTTTTAATTCTTTTCAATATTAGGGGATTGGCAGCCGCATTTCTACTATCATGTTTTTGTTAAAATTTTCAATAAATAATTATTTACTTGGCAACACCGCAAATTTGTGGTAAACAATTAACTGTCGCATATAGAGAATTGTATGGCAAATCTGATAGAAAACAAAAAACATATGGTGTCATTTAAAATAAAAAACTTACATGTTACAAATATTTTTAAAATATGCCCCTCGTCATTCCCAACAACTTTTGTATAAAACATTTTTCAAAATTCTGAATATTAAAGGAGATATCGTACTTCCTCGCACTAATGCGCCACCCTGTATATATATATATATATATATATATATATATATATATATATATATATATATATATATATATATATATATATATATATATATATATATATATATATATATATATATATATATATATATATATATACAGTCCCTGCTCAAATTATTATACTCACTGCATAAATTAGACATTTTTCATATTTTTTTGCAGTCAAACATCAACCAATACTTCAAATGACACAAGTATTATCTGTTTGTACAGTGAGGACCTAAAGTCCCCCCCCCCCCAATTTCTGAACCGTCCGGTATATTGTGATGAAATTTGGAACGATGATATATGAGAAAGGTCTGCATTTTTTTTTTGACATATCAATGACAGCTTTAAATGTCAAGGTGACAGCTGCGCGTGCTTTTGGAATATTTTTTTAAATGGAAACGGGGATCGAGTGATACCTCATTTTGAAGGTCTTTTTATGCTCAGAACATTCTCCAGTTTTGAAAACATTTGGTTCAGTATTTTCCAAATTAGAATAAATAATATCGATTTCTACGTTATGACTACCCTTGTTTAATATAAAAAATACAATTACTCCACTTATTGATGATGTTGTTGCCCAAAAGCCCCATGAGTTTCAAGAGATTATATTTCAACAAGACGGAGCCCCACCTCACTATTTTAGACAAGTCAGAGATTACCTGGGTGAGGGTTATGAAAATAGATGGATTGGTCGTCGAGGTCCTACGGAATGGCCAGCTCGATCCCCAGACCTCACGCCTCTAGATTTTTTTCTTTGGGGGTACGTTAAATCTGAGGCTTATAAAACGGCTCCTGGCTCATTAAATGAACTTAGAACTTAGAAACGAATTACAGATGTTTGTTTAAGAATAACGCCACAGATGCTTCATAATGTCAGAGAACAATTTACCCGTAGAATATCTATCTGTCAGGAGGTCCATGGTGGTCATTTTCAACATCTGTAGAAGTAACCACTTCAACAGTTTGTGTCTTTAGATTTAATTTGAAATGTTTTTCAATTTTCCTAGTAAGGGTTAATTAGTTGTTATTTGTTATTGTTAAATTGTGTTTTATTTTGAAACATAAATAATTTAAAATTATCTATGTGTACTTTACTGGGGAAACAGTACGACAGAAACTATGATAATTACATCTAATAGGTAAAAAAATTGTGTTATAAACAAGGGTAGTCATAACGCAGAAACCGATATTATTTATTCTCATTTGGAAAATACTGAACCAAGTGTTTTCAAAACTGGAGAATGTTTTGAGCATAAAAAGACCTTCAAAATGAGGTATCACTCGACCCCCGTTTCCATTTAAAAAAATATTCCGAAAGCGCGCGCAGCTGTAACCTTGACATTTAAAGATGTCATTGATATGTCAAAAAATGCATACTATTCGGATATATCATCATTCCAAATTTAATCACAATACACCGGACGGTTCAGAAATTAGGGGGGGGGGACTTTAAGTCCTCACTGTATATACTTTAATGTAATACACATGAAAATTGACACATTTATGTGTATACTTTGTTGATATATATATATATATATATATATATATATATATATATATATATATATATATATATATATATATATATATATATATATATATAAATAATTGCATTGAGAGGATGCCACGAAGAATTCAAGCTGTAATAGCTGCGAGGGGCGGCGTTACAAAATTAACATTTGACGTATATATATATATATATATATATATATATATATATATATATATATATATATATATATATATATATATATATATATATATACGTCAAATGTTAATTTTGTAACGCCGCCCCTCGCAGCTATTACAGCTTGAATTCTTCGTGGCATCCTCTCAATGCAATTATTTTTAAGTTGTCATTATGATGCCAATGATGTATGATTCTTTCTGTTAGGATCTGTTTTGTCGTTATGACTTCCTTTCGCAGTTCAAACTTCAAACTCTCCCAGACGTTCTCGATCGGATTCATATCCGGAGAATTTCCACACCAATCTAGCACAGGTATTTGTTGTTCCTCTAAAAACTTTTTTATTGATCGTGCAGTATAACAGGGTGCTCCATCATGCATAAATCCTTTTGGTTCTCCATTTGGAAACCACTCGTTCAGTTGAGGAATCAAGCGACTTTCCAATACGATCTTGTACTGCTCCTGGCGTATGGTACCTTGAACCAGATAAAGGCGCCCCAAACCCTTCCCAGAAATAACAGACCAAAACATCACTGACTGTGGGTGGTTCACAGTTTTTACTATGCAGTCTTCTTTGTATTTTTCTCCCTCTCGTCTTCTGACAAACTGAGAGTTTTCTCAGAGAATTTGGATGGTCAATTCATCACTAAAACAAACCTTAAGAAAAAATTAAAATTAGCTATTACATGACTGCTCCAAACAGCTTACCTTCTTCCAATCATCAACAGTAAGATGCTTGTATCGATTGTCCCACTGAAGCCTCTTATCTTTCATCGTTTCAGTCAACCTTGGTGTTTTTGCTGGTCTCCGGCATTTGAAACCTAACGCGTACAAAGTTCTCCGAACTGTTGCTTGAGAACAAGTGACCCCCCCACATCCTGGATTTTATTTGGGAGTCATTTTTTTTCTGCCACAACGCCCCCTTCGCTTGCCTTCGGTCGATTCACAATTTGATGTTTTACGCTTTAAATCTCGTACTGTTGACTGCGAAATGTTGCATTTGGCTGCAATTTGCCTTTGGCTCATATCTGTATTATTCAACAATGTGATAACTGACGCTTTTCTTGATGGTGAGAGGTATTTTCTTTTACCCATCTTAAATTATTTTAAAATTGGTTAACCAGGTGTTATCATCACGTCTGAAAACTAAAAACGTACTACATACCTTCAAATTAAATTGTTGTATTATGTCCTAATAATCTGTCAGCTAAAAGACTTTGTTAATGTGTGCCAAAAACTAGTTATTAACTCCTAAATTCAATTTAGAAAGATGTAATCATACAACAGTAAATCACTCAACTTACATCAACCACATGGAAAATACACCTGTTTTGTAATTGACAGTTGACAATTCTATAAAACATATAAATAATGAATAGTTTATACGTCACACACGATTGTATAATGGGTTGCATAGATAATAGGCGTAAAATTAGCTGCTAAATAGTCTTCATAAATGAAAAATGTGATAATTTTCAGGTGAGTATAATCATTTGAGCAGGGACTGTATGTATATATATATATATATATATATATATATATATATATATATATATATATATATATATATATATATATATATATATATATATATCTGACCGATAACTCAAAAAATAATGGACCGATTTTGATGAAACTTGGTAGGTGCCATCTTTTTGCAAGTGGCTTGGATAAATTCGCTAGCCAGGAAAATCGGCCCAGTTTTCCCGGAAAATCGGCCCAGTTTTCCCAGAAAATTGGCCCAGTTTATATCTCCGGAAATAACATAGCGAGGGCAACGAAATTTGGTAAGCGGGTTTATATCATTATAGGTAAATTAACTGCCAAAATTTACCACTGTAAGTTGAAAGACAAAAAAGTTAGAGGCATTTAAAGAAAAATAAATTGGGGTTTTCCTCAAAACGTCTAAAGTCGCGATTTAAAACGTCAAAATTGGCAACATTTAGGCAGAGAGAGAGAACTTGAAACTAATACGGGCTATGAAAAGAAAATGTCTCAAGAAGAATGTTTTGCAAACCCTGTGAAGTCTTAGCTTCAACCGTCACTGTCCTTCATTTTACTAAAATATTTCCAGAAAATTCATTTCAAATAAACCCTTTCTCTGATGCTTTGGCAGTAATCTTAGCTATAGAGTTTATCATTTAGTAGTATAAAATTTTCGTCTAATTTTCGTAAAAAATCAATAAATCTCAATATATCCGTTATTATACAAGATATATAAAAAAATTACATTAATTATAAGGTGTCTTGAGCTACATCTTGAAAAAATATCTCTACAATCACAGAGTGGCTCATAAGTCGTTGGTGATACAATGATATAATGCATGTTTGTAATAAAAGAAATTAGGGACACTGCAAGTGTGTTATGGTAGCGAATTTCGATTAAATGATTTAAATTTTAATAGATCAATTTGCTATTAACGTATAAGGTTGACCAAGAAACGAGTATTTTCGGGAACACTTTAAGTTGACTTTCGGAACTTTTTGTACATTTTCAAACAATAAAGTTATTTGATGAAACATGGCACTGCGTGAGTGGGAAGACCCGAAGCAACGTGCCGCCACCTTCTTGCGGAACCAAGTAGTATGTTGTCACGCCAGCTCCAAATAACACAAAGTGTTAAAAAATAGAGACTGTATACAACCAACTAACAATTCAGTAAATTGTCAACCCTGGCCCATTTCTACCCTATTATAGGGACAAAGTATGTAAGGCTATATGTATTCTCGCCACAATTAGAACCGTAGACCGGTTTCGCTCTAATTAGAGCTCTTCAGTACGGCATACTAATTGTAGCGAAAATACACATATTAAGTAAAACGGCTATGGTAGCCAGCCGTCCAACACTAAGTGAATGGTGAGACACGAAGCAACGTGCCGCCACCTAGTGGTGGCGAGATGTTAGTTGCGAACAGCGTTCCTGGAGGACGTCCTCTTGAAACGGGAAAACCACTCAAATACTTGAGTTGTCCCAAAAGTACCACCCTTGTAGGCCGTGTTTAACATTTCAAGAGTTTCTGTGTCAGTTTTTTCGAGCAAACAGCAAAACTTCACGGCCTGGCGTTGTTCACGATAATCAGCCATTGCAAAAGCGAAGAGCACACAAAACAATTATCACTAAAAAAACCTCACACAAACCGAACGGAACCTTCTTTAGCGACGACATTTACTAACGTGGCAATGGTAGCACTATACTCTCCTAGGGGCAGAACGCGGCACTATAAAAACTCCGCCCACCACAACATTATTTAGGTTTCGTTTGGGTACCCCCTCGTATATCAAGTGAATCATCAGTTAATTCCATTAGAATGAGGTTTCTAAGTTCATCATTATTTTTGTTTTCAATTTTAAATCGTCGTTAAAATGTTGATTTGATTTTGGTTCATAATTACAGAGTATCGCGCAATTTATAATGACAGACAAATGTTAAAATACTGCTTGAAGTCCAACAATGCGTTCATATGACACAACCGCTGTATTGTATTAAGAGTTAAGATGAACGCTTAAACTCAGCCGTTGGCGCCTAGTGAACGCGGCCAATGTCTTTATCGATTGTAGAGACCATTGACTGCATTTGTGGCGTATTCTGGAGGTATTTCTTGTGCTACAAATTTCTTTTATTTCTTAGCTACTCCACAGTCATTAGAGCACCATTAAACATGATTTATTTTAGGCAACCCCATAGAACCAGTCGTTAGGTGCTTGATAGCGAATTCACGTTTAATATTTACATTTACGAAGAATTCATGTGACATGTAATGTTCCATTTTAAAATACACGCTTTGATTCATTACTGTTATAAATACTTTTGACAATAGTAAGTTACTATAAAAATAATTGACTCTATGTTGCATAAAATAACTTCACACGCTACGAGTGGCTGCATTTCGTATCTCAGAACAGATACTTTGTAACATTATTTATTTATGTTTATTAAAACTTGTCGTTATCAAGAGATCTACAAGGACACCAGCATTTCGCGTACAGTACGCCCAAAGGAGTAAATCTTCGGCGCAGTGATAAATCCCATTCCTACAGATAAGGCTTACAGCGCATACAAGTAACTGTATAAAAGAGCATATCTTCTATGGCTTCGACAGAGTTCTCGGCTTCAGTTAACACTAAGAACTCTTAACTAACCAGCAGTAGTGGTCATCCGGGACCAACATCGACATAGTGAAACCATCTGTGGACATCGATCGTAATAAACATCCGATACACCCCCGTGGTGCTTTAGAATCCTAACATATGTAGCTGGCGAGACAGAAACGACTTGACGTGTGTAGTTGCGTTCGAGACATCCAGGTGCGCTTTTAAAGTTCGTCATAAACATTTTTTTTGATACAGGAGGGGTAAATGCTCATGCAGACCCCATTGACGGCCCCGTAGGTGCCATGGGATATCGAGGTACTGTGAGACTGTACTCGCTAAAACCCCCTCCCTGGGAGTACCGGACCTTAGTCCATACCTCCGTCGGAAAGATTTCACACAATGACTTTTTGGGTATGAATGTTTCCATTCTGTTTTTTCCGCGGGGGCGTTAGCGGGTAACTATAAGCTTTGGACGCTTATGCTTATGTGGAAGTTGCTCATCGCATTCGGTGGCACTACGGAGAAGAGCATTTGGGTAAGCAGCCGTTTTTACGAACTGAGTTGTGGATAGTTGAGTTATGAACTCAAGTATCGAAGGCATTTCCAGATCAGAGTGAATCTGACTGTTTCGGACAAACCATGGCGCTACGGTAACCATTCTCAGAATTTTATTCTGGATGATTTGAAGGGTCTTGATGTGTGTTGCGGCCGCGGTGGCCCATGCAGGGGATGCATTGGTCAAGGCTGGCCGGATGATGACTTTGTACATGAGCAACTTGTTGTTCATGGACAGTTTGGAACTTCTAAAGTGGGAACAGCTTCGAGATGAACATCGAGGCTTTTTTTCGGGCGTGATCGACATGGGGGCGCCATGATAAGTGTTTATCGAGGAAAACCCCGAGGTATTTGGCGGAATCTTGCCAGGGAATTAGACGGTTGTCTAATGATACGTGTTCGTGAGGTGTGTGTCTCCTCTTGGAAAATATGACAGCTGAACATTTATCTGGGTTTATGGCTAGAAGGGATTTCCTATACCATGCTTGCAGCTCGACTAAGGCGGTCTGAAGTCTTTAGGTTATTATCCTCGGCTGAGTGGAGCTGCTGAGGATGGTAGTATCGTCTGCGTACAGTGCGTATGTCACGGGCTGTCGGAATGTCTGCGACAAATATATTGTACAGCAAAGGGGGGATAGCAGAACCCTGCGGGAGACCAGCTGTGGCTGGGTAGTTCTAGATCTGGCTCCCAGATGTTTGACCTGGTACTTCCTCTGTTGCAGGTATGACCTGATTACCAGAATCAGAGGGAGAGGATAATTAAATGATAGATGTTTGTTTAGGAGGCCCTAATGCCAAACCCTATCGAAGGCTTGAGCAATGTCAAGAAATATTGGACCAGTTGACTTGTTTTTATTAAATCCTTCGGTGATGTTTTCCACCACACGAACGACTTCGTCTGTGGTGGAGTGCTGGTGTCTGAAACCGAATTGCTCATCCGGGAGGATATGATTTTCTGAGGTGAATGAAGCTAGCCTTTTCTGAATCAGTTTTTCGGCGATTTTGCCGATGACTGGTAGTAGGCTAATGGGCCTGTAGTTCTGATGGAACAGCGGATCTTTGCTGGGTTTCGGGATGTTGATAATGTGGGCAAGTTTCCACATGGAAGGAAAATATTGAAATCGCAGCATGGCATTCATAATCGTAACTAGGAATACCATGGCTTTGCGGGGGAGGTTTTTCAGGGCTACGTTGGAGATTCCATCGTATCCCGGAGCTTTCCTATTTTTTAATGATTTGATTATTTGGGAAACTTCTTCGAAAGTTGTGGACTCGATAGTTGGGTCTGGGGTGGCGCGAAGCGCACTCCTGACGTGCTACATGCGACAGATCAACGTTGTTATAATTCGGGCTGAATTGCAACTCCAGATGATCTGCGAATGCAGTAGCTTTCTCCGCATCCGTGTATACGACACCGTTACGGCCGTGAAGTGGGGATATCGGAAGTTTTTGGGAGCGAAGGGCTTTTGCCATTTGCCAGATGGAATTGTCTTGGGTAGACAGGGTTTGCAGGCGCTCCTCCCAACGATTGTTGCGGAGTTCTTCTAGGGCGGATCTTACTTGTTTGATGAGTCTGTTTGCGTCTCGTTTGTCGGTGGGGTTTTCGGTGCTGTGAGCTAGTCTACGCACGCGTTTTTTTTTTCGAGTATCATTTCTCTGATACTGGAGGAAATGGTGGCAGATTGCTCGGGGCGGGGTACGTCCTAGATGCATGTTCGATACAACATATTTTGGACTGTAGATTATCCACTGCACCCTCGAGTTCGGGGATGCTGCGGATAACCGGAATATTGCCAAGGGTGTTTTTAAGATGATCTGTGAAAACTGACCACAGTACTTTTTTCCTTGGGAGGGCGGGTTCGTCGCTGACGTCGCCGAGCTGCAATATGACTGGGTTATGGTCCGACGAGAGGTCGTTTTGGGTTGATATTTCATGGAGAAGGGTGGTGTTCGACATGATTACTATGTCGAGCACGTCGAGTCTACCCGCACTGCCGAAGTGTGTGGGTATTTGGGGAGCGTCAACCGGCCAGTTTGCATGGTTTTCGATATAGGCTTGGAGGATTTTCCCATTTGTGTTGGCATTACGAGAATGCCAATTGGGGTGTTTGGAATTTAAATCGGCAGCAATTATTATGGGCTGGTTGGTATCGAATAAGATGTCTAGGTCGGCGTCTAGAATTCTCTTTTGTGGAAGGTTATATGCAGAAATGAGCTTTATTGGGCCTGCAGAGGAAGTGTTAACTACGATTTGCGTAGCCTCGATGTTTTGCAGGGCTGGCGTACTGAGAGGGTGGTGGTCAATATTTGTCTTAACATACACTGCCGTGCCGCCACCCCTGGAAGCGTAATAAACATCTGGATAAGCTGCCTTTATGTGTCACTGGACCTACAAAAGTTAGCAAGCAGGTAAGAATTCTGCTACTATGGATGGTATAAACCACGCTTTTAACCTGTTTTTTCCTGGTGTGACCTTTACTGTACTTGTATATCTGCTTGAATGGGTTACGAGAATATAAGGCAGGCTGGTGGCTGGTAATATTAGCTTTATAATAATCATTTATAAATAGCCATTGTCCAATGATACGAGCTACGGCTGCGATATAGATAAGCCGAGTAGGGGAGCTATCAATAAATACATGGATGTATTGAAGGACTCTATGAAATAGAGAACAAAAGAGATAGAAATTGTCTATGGTTTTATCAACGACACTAAAATATTTTATGTAGGTTTGCATATATATATATATATATATATATATATATATATATATATATATATATATATATATATATATATATATATATATATATATATATATATTGTAAATAATAGACAATAAGATAACAGAAAGAAGAATAAATATTATTTTGGTTATTGTATATCTGACTTTATATTATTTTCCATACTTAGTTTTATCACCCGTTCTTTGCACGAACGACTGTAACAAAGTAAATAAAGCCGAATTTATTAGGCGAAACAATTAACCAGAGTGTTACACTGGAATGAAGATTTGGTGATCCGTATACAGGACCATTATTATTTAATGAATATTAGAAACGTGTTATGAGTTTGACGACCCTGAATTTATATTTAAAAAAAGTCTGGACGCAGCAAGCGCGTTATGGTAGTGAATTTTCATTAAATGTTTTTAATAGCAAACATGTCTTGTTTAATGAAAGCATTGGTAACCAGTATAACCTATATAGTAGAAACAATGTACCACATTTCATCGAAATAATTTTTTTATTTGAAAAAGTAACAAAATTTTCCGAAAATTAACTTAAAATGTTCCCGAAAAAACTGGTCCAATTTTCCTGGCCAACGAACCTTTTCAAGCTATTTAATCCCAGAAAGCTTTTCGACAAATTTCGCAAAAAAAGGTGCATGATAATTTACCATTTTTTCACGAAAATCCGAAAACTTTTTTTACAATAACTTATTAAACATTATTATATTATTATGCCCTTCAGTTCTAAAATACGAAATACAGGATGTTCCATTTGAAACAATTGAGTTTCGGGAGTTTGACCTGTTTTAAATTCAATCATTATTTGAGAGCGCCCTGTATACGGCATGTCGATTTTTTTGACGAGTAATATAAGGGAAGACCTCTGGGAATGCCTCATTTTTATGGGACTCTGTTATCTATTGGTTAAAATGCCGTATCATAATTTTTGATATGTGCCAAAAATGTGAAAAGTTGCAAAACAATTGAAATAACTTGAAACAATGAACGCTATCAATTTTTTTCCCTACAAACATGCATTATAATTCGATCAAAATTCCAATACTGCTACTGCAAAAATGCAGTACTGGATACTGGATGCAATAACCTAAGGTATGTTCGAAGAAAATTTGTATCACTGACGACTTATGGGCTTATACCCTTGTATAAATATAAGTTTGACAATTTATGGGAGCATCTGAAATTATTTTGGTTTATAATGAATCATTTCATCAAAGTTTAGTTAAAGTGAAATATACTTTTGTCAGAAGACCTTCTAGGGAAAAGAAAAATAAAAGTAAATTAGAAAATCCATATTTATTTTATTAAGGATCCTTGGGTGCTAACGAGTGAACATATTGTTATTATTTAATAATTTGTTAAATCTAGTAGCTATGAGCTGATACATGCATGGGGTCCAAACAATGCAAATTCTCTTATTCTTTTTAAAAACGTTTCAATATGAATCCTCAAAGCAGCTATTCTTTTACTTGATTTAGCCTATGCTTTTGAAAATTTAATAAAACTGCCATGATGCCCTTATCGTACATTCTTCAAATCCTAGGTAAACATTGTAAACGTGACAATGCCGCAAAAAAGATCATAATGTTGTGACATCGGACTCAAACCCGCCAGCACCATCTTCTGTCGCAAGCGCAAACTATGTGTATTTTGTGAGGTAATAACCCTAAGTTTTACATTCAAATTCATAGATTAAATTATTGAAATCTTTGGTAAATTTTTTCTGCGATATTAGAACAGTTTAAAGAAAAGTAACTAGTGTGTCAGACTGGTATTCATACGAACTTACGAAATACGCAATAAAAAAATTCTGTTACGACCCCATTGAGAAAGTGCGGAAGCTACAATAAACAGGAACCGCTGGATACAGTCATTTTTTCCCTCAGGGCTCATCCGCGGCTTAACCGCCCCGATAGCGTTTCAGCCTTTGGCTTATTATGCATGCCCTTAGTCTTTTTACTCCACCCATTCCAAAATCACTGTGCCTTGAACTAATCTGCACAGCGGTTGGTAGGGTCTAGACTGACCGTAGATCAGTTGTCTTTTGCGGTCCAGAGCTTTCCACTCGCACAAGATGTGTTGGGCTGATCCCTTCCCCTCGCCAGAGTCTGCATGCGAGGTCCCCCACGAACCTCCCCATTTTATGCAGGTGTTTCTTGACGGCCATGTGTCCCGTCAAGAGACCTGTTATGTTTCTGAGTTGTCCTCTGCTAAGATTTAGCAGCTCCACAGCTCTCTTTGAACTGGGTTCGTCAATTATTGACTTCCCATGTCTGAGCCCTGGATAGTCTGCCCAGTACACCTTGTGTTGGTTTCTGGACCAGGACTTAATGGCTCCCTGGCAGTGCTCTTTGTCAAGCCCAGAACCGGTTCTGGTCCCATAAATGGTTCTGCTGACCCTCTCTTCGCGAGAATGTCAGCTTCTTCATTGCCTTTGACCCCCCGAGTGACACGACACCCAGATGAGGTTGACCTCATTCTGCCCAGTCAGGTCGCTCGTCTCGTCTCGGCACTCACTCACCAGCCAGGAATTTACCCATGGCCTACTTAGGGCGTTAAGGGCTGCCTGGCTGTCTTAGGCTATGAGGATCCGCTTGTTGGTGTATCCCCTCCTCTTGTTCTCCCGCACACAGTGCAGGATGGTATACATTTCGGTCTGAAAGACCGTTGCATGGGCTCCGAGGGAATTACTGTGACTTACCCTCGGTCCTTCCAAATAAACACCTGCCCACGCTCCCCGCTGGATCCGTCCGTGAACCAGACGAGCGCGTCCCGTGGTATGCCCGGCGTCTCCTCCCGCCATGCCTCGCGGTCGGGGATTTCCACTGTAAAGTTGTGTTCCCTGCAGATTTGCGGGCTCGCGAAGTGTGACATGATTTCAAGCATGGGCTCCTTCACGATCTTCTGAATTTTGCAGTGGCCCCTGAAGCCTGGGTTGATCTTCAGTCTACCATCGCAGGCATGCTTGCGACAACAGGGCGACATATGCTTTACGCTGTGATGATGATGATGATTTTAGCACAGCATAAATTGCTTATTATGCTGTGATTTTAGTTTCGAGCGATAGTACCATTACAGGTATGATAAAAGACGTTATATGCATTATAGCTGTTACTGTTATTGCTTACTTTATTAGGAGAATTGCCGTGACGTCAGCTACTAGCTTCGGTAACTATGACAACGGTTTATTCATGCAAGGAGAAGCAAGGGAAGGTTCCGATGTTGGGGCGATATATGTACGTCCTCC
This sequence comes from Tillus elongatus, assembly GCA_964006375.1. Taxonomy (NCBI): domain Eukaryota; kingdom Metazoa; phylum Arthropoda; class Insecta; order Coleoptera; family Cleridae; genus Tillus; species Tillus elongatus. The sequence continues at coordinate 274,819,736 of OZ023262.1, forward strand.
TACGGAATCTCGAACTCGCCCCCGTGACTTGTGTAATTATTACAGGCCCTTTGAACCAGTCTTGCGTCATTTAGTTATACAAGATTAATGAGACACGGAAAAGTTACCTGTTAAATTGATTAGCAGAAAAACAGATATACACATAATATATGGCTTGGTTTCAGCAGGTGTCTGTCAAATAGTCAAATGTGAATCAAGTAACGACAAAATTCATAAGTATTTGTATTGGATCAGAACCACTTATTAGGACACTTTTATTCTGCGTGTTATGAATTCTATTGATTAAAGGTATTTTTGTATTCGATGTATTCTTTTATATTACACATTGTTATGAAAGCTAAAATCGTTGTTTATAGTATACATGGCGTAGGGTGGATCATCGAAAACTACACAAGCGGGATTCCGGTAGATAGTTTTTATTAGGGATAAAAAATTACAATGCCGAGTCAATAGATTGGCAATAAGAATAATAACAAAACAAAAACCAAATAAAATAAAACAAAAACACATGACATCACCAATTAAAAATAAAATTATAATATCAAAAATGTAAAAACACAAACAATATGAAATGCGCAACAAAAGTATACATGGAGTAGGGTGGATCATCGAAAACTATACAAGCGGGTTTCCGGTAAATAGATGATAGATAATTTTTATTAGGGATCAAAAACTACAAAGCCTAGTCAATAGATTGGCAATAAGAATAATAACAAAACAAAAACCAAATAAAATAAAAACACATGGCATCACTAATTAAAAATAAAATTATAATATCAAAAATCTAAAAACACAAACAATATGAAATGCGCAACAAAATAAAACAAGCATATAAAATGTTCTTGTCTGTAAAAAATGTAGAAGAAAAGAAATGTCAATACTGAATCCATTTTATATCGTGAGTAAGGAACTCTGACATAATAAAAACTGTACTGTAACATTATGTGGTATCCTGTTAAAAAAAGTCTGGACGCAGCAAGTGCGTTATGAAAGTGAATTTTCATAAAAATATTTTTAATGGCAAATATGTGACTAATGCAAGCAGGCATCAATCTGGTTACCGGTATAACCTATATACTAGCAACAATGTACCATATTTTATCAAAATAACTTATTGTTTGAAAATGTACAAAAATTTTTCGAAAATAACCTAAAATGTTTCCGAGAAAACAGGTTTCCTAGCCAACAAACCTAGGGTTAATAGCAAATTGAGTTATTGACTTTTGAAGCATTTGATGAAAATTCGGTACCAAAACGCACTTACTGCGTCTCGATTTTTTTCTTCTTACAAACATGCATCATATTTCGATAAAAAATGCAATAATATAAGGGTGTTCGAAAAGAAAATTTTAGGTATCACCAACGACTTATGGGCTACCTTGTGATTGTCAAAATAATTTTACAAGATGCAGCTCAAGACACCTATAATTAACGTATACAACTTTTTCTCGTATCTTGTATAATAACAATTATATTGAGCTTTACCGTAGAAATGCCTCACCCTGTATGTATGTAAACAGATACAAACTGAAACTAAACCGGGGTGTGAATTCTAAGGGGCCTAGTTTGCGCTCATTTGAAGAAATCTTTTCAAAATTCAAAAGTCGCGGTCTCCTCATTGACGAATTTTTTTCTACGAAAATTAGCTAAAAATTATGGACTGTTAAACCATAACTAAAACTACCGCTAAAGCATCAGAGAAAGGGTCTATGTGAAATGAAATTTCTGGAAATATTTTAATAAAATGAAGGACAATGACGGTTGAAGCTGAAATTTAAAAGGGTTTGCAAAACACTCTCCTTGCGACATTTTCTTTACATAATCCGTATTTCTTTCAGGTTCTTTGTCTAAATGTTGCCAATTTTGACGTTTCAAATTGCGACTTTGACGTTTTGAGGAAAACCCCAATGTTTGTTTGTTTAAATGCTCAACTGTTTTGTATTTAAACTTACAGACGTACCAAAATTCAACTTTCTAGGTTTATAGAAAATTAAGTTATACAAATTTCAAGTATTTAATGAAAATTTGATACCATAACGCACTTGCTGCGTCCCGAAACTTTTTGGAAGATATTGTGTTTTCTTTTGGAACTTTTTTTATTGGCGTAAAAAACAAAGCTAATTTGTTACGCAAATATAGTATAAAAAATTTGCCAACATTTAGATCCTTACATTAGAACGAAAGTAATTAAAGAAAACAGTTTGGTTGCTACTGATGATCAGAGAAACGTCCAAGACTGAAATATTGTGTGTTAACAAAATCTACTGAATATTACAAACAAATGCTCTCTTTTCTTGGCTTTTTAGCTACAGCCCCCCTTGTATGTCTTATTTTGATAATGAAATGTTGAATTGGTAATATTAACATCTCCATTTTTACAACTAGCGAAAGATAGGTTTAACTTGCAATATTAAACACGTCCACTCTATTGGGATTATTGAACGCGACTCGTGCACTCGTTAATAACATATTATATTTTAAAGACTTCAACCTTAACAATAATGAACGTGATTTAAATAATCTTTTATTTCTTATGCCGGACGCCCTCGTGGCGCAGGTGGCTTGGTGCCAGCCTGCTAAGCGAGAGGTCCCGGGTTCGATTCCCGGGCGGGCCAAGTTGACTCTGTCTGGAAATTAAAATATATATATATATATATATATATATATATATATATATATATATATATATATATATATATATATATATATATATATATATATATATATATATATATATATATATATATATATAGAATGATGGGAAAGAATGTGCTAATGGCCTGAGATGCCGCAGCCAATAATTTAAAAAAAAAAAAAATTTCTTATGCCCGTTGATAACAACTAAGAAATGAAGACAATGTTTTAGATAAATATATAAACATTTTGCTTATATATAGTACACCAACAGTTTTTGTTATTTGATTGCTTCATCAAGAGCCAATTCAAAGTAGACTTTCTTTTATACATACGTGCATAGAGCCTCGGTGGTTCAGAGGTAAGACCGTGTGCCTCTGAACCGTAGGGTACTGGGTTCGATCCCAGGGTTCTCCTTTCACTTTTTCAGTACAAGCTGTAACAATAACATCAACCGAGGTTCTGACATTGTATCTGAGCAAGTTGAATGTCTGCACGTTCCGCCTTTCGGAGGGGGCGTAAAGCCGTCGGTCCCGTGTCCATGCGATGTTGGGCACGTTAAAGATCCCTACCCTCCTTACAGAAAGACAGGGGTTCGGCAAAATTTTCAGGATGGTGAGGGGAAACTGCTCCCTGGCGTCGGTGATTGGCCATAGTCGCGGAAATAGGTCGACGTTAAAAAAACAAAACACACACACACACACATACGTGCATTTCTTATAGTAGCTACAAACTTTGCATAATGTTTACATGCGTATTTATATTTAAATAAGCAATTCTGATGTTGTTTCCAGGTATCGGCTGGTCAGCATTTGCATTTAAGTGGCGAACTAAAAGGCAATGTATCGATCGCAACACAGCAGGGTATGCATTTTACCCAGCATACCTCTTCGTCATCTAACTCAGGATCATCACAGTCGAATAATGCACAAAGCAACCCCACAAACAACACCAACCAGCAACAACAGACACAAATGCCAAACAACCAACAACATCATCGCAACTCTCCAATGCCCAACAACGGCGGCTCTTCCACCACCCAACATGGCGCTTCCTCGATGGCCCAGCAATCTCAGTCCGCCTCCATGATGTCAGGAGGACAACAAATACCCAATCCTCAAATGAACAGCAACCAGCAAGGACCAATGGGTGGAAATATGCCTCATGGGGGTAATTTGCACGGTATGCAAGGTCCTGGAGGCATGCAAGGACCTGGTGGTATGCAGGGTCCTGGTAGTATGGCTGGAAATATGCATGGATCTAATGGTATGTCCGGTATGCAAGGTCCTGGTGGTATGCAAGGCCCTGGTAGTATGCAAGGCCCTGGTAGTATGCAAGGCCCTGGTAGTATGCAAGGCCCTGGTAGTACGCAAGGCCCTGGCGGTATGCAGGGCCCTGGTAGTATGCAAGGCCCTGGTAGTATGCAGGGCCCTGGTAATATTCAAGGTCATGGTGGTATACAGGGTCACGGAAACATGCACAGTCCTGGTGGTATGCAAGGCAATATGGGTGGCATTTCTAATAACGGGAGTATTTTAGCTCCAAACAATATACAACATTCTAGTGGATTGCCTGGACAAATGAATGAAACATATTCGATGTCGCAAACACAGACCATCAATTTCACCCAGCAGACATTGAGACAGAGAGCCAACATACCCGGAGGTTAGTAATTTATATTCTGTAATACATATTGTGCTTTTTTTTAAAAAGTTTCAGCTCCTATCAAAATTGTTGACGAGAGATTTCTAGATGTAGGTACTTTTATAATACCCGATTATCATCGGAGTCTGCTCGTGGATTTTAGTGGCATATAGTTTCAGCTCACAAATAGGATATTAAATTTGAAATCTGCAATCTGAATTAAATGCTGTAGAGTTTAGTTTTGTTTACTGAGCCATTCAACCTTTTAATACTAAATTCAGACTTTTCCCTGGCTTCACAATACCTAGTTTAGAAATTTGAATCCTCTATTAATCATGGACCGTATTTATACAATAAACATCAAAAACACTTAAATTTTTGTAGTTTTAAAAATTCTATTCTTATTAAAATATAAGATTAATTTACATACCATCCATTTTAGGGATGTCTGCTTCAATGGGTCCAGGTGGACCAATGAACTCTGGTGGATCAATGACTCCAAATGTGTCCCTTGGCTCACCAGCACCATCTTCCATGTCTGGTGGACCATCTATGGGTCCTGGCTCAGTTCCATCCTCTAACATGAACTCGTCAGCACAAATGGGTGCACCAGGAAGACCAATGGGTGGTCCCATTGGCGGTCCTGGTGGGCCAATGAGTGGTCCAGGTGGACCTATGGGAGGTCCAATGGGTGGTGGCAATATGCCCATGGGCAATCAGAACCTTATGGATCAAAGGGTGATGTCAGCACAGAATCTTGAGCAGCAGAAGCTACTGCAGCAACAGCAGATGTTGAGGGCACAGGCAGCAGCTATGCAGCAGCACATGGTGAGACCTCCACCACCTGATTATAAGAGTAGCGCCGGGCTGATGCAGACAAGGTATGCTGCTACTGCTGGAGCACCAACTGGCATGAGAAGGATGCCACATCAGCCTATGCCACCGTCAGGTTAGTAAATACTATATTGCTAAAGGGGCTTTGTCATCATTACTTTTGATTCGACTTCCTGCACAAAAACACTGATTTGGTCTAATCATATGTCTAGAGAAGGCACTTAATTCTTTGTTGTTTTGTAGTTTTGATCACAATCAACTAGTATGTATCCCAATCTCGCCTCTAATTTAACCTAAAGCTAATATATAATATAAGTGAAAAGTTTTTACTACCACATCGTCACAATGTGTGGAAGTATCACATCAGCGACAAACATTTCAAAAAAATTGTTTCACTTAAATGTGGTAAAAAAGGTCAATGCATATAGAAAACATCATTTGGGAACGATTTTTTTTTGTCTGTGTGTAGCCACGATAAATTTAGAACGAATTGAGATATTGTCTTCAAATTTGGTATACGGTTAACACTCGAGAAACTAACGGTTAAGATTGTTTTTGGATAAAATCGCTTAGGGAGTAGGGGATTCATTGGGGCTGATTTGGTGAAAATTGACATTTTTTCGTGAAAACTCGAGTTATAAAACGTTTTCGGGTTTATTTATTAGAAAACTTTTAATTTCATCAAACATCTGGTATTCTGTGATGAAATTAAATTAGGGGTTGAATGTGTGGAGCTGGAATATTGTTGACAATTTTTTTTTTTGCTAAAACGGCGTAAAAATTTCTAAACACATAGAAAACACGCTTGGGATTGGTTGTGGGTAAAATCGCTTTGGGGGGTAGGGGATGAATTCGGGGTGATTTGGTGAAAATTGACATTTTTTTCGTCAAAACTCGAGTAATAAAACGTTTTAGGGTTTATTTATTAGAAAACTTTTAATTTCATAAAACATCTGGTATTCTGTGCTGAAATTAAATTAGGGGTTCAATGTGTGGGGGTAGAATATTCTGGACAAAAATTTCGATTTTTCTTTTTGCTGAAACGGCGTAAAAAGTATCAAAACACATAGAAAACTTGATCCTGGAACGAACATTTTTTTGTCTGTCAGTCAATCAGTCTGTTGGAATGTAGGTACTTCTCTCTGTTAATAGGCGCAATAACTACACTTGGAGAACCCAAATCACCACAACACATTTTAAAAGACCTGACGATCGTTTCACTAACCAAGTTAGCGTCATCAGAGGATGAAACATTCTAAATACTTAAAAAACTAACATCAACTTATATACCGGATCTCAGGTAAAGAGATCGAACCGAGATGAGACACTAGTCGTAGGCAAATTCCAACGTGTATTGTATTTTTATTTTTATCGCCGGACAAGGTCTTTGCGCCATCCCTACTGCTTTATCTAAAAAGTGTCGATCTGTAATAGTTTTGAGAAGGATCAACGACAGCTAAATTAACATCGATTCCTTTAGCGGCAATAACTGTATACTTATGTTATCTTTAGAACGTGCCGAAAACGTGGGAATTTCATTTTGCAAAGCAATCGATCAAGTGACTCGTAATTGGCGCTGGTGAAGTGTTCATACATTTTTTGTTGTAACTATATTTAGCAATATATATGCTTTCGAACCCATTTAGCTGTCCTGGTTTTCTAACATTTTTTATTAATTTCAGATTGTCTTTATCAACCTGATGATTATTATCCCAAATATGTCGGGCGACGGCAGACTTATCTACAGTACCGTAACGTAATTGGGATATGTGTTCTTTGAATCTAATTCTAATCGATCTTTTTGTTTGTCCGACGTATTTAAGATTACAATATTTACAACTTATTTCACAAATTCCCGACATTTTGTCCGCGCTATCCTTGTCTTTTGGGTTACCTAGCAAGTTTTTTAAGGTATTTGTTGTTGAAAATGTTAGCTGTAAGTTGACTTTTTTTTAAAATGCTGTCTAGACCCCTCATGATTCTGGGCCCAAATGGGAATTGTCAGTAGCAAATTTTCAACAAATCTTTTCAAAATAAAACTTATGCACAATCAACCAAGGGTTGCGGTGCTATCGGGGCGGCAAGGCCGCGGACGAGCCCTGAGGGAAAAAAAAATAATAAAACTTCAATTGTTGTTCAATAATGAGGTCACCTTTTCTTATTTAAGCTTTCCTTGAGGATCTTGCTCTGTCTGCGAGAGAGTTACCGTAATGAATAAAACATAAATGTAACACATGATGGCATAGCTCCTGTTGTTCCAAGACAGATCAGCCTCTGCAGTTTTTGCAATTTGCTTTGGTTTGAGGCTTGTTCCGTTTTTGGCCACCATACTATAGATGTATATGATGGGTTTGACCACAGTTTGGTATATCCAATAAACAATCCTGGGATTCAGCTCCCGTGTCTTTCCTAAGAGGCTACGGCAAGCCCAGATCGCCATTGTGGCTCTCGAAAGAGTTTTTTCCAAGTGTGTGTTCCAGTTAAGTTATTGGTCTAAGAAGATCCCTAAGTATTTAACATCATTGGAAAATTGTATCTGTGTTCCATTTAGTAGCTTTTAAATGTAGTTTCTTTCTGTTTGTGAATGGGAAAAGAACTGCCTTATAAGGATTTTAAAAAGGTAGACTTTATGGTGACAGTATTGAAAGCAGGCATAATAAGAAAAAGAGAAAGAGGTGGACCAATGAGAAATCATAATAAAAAATATCTGGACGCAGCAAGTGCGTTATGGTAGTGAATTTTCATTAAAATGTTTTAAATAGCAAATATGTGTTTTTTAAAGAAAGCAGGCATCAATTTGGTTACCAGTATGACCTATATAGTAGAAACAATGTACCATATATCATCAAAATAACTTTATGTTTGAATATGTCCAAAAATGTTTCGAAAATAAACTTAAAATGTTCCTGAAAAAACTAGTTTCCGGGCCAATGAACCTTATAGGTTAATAGCAAATTGAGCTATTCAAATTTGAAGCATTTAATACAAATTCGCTACCATAACCCACTTGCTGCGTCCCGAATTTCTTTTCTTACAGACATGCATTATAATTACGTGGTCGAAATTCGATACATGAAGGACAGCTCAGAAGTTGCACCGATTGGGGAATCTGAGTGTCCAATTAAAACAAAGCATGGTTTAATCATCTGGACTGAGCAGATTTTAATAAAAATTTGCTACCATAACGCACTTGCTGCGTCCCGAATTTATTTTCTTACAAACATGCATTATAATCACGTGGACTAAATTCGATACATTAAGGGTCAGCTCAGAACTGGCACGGACCGGGGGAATCCGACTGTCTAATTAAAACAAAGCATTGTTTAATCTATTTGGACTGAGCAGATTTTAATAAAAAAATCGCTACCATAAGGCACTTGCTGCGTCTCCAATTTCTTTTCTTACAAACATGCATTATAATTAACGTGGTCGAAATTAGATACATAAAAAAAATAACACAAAAAATAAAAAAGCTATGATAACCAAATTTGGTAGGTAGGTTTACAATATAAAAAGTAAACTATATACCAAAATTTAGATTTCTATGTTACAAGAAAAAAAAGCTTTAATAAAATATTTTGTGCCAGATCATTTCTATGAAAATTCACTACCATAACGCACTTGCTGCGTCCAGGCTTTTTACTGTTAAACCTGTTTTGGCTTTAAAAAATGTGAATTAGTACATATAAATGTAAATATTATTTTTATAGGTCCGATGATGAGGCCGCACAACATGTACATGCTTCAACCGCAGCATTTAGCCACCAGGGGAATGTATCCCCGACAGCAAGGTCCAATATCCTCTATGGATAACTTACCACAACATGGTAGTACTGAGTGGAGACACCTGCTAATGAGCCAACAACAAAATGTCAATTTTAACCCTCAAATGAGGTCCAACTTCCAACAAGGTATTTACAGTTTAACCTTCGATATATATTTACAGGCATCGATTATGTGTTTGGTCAATGTTGTGATTTACTTTGCTTCTACTATCACTTCTAGGTTTCAACATGGGTGGCAACAACATCCAACAACAGATGTCAGCACTGCAGCATCAGCAACAGATAAGAACACAACAAGGTATTATGTCTGGTGGGTCAATGGGTACTAATCAGAACATCTCCCAGAATTTGGGGCAATCTCAGGTAATGGGTGCACCACCAGGTGGAACGGGTAGTCCCATGGGACAGATGAACAACATCAACCAGCAAATGTTGACACACATGCAGCAACAACAGACTATCATTCAACAAAACAATCAAGTGAGTAGGAATGAAATTCACAATTGTTTCAGGCTTTTAACGATGCCATTGATTAGGTTAATAAGTGAAGTTGAACTATGTAGTTTACGATGTGTTTGTTTCAGTTTATGATCAATCCCCACCCAACTCTCTTTATAATTGTGATTGTTCAATTTAATTACAATTACAATTTAATTACAAGAAACAGCTGTATTGCAGGAGTGCCCTAACACAGGACAACCAAATTTGGTAGATGGTTTTCTTTTATTAACAACGTTATTTGACAAAAATTTGAAGTAGATATAAACTCAAAAAGGGGTGAATTAGGGGTGGGTCACCATTTGAATGATTTGATTTTTTAAACCTTATCCTAATTAAAAATTAAGGTCCATCAGTTTTATAGCAAATTAAATTTTCTGTCTTTTTCTCCTCTTGTCATTTTTTTGACAAACCACCCGTTTTTGAGAAAATTGAGATTTTTAGAGTTAAGGTCAGGTCAGGTCAGAATTATGTCCCTTGAAGATTTTATTAACCAGGGGCGTGCAGTGATATTTTAAATAAGGGAAGCAATTTTCAGAAACTTACCTATTTGTAGTGTAACTCAATTCTTCTGTCGTTTTTGGAAAATTCGTTAATAATGTCATAAAACTGTGGATTCTGGGACATTTCCTCGACGAAGTTATTTTCAATTGACAAAATTGAAATTTAGGAACGTCTTTCCTGTCCTGTTGAATTCCTAACAAAACTTTTGATACGTTTCAATGTAGAACAACTTCATTCTACAGACGCACTAGTAGCAGGAATTGTTAATACTAATTCACATAATTTGAACGCTTCAGAATATGCATTTTCCAATTTTGATTCTTTTAAGAAAGTTAAAGGTTCACTCGCAATAGTTTTTGTGTCAATAACATCGGTTTCATAAATGACTGTAAGTTCTGATCGTAATAAGGCTTTGTCAAAATAATGTCCATAGTGGTGGAATAATGATTTGAATGAATGTATCCCTACACATCCTCCAAAATTACACAATTCAAGAAATTTCAGGTCACTGAGATGATCAAATCTGCAGTTAATTTGCTGCTGAATTTTATCTATGATTTTGTAGAAAGGGCGGCGATAAGAAGTTTGAAGGTCTCCCACATTGTCAGTGCGCAGCGCTTTCTTCGTGGCTCACTTTTCCTAATTCCATTGTTTTTTCCAGAACTTATCAAATTCATTCCTTTTTTGAATTATAATGGATTTAAATTCACTAATTTTCTTCAGGCAAAAACCAGTGTCATTTTTTTTACATTGCAATATGTTAAATACATTATCTGAAAACGGAAATATTTCCGAAAATATATTAAGTAAAAAATTAAAATTGAACTCTCTTTTTAAACCATCCAAAAATCCTCTAGTACTATTTATTGTTTCTGCATCCCAATTTTTGCTATTTTCTATTATGTTTTCAAAAAGTTCAATTAACGATTCACGGTGTTCAAATATAGTTCACACAAGTCTGCCGTTGTAGTTCCATTGGGTTGCAGCTACTTTGGGTAAACGTTTTTTAACAATTGAGTCTAAGGCTTGTGTGCGCTTCATAGATTTGGAAAAAAAGCAGCCATACCACTTAGGGTAGCAAAAAAACACCTTACATTCTTTAATATGATCTATGGGATATAATTAATTTAATTTATGAGCACAATAGTGTACAAATAGAGCACTGGAAAACGTTTCCCGCACTTTAGCTTGAAGACCTCCTAAATGTCCAGCTATAACAGCAGCCCCATCATAGCTTTGGGCAATTAATTTATTATCAGTCTCCTCAATATCTTTCATAATATTAAGCACAATTTTATATAGAGCATTTGCGGTAAGATCTTCTGTCACATTTTTAAAGCCTAAAAATCTTTCTTGCTCCCATCCATTTTTACATAGCGTATTACTACAGATAGTTGACTTAAATTAGTTACGTTGGTTGTTTCATCTAGAGCAATAGCAATGAAACGGGTCTGTTTAATTTCAGATTTAATTCTGTTCAAATAATAGTGGCAGCAGCCGCAATTAAGTCATTCTGAATGTGATTTGATGTCCCGCGAAAAACGTTAGACTGTTCCAAGTGATTTTTTAAACAAATGTATTTGGCTATTAAAGAAACTAGGTCTTGAAAGTTTCCTCTATTTGCGGATGTAGTTGTTTCGTCATGACTCCTGAACCCCAATTGATGCTGACCAAGAAAACACACAACATCAATAAGTCTTTTTAATATGTTTCTGTTTTTATCAACCAGTTCATTGTGTTGGCGATGACTAATTTCTATCTGCTTGTCAACAGCGTGTTCAATTCGCGTTTGTTTCAAAGACACTTAATTTTAAAATGGTCTGTAAATGCGCTTTAGACATAACGTGTCTTTTTACTACTTTATGTAGATTATTCAAGTCTGAAAACCCACTTTTATTCCACATGCCCATTTCAGTCACAAATAGACTACCAGGCCAACAAAACAGTTTATTCCTATTAACCATTTATATTGTTTATAAGTTTTTTCTGCATTGAAATGTCGAATACATGTTTTAATTCTTGTATTTAAGTTTTTTAGAGTAGGTTTCGGCCTACCTTTATTAATAATAGCAAGTTTTTCAGCAAACCATAAAGCTGAAAATCCTTTGGTTATCAAAAAACACACGACACAATCACAGTTATTATTACCACTTGTTCGTAAAGTTTGTAAATTCCCACCCCCACCGACGCCACTGTTAAAAACTGATGTAGTTGCAGCCATATTAATAATAATAAAATGCCAATGTATTTAACTTAGTCAACTGCTTATTTCTACGAAATAATCAGCGACATTCACGTTGTACGTGCATCGAGTCTTCCAACATGTTCTACATGTTGAAATACACGTACATTGCGTCGAGCAAGGGTTTCTCATTATGTGGCTTGCTGGCTACGTGTATTTAACTGAAGTCATTGCATCCACTCTCATAGTATCAGGTTCATGCTGTTGGTTGGCGGTCGGTTTACTGGGACTACGTCCTTGCCAAGAGCGCAGAGCGCATATACAAGTACAGTATGATGCATAATAAATAATTATGTGTGAGCTTGCGAATCAAAAATTGTAATAGATAAATTAGTTTTAGAATTTGAAATTTAATATTTAAAATACAAAATTTTAAATAATGCGGTTTAATACAAAGTGTTTTTAAGTAGGTATGTGGTCGTTATTTTAAGGGAAGCAATGCTTCCCTTGCTTCCATGGACCGCACGCCACTATTAATAATCATTAAAGTCTCATAGGGGATGCCTTGGGCGCTTTGCAAGTCATCTGTTGCTAGGTTACAATTGTTGTTAAATCTGACACTACTTAAATTTATTAAGTTTTACAATAATTATTGTCTTGTGTTTTTTTTTCTTTTCTGATAATAAAATGTTGCTAAAAATGGCTAGAAAATTCTGGGTTAATGAACAAGTTGACATTCTTATCGTATTAGGGTTTTGTGTGGGTAATTGCGCAGAAGTGTAGAGCTATATCGAAGATTTCCTAATCGTAATATACCACATCGTCAAACGTTTGTCAATGTTGAATGTAGATCTCAGAAACAGGTTCCTTTTTCATAAAAAATGCTGGAGAATGTGTTCATATAGTGAACACACGAACTGAGGAGCGTCTTCTAGACAGTATTGAGAGTGAACCTCAAACCATCACCAGACGACTATCCAGGCAGTTTCATATAACACAGCCGACGGTCCATAGAATTATCCGACGCAATCTGCCGCATCCCTATCACCTTCAAAAAGTGCAAGAACAGCTACCGCAGGATTTAGAGGCAAGACTTTTTTTCATCTTACATCAGAACATTGATTTTCCCAAGACCATTCTTTTTAGGGATGAAGCATGCTTCACAAGGAGAGGGATTACGAATGTACACAATTACCACGAATATTCGGATGTAAATCCACATACTACAGTAACCCACCATTTCCAAAGAGAATTTAAAATAAATGTGTGGGCAGGTATTGTTGGAGGACATTTGGTTGGACCGGTTATTTTACCAAACCGCTTAAACTGCGAAACATATTTGCTTTTTTTGCAAAATGTTCTTCCTGAGCTACTAGAGGAGCTGCCTTTCAACTGCGCAGCAAAATGTGGTTTATGCATGTTGGGGCACATTTCAAAACAAAATACAAAAGATTTTTAAACCAGCAGTTTCCAAATCGATGGAAAGGTCATGGAATTAATTGCCAGCACGATCACCAGACTTTAATAAATGTGACTTTTTTCTCTGGGGTGCTTATGTATATTTAACACCAGTTCAAACTGAGGAAGATTTGTCGAGCCGTGTCAATAATAAGTGGACTATTATTAAAAGTGACATCCAATTACTTAACAGAGTCGACTTTAATTTTCGACGAAGGGTGCAGTTATGTGTGAGAAAAAATGGAAATCATTTTGAACAATATCTTTACTGTTCTTTTTTTACCATTTTTTTATATATTGGTTTCTAATAGCGTTCGTTATATTAAAAGTATGTTAGTGTTTAATAAAGTCTTTTAGGAACATAGCTTTGTTTTGATCTCAAGTCTAAAATCTTACTTTTCTCAAAAACAGGTAGTGTGTTGAAAAATTGGCAAGGGGGGAAAAGGGTACAACGTTTAATTTTATGTAAACTTGATGTACTTTAACATTTAATTAGGTTAGGGTTTAAAAAATAAAATCAATAAAAGGGTGATCCACCCCTAATTCACCCCTTTTTGAGTTTATATCCACTTCAATTTTTTGTCCAATAAGGGTGTTGATAAAATAAAACCATCTACCACATTTGGTTGTTCTATGCTGCTGATAAATTTAAGTAATGTCAGATTTGACAGCAACTGTAACCTAGCAACAGATGACTTGCAGAGCGTCCAAGGCATGAGACAATAATGTTTAATAAAATCTTCAAGGGACATAATGTTTTGATCACAACTCTAACAATCTCAATTTTCTCAAAAACCGGTGGTTACTTGAAAAATTAACAAGAGGAGAAAAGATAGAAAATGTAATTTGCTATAAAATTTATGGACATTAACTTTGAATAATTAAAACGGTGACTCACCCCAAATTTGGTTGGTCTCTGTTAGGGCACTGCTGCAATACAGCTGTTTCTTGTAATTATTAAAGGATCGTCCGAGGTCAATGTCTCACCAACCATGGGCATCAGAGAAAAAATTTATGTAAAAAATCGCCATGTTTTGAGGTCCTCTACATGCACATATTCTTGTCTATTGCATTGTGAATCACCCATACTTTCGAATGCGTTTAGCTGTCCTGATTGTCTAACATTTTATATTAATTTTAGAATCTCATTAACGTTTCACTCACCAAGTTAGAATCATCAGAGGAGGAATAATGCTAAATATCTTCTGCTGGTAGTCGGTCACTAACGATTTATGGAGGGTCAATGACACAAAAATTAACATATATCGTTTGGTGAAAATATCTGAATTCTTTTATTATATATCGGACGTGCTTCTGTCAGTATTTTTTGTCAAATAATCTATCAGGAGACTACCCATAGGCAGCAGAGCGAGATTCATACACTTTTTATTACACACACACACACACACACACACACACACACACACACACACACACACACACACACACACACACACACACACACACACACACACACACACACACACACACACACACACACACACACACACACACAAAATATATATATATATATATATATATATATATATATATATATATATATATATATATATATATATATATATATATATATATATATAGGTAAATAGTGTAATCAAAAGTGTCTACTTAGCCACCTCTACAAATGATTTCCTAGAATAATTACCACACGACTTAAAAAGAAGTTAGACTTTATCCAGCCAGTAGAACAGGCCGGTTTTCGAAGTTGGTTTGGAACCAATGATCATCTTCAAAGCGTTAAAACAGTGATTGAAAAGACCATCGAATATGGCAGACCACTTGTCCTTGCTTTTGTGGACTTCCATAAGGCTTTCGATACTGTGGAGCTGGATGCATTGTTGCAGTCTTTGGAAGCATGCCGTATTGACTATCGCTACACCAAACTAATCTACAATATATATAAAAATGCTACTCTTGTGGTAAAACTACATGAAAACACAAATCCTATAAAAATTGGGAGAGGAGTACGCCTGGGAGAGGAGTACGCCAGGGAGATACAATGTCTCCAAAACTGTTTTTCACCGTCCTGGAGTATGTGTTCAAGAAGCTAGATTGGGACCAAAAAGGTCTAATAATAGACGGCCAAAGTCTGTCAGACTTACAGTTTGCAGACGACATTGTCTTACTAGCTGACAACTTGGAAGATATTAGAGCGATGCTACAGGAACTTCAGGAGGTCTGTGCAACAGTAGGTCTAAAAATGAACATCGGAAAAACAAAATTTATGACAAACCTCGTCCCTAGTAACAACATAATTATTGAAAACTCTGAGGTGGAATGGGTAGACAAATATACATATTTGGGCCACGAGATAAGCATATCCAAAACCAACCAAACATGCGAGATAAACAGAAGAGTTATACTCCGCTGGGCGGCTTACGTTGTCAGAAGCGACCTTCCGATATGCTTGAAAAGAAAAGTTTTCAACCAATGTGTTCTACCGGTTATGACCTACGGCGCCGAAACACTAACCCTTACCAACGCTTCTGCTAAGCAACTGAAAGTTACACAGTGAAAAATGGAGAGGTCGATGCTTGGCGTTTCGTTATGTGACCACATTAGAAATGAAGAATTACGCAGAAGAACAGGAGTGACTGATGTGGTCGTACATGTGGCAAAACTCAAATGGAAGTGGACGGGACATGTGGCTCACATGCAAGATGACAGGTGGACAAAATGATTACTTGAATGGAGACCCAGATCCGATAAAAGAAGCAGAGGAAGACCACCAACTCACTGGACAGACGACATTACAAAATTACAAAAAACTGGATTCGTAGCGCTCAAGACAGAAAAGAATGGACTCAACTAGGGGAGGCCTATGTCCAGCAGTGGACGCAGAGGGCTGATTAATGATGATATATATATATATATATATATATATATATATATATATATATATATATATATATATATATATATATATATATATATATATATATATATATATATATATATATATATATATATATATATATATATATATATGTATATATGTATATATGTATATATATATATATATATATATATATATATATATATATATATATATATATATATATTTTCTAAGGCATTCAGCTGTCCTGGTTGTCTAACATTTTTTATTAATGTTAGATTCTCCTCATTAACGTGGTAATCATTATCCCAAATATGTCGGGCAACAGAAGATCTATCTAGTACCATATCTTAGTTGTGCTAAATGTTTTTTGAATCTAGTTTCAATAGATGTTTTTGTTTGTCCGGCGTATTTAAGATCACAATCTTTACAACTTATTTCATAGATTCCCGACATTTTGGTCTTGCTATCCTTTGTAGAAATCTATAAAATAATATTATCATTAAAGGGGATGATGAAATTCGAGTGAAATAGTTAAAACTTACTGCAGACATTATGTGCTTGCCGCTAGCCCACATTGTTAATTTATGCACACAATGAGTGGAAAAAAAACGTAAAACTGCAAACGTGCAACTATTATTGAAGAAGGGTGATCCAGACAAGCTGAAAAACGTACAGATAGGTATCATTACACAACTGTTTTAAAATTTAAAAAAAAATACAGTAGGATAATGAATTTCTTTGAGTAAAATTCCATTTTAGCAATTGAACAAATAGCTTCAGGAAAAACAGGTCCACAATACAGGCAGTATATGACACACTTGTGGAAGTAATACAAGGGTTAAATGAAAAAGAATATGTTGTTGGAACATTGAACTAAGTAAAACATTTGACTCAATAGATCATGGCATACTCAGTGAAAAATTAAATAGGTACGGTATAGGAACAAGCCCCTAAAATTGATTAGGTCATACCTAAAAGACAGGCATCAAAGTACATATATACAAAATGGATAGTGGAGCATATTAAAATCAAGAAAGAAAATAATTTTAACAAAGGAGTACTTGGGCCACTACTATATATAATTTATGTAAATGATTTTCTAAATTTTATAAAAGAAAAAACAGTCTTGTATGCAGATGAAACAACACTAATAGTCAGGAAAGACAAAATAAAAAATCTTCACTCAAACATTTTAAATTCGTTTGCGATTAGAACTTGAGTCTTAATCTTGAAAATAACAGTCTTTTATATTTTACAAACTCAAATGACAGATTCAAAATTTGTGTTGATAGTGACAGTAATCTGGACACCTCAGATTCGTGTACTTTTTTGGGTTTACACTTAGATGCACTACTTGACTGAAGAATACACATTCATAATCTGGTACAATCTACGACAAAATATTGCTTTGCCTTAAGAGCAACAAAGTCAGCGCTTATGCATATCATGCTTACCTGGAATCGGGGTTTCAATATGGAATAATATTTTGGGGTGCGTCAACAGAAGTTAAGAGAATGTTTCTCAATCAGAAAGAGCTCTTCGAGCAGGATTCTTGAGTTGAAAATTCAGAATTTATGTCAATAAAGTGTCTTTTGACGTTTCCAAGTTAAAAAAATCTGTGGTTAATGACAATTCTGTCGAGGCCATACCACATTTTCACCACCACCACCACTGACGTTTCCACAGTTATTAGAATAGAAAGAGAATGATGTTACTCTTAAGAAAAAATTAAAACGGTTAATTAAAGTGGATACTTACTCTTTCAAGGGTAATTTTAACCAAAAGCTTAGATTTTTCAGACCTTCAGTGCAAAATTTTGGTGCTTGGAGTCGATATTTATTAATTAGCTATCTAGATAACACTATAATTATAGTCATGGAGCTCAAAAAAAAACTTGGGTTAGGAATTTATTTCAATAATGAGCAAGAATAAAACACAACAATAATTTTTATTAGTTAGTGAAGATTGGGACCAGTGATGAGCACTGATAAGTACAATTTGGAGAACCCAATTCATCACAATACAGTTTTCTGACCCGACGATCGTTTCGATGACATAGTTAGCGTCGTCAAGGGGATGAGTAAAGTATTCTCTATTCACTTAGTTTACTCATCCCTTTGATGACGCTAACTTTGTTAGCGAAACTATCGTTGGGTCAGGTCAGGTCAGGGTCAGAAAACTGTATTGTGATGAATTGGGTTCTCCTAATTGTACTTAATAATATTTATTAATTATACAAGTCACAGACAATGATAGAAATGCTGATTATTCAAGTTGGAAATGATTAAATCACTAAGTAATGAATTACAAAAATATCTTATATAGTAAAAAATTATTTAAAAGAATCATAAAGAATCTGGCCAGATAGGTTACCTAAACCTCGGTGTCCAACAGACCAGGCAAAGTCCCTAAGGCCAATAAGTCTCATGTCCTTCTTGCTAAAAACAATGGAAAAACTGCTCGACCGGCACATTAGGGGCGGTGTACTGGAAGCATATAATCTACACTGCGGACAATATGCATACAGAACAGGAGTCTCAACAGAAACAGCACTGCACCAACTGGTGCTGAAACTGGAGAACAGGGAGGTGACGCTGCGGGCTTTCCTAGACATAGAGGGCAATACCTTCGGATCAGTACTGACAGCAGTCAGGGAGCGGGGAATAGAGGAGACTTGCTGCATGTGGATCAGTTCCATTATTGGTCTCTGGAAACCTTTGTCCGGATACCAATCAGTAGTTCGACGCCAATTTGTCGACTTGTGCCTGGGAAGTCTCATTCAGATATCGCCCATGGAAAGACTTCTGCATCCAAGATTGCAGCTTGCCCTGATCAGTCCGATGGTGACTCTGTATTTCACTTTCTTTTAATTGTAGTGGACTTGAATCATTTGCCTTGCCTTGGTGTAGTTCAGAAGTAACCGCTCGCTGGTGGAAATATGTATGTATGTTCAATATCTGCTGGTCTAACTGTTTACCAATATCCAACACTCCTCTTCCACCTTGGTGTCTAGGTAGGATTACTCGCTCGATACCACAACGGAGGTGATGCTTTTTGGATTTTGTTAGGAGTGTTCATACCTTCCTTTCAGATTTCCGATGTCTGTTTTGCTCCAGTGTACAATCCCAAATAAATAGCTAAGTGTATAAAATGCATATGTATTAAGAGTCTTAGTCAGATTCCTCGTGTTGAGATGTGCTCGCACCACCTGCTTAATTGTTTCGTAAACTCATTTGTCAAATCGTTCTTCACTACTGAGTGGTTTATTTTTCTCGCTTGCTGATTTATAACGCTCTTCTACATGCATCGAGGGAATTTTCTTGGCATTCTGCATTTCATATACGATTGTATCTTCCCTCTGATTATACATAAGGTGTGACTCTTTTCAAACTCATTTGTCAGATCGTTCTTCATTACCAAGTGGTATATTTTTCTCGCTTGCTGTATTCCCAGGTATTTATAACGCTCTTCTACGTCCATCAAGGTAATTTGCTTGGCATTCTGCATTTAATATACAATTGGTCGTATCTTCCCTCTGATTACACATAAGGCCATCAGCTTAAGACCATCCATATACACCAGAAGATTTAGCCTCATTTGCTCCCTGTCATTGTTTTGTATACCGAAACTATATCTGGTGGAGTTCAGGGGGTTTTATAGTGGAATCAATGTGAGGCAGAACTAGAATGGGCTTAGCAAGTGGCCTTAAAATATATCTCTTCTAATTGGTATCGTGAGGTTATGATGTTATCACCCGTTTGTACCTGTAACTGAATTTTTATTTTTTAGGTAGACAGACATTGTGTGTTCAAGGAACCTCAGGATATAAGTATCGATCTTATAGATCTTCAGCACACTTTTAAGCCAATATTATTTTTATTGTTATTTAATAATTATTATTATTTTGCAGATCTCCATGTCAAACATCCACATGCAACAAACTCAAAGTCTTGCAGTGTCGAACCAGTCTATGCAGCAACAACCACAAAATGCAATCACAAATAATAGCAATCAACTGGTAAACGCAACACCGAACAACAGCAACAATCATAATAATTCCATGAGCAATTTTAATTCCCAACCAGCATTCCTAGATAATTTAGAATTTCTAGACAACCTTTCTGCAGCCGACACCGGAGCATTTACTGATCAGGAGTTGCTCAACTCTTTCGACAGTGACTCTGGCTTTAATTTAGATTTTTAGTGAGTTTTTATAAAGATTTGTTGATAGATTTTTTATATATATTTTTGTAAATATTTTTTTCATAAAACTGTGGTTTATGTTTTTTACGTTAAGTTTTCTGTATGTCTGTTTTGTATGTTATTTTATTCGTCTTCTTTCTTACACTTATCTTCTATTCTGTACAATTTTTTTTGCGGCTAGCTTACTCTCTCACTGGTTGTCCATGACAAGAGTTAAGGTCTAAACTAGTAGAAATTTATAATTTAACATTTATTACGTAAAGTTTGGCATTTAATAAGCTGCTTTATAAAGATGCAATTTAAGAAATGTAGACCTTGTGAGTTCAGTATCCATAAGAATGTTTATCTACTTTTATTAGGTAATATGTACACTACCCAACCACTATTCAAGCTGAAGTAACTACAATTCACCTGTTTAAAACTTGATTCCTGGTTATGCCTTGCCATGAAACCATAGTTGCTAGTCATTACTCAAAATTGTAATACAATAACTAACATACTATCTATTCACTATGGGAGAGGAATCAAATGCTGTCATACTGGGAGAAAACACCAAGGCAGGCAAAACGGTTCATCACCATATCAACAGAGAAGTCTGAACTGCTTATTGAATTGAACACAGGAACAACTTGAAAATAACAGAAAATAGCTAAAATAGCACTCACAAAGATAGTAGACTATATAAAAAATCTGAAATTTTGGGCAACTATTACAACAAATTAGTCATGTACAAAATACCCATTGGCGTTGCAGTGCTGAGAAGCCAAAGGCCTATATAACTCATTAAACAATGTACAATACATTATGCCTTGTTGAATAATCCCAATTTGCCACTTAAAAAATCCTGTTATTATTATAACTCCTGGGCTTCGGATGCTCACACAGGTGATTTCTGTTGCCTCCGTGGTTATTTTCGTTGTTGCCCTCAAATTGAGGGTCTTCTGAATGAAGCTGCAAATGTTCACTGGTTGCCTGTTATGACTCTGTGTGTGTTCGATTCTTCATCCAGCGTCGTTTCCCATCTTCACCTGGCTATATTGTACTGATGAGAGCTAATAGCTGGAAACAAGTGTATGCAATTGTCTCCTTTCAGCTTCGCCTTTAACCTTTCTCCTTGTTAAATATATATATATATATATATATATATATATATATATATATATATATATATATATATATATATATATATATATATATATATATATATATATATATATATATATATATATATATATATATATATATATATATATATATATATATATATATATATATATATATATATATATATATATATATATATATATATATATATATATATATATATATATATATATATATATATATATATATATATATATATATATATATATATATATATATATATATATATATATATATATATATATATATATATATATATATATATATATATATATATATATATATATATATATATTACTAAATATCATGTACAGGCGGAAGGTGCTAATACTTTGGCTCATTTCATGAGTTAAAGTTCATATAAATATAGGCCCGTGAACGCTTCGTTATTAATCTACAGGGTGTTTCAAGAGTTTTTTCGTTATAGCTTCTGCAAAAAAATTGTTCTTGGGAAACAACATTGTAAGCTTGAGAACAAAGATCTAATTGATCAAATACACCCTGCACAACCTTAAATACAAACTTAGCAGCATCAACTTGTCTCAGATTGCTCAAACTCTAAATTAAAAATGGCTCAGCATGGCATCATGATCAGATCCCCTCTCTGGGTATGTTATCTTTGAAACTTAAGATATTTTAAAAACCTTTATACAGAGTCCAAAAGGTTGAAGTAGACATTGTAATATGGCCTCGACACCCTTGACCTATAAGTTAGCCTAGAAAGGACCAATGTATAAGAAACTTGAGTACATTCAAACCTGTAAACTGCCTACAGTTACAGACAATAAAGCCCAGAGTTCGTTTTGATGCTCTCATGATGTTGGAAATATGCAAATCAAATGACAAATGTCTGTCAAAATAAACATCTAAGTCCTTAACCCATTCCTGATTAAGTGGTAATAAAACATCAAAGGAGACCTCTTACTTGTGTTAGTCATAACTCTGCATTTGCTCACATTTCCTATCACAACCCATTCAGCACACAGCACCAATGCAGCTTCAAGTCATCTTCATAAAAAAGTCTCATAACATTCAAATGACTGTAGGTCATTCATAAATAACAGAAACAGAAAAAGTCCTAAATTAACACCTTGAGGTACACCAAAGGTTGCAATGAATTTGGATGACCTGACGCCAATGTAACCAACAGACTGAACTCTATCAGTCCAAATAACTGCCAGAAAGCTTCAACATTGAATTACTAGAGCCAAATAACCCCAATCTTTGCAAAAGTATTGAGTGATGGACATGATCAAAGGCCTTTGAGAAGTATGTATATATGGTCATGCAAGATCATGTCAAAAACCGTAGCAAAAACACAGAGCAGGGCGAGTATCAAGTAATTATTGTCTAACCAATTTTTGAAATCGCTTAGTCCAAAGTCAAACAATTGCTTGATCAAATTTCGCGTATATAGCTAACTGAAATTGATTGATGATTATCTAATAGCCCGTATGACTGAATAGCTGATTTTGTGTATCAGTATTTGCGATTTGCATTTTAAATTACAGCCAGTCGATTGGCTAACTGCTTTTTGTACAGTACTCCCTGTCTAAATGACTAACCAATCTTTAAAGAGATTATCTGTGAATCCATAATTGCAGTTTTAATATCAAGTTGTAACTGGTTGATTAGTTAACCAGTTTTTGTTCCCAGCTTTAGTATGAACCATATTTTGAGTGATGCAGATGCTTAACGTGTAGTAGACGCATGATACCATTCAAGATAAACACACGAGACCAAATGGACATAACCAGCTTGTTAAGTTTCGCTGCAGTCAGTTTGATAAGAGAGTCGCCAAACTGTCCGCACCGTTTTTTTTTGTATAATAAAATAATAATTAGCATCAAATCATCTTCATAAAGCAGCTTTATTATTTTCATGTCTATTATTTTCAATTATTTAAAACTAGATTCGTTAATTTAAAAATATTATGCTTAGAACCAAAAATTTATTAATATGAATATAGTATTGTGTCTCGCAAGAATTTCCATATTTATTATTTATTAAGATGTTGAAACGAAGTCAAAATTATATTATTCTTATTTATACACAGAATACTGATTTTTTAACTACTTTCAGCAAAAATTGTGACTTAATTTTGATAGATCAGCCATTAAAAAAACAGACGGAGTGGCCGAATTTGTCAGATCAGCAACCTGTAAAATTTTAGGTATAAGGTTGCGGTTGCAAGCCTGTATTCAGCTTTTTTACTTTTTTTACTCGATTGTGAAAAAGCTGGTTTTAGATGTTGTGTTTTATCTATGTGTGTGTGTGTGTAAGCTCCCCCATGGACAAAAGACCCCGAAGTTACAAAATTCTTGTATTGTGCTGTTATTATCAATAAATTTTTTCTGTGATGTAATGATTTTAGGTTTTTAAAAAATAAGAATATTAATTTACTCTTCTAAATATCTTTAAAGTTAAAAGAAATCAAGATAGCCGAAAAATTGTTTTAACTGTTTTTGAGAAATTAGAGCAATTAAAATAAATTAAATAGAACATCTTTGCAGTATTTTTTTTTTCCATGAACATACATTTTCAAGGTTAATCATTTTTCTGTCACATTATAAAATTAATGTGACAGAAAAATTATTAACCTTGAAAATGTATGTTCACAGAAAAAAAAATACTGCAAAGATGTTCTATTTAGTTTATCCATTGGTTATAAAAACATTTTTTCTACATCGGATGCGAAGCGAATGATTAGCGAATGTAATACAATAGATGGCGCTAGGCATGAAAAAATATTCATAAAACATCGTTCATAAAGAGCGATGCACCGTCGATGTTAGGGGTTTTAACATCGATGTTAATGAATGATACATCGATGTTTTAAAACATCAATGTATTGTTTACATCCCTAATGACAACTAGGCAATAAATTATTTTGTGGCAGATTTTCTAAAGCTTTAAATGGTATTTAAAAAATCATTGTTTTAGAAAAGAAACTCATTTACAAAAGATTTTTATAAGGGTCATGTTTGCACAACAAGGATACTTTTCATTTTATCGCTGACATGTAATTGGTAACAGGTCACTTATAAGTGCACTTCGTGAACCCAAATCCCCACAACACATCTTTTTACAGACCTGACGATCGTTTCACTAACAAAGTTAGAATCATCAGAGAATGAAAAATTCTAACTACTTCCTACTAGCATCACCTTTTATACTCAATCTTAGGTAAAAAACGATATCGAGAGGGGGACTAAATCGCAGGCAAATTCTTCAGTGTATTGTATTTTAATTGCCAGAGAGGTTTTCGAACTTATTTTATCCCTTTACCTGACAGGTTTCAGAATGTTTCTCTACATCAAAGACAGAGCGCAAACAGAGGGCTACAAACCAGTGGTGGAGCTCAGTTTAAGGAACTTGTTTTTTATTGCCCTAGAAATATAAATACTTTCGTACGCATCTAGCTTCACTGGCTGTCTTAACATTTTTGATATGTTTCAGATTTTCTTCACCAATGTGGCAGTTATTATCCCAAATATATTGTGCCACGCATGACTTGTCTACACTACAATATCTCAGCTGTGCCACGTGTTCATGAAATCTAGTGTCAATGGTTCTCTTAGTCTGCCCAACATATTTAAGATTACAATCTTTACAACCTATCTCATAGATACCCGATATTTTCAGTGGTTCTATCTTTCATATTACATAACAAATTTCTCAAATTATTTTTTGTCGAAAAAGTTAGCTGCGAATCGGCTTTCTTAAAAATGCTCTCGAGACCCCTTGTGAACTGAAAATTATCAAAAATCTTAGACAGCCAGGTAGGCTAAATGTGCACGAAAGTATTTATATTTCTAGGGCAATAAAAAACAAAAGTTCTTTAAACCGAGCTCCACCGCTGGTTTGTAGTTCTCTATTTGCACTCTGTCTTTGATGCAGATAAACATTCCGAAACCTGTCAGGTAAAGTGATAAAGGAAGTTCAAAAACCTCGTAAACAATTAAAATACAATACACAGAAAATGTGCCTGCAATTTAGTCTCCCTCTCAAGATTGTTCTTTACCTAAGACTCAGTATAAAAGGTGATGTTGGTAGTAAGTAGAATTTTTCATCCTCTGATGACGCTAACTTTGTTAGTGAAACGATCATCAGGTCTTTAAAAAGTTGTGTTGTGATGATTTGGGTTCTCCAAGTGTACTTATCAGTGCTCATGACAGGTTCCAATCTTCACGTAGTGGACACTTTTGCAGATAAACATGGAAATTCTGGCCAGACATCAACATTTTAATTTATTTGTCCAACTGAAATGTGAGGCACATATAAATATTTAAATATATCAAAAGTGTACGTATTTTTTATAGTATTAATTAAAATAATTTATAATTAAGAGATACAAAAAGATTCAGAATATGAGTTTTGTAAAGATTAAATTGTTCAGAAGATTTATTGATAACTATACTAAACTACTTTGCAATACATATAGATTTATCAATTTTCATATAAACCTAGTTCTTTCTTCTACACTTAGCCGCAAAAATAACGCACAACCAAAAATTATGCTCAATTTCAAAGTTGATTTTCTCGCGAACCGATAAATCGAATTCGATCTTTTTTTTTTGTTGAACTGTACCTTTTTTCTTTGGTAATTGCACTGTGAAGAACTTTTTATTCAGATTTCAGTTTGAGGCTTACACAGGGTGCAAAAATAAGAATAGTTTTTTTACGTTAAATTTGAGACACCCTGTAGGGACGATTAGCCACAACAACGGATGCATAATGAAATCATACCTATAGCCTCATGTTTTCTGAACATCTTGTTTTTTAAGTTTCTCTGATATCTGCAATATCAAATAAAATACACAGTTTTATACCAGAACATGTTTCCTTTTCATTAAAATAACATTTTGACAACATTAAACTAAGAATAAGACTAACAATAATTAACAATACATAGCAAAAAAAGTACATTAGTAGCGCATGTTTCCACCTCTACTTCTAATAACTGCTTCACATCGCCGAGGCATACTCGATATTAAATTGGATATTTGATTTTGGCCAAGTCCATTCCAAATATCGGTAACCATTATTTCGACATCTTGCAGGTTGGCAGGAGGGGAGTTGATGCTGTCTCAGTGCCCCACCAATAATATCCCATAAGTGCTCAATAGGATTCATACCGGGAATGTGCGGTGGCCAATTAACAGTTCGAATATTTACTTCATGTAAATATTCATTGACGATCCGTGCTACATGAGGTCTTGCGTTATCGTGCATTAATAAAAAATTATTCCCAATGTACGGACCGAAAGGGACAACCTGCTGAGATAAAACGTCATTGATATATCTTTCGCTATTTAAAGCCCCCCCATGTAACGGTACGATATCCGTTTGTGCTGTGGAGAAAATTTCAGCCCAAACATCACAGAGCCTCCATTAAATAAAGTTGTTTCACGTATGTTGCACTGTGCGTAACGCTCACCTGGCCGGCGGATAACGTTTAGACGTCTTATCGGAGCTATATAGACAAAACCTAGATTCGTCTGTAAATAAAACGTGTTTCCAGTCCTCAACAGTCCAGTTTACATGCTCGCTGGCGAATTGCAGTCTAGCTCTGCGGTGGTCTGCATTTAATCCAGTGCCTGTCACTGGAACTCTGACATGTAAATTGTGTTCAAAAAGATGTCTCCTCACAGTATCAATGCTTGTTTGAATATTATGAATTGCACTGAGTTGTGTCAAAAGTTTCCTTGACGTGGTGAAACGTTCTTTTAAAGCACACAGTCTAATATAGCGATCTAGAACAACGGTAGTTACCCGAGGTCTGCCTTGTCGTGGACGTATGTCATAATCATTAGTTTCTCTGAAGCGTTGGACAACACGAGAAATTGTTGTATGTGCAAATCCTAATCTCAAACCAATAGCGTTGTAGCTTACTCCTTCATTATGTAACGTCACTGCTTGAACACATTAATCACGAATCATATTCCTTCTAACATGTTTCATTTTCACGAAAGAACAATAGATCACAAATTATTAACTTAATTAAACAGTTTAAGACGATAGGTACATAAATAAATAAAGGAAATGTCAAACTGACATTTGCTGATATTGTTTGTTTATCATAGACTAATGTGTATATTAAACCAAATACCTAAGTATCCAGTAAAACTGTGATTAATGAAGAAAAACATGTTCTGGTATAAAACTGTGTATTTTCTTTGATATTGCAGATATCAGACAAATTTAAAAAACAAAATTTTCAGAAAACATGAGGCTACAGTATGATTTTGTTATGCATCCGTTGTTGTGGCTAATGGTCCCTACAGGGTGTCTCAAATTTAACGTTAAAAAACTATCCTCATTTTTGCAGCCTGTATAAGCCTTAAACTGAAATCTGAATAAAAAGTTCTTCATAATGCAATTACCAAAGAGAAAGGCTACAGTTAAAAAAAATGATCAAAATCGATTTATTGGTTCGCGAGAAAATCGACTTTGAAGTTGAGCATAATTTTTGGTTGTGCGTTATTTTTGCAGCTAAGTGTATATTTTTTGTAGTTATTTTTTTTACATCACCTAACTGTGTATTCATTTAGCTTCCTGTGAAAATGCATTTTGGTTCACTTGTAATTACATTCCTTCTTAAAATAATTGTAAAATGTAAAACTAACAATACTTGAAATCCTTTAAACCCATGATAAATAAGATTAAAAATCAACATAGGTAGACTGACTTGTGATGTTTCTGAGAAGTAGCACGGTGGTAAGGAGGAATGCCTCTAAAGCCAAGGTGATAGGTTTATATTCCTAGTAGAAGTTATATTATATTTTTAACTCTAAGACTCTTTGTTTTAATCGCATCTCAAGGTGCGGGCTTTTCCATTTAGTTATACTAGACAAAGGGAGGGAAGAGTATTTCTAGACAATGGCGTATCAACTTAACATGGTATATTTTTTAGAAAATACATCAAATTTAAATATAAATAGGGGTCCTTTAGAAAAACTTAGCTTAAAGGACATTAATTCGGTTTCTTAATTATACAAGGTAAGCGTCTATGTTTGATTATGAAAGAAACGACATAGACTCACAATTAGATTTTATTTTTCCACATAGTCCCGCATTTAGTAAACATCTTCCGGTGGTGCTGAAGTTTACACAAAGACACAACACCAAAATATTCGTGTGGTAAACTATATTTATTAGATATAACAGATAAGTCAAAATTTACGGTATCTTGATGCCGACACACAACCTAGCCCCACTTCTTCTTTCTCATTATTTAATTTCATATCCACTGATGATGCAATGCGGGATGATGTAATATCAGATGAAACAACCTGATGATTATTGTTGAGTCAGTAAACATATGCCTAATCGGCTGATGTGCCGGTGTTGGGTACAACTATGTATTAGTTCACTCTATATCAAAATGTGTTGATCTGACCTGACCTCAATGTACTTATTACATCATTCCAGCAACAGTTCGATACCCCCTAAAAAAATATTCTTTTGGTTTCTCCTTAAAATGTGCCCAAACTGTAGCTTTCACCTCTTCGTGGTCACTGAAATTACACCCGCGAAGGTCCTTTTCCAAATTCCCAAATAGGTAGTAGTCACTTGGGGCCATATCTGGACTATATGGAGCGTGATCAATTTATTCGAAACCGCAGTGACGAATTGCAATTCCAGCAGTATGCACAGGTGCATTGTGATGGAGCAAATGGACGCCTCTGGTCAGTTTCCCACTTCTTTTCTCCCGAATATTTTGTTGTAATTTATGCAGGAGTGCTGTATAATATGACCTGTTGACTGCAGTGTTGTGTTGTTTAAAGTCTATGAGAGGAAACCCTCACAATCCCAAAAAATCATAGCCATCACTTTTGTAGTTGACTGACAGACCTTGAACTTTCTTCGTGGTGCTTCTCCTTTACGCTTCTATTCCATCGGCTCCCCTTTGTACAAACGATCAGTAAAGAACCATGGTTTCATCCCCTGTCACAATTGTCTTCAACACATCCACAGGGTTTTCTTCACAGAGCTCCAAAAAAGATCAAGCACATTCAACACGACGATGGCGCTGAAGTGCTGAAAGATGCTTGGGGACCCACCTTGCACTAACTTTATTAATACCTAAATTTTGTGGAGGATTCGACGAACGCTTGCATCTGAAAGCCCCGATTTTTTATAATTGTTCCACTATCAAACGTCGATCTTGTTGGGAATCTTAATACGAGATCCTCAACAAGGGCAATCTTCTTGTCCTTCACCACTTCCACCGTCCTTCTGTTCTTACGTCATCTTCCAAGGATTCCTGCCCCATTCGAAACCGTTTTGACCAATGTTTTACTACAGAATAAGACGGAGAATTTTCCCCATGCATCCAGGTGATCTGTGAAGCTTCAAGATGGAAGCCCTTCTCATGTAAGGAATTTAATAACAGCTTGATACTGAATGTTAGCAACTTCTAACATCATGATGAGTAAGTATCAGTTATAAGGAAACTGTCATAATATCCATTTTTGTTTTTCCAAAGCTAATAAGACTTGAACTGATGTCTTACTAAGTTTTAGCGCCTACCTCGTACATTGTTTATATAGGACTTACTTAATACATTATGGTATACTCCTTCCATACAAAAGGTTGTCTGTGGCCTGCACATTATCTATAAGGTTTAGGTTGTAATAGTAGTGACCCTTAGTACTCACCCTCTACTTTTGTCCTGGATGATGTCCAATGAGTAGTTCCCTGGTCATCCTGAAGGTGTAATAGTGTCTTGTGTCCTGCACCTGGTGAAATTACACACCGGCATAGTAGGCCAACTTAATTTTTGCCCGTACTTGCGATTTACTTTTTCCAGCACAAACTAGAATCCACAACTCTCTCAAACACTAATTGTTTGTTTTCTGTTACATATTACTAGCTACCTAATATTCTTTTATCTTATACAATTATCCAGCAGGGAAGAAGGAAGAGTTTTCGACATGTGTTCACCAGATTATTACACCTTCCATCTCCCATGTTACTAACCAAAACATCCTCTGGTACTCACCCCGAGCAGGTTGCCATATTAAAAACAGGACCCAATTTATTTCCCTGATTCAGCTCGTTACACGGCTACCAATTTTAGGCACAGTTCAAAGTATTATTTCACTTATTCAGGACTTACTGTAAAAATAACAACCAAAGTTGTGGCATTGTGTGAAGTGCAAGTTGAATATCTGTAGGTTCCGCCCTTCTGAGGGGGCATAAAATTATCGGTCCTTGTATGACGCGATGTTGGACACGTTAAAGATCCCCACCATCCTTACAGAAAGGAGGTTGGGCAAAATTTACAGAATAGTGAGGTTAAACTTCACCCTGACGTCGGTGATTTGCCATAGTCTAGAAAATAGACTGACGTTAAAGAAACAAAATGCAATACAATGCTGAGGTAAACTCGTTAAATAAAGATTAATACCAAGTTATTTCTTATTTTTCTTCTTCTGCTTGTCTTCATCGACTTTATTTTTCACTTGCTTCAGATTGATATTTCCAAGCACATTTTGTTTCTTATCAATTATTGTTATGCTTAATGTTAATGTTTTTGCTTTTCCATGTGTCTTTTTGATTTATGCAAGCAGTTCTTGTATTTGGATTTTTCAACTCTGTACTAGTCATTTGGACATTGCAACTTAAATTAAATAACTACTTTTGTGACTTAAATATTGCCTGCAGGAATATACTTTCTTAACCTTGAAAATGGTAGCATAATGCATCTTGTTACGTGACTTTCAAACTTTATGTTGCTATCCAGCAGCAATCCCAGACTTCTACCACTCTCCTGAAGAGGCAATTGAGGGCCATTGATTTCTACATTAACAACTTGGGGCTAGTTGAGTCTGTCAATCTTCATACCAAATAAAACTAAACGCAAATTTCGCCAGATCCAATTTCAGTTTGTGTCGCTGATGCTTTAGTCATATCCAAAGGCATAAATGAGTAGTAGTACACCTGCATATGAGTGAATTTGTGAATGCTTGACTTGGGTGAATAGACTACAGGTGTAAATAGTATACAGTGGAGGACTTAGGATGGATCCCTTAGGTACGCAAATCTGCGAATGATCACTTTAGTAACTCTCCACCATTTTTACCGCAGAATTACTCAGTCCTATAAATTCTAAAGTATAATAATAATAATCATCTTTATTAGAAACCAAGCTATACAAATATTCTTATCACTAAGTCAAACCTAAAACTAATTTCAATTGTAAAGTATACTTTAGATATTCTTTGCCTTAATAAAAAATGTTCCTTGATATAAACTACTATTTCTCTTCTAAATACCTGCAAATTTCTACTTTTATTTACATTTACTGGTAATCTATTATAAATATTTAAGCCCCCATAAAACAATGAATTTTCTGTTCTTTGTTTCCTAGCCTTATTTATATAGATGTTTTCAGCATTTCTTGTATTATAATTATGTACATCATTTACACTTCTTTATTTTATTGCACAAATATTGCGGTTTCAATTTATTCACTATCTTGTAAATAAAAATTAAATTCAACAACACAAGTCTCTGATTAATACTCATAAAACCCAAAGTGTCCCACATATCTTTAATTCTAGCATATCTGTTAACACCTAAAATAATTCTCATTGCCCTATTTTGTAGTACCTGAAGTTTTTCTTTATAGGCCTCATTAACATACATCAATACTGTCGGACAATATTCAAAGTGTGGGGCTATCATACTCTTATACACGAGTCATGGGAGACAGATAATGTCCAATTCTTTTGGAATATCTTATTTTCTTATATAATTTATTCGTCAAGTATTCAACATGACTCTTGAATTCTAACTTCTTATCGATAATTATGCCTAAATATCTGGTTTCATATACCTAGCTGTATTTTTGATTTTCCCTATTACTTCCCATCAGCATGACTTTAGTTTTCTGTATGTTTACAAACAAACTATTCCGTTTTAACCATTTTTCTAATTTATTCAGTTCACCTTTCATCTTTTCCATGACTTCCTCTATGCTATCAGCCCATACAGATATTACTGTATCATCTGCAAACAAACTTATCGTTTCATCATCTAGATTATCCCCTATGTCGTTAATATACAAAATGAACAACGGGCCAAGCACTGTTCCTTGTGGAACTCCATGTTTTACTGTTCTTAGATTATTTTGTATTCATTCTTGTTTTCTGTTTGTTAAGTAGTTTACCAACGATGCTTTAGCTTGTCCCACTATACCATAAGCTTCAAGTTTAGTCAACAATATTTCTCTAGTAGGAAGAAGAATTTCATGGTTCACCATGTCAAAGGCCCTGCTATAGTCAAGCAGTACAAGTATTGTCATCAACACTTTGTCACTTGCTGAAAATATATCATCCAAAACATCCAGCATAGCTGTAGCACAGCTAAAATAATTGTCTTAAAGTTGGTCTAAGAACTCTAAGAATTGCCCAAAAAATAAACAATAAGTGTGTTTCCTGATTTCATTGACTACCATGACAATGTGAAAATTGATTTTACTATTGTAAATTTTGTGCTTTCTCTAAAAGTCATAATTCTAAAACTACTTGAGATTAGATAGCAAAGAAGCGTTACTACAACAGCTTAAACTTTGACCTTAAAAAATGGTGGTACTAATTTAGACAAAACAATTTTTATACCCATATCCAAGCCTTTTTTTTTTTAATTATTATTTCAGTATTATAAATCTTAAACTGTTCTTTGTCGTCATTTTTATTTGATGAACTGCTTTGTCATCTCTTGTTTTTCTATTATTAAAAAAAACAAGAGTATCTGGTAAATCAAATCGTGGCGAAACAGCTGTTGAATTGATAAATAATATAGTGTTTTTTTGTATTTTAACGTCAGTCGATTTTCATGACTATCGCCAATCACCGACGCCAGGCAGCAGTTTCACCTCGCATATTTTCATGTCACAAGCTGTAAAAAATAAGGTTATATAAGTGTATGTTTTTATTTCTCTAACGTCCGCTTATTTCCGCGAGTATGGCCAATCACCGACCCCAGGTAGCAGTTTCACCCCATTATCCTAGAAATTTTGCGGAACCTCTGCCTTTCTGTAAGGAGGGTAGAAGTATTTAACATGCCCAGCATCGCATGGACACGGAACCCACAGCTTTACGCCCCCTCTGAAGGCCGGAACATGCAGACATTCAACTTGCTCAATTCCACAACCTCAGTTCATGTTAATTTTAGAGTATGTACTGAAAAGGTTAATGGGGAACCCTGGGAATTGAACCCAGCACCCTTCGGTTCAGAGGCACATGTTCTTACCACTGGACCACCAAGGCTCTAAATATAGTGTTAATCTCACATTTATTTGCTTTATTAAATGTTTCAAATGGATTTACCTCAATTATTGGCCACAAGCATCACATTATTTTTATGAATCACCACACGAATATGGTCATTAGCGAAATGATGGTTAAACAGTATGTGATGAAATGTGGATTAGTCTAAAAACGTAACGAATTCATTTTGCGCTGCCTGGGACTCGAACCCACATTGAAACATACTCCTGGCCACATATCTTCATTCACTCTAAAAATATGTATCAGTATTTGCATTAAATTCTGGAAACCTATGTAGTAATTGTGTATCATGGTTAAAGCTGTGAGTGTGTTTTGTTTCTTCGACGTCAGCCTATTTCCGCGACTATGGCCAATCACCGACGCCAGGGAGCAGTTTCACCTCACTCTCCTGGAAATTTTGCCGAACCCCTGCCTTTCTGTAAGGAGGGTAGGGATCTTTAACAATTGACGGCTTTACGCCTCCTCCGAAGGGTGGAACGTGCAGACATTCAACTTGCTCAAATACAATGCCAGAACCTCGGTTGATGTTAGTTTTACAGTTTGTACTGAAAAAGTGAAAGGAGTACCCTGGGATCGAACCCAGTACCCTTCGGTTCAGAGGCACACGTTCTTACCCCTGAACCACTGAGGTTCTATGGTTAAAGCTTAAAGGATTTTAAGTATTGTTTACTTTACTTTTCACACGTAACAGTCTGTGACTATTTGAATTAAAATCTGAAGGTGTGGAATATTTTTTTAAAAAAACATGATCTCGTACATTCCTTTTTATATCTGAGATTATTCTTTTGTACATTGTTTTACTTTTTAATTTTCTTTACAAAAAAAAATTAAATAACATTTTAATTTCTTTATCAAACACTGCCACATATATTGAAGAACCGTATTTAGAAAAACAGAGCTGTGAGAAAAGGAGTGATTTTTTTTAATGTGTCAAATTATTGCAAGACGAAAACTTACCAATGTATGAAAATGAAAGTTGTGAGATGTAAATTTTTTAAATAAAATAATTGAATCTCGTTAGTCATATCAAAAATTGGCTTTCTTCCAAGCGAACATTTTTTTAATATAATATTTAGCTGCAATATATTGGTTAGATATGTAGGGAGTCAGTTCGATTATTCGATAGGGACCTCAACGTGAAGGAATTCAGATTTAGAGATGGGAACCCTATCCTGGGAGTTCACACTTGATTAAATGCTTCAAATTTGTTTTCTTTTGTTTCCAAAGAACATGGGCCACAACAAAATACAATCAGGCTTCACATGATTCTTATGCTGAAACTAATGAAACTCCTGTCCTATAAAGTAAAGCCCAAGTCCGATGCCACTGCTTGGGTATCTCAGTAACTATAGACAATTAAAAACCATAGGTACCACTACAGCTTTTTTTTTTCATGGCAAATTTAATAAGGTCAATGAAACCTGCGCGGGCCGAGGAAAAGTGGGCGGTAACCAACATACGATGGTCCGCCCCACACTCCCGGGGCATTTTGTTCTCATTGCGAGAAGAGGCGCACCAAGAACGTATACGCTCGGGCTAAAAAGATGGTGAGCTATGCCTAGTCAGCAGAAACCCTGATGGTGATTCGTAGTGATTCTGACATGCAAATCGATCGTCGGAACTGGGTATAGGGACGAAAGTCTAATCGAACCATCTAGTAGCTGGTTCCCTCTGAAATTTCCCTCAGGATAGCTGGTCGCCTACATGTAAAGCAAATGATTAAGAGGCATTGGGGTGGAAACGGCCTCCACCTATTCTCAAACTTCAAATGGGTGAGAGGTCCGGCTTGTTCGAAATACTGAAGCCACGAGACACGGATCAGAGTGCCAAGTGGGGCATTTTTGGTAAGCAGAACTGGCGCTGCTGGATGAACCAAATGCAGAGTTTTGTCTTCAGCTTCCAAAGGAAACTTGATATTTTTTTACTTAAAAATTTTACAATATATTTCATAAATCTTACATGGTGTTTTGGTTTCACAGCCATTCTCAATGAGCATAAGGTAAATATAATAAGTGTTTTGGTCTCATCGTCATTCTCGATGAGCATAGGATAAATATAATAATAATAATGAAGTCGAAGGAAATGGAGTCAGATCGTGTAAGAAACTCAAAGGAGAACTTTGCAGGCAAGAACTGTGAAAGAAGTAAGAGCTCAGAGAGAACTCTGAAGGAACTATGAAGATTGAGATCTGATAACTGAATGAATTGATGAGAGCTTATACGCAACTGAATGATGTTCAGTGAGATGTGGGCTTATATGGAGTTTCCCTTCACCAGAAATTTGAATTGTAGGGATTTCCTAATATATTAATTGTCAAAAGATATTTAGAAATATCTAAGAATACAACTAAAGCTTGTTTGACAGTAATCAGGCGAAAAATAAATGCAAATGTACTAACAGTATTTGATTATCGATGTAAGGCGATTAGAGAATAAAAGAAACCGGAAATTTACCAAAATTGGAATTTCCTCAAAGGGATTAAGTTAGGTAGTTATGTTCAACTAATTAACATTTCTTTGTTCTTTATTTCCCAAACATGCCATGAAGGATTTTATCGTGTTTTTATATGTGGAGATCGGCGATTTGCAGCTTAACCTGGATATCGATTAACCAGAAAAATATTGTCCCAACCGTCCCTGAAAGTGAAGAGTCTACTATATATATATATATATATATATATATATATATATATATATATATATATATATATATATATATATATATATATATATATATATATATATATATATATATATATATATATATATATATATATATATATATATATATATATATATATATATATATATATATATATATATATATATATATATATATATATATATATATATATATATATATATATATATATATATATATATATATATATATATATATATATATATATATGATATATGAGGTTCATAGCCTGATAAAATTACTTTTAAAATATACTTCTTCTGGCAGTGAAGATTACATCCGAGTCATATAAAAAAGTATTGCCAAACAAATAATGCATCCATTAACGTGAATAATAAACCTAACTCAGCCTGTGGGTGTCTTTTTAGATAAGTTAAAAGCAGAAGATATAGCAATATATAAGAAAGGTAACAAAAAGCATTACAGATCTATTGCTATTCTATCAATATTTAGTAAATAATTTGAACAGTAATATACACTAGAATAAACTCCTATTTAGAGAATTTGCTGAACAAAAATTACTGACCTTAGGAGAAAAGTGTACCATCAGAGCAATTTATCAAGCACTGCCAGAAGTTATAGAGGCCTTGAATAAATTTAAAAAAACAGCTTTATTTTGACTTTAAAAAATAAACAAAGCGTTAATACTCACCTATAAATCAATTGAATTAAAATATAATGTTGTCTAAAAACTTTCTCGGAATTGAAATTGTCTGAAGTTTTGATTGGAGAAAAGTATCTATTATCTAGACATAACACTATGGATGAATTTAAAAGAAAAATTGAACCATCTATTAACTAAATTCATGGTTTGAAAATAATAATTTAAATATGACCATGGAAAAAACAAGTTTAATAAATTTTAATTCTAAAAAATAAACCAAGCCTTAATACTAACTTGTAGGTCAATTGAATTAAAATAAGAAGTCTACAAACTTTCTCGGAATTGAAATTGTCTGAGGTCTTGCTTGGAGGAAACTTTAAAACCTTTTCTAATAACATGTGATTCATTATATATATATATATATATATATATATATATATATATATATATATATATATATATATATATATATATATATATATATATATATATATATATATATATATATATATATATATATATATATATATATATATATATATGTAAGCACTGAGAACACTGGCTATGATAACAAACAAAACTGTCACTATAATGACTTATGCATATATAAAAAGTAGAATACAATATAGCATCATATTTTGGTGGAAATCTGCAGATGCAAGCAAAATTCTTACACTTCTGAAGAGATGTCTTAGAAGTATATTCGACTTTGAATAAACACCACTGTTTTGTAAGGAACAAAATATAACCTGATAAATGATTGGTATGATAAATCACTCAACAAAATTTGATGGAAATGATTCATAGTTATATACTGCTAAGATTATTGAATAGATTTTTTGGAAGAGCAAGACATTTGAATGGTAGAAATGGACTTTGCCTTATAACCAAGTAAGTTAATAAAGGAATAAACTCTTATATAAATTTAATAAGAGCAGGTCAGAC
The DNA here is from genome assembly GCA_964006375.1 of Tillus elongatus. Lineage (NCBI taxonomy): Eukaryota > Metazoa > Arthropoda > Insecta > Coleoptera > Cleridae > Tillus > Tillus elongatus. The sequence goes on from OZ023262.1 coordinate 274,858,053, forward strand.
CAACCCATTTGTTACTTGATATACGGCAGTACGTTATATTACAGGTTCTTAAATAAAGCATAGCAAATTATGTCGGTTTCTGAAGAAAAAGTTTGTTCCCTGAAAAAAAATATGAGTATGCCTCTGGATAACTAAGAATAATGCCGATAGAAAATGTTTGCATAGTTTAATTATTTACTGAAATAAAGAAGTTTGTATAAAAGCCAGAAACGTCAGGTTTCCTTTGGAGCCAAAAACAAACAGTAGATTCAGTAGCGCCATTGAATTTGCCTCCAAAAATTAGGTCGAAAATGCCCATGGTTTTTTAATTGCTTGTATAACTAATGAGGTCCCATTTCGGGCATCGAAAATAGGCCACCATGTACAGTAACTAAAAAATTATTTTGATAATGTTTTAGCATTCGGGAATCGCAAATTTTAGAAATGTAATTGAATTCCCAAATTCCAGTGGTTTTGAGATCCTAAAACTGGATTCCTACACAACATTAAACTACAATATTTAGATTGTAGGTTTCGTAGGCATTTTTTAGTGACTTGTAAATATTAAATGTTAACTAGATGGTTATTTAAAACTCTATGTACTCTCTTGTAGACTAAGTAGCATTATTTTCTTAACATTTTTATTGGCGATATTCTGGAAGTCGTAGAGCAATTTAAAATTTTTCATTCTGGAATATTGCAAATAAAAAACGTTGCACTGATATGTGGAAAGTTATTGGCTTAAATATAGATATCTGCTTGAAAAAATACTGCCGTAAATTCACAATGATACAAATTTCTTACACCAGATAGAACATATTTTTAGCACAAGTGGATAATTTTCGTAAAGGATTCATATTTAAGCCATGAAATGAGAATGATCTCAATAGGTTAAAAATTATAAACTAATCAATCTCTTGGATTCTGTTTTATTCTCTTCATATTTTCTAATTAGTTTTTCGCACTCACATTCCAAAAAGTGTTTGAATTTTATAGACTATAACCAGTATTGGTTGCAGTATTTTCTGTTCTTTTAATCTAAAATCTGTATTCTTTTATTTAGTGGATATTGCATTGTGAAATTGTAATATCATTTTATTTATGAGTACTTATATAAAAATAAAATGTAATATTGTTATTGTGTTCTGATTTTTACCAGCATACAAGAGTTTATATTAAAAATATATTCCATGTTTTGTAGATTTATGATAACATAAATTCAGGTAAATATTCTATTATAATAAATATCTATAATATATACATTTGTGTTTTTATTACTAACAAAAGGGCCGCTAGAACCCATATCCAAGGTCAGTGTTTTTATGTTTATATATATATATATATATATATATATATATATATATATATATATATATATATATATATATATATATATATATACAGGGTGATTCATAAGTGGTGACCAAAAATGACACCCCATGTTCTTTGAACAATTTTAGAGAGGGTATGTCCTATAAAAAATTGTCCTATATTGATTCATTAAAAAGATACAGGGTGTTGAAGTTGAATTTTAAAAAATAAAATTTCCCAATTTTTTAAAAAGTAGTACATATATTTTGCTGAAACTTCGCATGTGTAGGCTGCTATGTAAGGCACGTATTCTACCATAACAATTGAATCGGCTAATCCAGCAGTGGCGCGCGTACCCACATGTCATTGGTTATCTCTCAAGAAAAAAAACGGGTACGCCAATGATATTTTTTCTTATTTTTTATTTTTTGAATCTTACTTTCATTCGTGAACAAAATGACTCTCTTGATAATTTTCTGTACGACGCTTATTTATCGAGTAAGCAATGAATCAGGTAAGTGTTTTAGAGCACAGTTGATGATTTTTAACCAGTCGTTGTTTGGTAGAAAATCGCAATGATACACTTTTATGCCTCCATTGGCCTGAATACACGCACGACATCTTTTTAATATGGAAAATTTAATGTCTTGATAATTTTTGTACGACGATTATCATTGTTGTATTTTAGTAAGTAGTAGTCTGGTTTGCCAAAGTTGTCATTAAGTGTCACTTGACGTTTAGATTAACAAGTTATTATTTTGAATAGGTGTAAGTGGTAAACTTTATAAAATTGCAAAATTTTCTACTCTTTTACTTCTTATAATGGAGTACACCTTAGAAGAGTATGCAGATATAATTTTTATCTACGGATATGCTGATGGAAATGCTCTAGCTGCTTGTCGGGAATATCAACGTAGGTTTCCCACTCGCCGTCAACCTACACCCAAGGGTTTTTTCTCAATCGTTTTCAAGACTTCGGCAGTGCGGTATTGAACAACGTCCTGACGCTAGAGCTAATGGTAGAAGACAACATCAACTTGAAGACGAAGAGAGAGTGGTGGATGAAGTGATGAATCAACCTTCTACAAGTACTCGGAGGATTGCCACGCAGTTATAATATTCTCAAAGCTTTGTTTGGAGAACTTTACATCGAGAAGCCTTACATCCGTATCATTGACAGAATGTTCATTGCCTTCTACCTGGAGATAATGTGCATCGACGAGTCTTTTGTGAATGGATGTTGGAAATGAACAATCAAAATATCTTATTCCCTAATCTAATCTTCTGGTCTGACGAATCAACATTTACAAGAAATGGTATTTATAATTCTCATAATGAGCATGTCTGGTCATTGGAAAATCCACATGCAACAAGGACTCGCACATTTCAACATAGATTTTCCATTAATTTATGGTGTGGTATTTTTAACAGCTCACTGTTCATGGAAGTCCTGCCACAACGTTTAAATGGATCTTCGTACTTAGCGCTCCTAGAAAACCATGTAGAAAACATTCTAGATGACATTCCACTAGCAACAAGAGGTATAATGTGGTACCAGCATGACGGTGCACCAGCGCATCATAGTCAAACGTTGTTACATGGCTACATGAAAATTATAATGAAAGATGGATTGGCAGAACTGGACCAATACATTGGCCTGCCAGATCACCGGACTTAAACCCACTTGACTTCTATCTTTGAGGTGACTTTAAGCGACTGGTCTACAGTGAACAAATAAATACACCAGAGCAGCTACAACAACTGATAAATAATGCTTTTCGTCATATTCAAGCAACAATGAATCCTCAAGACATTAAATTTTCCATATTACAAAGATGTCGTGCGTGTATTCAGGCCAATGGAGGCATTTTTGAACATTTATTGTAATAAATAAATTACTATAAGCCTAATAAAAGTGTATCATTCCGATTTTCTACCAAACACGACTGGTTAAAAATCATGAACTGTGCTCTAAAACACTTACCTGATTCATTGCTTACTCGTAAAATAAGCGTCGTACAGAAAATTATCAAGAGAGTCATTTTGTTCACGAATGAAAGTAAGATTCAAAAAATAAAAAATAAGAAAAAATATCATTGGCGTATCCGTTTTTTTCTTGAGGGATAACCAATGACATGTGGGTACGCGCGCCACTGCTGGATTAGCCGATTCAATTGTTACGGTAGAATACGCGCCTTCCATAACAGCCTACTACTTTTTAAAAAATTGGGAAATTTTATTTTTTGAAATTGAACTTCAACACCCTGTATCTTTTTAATGAAGCATTATAGGAAAAATTTTTATAGGACATACCCTCTCTAAAATTGTTCAAAGAACATGGGGTTTCATTTTTGGTCACCACTTATGAATCACCCTGTATATATATATATATATATATATATATATATATATATATATATATATATATATATATATATATATATATATATATATATATATATATATAATGTCTGTATGTATGTATGTATGTATCCGAGCGATAACTCAATAAATACTGAACTGATTTGAACGAAACTTGACACATATCTTCATTTTGTTAAGACTGCAACGAGCTCATACATCTGTTACAATCGACGTTTTCGTCCCTGAAAAATACACAAAAAATATGTTTGAATGCGCTATATTTTTGAAAGTATTGGAGTAACTGGAATGAGACATTACATGTAGCTAGAAATAGTGTAAATAAACCTCTGTTGTGAATTTTAAGGAATGCGGATCACAAAATTTTTGAGTTTTTTCCAAATTAAAAATAAAAGCTTAAAGACATATATTGAAACGACTCAAGTGGTTAAATTCCAATGCCTGACAAAGGCAGAGTAGTTGGCTGCCATGCGTAGAGTGATACACATAATACTACAGGACCAAATAACAGGTAAAACATACTAGCGATCGAGTAATCTCGGCCAGTAAAATCCCGAAAACCGTTGTCATGCCATTACCCCAAAGTGCGTCCAGCGTCCATCCCATTCTCGCAGGACATTATATTGACCAGATGACATGAAATTAAAAATGATGTGATTCTAAAAATTGTTCTTTTAAGTGGGAGAGATCCAATACATTTTTAAAGTACACTATACTTGTACCTTCATGATAGACACCAATTGAAGTTTCAGACTGAAAATGTGGCATATGGTGTAAAGATTAAGTTTAACCCCTTGAGCCAGGCTAAAAAATGCGCTGTGATTAGCTTCCATATCTGGCTGTTGGCTGGTGACGGTTAAGTGTGTCACGGAAGATTGAACCGCGCCAACGTCAATCACAGTCTTGCTCGGCTCTGTCAATAAGGCACAAAGTCGCTTGCTAACTGGTTTCAATGGGGATTTACGAAACTGACCTTTATGAACTATGAACCCTCCCAAGAGATTTTTAGGTAACCATAACGTACAGTAGTAGTAGTAGCAAGATTTTAGGCCTACTTTGATTATTTAAAGATAACCCAGCAACTCAATCAATCTTAAGCTTCAAATTTATTATTGTCTATTAACAATTTAACTCGCCAGAGATGAGACAAGTTTTTATATAAAAAACTCAGCAAAGAGAGGATTAATCTTAATGGCTAAGCAAAGACAAATTTAAGGAATCACTGAGTCAGTTATAAATAATAATCAACTAATACTTAGTGATGTTAGCCTTGACCAAAAATCTTATATTTGTGAGACTTACAGTACAAGATGCTGGTTCTCGATAGAAGTTCATAAATAGAGGAATCTAGATAATTTCAAAATTATTTTCTTTAAAATACAGGAATTGCACTTATGGGATCTTATTTGAGGAACTGATGTTAAATCAAAAACAGAAGTAAAACACAAGTGTACATTCTTTACTTCATGATAATGAAGTTTTTGCTTGTATGCATGTCATGTTAAAAATTAAAAATATTTATGTACATATGTCACCAAATTGTTGGTAGTTATACGGCAAAAAGAAGAAAAATTGGTCAGTTAAAAAAAGAGGTTCTTAAATACAATTGGTGTTAGCCTAGTTATTCTTTCTGGCCAGATATATTTGCATTATTTATCAGAGCTGCCTGCCCTGTCGCTAGATATCACTTAAACGTGAGCCATATGCTCCTGTCTAATTTTAAACTATTAAATAGTTATATTAAAATTGAACTGTTAAGAACAATGTGACTATTGTTACTCAATGGTTTTAATAAATTTGACGATCAAACACAAAATTCTTGAAGGACAGAAAACTCTGAACGATCGATATTATAAAGGAAAAAATTTAGTGAGTAATTAATAACAATTACACTGTTACAGTTAAAAGAAATCTAATTCAATCTAGAGATTTCATTTGAATAACAGTAATCCTATCAGCAAGGTCACTATACAAAAATGTGAAAGAATTTAGCTAAATTTAAACTGGATTTCTTCAAAGGTTCAAACAATCAGTTTTATTTATTTTTCTTGACGCAAAACATTAAATTAGAGAGGACTCACTTGTCACGAAACACCTCCCATCAGCTAACAAGACACCAAGGCATACTAAGCCTTAGGTGAAAGCTGGCCTCAAGCTCGAGGATTCATGCAGCAGGTGGATTACGTGTTGCAGTCAGGTGGATTACAACTTAAATGGGTCCAGATCTGCCGGAAGGCAAGCTTTGATTGAAAAAGACCATGGGGGTCCTCAACTATTGATTCAAATTTATGATAACTATGAACTTGAAATTAGGAGTGAAATCAAAACTAGCATTGACATTGAGGACCAGCAGTAAAATTGGCAGCAACAATGAAGGTAGGATGGATCTCACAACACCTAACAAGAACAGGTTTACTTAGTGACAACGAGTTCACCCAACGACAACAGTTTCGCCTAACGGCAAGACCCTGTAATTAATTAGAGAAACTCGCTCAAAGTTTTGCAATTAATTTTAATCAGGCAGATCATCTTACCATTAAAATAATGGGCTTTAGCAGAACTAAACGTTACCAAAACAACGACACAATCCGCACTAACTACATTAGGTGCAGTAATTACTTGAAGAATGGTCTCCTAGCAGATTTCCTGGCACGATGCAAAACATTCCTATAAGTATCTGATGTTCCGAGGTTAAGCGCCAGGTCTTCTCTGTTCTCAATGGTCCACATACTAAAAATCTGTTACACAAGCTACCTGTTTCTCTGCGCCGAGATACTCTGAACAACGGAATTATAAACATCGCTTAAGAAACTGCCTTTTAACATAGCGAGGCCGTTAGACAATGACATAATCTTCTGGTGTTTTACAAATATCCTATCGCGTCTTTATTTTAATTTATTTTCCAGGAAATATTTATTTCAGTTAGAATAACCCTTATGGTTAGATATTTTCCTCTATAAAATATTCAATGTATGAGAGGAATATTCGAGAAAGGCTAGTAAGGTATTAGGGTAGTGAGGATGAAAACGAATCTCCATAAAATCTTTTTAATCCACTAGGTCTTTGCTGTGTATTATTAAGGCGATGTTAAAACTATTACTTCTCTTGGTGTTATGCTGCCTCAGTAAGAATGGTGCGGTGACGAAAGAAAAAAGCTGACTGTAACAACTAATGCTTCAAAATAAAAGTTCGAATATAATTTATTAGGTTAAAATACGAAAAAATATATTAACAATTAAATGTAAACTTATTTATTATGTTATGGATGAAAAATTGTTCCGAAATATCCCCCTTCAATTTCCAAATACTTTCTCAGTCTTTCTGAATGAATCCCGTATATACTGCAACATTTCAGGTGTCACTAATCAGCAGCCAAAGTGGATTTTGTTTTCACATCATCTAAAGTTTTAGGTGCAATTGCCATAACTTTGTCCTTCATAAAAACCCAAAATAAATAATCGGGGCGGGCCAAATCCGGGCACTTAGCAGGCCAGTGCAGGCCCTGTATTGTATAATGGGTTGGAGCTCCATCCTGTTAAAACCAGATGTCTGGGTTTATGTTTTGTTATAATAATTAAAGTAATTGGTTTCTTAAAAAATTGTGTACATTTCTCCATTTAACTGCCCATTACAGAAATGCGAACCAATATCTTTGTCCCCAACCATACCACACCAGACATTAATTGAACATGGATGTTGACTTGGCTTGGCATAGTTCTTATCCAGTGGGGATTTTCCGCTGCCCAGTAGTGCATATTATATAACATTGTTTAGGAACCTGTTATTTGCTTGTATTTGTCCCAATTGCCAAATCTAACGCGATTTTAGTGAATTTTCATTAAGAAAATTCACTAATAGAGAGGTATCGATGGTGAGACTTTTGGAAAATTTCTTCAAATGAGAGCGAAGGGGCTGGAATCCATTTCCATGGCCAGTTAAAAAGTTATATATATATATATATATATATATATATATATATATATATATATATATATATATATATATATATATATATATATATATATATATATGTATCCAACTGATAACTCAAAAAATACTTCACTGATTTGGACCAAATTTGGGAATTACTCTTATTTTGTTAATGGCTTGGATGAGTTCGTTCATTAAATCTTACCGGCCAATTTTTCTTAATAAAAAATTAAGAAATATTTTAAAACGCAAAATATGTCTAAAATTGTTTAAGTGATTGAAATGAAAATTTACAGCTTAAAAGAATATAGACAGACGTACAGTGGTGTACCAATTTTCAAGTCGTTTGATCAAAAGAAAATGAAGTTATTCCAAATTAATAATAAAATAATCCTCGACATCACTTCAGATTCTGTAATGCAATAGCTACAGTGTTGGACAATGGCAGATAACTAACAATTTTGTAAATTGTCAGCCTTGGACCATTTCTTTCCTAATACTGGGACACTGTTTGCGTCCAAAAGCGCTAAATTTTAGCATGCGAATGTATACCAATAAATAAAACATTGAATGAAAGTGATACAATTTGTTTAAAGGCAATCTAGAAAACTTTTGTGACTAATGAAATTTGTAACACAATTTTTTTAAAGAGACTTGCAGGACTTACATATATATCTCTACCAAATTATAATTTTCTAGCTCCATACAAAATAGAAACTGCTTCAAATAATCGCTAACTGGGACCTCGCTAAAACAGGTCTCCCAGGTTCATTTGAATTTAAAGAATTAGTTTTAATAATATACCTTAATATTGGTGTACAATTCTTATGAAAATTCACTACTATAATGCACTTGCTGCGTCCCGAACATTTTTTATTTATACATTTAGATGTATTATTAGTGAATTTTTATTTTAAAAAATTCACTAATAGAGAGGTATCGATGGTGAGACTTTGCAACAATTTTTGCAAATGAGCGCGAACTAGGACCTCTAGAACCCATATCCGGGGTCAGTTTCAATTTATATATGTGGCAGTGTAAAACTAATGTTGTACATGCTAGTTTGTTATTCTGCAGATGATGTTTTCAATTTGTTTTCAATATATGGTGAATGTAACAGAATAGTTGAGACAACAGTTCGAACATTTAACAACAGATTCCTTTATTTGGCTCCAATGAATAGAACAAAATTCAGCAGAATTAAAAGTAAGGCGTCAAGTCATCGAATAATACTGACACGACGCGTTGTTAAACGTTTCAAAATTGAAGACAATGAAATGAATGAAATTATAGTTCTTGCATATTTTGAAGCATGTCTACAAAGTTCGTTAAGAAGTAGGTCTCAAGATTTGGGTTTATCTATCTGGGCAATACACAGAATATTGAGAAAGCACAATATGCATAATTAGTGAATTTTTATTTAAAAAAAATTCACTAATAGAGAGGTATCGATGGTGAGAATTTTTTTCTCCGAAAGTAATAAAGCTGTTTTAATGAAATTTACTATATATGTTGCCTCAGGGGAGATCTTACTACGTACCAAAATTAAACTTTCTAAGTTTAGAGAAAATTGAGTTATTCAAATTTTAAATTTTCTTTCGAAAAAAATTTTTTTCTCTGAAAATTACAAAGTTATTTTAATGAAATTTTGTGGATATCTTGCCTTAGGAAAGACCTTACTACGTACTAAAATTAAACTCTCTAAGTTTATAAAAAATGGAGTTATTTAAATTTGAAGCATTTAATAAAAATTCACTACCATAACGCACTTGCTGCGTGCCGAGTTTTATTTTAGTGTTTGGTAGGTATGTTAATATTTGTAACATAGCACAAAATATTATGCTGTGATTTGCAAGATGTAGTATCTGACGAACATATGTTTTTTGTAACCTCCTAAGGAATAAAGCCCAAAAAAGTTAAGAATTAGTGTATTAAACTCTGAAGAAACATTAAATTAATTTACTATTTTAGCTTTAGCTTTCCACATTACATCATTTTTAACTAATATAAAATGTATATCACATCTCTAGTTATACCACGGATGTTATGTATACCTACTTATATATACCTATATAATATATCTCTATATACGCATATTCCCAAATTAAATTCTTAGAGATAGACCTTACATAAACAAAGCATCTCCACGTAATATATTAGCTTGTATGATTCAACAAGTTTCATTATTGTTATTAAATAATTACAAATCATTGTTTACAAAACATAACAATCAGGCAAAGTATATATTAATTGCCGAAACTATTGCATCAGATTCGTCAGAACTCAGAACCATAATGTAAAAAAAAATATTCATTTTAACTGACTTCACAACGCAACCTGACATTCTAGTGAATTCTAAACGTTTCAGGTTCGCGAAGTGGTCTCCCCCATATCAAAGCAGGGCTTAAGTTTAAATAAATGTTTGGAATATTAAAAGTAGACGAATATTTTTCTAATCATACAAAGTAGGAAAACACATCAATGAACAGATGGACTGGGCATAACTTTGTGCGAATTATGCGTACAGTTCTAAACTGTAATTAAAATTGAAAAAAAAAAAAGAAAATGTAAAAAGTCGTTTTTTTTTCACTTCACGGATATTTGAGTGGCGAAAGTAAAGAAAGATATAAGCAGAAAAATACCTATATTTTCATGTGACAAGCTGTCAAAAATAAGAAGGTTATTTAAGTGTGCGTTTTTATTTCTTTAACGTCGAATTATTTCCGCGACTATGGCAAATCACCGACGCCAGCGAGTAGTTTCACCTCACTATCCTGGAAATGTTGCCAAACCCCTGCCTTTCTGTAAGGAGGGTAGGAATCTTTAACGTGTCTAACATTGCAGGGACACGGGACCGACGGCTTTACGCCCCCTCCGAAGGGCGGAACGTGCACACATTCAACTTGCTCAAATACAATGCCACAACTTCGGTTGATGTTAATTGTACAGTATGTACTGAAAAAGTGAGAGGAGTACCCTGGGATCGAACCCAGTACGGTTCAGAGGCACACGTTCTCACCACTAAACCACCGAGGCTCTGGTTATTTAAGTACCTATGTCCCTTTGAAGTTTAATGTCACATTTATAAAAACAATTTATCAATTACTTATACAGGGTGTTAATTGAGTACGGGGCAAAGCTCCAGGATGCGATTCCTAATTCAATTCTAAGTCGAAAAGTTCGTAAGAATATAAATCCCAAACCCCTTTGCTTTCTAGGACGGGGTGTTTGGGGACAGTGGGGTAATCCCAGTCAGGTGGGTAATTCTGGTCTCTCGTTTTTAGTGAATTTTCTTCACTAATGATGAGATCGCGACTTTTGAATTTTGAAAAATTTCTTCAAATGAGCGCAAACTAGAGACCCCCATCTCCAGGGTCAGTTTCAATTTGTATATGTTTGTTTATATATATATATATATATATATATATATATATATATATATATATATATATATATATATATCATGGGAGACACAGATAGAAGGATTATCAAACAAATTGGGTAAGGCCTATTTTTGCATCATGAAGCTGAAGAACACCTTAAATGCAATTTCTCTGATTAATGTGTATTTTGCTTTAGTGTATAGTGTGCTGGCATACAACATAATAGTGTGGGGTCATGCAAATGATATACACAGAGTTTTCGTATGCCAAAAACGAGTAATCCGCCTGATTTTTGGACTACAACAAAAAGAATCATGCTGGAGTACTTTTAAAACAAAAAAAACTGTTGACTGTCACGGGGGTGTATTTGTATAAACTCCTGAGTTTCACATATGCACGTAGGAACAGGTTTACTAAAAATAGTGCAGTTCACAGCTACACTACCCGGGCAAGAAATGACATCCACTTGCCAAATTACCAGTATATGGCATACAAGAAATCACCTGTGTATGCTGGCTGTTTTTATTTTAATATGCTTCCTCAGGAGATTAAGGCTGCGGATACACTGAGCTGCTTTAAACATAGGTTGAAATTATTTTTGGTTGAAAATTCTTTTTATCATGTCAGTGAATTTACTGAAAGGTGTACAGGCCCTGAGCAACGGAGAGAATGATAGTAATGGCTGTAAAAATAGCACCGTTGTAACTGTAAATTTAGGTTTAGTGTAGACTGATTGTATATTTTTGTAGTTGGTTCTGTATGTAAAGTGGTGTTGTTATTTTTTGAATCCTGTTTTTGTATATATTTAAGACTGACATTTTATGTTCTTCTAATTCTTTGACGTGCCTGTAGTATGTATGTACTTGATCAAAGGCTAATAAAGTTATCTATCTATCTATCTATCTATCTATCTATATATATAGTGTGTGTGTGTATATCACACCGATAACTCAAAAAATAATCGGCCGATTTCGATCACATTTTTCTTTCGGAAAACTTTATATCTCCGTAAATAACAAGGTTATGGTACACGGGTTTACACCATAAAAAGTAAACTATCTACGAAAATTTAGATCTGTAAGTTAAAAGACAAACAGGTACGTACGGCTAGATGTATTCTCACCGTAATTGAATACGCAGACCGATTTAGCTCTAATTAGAGCTCGTCGGTGCGCTATACTAATCACAGCGAGAACATACCTATAAAGTAATACGGCACTGACCAGCTCTAATTAGAGCGAAACCGGTCTGCGTTTCTAATTACGGTGAGAATATATCTAGCCTTGCATACATTGTCTCTGTATTAGGGGAGGAATGGGCCAGGGCAGACAATTTACAAAATTGTTAGTTGGTTGTACACAGTCTCCATCTATAACATTTTGTGTTAACTAGAGCTGTCGTGACAACATACTACCTGGTTCCGCATCGAGATGGCGACCCTGTCGTACATCTCACTATGTTCTGGGAGGCTGGCTAAAATAACTGTATTACTTTATAGGTGTCACGCTCACAGAACACCCCCTATAGAAGGGAAACGCCAATGCTGACGTTTTGAACAATATTGCAGCGCCTCTGGCGGATGCGATGAAGTTTAGTCCATCGCGGGAAATTTGATCTCATTTTGATTTAGCAAATCCAAATAAATTCTATTTAATTTTATACCACTGCCAGTAAAGAGGTTAAATTAGTCAAATAATTTTTTTGATGATTTTTATAGTGAGAGCTAAACAAGTTATGTTTTAATAACACGCATATGCCTGTTTTAAGCTTTACAATCATAGGAAAAATAAATTGGCAATTTGCACCTTCTAACACTTGCAGCTTCAGTTTTTACTATCGATATGATTAATGGAAAATCAAACAAGATAAAATACACTTGTGTTTTATTAGAACAGTATTACTATTACATTTATTTAAAAACCTAGAACAGTATTCCTATTACATTTATTTAAAAACCATTTTAATTCTGAAAGTAAGATGAAGTATATATGACCATTCCTTATCGATAGGTCGGTATATTACAGCAGCCTGGTGCTTGTACACTATTACATTTATATGCTCACATGACCACAATGTATGGCAAGGTTGGTTTTGCCTTCTTTTATGGTATGTATAAATGACGTCATATTGTCATTTATTAGAAAAACATTTGTGCACTCTTTAATTTCCTTCTTTATTTAAAATGACACTTGGTAATATTCATCTGGCAACAGTGTACACTATCAGACTATCAGGCTTTCTGGTCGCCTTCCGAATCCACCCGATCCATTGTTTACTTCCGAGATGTATAAATAGAATTAGAAATTTTTATTTGCACTTTAAAATATATGAATACTTACTCAAAGGAAGATGTAATATGGGAACAGCAGTTCTCTTCAGGCCTCTTCTCATTTCAGGTACCTTTATTCTCATCAACGAAATGACGATCACAAATATACACTCTATCGTAAATGGCTTGTGGATATCATGATACAAATAACGGGAGATATGATATTCCGACTACCTATTTTTAAACCTGTCACGCGCATGGTGTCAAGTGGTGAGTCCAATGCAACAATAATATGCTGTCGTTCAGTGGGGTTTGACGTTTCATCACAACCTCTTAACAAATTACGTATTTTACTAATATTTAAGTGCATACAGTTGGAAGTAATAAAAATGCAAAATATTAAATTTAGTGCTGCGATCTATATTATCTGAAAAAGGCAATATAGGCGTAACTTCAACCGCATTAAGCTAACGTCAATGACGTATAGAAACTTTTTTTATTGCGAATGACTTTGTTTTAAGTGTGTAGTTGGACTTTTATAACGTTACTCACCGCGTGACGTCGTAGCAGGGGGCGGGGCATATGCGCAATATCATATCTCTCTGTCATTATATCATGGTGGATATAAACCAAGCATCTTAGGGTTATGTACAGCTTTCACCCAGTCATCAAAATGTTCTTCTGATGATTTCAACGAAAAACGATGTCTTTTGCTAAATAATTCCAGTCACCCCGGAACACAATTAACAATAAATCGTTTTCTTCGTTGGTATCATATTTATATCCACAAAGCTTCTGTAAGAAAACGTTATTTACTTGTAACCTATGAACTACTAGAACGTTCTAAACTTGCCTGAAAACTAAAACATAAAACAATTGTAATGATGTTTCACCAAAACACCTTGAAATATGAAAGCACCTTGCTTTTTTGATAAGAAAACTGAAAATAGAATTAAAATTACTTGATTGTTTAAACACAAAGCTTATGATAACGATCATATTTTGATTCACAAAAAAAAACGCACCTCTAAAACACAAAACCGACGAACAATGAAAACACTGTAAAGTATCCACTAAAAGTTAATATAGGTAAAACTTAATTAAAAGGAATGTTTAGCAACAAACTTGTATTATAATTATACAATGAAAGAACTAGAAGCGAACAAAAACTTTTTTGCATTCAAAACATTTGAATTTTGAATGTATGATAAAATGGCGCACTGAACAGCTTGTTCAGTAGAATTGTAGGACTACTAGCGACATCTACTATATGCGATGTCCGAACTAGAGCCCTAATAAAGTCCAGGTTAGCTCCATTTAGGTGAAACTTCTATAGGGAGTGTTCTGTGGTCACGCTGTGATTAGTATAGCGCACTGGTGAGACTGTGGGAAAGGAGGTGAAGTGTTGGGTGCAAGTTGGGTGCACGAACTTTGCAATGTATGGGGACACACCTGAAAACTACACATGTGACATTTGCTTGGAGAAATAAAGCTCCAAGTTGCCCATTCTTCTTAAGAGCTTGATAATCTTTCATTATTTAAGTAACACCAATTTGGTTAAAATCATAGAAAAGCAAAGGAATCTGTCTGTTTTTGTGCGTGCCGCGCCACGTGTGTATGTATTTATCATGTATGTATCATTACAACTTAAAAACCATTTGATCGATTTTATTTAAAGTTGGCATAGATAGATAGATAGATAGATAATTTATTTTCGCCTTCTTGCCATAATACATGGATAAGCTCGTCACAATAGATATAAACAATATAACAAGAGCACAAATATATAATACAGTACAGTATAAAAACAATTATGCTGTTTAGTTACAAAAAAAAACAAAGATAAAAGTGCACAACGTGAAAAACACAACGCTTGAAACAATGAGATAAAAACATCTGTATACACTTATATAGACCGCAATATAATAAAAATACACATGAACAATATTAAGCAACAAAATAATCAAGTACAAAAACATCAAAAAAAAAAATCCAGTTAAATCATCTGCCTCACAGAGCACGAAACAAACTCATCGACCGCATAAAATGATCGCTCACTTAAATATTTTTTTGACCGGCTTTAAAAGTTCTTATGTTTCCAGTGGACTTTACACTTTCCGGAAGCAAATTGTACAAAACACTACCCGCATACACAGGGGATTTCTTGTACGCCATTCTTTGAAAATGGTTTAAATTAATGTGACTGCAGTGCCTAGTGGAATACGAATGATTGTCTGAATGTCTAGGCAACATATGTTTTTTGCCATGTATGAAACTCAGTACCTTATAAAGGTAAATTTCTACCAACGTCTTAACTTTCTTTTGCTTAAAAAGTTCTCGGCATGACTCAGAGTTGTGCATATCAAAAATTACCCTTAGTATTCTCTTCTGAAGCACAAAAACCCTGTTAACATCTATGGACTGACCCCAGACAACAATGCCGTATGACAGCAATGGATACACCTCTGAATAGTAGACAGAAAGCAAATGTGCGTCACTTAGAGAGTTCTTAAGATTATATATCATAAAATACGCCGACTTAAGCCTGCCACAGACGTAATTAACATGCGACTTCCAGGACAAGTGCTGATCAACCGTGACCCCAAGGAACCTTCCCTCCGTAGCACAGCAGTGCATTCCATCCTCAAGCTGCAGAATGAGAGGCAGTCGGTGGCAACTCCTGAACTCTACGAACGATGTTTTATCATGGTTTATGATTAGGTGGTTTGCTTTGCACCACTCACCAAACTGTCGCATTAAGGTGTTCACCTTTTGACTTACCTCGTCACCATCATGACCAGACACAGCCACGGTTGTGTCGTCCGCGTACATGAACACCCTACCCACTTTTATGTAGTCGGGCAGGTCATTCACATACAAAACAAACAGCAACGGACCCAAAATACTACCCTGCGGAGTGCCCAAATTTATCTCATATGAATCCGAAAAAGTGCCCCCAACCGAAACCACCATTCGTCTATCATTTAAAAATAACAAAAACCAGTCATTTGCTGGTCCACGTATACCCAGGCATCGCAAATTTTCGCCTACATAACCCGGATTAAGCGTGTCAAACGCGCGCGATAGGTCGAACATGACAGCTACCACGTGCATACCCTTATCTAAATCCTCGTGCAGATGTTGTATAAAATCACTAGTAGCTTCCTCCGTAGATAAACCACTCCGGAAACCATATTGACACTTGGTGACCAAACTATGTTTTCGTAGGAATATTTCAATTCTATTGGCCATCGCTTTCTCCATTATCTTAGAAAACACGCTCAATATGGATATTTGCCTGTAGTTTAGGATATTAAAACTATCTCCCTTTTTAGCAACCGGAACTACTTTTGCTTTCTTTAATTGCACAGGAAAACTGCCGCAAGTTATTAACAAATTCAATATGTCACAGATATAAGATGCTATTATCTTCGAGTACTGCTTTATAACCGAGATGGGCACCTCGTCTATACCAGTAGACTTTTCCTTTTTCAGGTTCTTTATAACGTTTTCAATCTCCAGAGAAGTAAACGGGTACAAAAATAACGATTCCCTATTTACCAATGAAGTTGTACAAGAATTGCTGTTAGAGTTGTTAAAATGCAATCGTACCTGGTTTTGGGCGTCCTGTGAGAGAAAGTTACCAAATAGATTCCCTATAATTTTTGGATTTTTGACTATTTTATCGTTATGTTCAATTATTATTGACTTATCTTTGCCATTTTTCTTCCCAGATTTATAATTAACAATTGACCAAAGCGTTCTTGTTTTGTTATCTGAATTTTGTATCAAGTTATGATAATAGTCCTGCTTTTCCTGCTATATTTTCATGCTAAGTTGTTTTTTGTATTTTTTGTAATCATTTGTTACCTGGTCATCATTACAATTCTTTTTAATCCAGTTGAGAGTTTTCAAATTTTCGCAACATTTTCTTACCTCTGGAGAGGGTTTATATGTCAGTTTGTTGTGAGAGATTTGTTTTTGCTCAATCAACTCACACGGAAAGGCCTCGTCAAAAATGGTGTGGAATTGCAACCAAAACACTTCAAAGACCTGATCTATGTCATGCGTGTCTGATGGCAGACCAAGCTTAATTGGTCGCTCATCAAGGTATTGTCCAAATAGTTTCAGGTTATAACCTGAAAAACGTCTACATTTTACAAAAGAGGGCTCGCTCGAAGTGCCCCCGCTCCCAGTCACAACACCAAAAACTGCCTCCTGAGCACAATGGTCCGACAGCGCTGGATCGAACACTCTGGCCGTTGCAGAATCATTATTAGTTATAATGTAATCGATTGATGTCTGCACAAGATTACCTATGTAAAACTCTCTCCTAGTTGGTGCATTAATTAATGAAATCAACTGAAAGGACCCGATCAGATCACGTAACTCCGCTGCACTAGAAGAGGCGACATCCATGCTGCAAATGTTAAAGTCTCCAGAAAGAATTATGTTTCGATACTTTTTACAAATTTTAGTTAATATATTTTCCAGCACATAAAAGAAACATTCAAAATTGTGAGATGTACTAGGTCTATTCAGTACCACCACACAAGTTGCCCTGCCATACTCCACAGCACAACACTCAACATCTAGTTCTACAGACATTTTTGCGATACTTACTATTTCTTTACACCTATCCTTCTTTTGTAAATAGCTTGAATGTGTCTGTTAGCCAGGTTAACCAATTTTTCCTGGAAAATGTTTGATTTTCTTTATGAAAGTGTTTGTAGCTTCGGTAATAAGTGAGCTGTTATGACGAAATGAAATTTTGTGAAAAAAAGCTGACATTATTGTTCCGTTCACCAGGCGCCACCTGCTGAGTTTCATCTGCTGACTACCGATACATTTCAGTGGTTAAAGACTGATGAATGTACTGTTGACTCTAAGCACTATTTTGTGAGGTTTATCTGTCATTCCGCTTTGACAAATCGGCTGGTGAACGCATACGTTGACACAACTATTGTTACGATCGACTTTTTAAGCTGTCGTACCATTTTAATTGCTCTACGAACTGTCTGAAGAATTTTCAATGGCTATTGCATTTTTCTAAATAATAAATAGCGAATAAGCAATCGTCGTAATTTTTTAAATGAAAAGTCGCTATATTAGGTAACACACCTCTGACCCTATACTAAATTATTTTAAAGGAAATATTATTTGATGACCGTTGAAGGATTTAACTGTTTGAGTGTGTCATACTAAGAAAGACGGTTTGAAATAAATATATTTTCGTTCCAAGTAATGTAAATAGCGAACGCCGCAGATGAATTTCCTTAACTCAAATATTAATGTAATGGGCCATTCATTTGGAAATATCGAAATATTAGTCGCAGTTGAATATTTAAGGGTCAACTTTTTTTATGCACTTGAGACATCGGAATAAACGTTCTACCTCTAAATTAGAACTTCAAAGAAACGGAGAAGACGTTATAATTTCCGACGGCGCTGGTAGTTTTCCATACGTTTGAGGGCTCTAGCCAATCAGACGCGAAAATATCTCGAAGTAGGGTTTTCGTTGGAGACAAAGCAGGGCGAGCTTATAAATACATCGGAGAACACCGGCGGCGTCAGATTCTTGAGCGACCGCTAATAACCACTCTCCAAATACAAAGAGAAGTTTCAACTGCTATCTATTTAAATCAAAACAAGTCATGTGCTGTTAAATTAAAATCTCGAATAGCGGTGTCGTCAGTTAAGTTGATTGTTTTGTGTAAAAGACCTCCTCCGCTGCGAAGGATAAGAGAAAACTTTGCTTCTACTTTCTTTTCAAAGATTACAGGGCATTTTTCTATTGAATTCAGGGTCTTGTAAGTAGGGACTCTTGTGGAGATACATTCTTGTGGACATGCATTTGCTAAAAAAATCCACTTATAAGCCTACCTCTAGTCCACAATTTACTAAAAAGTCTGAGTCTAAGTCTACTTGTAACAATCTATCTAAAATAACGCTAACTCTATATGAAGCTGAATTTATGGTTATCTTTTCAATTGGCTGATAAATAATTGTCAAGCAAGTAGTTGCCGTATCAATCAATCAACCTGTTGTTCTGTGCTTTTGGTTTGTGGTTTGATAAGTCAGGCCAATTGACTTTGAAATGGAAATATTGACGTCAAGCGCGCACAATACCATTTGCTTTTCCACGCTTTGAAACAAATTGGTGTTACTTCAAAAATAATGGGCCGATTTCGATCAAATTTGGTGGGTACCTTCTTTTTGCAAATGGTTTGGACAAGTTCGTTAACCAGGAAAATCGGCCTAGTTTTTCTCAGAAAATGTTGTGTTTTATTTCGGAAAATGTTTTTATTTCCGGAATTAACAAAGAAAGGGCAGCCAAATTTGGTACGCTAGTTTATGTCACAAAAAGTAAACTTTGTACCAAAATTTAGACGTATAGTGTAAAAGAAAAAATGTTATAGACATTTAAATTAGGAAACTTTGGGTGCCACTGATGACCAGATAAACGCACAAAAGTAAAATATTTTGTGTGGATAACAAAATCTATTGTATGTTAGAGACACCGACTACGTTTTTTGGCGCAAAGGGGTCAAGAAATGCCAGAAAAATTACTTTGAAGAGTTGATAACTTTTCCTCTTAAAACGTCAACTGTCACGATTTGAAACGTCAAAATTTGCAACATTTAGGAAAAGGGCCTGAAGCTAATACGGGCTATATAGAGAAAATGTTGCATGAAATGTGTTTTAAAAGTCCTTAAGTTTCAGCTTCAATTTTATTAAAATATTTCCAGAAAGTTAATTTCAAATAGACCCTTTCTCTGATGCTTTAGCAGTAGTTTTAGTTATAGAGTTATAGCTTAATCCTCTATAATTTTCAGCAAGTTTTCGTACAAGAAATTCGCCACTGAGACGACGACTTTTGAATTTGAAAAAAGATTTTTCCAATTGGGGGCGAACTAGGTCCCCTACGACCCACACCCGGGGTTAGTTTCAGTTTTTCTCTGTTTACGTATATACAGGCTGACGCATTTCTACGGCAAAGCTCAATATTACTGTTATTCTATAAGATACGATCATAGGTGGCCCATAAGTCGTTGGTAATACAAATTTTCTTTTCTTTTAAATCGAACACGCCTTCTATTTTTTTTATGTTCTGGCCTCAAGGTGAACTCATTCAGCCACCTTATATTATTGCATTTTTGGATTTTCCTTCGAAATATAATGCATGTTTGTAAGAAAAGAAGTTCGGGACGCAGCAAGTGCGTTATGGTAGCGAATTTTCATTAAATGCTTTAAACCTGAGTAGCTGCAATTTGAGCGGCAACTTATAAAAATTATTTTGAGAATCACAGGTGGCCCATAAGTCGTTGGCGATACAAATTCTCTTTTTTAAATCGAACACCCTTTATATTTGTATTTTTGCATTTTCCATCGAATTGTAATGCACGTTTGTTTTCGAGTTATTTCAATTGTTTTGCCACTTTTCACATTTTTGACACATATCAAACATTGTGATACGGCGTTTTTACCAACACGAAATCGGAACAAATTCTACATTTTTTATGCAAAAAACTTTTTTGGGAGTTTTGTCGAACAGCTTATTTGATGAAATATGGTACATTGTTTTTACTATATATATAGGTTATACTGGTAACCAAATTGGATGCCTGCTACCATTAAAAAAGACATATTTACTACTAAAAACATTTTTTATGAAAATTCACAACCATTACGCACTTGCTGCGTCCAGACTTTTTACACTTTGGAACTTATCGAGAATTGCGATACGGCGTTTTTACCGATGGAAATCGGAGTCCTATGAAAATGACGCATTTAGGGAGGTTTTCAATTATATTATTCGTCAAAAAATTCCAAATGCCATATACAGCACGCTCTCAAATTACTTAGCCAATCTTTGTAAAAAAATGGCGAAAAATCATGAAACAGATTGTTTACAATAATCTGCATGTAAACATTTTAAAAAATATCTGTCAAAAAGCTATTTCTGTGAATAACTATATCTTGCGGCTGGTGTAGTTTTATTGTGTAAATTACGTGGATAGGTTCGTTGGCCAGGAAAGTCAGACTAGTTTTTTTGGGAAAATTTTAAATTTATCTCCGGAAAATTTTTGTACTTTTTCAAACA
This sequence comes from Tillus elongatus, assembly GCA_964006375.1. Taxonomy (NCBI): domain Eukaryota; kingdom Metazoa; phylum Arthropoda; class Insecta; order Coleoptera; family Cleridae; genus Tillus; species Tillus elongatus. The sequence continues at coordinate 274,879,411 of OZ023262.1, forward strand.
AAAGTTAGTTGGATGACATACGGTACATTGTTTCTACTATAAAGGTTACACTATCTACTAAAATGCATGTCTTTCTTAAAAAAAAACATATTTAACATTAAAAACAGTTCTATGAAAATTCGTTACCATAATGCCCTTGCTGCGTCCGGACTTTAATGAATTTTACTAAAATATTTCCAGAACATTCATTTCAAATAGACTCTTTCTCTGATGCTTTGGAAGTTAGAGTTTATGGTTTAATAGTCTAAAATTTTTATGGAACTATCGTAGAGAAAAGCTCAATATATCCGTTAATATAGAAGAAAAAATTGTATACCCATGTTAATTATAGGGTGTCTTGAGCTGCATATTATAAAATTAATTTTACAATCACAGAGTGGTCTATAAGTCGTTGGTGATACAAATTTTCTTTTTTTTTAATCGAACACCTCTTTTTCATCGAAATATAAGACATCTTTATGAGAAAAGAAATTCGGGACGCAGCAAGCGTTTTGATAGCGAATTTTCATTAAATGCTTTAAATTTCAATAAACCAATTGCTATCTAACGTAAGATTCGTTGGCTAGGAAACAAGTTTTTTATAGAACATTTTAAGTTTATTTAAGAAGACTTTTTGCACATTGTCAAACAATAAACTTATTTTAATGACATATGGTAGGTACATTGTTTCTACTATAATATATAGGTTATACTGGTAACAAAATTTGATACCTGATTTCATTAAAAAAGGACATGCTTACTATTAAAAACACTTAAATGAAAATTCACTTCCATAACGTACTTGCTGCGTCCATACTTTTTAGTGAATTTTCTTTTAACAAATCACTAATAAGGAGATCACGACTTGAATTTTGAAAAAATTGCTACAAATGAGCGCTATTTAGGACCCTTGGAACCCAAATCCAAGGTCGCTTTCAGACTTTATATATATACATATATATATATATATATATATATATATATATATATATATATATATATATATATATATATATATATATATATATATATTTATGTGTCACAACGATAACTCAAAAAATAATGCGCCGATGACAATCAAATTTGGTGAATGCCTGACTTTTGAAAGTGACTTGGTGGTGGTGGTGGAGGTATTTATGACCATGGAACAGTAATTCCATCAGCCACAGACTTTTGCTATTTTATATAATATACAAATGTATGCAAATACCTACACATTAAATAGGTTCGTTAGCCAGGAAAATCTGCTCAGTTCAAATAGATTAAACAATGCTTTGTTTTAATAAGACAGTCGGATTCCCCTGGTCCGTGCCAGTTCTGAGCTGACCTTTAATGTATCGAATTTCGACCACGAAATTATAATGCATGTTTGTCAGAAAATAAATTCGGGACGCAGTAAGTGCGTTACGGTAGCGAATTTTTATTAAATCTGCTCAGTTCAAATAGATTAAACAATGTTTTGTTTCAATTAGATAGTCGAATTCCCCCGGTCCGTGCCAGTTCTGATCTGACCTTTAATGTATTGAATTTCGAGCACAAAATTATAATACATGTTTATAAGAAAAGAAATTCGGGACGCACCAAGTGCGTTATGGTAGCGAATTTTTATTAAATGCTTCAAATTTGATTAGCTCAATTTGATATATTAACCCATTAAGGTTCGTTGGCCAGGAAACTAGTTTTTTCAGGAACATTTTAAGGCAATTTTTGAAAAATTTGCGTACAGTTTCAAACAATAAAGTTATTTTGATGATATATGGTACATTGTTTCTACTATATTGGTCATAATGGTAACGAAACTTGATGCCTGCTTTCTTTGAAAAAAACACATACTATTTAAAACATTTTAATGAAAATGCACTACCATAAGGCGCTTGCTGCGTCCAGACTTTTTTTAAATGTGTGTGGTGACTTGGGTTCTTCAAGTGTGCTTATTAGAAAAACACTACTAAGAGTCGTCTGTTATCGTGGGTTCTTAAGCAATTTTATTTTATGCAAAATCTTCTATGCTTATATAATCGCAAAATACCGGAATAGATGTATTATATACCCTTAATTTACCAAAAGAATGTTCTGGATAATACTGACACATTTAGTTTTAGACACTTTAGGTGTCGAATCACGTACCTCCTCGCTACAGATTCAAGCATAATTTTCTTTGTTGCGTAGTATAGTCGTTCCGTTGTGACGTGACCAAAAATAAAATCGATACCGCGACTGCCAACTCAGAGCTCAGTCACCTGATTCCTATGTTTTATCAGTACGTGGTACATATACCCAATCAAAACACGGTATTCTCTCATCCTCATTCAGCAAGTCGCAACGCGCAAGATCTTACTCTCTGAAATTACGAATTTGCGAACCGCCAAGTAAAAGTATAAAGCATTATCAGCTTATCACCGTACCTATCTTGCGAATCTCTTCTGGCTGCTGGTATTCAGAAATTTTCGGAGTGCTGTAGGGTGTAGGAGTGTATAGATGGTTTGTTCCCGTTTTTTCTCAACCTATAGGTCATTCTTTATCCACTAAAGAACTACGCCTATTCATAAAATCACTTAAGTGTACTATAACTCAGAATCATAGGTGTATTTGTCGCGTTTAAATTATCCGAAATAAATAAACACGGGGACCACAGTGTATTTTCATTAAACGATTAAACACCAAGTGCTAATCTCTTCTTTTCGTTTCCGTCATATAAATAGAATCAAATTAAGTTTGCTTGTCAAAATATCATAGAATCTAGTGACATTTAAGTGAAAATCAACATTTTTTTAGACCCTCAGAATTCTCAGTTTGGCACTTTCTAAACAGAGATTTTCTACACGTTTTTTTTAACGTAATATGCTTATCGATTCTCCCCAGCTTGTTATGAAAACACTCCAAATTGGATCTCAGAACAAAGTCAATACAACACTGTTTCAAGTTTGCAATTGGATTTGCAAAAGTCATTGGCATAGAAAATCGTTTATGGGCAACTTTACCATGATTGGGATGTAAGTTATTCTTGGATTTAATTTTTATTAGTTTTAGTTTTAAGCAGTGATAATAGCCACTCAATTTTAACCAAAATGTCACTAGAATACGCTAAATTTTAGTTACAATAAAATTTCCCTAAAACTGTTATACGTTATACCAATTAATTCAAAATTTATTACAACAATAAAAGGTACAACACAGCAAAATGTATTGCATTAGATTGTAAAAGCAAACAAAATGATTTGGCAAAGGAAACGCTTTTAATAAATTGCTAGTTTCCTGTTTGGTGTGTGGTTTTCAATATATTAGTAAATGTTTAAAGATTGCACCAATAGGCAACGCTGTTTAGATGATTTTTTAAAGAATTGTGGGTGAAAACCTGAAAACTTCGGGTTGGAAAAGCACACCTTTATTTTAACCGACTCTAAATATGGGTTCTAGGGGCTTCAGTCGGGCTCATTTGAATACATTGACTCACCATCCTGACTTTTATGTAGTGCATTTTATAATGAAAGTTCACTAATAAAACAAAACGTTTACTTTTGACCAAAATCTCTAAAAGCTATACAAAATACGGTACCCAAAATACAAACTTATACGATGGCAAACATTAACATAACCAAATCATAATTTCCTTGTAGTCTGTAGTTACATTCGAGTTCAAAGTTTAAAACTACCGCGTTTTGATTACACAAGCGCCACTGTGTTTGCCACAAGAGTTAAACCACACCATAGATTATTATAGATATTATTATTATTATTATTGTTATGCTGTAGTGTAGTTAAACGTTAAATCACAAGGTCATCCACCGTACCGTACATTCGTATATAGATTATTAGTTATTAGATTTAGATTTTGTTTATTACTAATTACTGCATTACTCTGTCTATGCCGTGCATAGTGCATAGATGAATACATTGCAAGTATTGACCGTCTGTATACCTTTTTAATTGTACATGTATCCATGGTCCACCCAACCTGAAACAATTTGGAATTTGTAAGGCTAGATACATTCTCGCAACAATTAGAACCGTAGACCGGTTTCACTCTCATTAGAGCTCTTCAGTACGACATACTAATTGCAGCGAAAATACACCTATAAAGTAATACGGCTATAGTAGCCGCAACCTTTCAACACTCAGTGAGTGGTGGACGTGCCTCCACCTAGTTGCTAAACCAAGTAGTATGTTGTCACACAAATAGAGACTGTATACAACCAACTAACAATTTGATAAATTGTCATCCCTGGCCCATTTCTACCCTAATATAGGGACAAAGTATGTAAGGCTAGATGCATTCTCGCAACAATTAGAACCGGCTGACAGACAATTTACCAAATTGTCAGTTGGTTGTATACAGTCTCTATTTTTTTAACACTGTGTTATTTGGAGCTGGCGTGACAACATACTACTTGGTTCCGCAACTAGGTGGCAGCACGTCCACCACTCACTGAGCGTTGAAAGGCTGGCTACTATAGCCGTATTACTTTATAGGTGTATTTTCGCTGCAATTAGTATGCCGTACCGAAGAGCTCTAATGAGAGCGAAACCGGTCTACGGTTCTAATTGTTGCGAGAATGCATCTAGCCTTACATACTTTGTCCCTATATTAGGGTAGAAATGCGGTACCTGGTTCCGCATAGAGATGGCGACCCTGTCGTACACCTCACAAGGTTCTAGGAGGCTGACTACCTAAGCCGAAATTACTTTAGGTGTATTTTCGCTGTAATCTGTATAGCGCTGACGAGCTCTAATTAGAGCTGTTATATATTATGTTTAATACTAGCCTAACATGAACAGAACATAAACTCTATAACACATGCATACAACAAGAGCGAAATCAGTATGCATTTCTAATTATGGTGAGAGCATCTAGCCTTAAACCATGAGCTTCGTCGAAATTATAGACATTTTCGATCGGAGCTCACTTGACAAGATATGCAGTTATACAAACCAGTTAGCTACTGTATCTCTAACAGGTGGCGTCCCTGTTTAATACATATATTCAACCATGCAGAATGTACCAGCAGGGTCTGCTCCCGAATATTCTTTAAACCAACCACAGAACACTCCCTTTGTAATAGTGACGTAGGTCTGTTAATACCATGGGCTTCGTTGAAATTATGGGCCTTATACATTATCTTTGAATATTCACTTTACCATACTATGTCAATGTCTAGCTTTTACCAGTTTTTTTTGTGCCACGCGATTTTTATTCCCCAATTGTTTTGCATCTTATTAGCATAAAATAAACTGCCTGATATTTCCTACGTAACGGGCGCACAAATAAACCACAGGGCAAAAATTATTAAACACCAGGACGCATTAAGTACGTTAAGATAGCAAATTTTCACAAGGTTTGTAATACATGACAATTCCATTGTCTAAGCTTCTGACATGTGAACGCTATTATGAGTATTCTACACACAACTTTACGTATGTTGACTTCTTAGTTTAATATTGTTTTTATCTAATAAAAATAAGCATATGCTGGTATCCTATTTTAAATAAACAAATTTTGTTTCGTAACTGTGATCATCACCTATGAAAAAAAAACATCACGTTTTGGAGTGCCGTTTACATTGTAGGAATTAACACATGATTTTATCATGTTTTTCTCATAAGCATTAATTCCAAATTCACACTATGTGGTGTAGTCATACAGAACTCGTCAGGAGAGCAGTAACAAGAGAAATCGCATCCCATTACACTCATTTTTTAGGTAGAACGGTATCTAATGCTAAATTTAAAATTGCATGAGGTCGAGACGTCATGTGTATGCTTGGTGGCATATACTACAACATTGGAACGTGCAGTTTTGTGGATCTTCACTCTAGCACTTGCCCGCTATAATATACTGTGTTATACTAGTGCAAATAGGCAAATAGGGAATAGTGTTGTTGCTAAAATAAATTATATAAGTAAGTGCAAATAAAAATAGTTTTTCTATTATTAATTTCATACCTACTTATATTTATAGTGCGCAAGGAAATATTAGCGAATTTTTCGTAAAACGAAAAATTCACTAATGAGAAAATTCGGTTTTATATATATATATATATATATATATATATATATATATATATATATATATATATATATATATATATATATATATATATATATATATATATATATATATATATATATTGTTACGTTCTACGGGGTTCTGAATTCGTTGACTAACAAAACACAGCTTTTAAAATTACTAATTTATTATAAGCAACTATTTTCCAACACCAGTATCAAGTAAAATATTTCTCTCTATTATTAAATGTCCCTAGAAGTGTATTCCACTATTCGCCTTCTATGATCGCTTCTTAAACACCAACACTTACTGCTAACTCGCTTAATACTCTATGATCACTATTTACACCACATCGGCTTAATACTGAACTAAGAACTAACTAACTCTGTGCACCGCTCGTCTATTTATACTGCCCATAGAGATTCTAGACCTTCTACACTATTCTACACCTGTCACTTCTCGTCCATTCTAGAAATATAATTCCAGAGTGTTCGCTCTTACCAACACACTTTATAAGTGACATCTGACCACAGAATAACAAAGTCCCTAAAATTCTCATAGACAAATGTGACAATTTTTTTTTCTGCGAAAAATTTGGGTTTTTGGAGATGTTACCCAGCTTTCTCCACATTTTTAGTGAATTTTCTTTAAAAAAATTCACTAATGAGGAGATCCCGACTTTTGAATTTCGAAAAAAATTCTTCAAGTGAGCGCTAATTAGGCCCCTTAGAACACGTTAATAGACGCATTATTTGTTTGGCAATATTTTTTTAAATGACTGGGATGTAATCTTTATATTTCTAAGCAATTTTATCATGCTATGAACCTCTATATAGTCGGTGGGTAATATATATATATATATATATATATATATATATATATATATATATATATATATATATATATATATATATATATATATATATATATATATATATTGCGTTTTCTTCAGAAAAAAAATCATATCTCCGGAAATAACAAAGTAAGGGCGACCAAAATCGGTACGTCCTTTTATATCGCTATAGGTAAGCCACCTACCAAAATTTAGCGCTGTAGGTCAAAAGAAAAAAAAGTTTGGGCATTTAAAGAAAAATAAATTGGGATTTTCCTTAAAACGTCAAAGTGACAATTTAAAACGTCAAAATTCGCAACATTTAGGCAAATATTTTACAAACCTTGAAGTCTTAGTTTCAACCGTCATTGTCCTTCATTTTACTAAAATGTTTCCAGAAAATTCATTTTAAATAGACCCTTACTCTAATGCTTGGCAGTAGTCTTAGCTATAGAGTTTATCGTTTAATGGTATATAAGTTTTGTCGAATTTTCGTAAAAAATCAATAAAGCTCAATATATGCGTTATTCTACAAGATATGAAAAAAAGAATTATATACATTAATTATAGGGTGTCTTGAGCTACATCTTAAAAAATATTTTTACAATCACAGGATGGCCCATAACTAGTTGGTGATACAAATAATTTTTTTTAGTCGAAAACGCCTTATGTTTTTGCATTTTCGATCGAAATATAATGCATGTTTGTAAGTAAAGAAATTCTGGACGCAGCAAGTGCGTTATGGTAGCGAATTTTGATTAAATGCTTCATATTTGAAAAGCTCAATTTTCTATTAACCTACAAGGTTGACCAAGAAACGGATTTTTTCGGTTACACTTTAAGTTTACTTTCGGAAATTTTTGTACGTTTTCAAACAATAAAGTTATTTTGATGAAACATGGCACATTGTTCTTACTATATATGTTATACTGGTAATTAAATTTGATGCCTGCTTTCTGAAAAAAAAACACATATTTGCTATTAAAAACATTTAAATGAAAATTCACTACCATAACGCACTTGCTGCGTCTTTGAGTTTTTAAAATTAGTTCACTGATAAGTTACAACCCTTCAAAGCTGTGCTATGTGTATTATTGCCCATATTTACAAATGTACCTATGGAAAATTTGCATCTAAAGTAAATGGAGTATGGACTGTCGATTTCATTCATAAGGATTTATTTATATGAAAAGTTTACACATTTACCTTCAGTTCCTTTGGACATTTACACTGTAAGCTGGCAACACCGCATCTATCCCTTAATCACTGCGGAAACGAGTCAATTTGCAAATTGTCCAGTGTCCAGTAAAAAAACTAGTCGCTGGTGCGGCAGAATATATTGCCAAATTGACCTCTGTGCGGGAGCTGTAGATTGATCCTCTGTACGCCTACCGGGTCCGTAGGTCAGGGAATTAGGAATTACCGGCATATCTGACCGGTCCCGTATAGGAATAACGACACCGTATTTTTTTTAGTTCGATCTCGCATATTTCAGTTACAGTCCAGTATGTATTTTTTATTTTTATTTTACACACTTTGAAATTGGATTTTTTTCAAAATGAATATAGAGGCCGAAAATTAGTAGAATTGGCGCGAATGCAAAACTCGATTCAGAGAAAAAGCAAAAATATTTTCAGGTGTACTTTTTTGTTTATATTTCAGGGAAAAATAATTTTAAAATAGTTATTTATTGGAGATAAATGGAAAAAATACAATGCATCATATATGCCCTGACATCAGTTTGCCTAATTAACAGCTAAAAGAAGGAAATGTATATACAGGCTGTCCCACGTAGACCTTCCATTAGCCGTTTCTGGAGTACGGCTCATAATTGAATAATGAAAATTCACGCACGTGGCTTTCTCAAAATTTCCAGTTCACTGAAAATATTAACGTTCCGGTTATACCGGAAGTAGATGTCAACTTTCTTATTTCAAATGTAAAATGTCTTTTTTATTACAGATCTAGATTGCTCGTCAAATTTTATGGTAGGTTCCACTACCTCTTTTTTTTGTAATCTCGCACCATCTGAAATAATACCTACCTTTGAAACATGACTTAAAAAGCATTATCATTTTACTTAATGCCCATCAGGGGAACCTTCAACAAAAAGGGGCACATTCAACCACTGGTTGAAAGAGCCCCACATTCAGTGGTTCAATCTGCCCCTCCCTCACTTATTCCAGAAAACCACATGCTGTTTTAAAATGTTGTATATTTAGGTTAGAATTCTTGGATAGTTACATTCTCTAATAACATGCTAATATATAAAAAACTACACACACACACATACATATATATATATATATATATATATATATATATATATATATATATATATATATATATATATATATATATATATATATATATATATATATATATATATATATATACATACAGGGGCGTGCGGTGACATTTGAAATAAGAGAAGCAATTCCCAGAAACTTACCTATTTATAGTGTAACTCAATTTTGTTGTTTTTGGAAAATTCGTTAATAATGTCGTGATGTAACTGTGGATTCTGGAACATTTCCTGGACGAGTTTATTTTCAACTGACAAAATTGAAATTTGGGAAAGTCTTTCCTGCCCTGTTGAATTTCTAACAAAACTCTTGATACGTTTCAATGCAGAAAAATTTCGTTCTACAGACGCACTAGTAGCAGGACTTGTTAATACTAATTCACATAATTTGAACACCTCAGAATATGCATTTTCCAATTTTGATTGTTTTAGGAAAGTTCAAAGTTCACTAGTGTAAGTTTTTGTGTCAATAACATCGGGTTCATAAATGACGTAAGTTCTGATCGTAATAAGGCTTTGTCAAAATTATGTCCATAGTGGTTAAATAATGATTTGAATGAATCTTCTGGGAAAGGTATCCCTTTAAATCCTCCAAAATTACACAATTCAAGAAATTTCAGGTCACTGAGATGATCAAATCTGCAGTTAATTTGCTGCTGAATTTGATCTATAATTTCGTAGAAAAGACGGCGGTAAGAAGTTTGAAGGTCTGCCACATTATCATTGCTCAGACGCTTTCTTCGTGGCTCCACTTCTCCTAATTCAATTGTTTTTTTCCACAACTTATCAAATTCATTCCTTTTTTGAATTATAATGGATTTAAATTCACTAATTTTTTTCAGGCAAAAAACAATGTCATTTAATTTACATTGTTATATGTTAAATACATTATCTGAAAACGGAAATATTTCCGAAAATATATTAAGTAAAAAATTTAAATTAAAGTCTCCTTTCAAACCATCCACAAATCCTCTAGAACTATTTATTGTTTCTGCATCCCAATTTTTGCTATTTTCTATTATGTTTTCAAAAAGTTCAATTAACGATTCACGGTGTTCAAATATAGTTCACACAAGTCTGCCGTTGTAGTTCCATTGGGTTGCAGCTACTTTGGGTAAACGTTTTTTAACAATTGGGTCTAAGGCTTGTGTGCGCTTCGTAGATTTGGAAAAAAGCAGCCATTTAACACTTTACATTCTTTAATATGATTTATAGATTGGGATAAAATTAAATTTAATTTATGAGCACAACAGTGTTCAAATAGAGCAATGGAGAACGTTTCCCGCACTTTACCTTGAAGACCTCCTAAACGCCCGACCATAACAGCAGCTCCATCATAGATTTGGGCAATTAATTTATTATCAGCCTCCTCAATATTTTTGATAATATTAAGCACAATTTTATATAGAGCGTTTGCGGTACGATCTTCTGTCACATTTTTAAAACCTAAAATCTTTCTTGTACACTCCCATCCATTTTTACGTAGCGTATTACTACAGATAGTTGACTTAAATTAGTTACATCGATTGTTTCATCTAGAACAATAGCAATGAAACGAGTCTGTTTAATTTCAGATTTAATTCTGTTCAAAATAATAGTGGCAGCAGCCGGAATTAAATCATTCTGAATGCGATTTTATGTCCCGCGAAAAACGTTAGACTGTTCCAAGTGATTTTTTAAACAAATGTCGTATTTGGCTATTAAAGAAACTAGGTCTTGAAAGTTTCCTCTATTTGCAGATGTAGTTGTTTCCTCATGACCCCTGAAGCCCAATTCATGCTGCGACCAAGAAAACACATAGCATCAATAAGTCTTTTTAATATGTTTCTGTTTTTATCAACCAGTTCATTGTGTTGGCGATGAATTTCAATCTGCTTGTCAACGGCGTATTCAATTCGCGTTTTTCCAAAGACACTTAATTTTAAAATGGTCAGTAAATGCGCTTTAGGCATAACATGTCTTTGTACTAGTTTATGTAGATTATTCAAGTCGGAAAACCCACATTTAATCCACAACCCCTTTTCAGTCACAAATAAACTACAAGACCAACGAAACAGTTTATTCATGTTTTCACAACCCGTTAACCATTCATATTGTTTGAGTTTTTTCCGCGTTGAAATGTCGAATAGGTGCATGTTTTAATTCTTGTATTTAAGTTTTTTATAGTAGGTTTCGGCCTACCTATATTAATAATAGCAAGTTTTTCAGCAAACAATAAGACTGAAAATCCTTTAGTTATCAAAAAACATACAATACAATCACAGTTATTATTACCACTTGTTTGCAAAGTTTGTAAATCCCCCCTCACCACTGTTAAAAGCTGATCTACTTGTAGCTCTATTAATAATCATAAAATGTCAATGTATTTAACTTACTGGACTGCTTATATATACGAAATAATCAGGCACATTCGCTTTGAACGCGCACCCGGTCTTCGTAGTACAACACGTTCTAAAAACATGCGTACATCGCGCCGAGCCGAGGTTTCTTTTATAAAGTTGTCCGCTGACTACGTGTATTTAACTGAAGCCATTGCATGCATCCTCTCGTAGTATCAGATCAGGTTCATGCTGTCCGCAATCGGTCGCATTCACCTTGCTAGGAGCGTATATATACAGTATGCTGCATAAAATGCTTCCCTTGCTTCCATGGACCGCACGCCACTAAATAAAATAAATAAAATATATATATATATATATATATATATATATATATATATATATATATATATATATATACATATATATATATATATATATATATATATATATATATATATATATATATATATATATATATATTGTCACAGACTTAGGCATTAGTTTCAATATACTTTGATGAGAAAACTTACCGTTATTATGACCAAATTGCACTTTTTCATATTTCACACATATAAATCACAGTAGCACATTGTAACTGCACCGAAAGTATTCATGGGATGGGTAATGACAAGTAAAATTAAGTTGTATCGGCGCCAAATTCAAACAACGAATCAATTTATGTACGATGGTTGAGTGTGCCCCACTTTCCCCTATAGGCACTATATACCTAGGCACCTACTACAAATACTTGTAGCACTCTTTTGTTGATGTGAAAGCAATTTTTAGGGTAGGTAAACAAATTACTTTTTAAGCGGTAAATTTATAAAGCTCCCATGAATTTAGACTTCGGTTTAGCAGGCCTATCATTGAAAACTTAGATAAAATAATTATTAGATACTTCCGTCCACCTTCTACCTAGGTATAATACAATGATAGTCTGTTTGCTTACCCTTGCCTATATAGTACCTGTACATATGCATATCAGTCTACTACATTGATTTCTGCTTTAATAGTTTACACAAATTGGGTTTGGGCGTACATATATGTATTAGGTTGTATTATTATATTTCTTCTTCTGATTTTATTAAATATGTAAGTTGTATTTATACCTACCTAGGTAATATAGTTTATTTTTACAAACATTTAAATAAAAAACTGTAGTGGTATATTTTGTTTGCTGGAATTATACAGGGTGACTCACGGTCGATGGTAGGTTAGACGTTTACGTAGGATTATTTTGAAAATTTGGTTTATTGGGTAATTGTTCTTTTTATCTAAAATATTTTCAGCGCAGCGGCGTTGCCGCTTATATTGATAAGTAGCAACAACATATTTTAAATGAGACACCCAGTATATTGTTGCATTTTCGCTTCGTTATTGCTTTCCGATTATTTTTTGTATGATACTTCCCTATACGTATCTCCAGAGGTTTTTGAGAAATTAATTGATTTCCTTATTTTTTGTGCAAAACATATAGCTTCCATTAAATGTTTATTACTACGGTATTTGGATTCTTAGAGAGCTGAAATTTTAGGTGTAGTTTACCAATGTCCTGTGTATTGCTGATATCTAAGGGAGTTTATTCTTCATTATACAGGTTCGTTTAAAATTTTTGATTTTACCAATAGATACAAAAATGCTGAAAAGTGCATTTTTAAATAGAGCAGCCTGTATATTATCAATTATCCTGAAAGATAATTAAAGGTTCTTTCAAATGATGTATCATGTTGCTATACCTATTTAGGTATAGCAACATGCACTATTTAGTGAGATTTCGGAAATAAAAGCAAATTTCGATAAATATCGGATTATTTTGTCATATTTTGAATGTAATTATTAGTATAAAATGCCATGGAGTATGTCATTATAAAAATTTGACGATTATTGCATCAATAATAAACCGTTTGCGCGTTCTTTAACAAAAATTTGTTTTTATTTCGAAAATCTGACTATTTAGATATAGGAATATGATACATCAATAGAAAGGAATTTTAATTGTCTTTCAGGATATTTGATAATATACAAGGTGTTTTATTTAAAAAATGCACTTCTCACCATTTGTGTACCTATCGGTAAAATCACAAATTTTGAACGATCCTGTATAATGGAAAACAAATTCCCTCAGTCATAGCTGATACAGAGGACATTGGTAAACTATATTCAAAATTTCAGCGTTCTACGAATCCAAATACTGCAGTAATAAACATTTAATTGGAGCTGTTTTGCACAAAAAATAAGAAAGACAATTAATTTCTCGAAAACCGCCGGAGCTAGGTAGAGAAAAATATCATACAGAAATAATCGGAAAGCCAAACAGCGAATCGGAAAATGCAATAATATACCTACAGGTGCCTCATTTAATATATCAAAGTTGTTGCTACTTTTCAATATAAGCGGCAACGCCGCAGCCCTGAAATATTTTAGATCCCTAGAGAGCAGAAGTTTTTACCTAAGAAAACAAATTTTCAAAATAATCCTATACGTCCCAGTCTCCGTAAAGGTCTAACCTACCATCGACCGTGAGTCACCTGTGTATATTCAGGTAGGTAAATGTATAGCAGTACTTATATTATAGGTATTAGGTATATCTAATATATATGATACCTATGTGCTTGTAGTTTCCTTTAAAATTTCAACTCATTGTTTATTTAAAACTTTATTTTAAGTGAGAAAACTGTATTTATCTTATCATTATTTATTTGTTAAGTAATCCTATTAAATCACAGATAATTGTTGTTACATTCACAATACAGGAATGAAAGTAGCTCATCAAGTAGTTATTATCATAAAAAATGTCATCAGTTTCGATGACTCATGCTCGTTTGACTTTGACAGGAATCCCCATCCCAAACGCGTTTCTAGAAAGATTTGTGTTCGGATTGGTGTCTCATGACATAACCACAACCAATCAGCTTCGTGTGACGTAAACTTATATAAAGCCCCACTGCACAGAAATTTCTGTCAATTTCAATTCCCTCTTTGCTGTGAGTTTGTGGTTGCGTAAAGGAATAGCAACTGTCACTGTCGGTCGCGCCATATTATTTCACAACAATATAAATTCTTGTGCAACGTTCGAAAAAACAAGTTTGTATCGTTTTAAATCGATTAATAGGTGTATCGGCTTATAAGGGCTTTAAAAAGTAATAGTTTAAGTAGTGTCCGCGAGTACACTAAGTACTCGCTCTTAAAGCTTAAAGGGGTCTCCAAGAAAAACAGAGAGGTGTAAAGCGCAGTTTTGAGTAAGTTTCTTGATTTTTACAGGTTTTATTTAATTATTTCATGTATCTTGTTTTCATTATTATTATATAAACTTGGCTAGAAATCATTTTCCTGCCGAACAAATGTTCCAGATGATAATTCATTTTATACCCCAAGTTAAGCAAATCAATTTCTGTTTTTGCAAATTTGGGTATTATAATTTTTACATGGAATTCGGACCTTTAAACAATTAAAGCTTTTGTAATTTACAATAAGTATCTTGGCTACCTGCTGCCGGTTTGTGATTTCCAAGTGTATTTAATTATTGCTACATGAAATTTCTCTTATAAATTATGCATTAGAAACGTCATTCGTTTGATATTCAGATACTGTCCTAATAATAATAAAAAGAAAATTCGGTAACCGAAAATTCACAAAAACTACTGGAATACTGTAATTATCTTGTTTTTGTTTTCCCCGCTGTACGACCTTCAACTTGTTCAGATCTGTTGCGAGTATTAGTGACGTCAGCAGTTTCCACGAATTCGGTCGATAAATTAATTCCCTGAAATTCGTTACGTAAATTGTTTTGTTTTTATTTGTACCCTTCTCTTACTTAATTGGTTTTCAGCCGCACTTAATTGGTTTTCAATGTTATACATTGCAACAAAAGTTGGCAAGTTTATCAGTTTGAGCTGATAATCTAAGTGATTAGAGGTTGAATATTAAAAATATAATCCAAGTTTTATTCTTGCTAAATTAAATTGTTTCGCCAAAGACGCCACTGTTTGGTAGCTTTTAGAGAGTAGTTTAGGAATTACCAAGGTAAGAGGTCTATTTTCCAACAGGATATAGATTTCAGTTCAAAAATGGATTCTGATCAGATTGTTTTTGAAATGTGCCAAGGCTTTGAAAATATTTATCCTTCACTGTTCAAAATATTTTTTCTTGCAAAATTGTCCCTTATGTCCAGAAAATTTTTAGTGATATTCTTGGTGACTTCTTAAATTAAAATTAGCTTCTGCATTTTTAAAATGGTTTTAAAATTTTGTTTACACATTTTCAAAAGTTTGCAGAAAAAAAGTAGTAATGAATTTTGACAATTGAGGTGCATAAAAATGCTTTGAAGTGACAATTAACAGCATAATGTGGTGATGGTGGACTTTACCGCAACTACATTTCAACGTGATTATAGTAGAATATGGCCTAAAAACAGTTGTAAATACCTTAATCAAGTTAAACAATGTGGTATATTTCGTTTTTAATAACCTTTCAGTGATAAAAGCAATTAAAACGTTTAGATTTACAATAAAAACGTATATTTTTGTACCAGAGGTTATGACTGTTGTTTTGTTGACATATTTCATGCAGATAGGCGTTGTTGTCAGTTTCGAATCTATTTCCTTATTACAGGGTAGTATTTGTCTTCTTTTTTCTTTAGGGAAATTTTATGTGGTAACTATGGCACAATGACTTATAAAACTTAAAACGGTTTCAGCTTTTATTTTGACAAGGTGGTGTCTTGTCAGGTCCAGAAAGTCAGGTCGGCAGGAGTGTGGGTAAAAAGCATTTAAGATCTTTTGTTGCGTTCAAGTGGCAAAACACTCTTGGAATTTAATATTAAATGTGGCAACACTGTTGAAAAGTGATAGTTCGAAACTTGAAAATAGTGCTTTTTCATAACTTTAATTATCATTTATTCTGCTATTTATGGATTTTCCGTAATTTTTTTTGCTGATTATTTATCTACGTTGCGTACTCTTTCATGTGGTGTGCGCCGTTTTGCTTGATTCCAGTTGCGGTAAAGTCGACCGTCACCGCATAATGTTTTCAAGCACTCTAAATTAGTTTTATGTTCATTTTTGTTTTGTTTTTATAATTTCAAATGTTTTGTTTATTAGTTGTTATTTATCTTTTGTTGATTTCAGGTTGGGTTGTTTTACCTCTCAACTCTCTCTCTCTGGTGAGGAGATCTAAGGATCAACATTTTCAATAAAAGCACCGGTGAATATATTGTAAGTTGAGTTACGAATCTTATTTTAAATTAAAAAGTAAGTTACTGATATGAGAATTAGTCTATGATTATTTCACATTAAATTTGCCTGTCCTTATTTTACAAACAACAACAGTATTTATTCCAGGTGCTGCATTATTGCCTTATCATTTTTTTAGCATACAATCTTTTAAACCTTTTATAGTACACTCGAATTAGATCGGAAGAATGAACAGGCTTAAAAAATAGTGTTAAATCAAAATTTCAGTTGAGTATGTTGGGGTTTTTAAATAAAAAGAAGAAAGACCTTTATATAATACAGGTGTTCTTATGATTCATTGATTGTTGTTGCCCTTACTTGGTGAAACTTGTCCATACTACATACAGACTTGGAGACTACTTCTCTGGCTTCACTGTTGGTTTTTGTAGGTGAAGGACATAGCCAGCGCGTGAGCTAACTGGAGCAAGTGGCCCTTCGAATTCTGGAAGTTCTATAGTCACAGAAGCTTTGAAGAACATCCTAGAACTTCCAGAATTTAGGCTACGTCCTTCACCTACAAAAACCAACAGTGAAGCCAGATAAGTAGTCTCCAAGTCTGTATGTTCTTATGATGTTGGGACAATGCTCTACCACAGAATGCTACAGCTAAAATTTGAAAATATGATCTAAGTCGAGCTATCTGCATGTCAAAAATGGAACTCTTATGTACTGGTGATAGATAAAGTTTGGCATCTTACATGTACATTGATACTATTTTTAGTTTTTGCTTCTGTCTTTTGCTAAGTTATCTACATTTAAAGTTTTTTACTGGCCTGGTGCTGTAACTTAAAAAAAGAATTTTTTTCACAATTTCCGTAATTTTTCGCTTGCTATGCTATGACATACTCCTTTTGCGGTACACCCCTTCCCTTGCATTTACCTATCACTATCTATCTCTCAGATTACACTCTGCTGTGTTTTCCTTTCCCTCTTGTATGCCTACGGGACCTGGTGTGAATGCGGGGTAAACATGGTTTAAAAAAGGTACGGCTGCAAAATGTGAAAAAGGCAGTTTTTAGAGGACTGACTAAGCTGTTTTTTTCGTAGTTTCCGCTCATATTCCTTTTATTTTTTATATATTGTGGTATCCTCCTATTCGGGTATGCTTCACTATATGAACATCTTACTCCGAGTGCACTTCCACCAGCCAAACGATAATGATAATAATGCATGCCACATACTATAACTATTATTATTTAACTTATAACTAATTTCAACTTTTCCATGAGAAAAACTGCATGAAACTGTTGTCAAAAAAAAATTCCACATTATCTTGTTTCAGATAATGTTACAGTAAATGTTTCCAAAGCACGCTTTGTTAATATTGAAAATTCTGTATTCATTTGGTGCAATAGAATTTTTAAAGGCTTTGTTCTCAAAAACAGCTTTATTTATCCCATTGCAACAAGAAGAATCTTTTTGTACAATTTTTGTTTTTCTGAATAATGTGCTATCAAATTTTGGTAAATTTGCAGATGAGCTCACAGAGGACCTTTGTAAAATTTTGTTCAGAAACGTGCATCAATTAGAAAAAATTCTTGCAAACAACCTCCAAGAAAGTTATGGGACCAGGAGTGAATAGGGTCCTAGGCGGGGAAAAGTATAAAAAGGAAGTATAAATGAAAAATGCAAGGAAAAACTGCTTAGCTGGACCAATATATAATAAGCTGCCTTTACCCCATTTTGCAGCTTTGTCCTGGGGGATTTCTTTCCTCTTCTGCATGCATACAACCATCGTTAATGCATAAACCACAAGAAAAATGTCTTTGGAATAACTCTCGGGAAAGTTACGGGAACTTGGGCGAATAGTGGGTCTGTGCGGGGCAAGGAGGATTTTAAGGAGGTATAGCTATAAAATGGGATAAAGGCAGCTTATATAGGTGTGGCCAGCTGGTTTGGTTTGCATTTTTTGTTTATACTTCCTTGTCACGACAGCTCCAATTAACACAAAATGTTATAAACAGACTGTGTACAACCAACCAACAATTTTTGTAAATTGTCAGCCCTGGCCCATTTCTTCCATAATACAGGGACAATCCTTTCTTTTTATGTTCTTCACCACCCAGCTTCTCTATTCACTCCTGGCCCCTAACTTCCCTGAGGGTTGTTTGCAAAAAAATTTTCTTGTGGGTTAAAATGTTCTAACAAAAAAGCTGTCTTTTAAGGGATTCACGTCAAATTTGACGCAAATAGAGAAAATTACATTATTTAGAATTTAGAAGCATACCCAATTTTAGAACAATCGATTTTGTAACAAAATAGATATTAAAGAAAATTTATTGAAATAAAAAAAAATACAGACCCTATAACTCCTGTTATTTTTAAGTTGAAAAAAATTGTTAGAGTAAAATCACCAACCGAATCTTTTGCTCATCATTTCCGGACATCTGTATAAGTACACACAAGCCCCAGTATAGTTGAAACTCATAAAAATTATTTCAGACACTTAAAGACATGCCAATTACGGGAGATTTAAAACAATGGTAAGGCTTAAAAGTTGCACCTAGCGTAAACATGTTGTCTTTTGAACTGTCACCTTTTCATCATAATTAAAAACTTGAGAAGCTTCTTTGCTGCAGTTTGCAAAGCAATAACCATTCGCTTTGAGTAGTGTTGCCAGATATGTTTCACAAAACTTCTTTCAAGTCAAAGGCCAAAATTCTTTACATTCTTCAAAAATGTCATTGATCTTGACATTTGTCTTAAAATTGTTATATTTTTACTTCCTGTCTCCCACTCTGATGTCAAAGTAATAAGGCCTATACGTACCACCTCTCTGGATTAGAGCTGTTTTTGTAACATGTCAAGAGTTAACATTTTTGTGCATATGCACTAATCCCCTTTTACACTGATGAAATTAGATGCTGTGTTTTTATTGCGAAATTAATTATTCCTAAAAACAATACCAGCGATGTTTCATTCATTTATAAAAGCTGTTAAAGCTGTGTTACAGGTTTAAGATTTAAATACCACTACCAAAACTTCTCGTGACATTTGACTGAGTACTTTCTGGTGTAACTAATAGAAATCTCACTTGGTATAAAGAGTGTTCTTGGTGAAAATCTGTAGGCACTCCAAAGTTCTTATACTTATGTGATCATGTTAATAAAATCAATTTACTTGTGACTGGCAAACATTTTTCTATATGTTTCTCTTAAGTTTTAAATGCGGAATAATAATTTTAGTAGCAAACAGTTATGCAATCTTCCAGTTACAAATTAAGAGGTCTTGCAGTTAGTCACCCCATGACAGTTAGGGACCTTGGAATTGTTTTTGATGGTACTCTTATCTTTTAAACCACACTATGAACAGACGTGTCAGTTCTGCTCACAAGACTTGGGTTTCTAATAAGAAACAGCGAAAATTTCACCCTAACTGACACCCTTTCCTTCCTCCTTTGTTGTCTGGTTAGGTCCCGACTTGTATATGGGTCGGTTGTGTAGCCTCTTACTTATGATGACTTATAATGTGGCAAACCTAGAACCCACAAAGAAAAATTCTTAGGTGTCGAGAGGATGGTGAGTATCCCCCCTATTGGTTTTCCCCAGAAAAGTTTATTTCGTTTTAACCTGCAGAGTCTGGAGATACGCAGGCAGTGGAGTTTCATTATATTTTTATATAAATTGGTTAATTCTGTGTTGGACTGTCCAAACCTGCTTCAGCAACTTAATTTAAAGGTGCCTCGCATTACTGTCTAGATCTCTTATCAAATTATCAGATATAAAAATGTTTTTGAAAATGATTTAACTTGTGGTTCTCCCTTTTGTATAGTTTGTTTGATTATTGTTATTTCATTTTGTGTATCAGCCCATCCTTAATTTGGATTTTAAGCTGTTTGATGTTATATGAATAAAAAAAATAATTATTGTTACAAATCAAAATTATTCAATTCTTTATTTGGTGTCATTTGCAGTTAAAATTTTTCATGTGGAAGAAAATTCTTCATATATGGCAACACTGGCTTTGACACAATAGGTTTACATAAATCTACTGTCACACACACACACATGTCAAATCTGGACGTCCAATGCAAAATCCCCCACCACCACCCTCCAATGTTATTATTTTTATTTAATCTCCTGTACATTACATTACTCACCAGTTACCAAGGTACTCTTATTTAGAAAATGTAAAAAACTGAGTCTAAATTAAAGAAATATTGTATATAAAAAACACTAGGGTTATTTAATAAATATATTTAATTTGAAGTTGTTTGATCCATATTATATTCAGTTTTAGGAAAAAATCAAATTGCAGATGGTCTTAAAAAAGTTTGATATTTTATAAAGTAATCAATGAAGAAATAAATGAAGAGTTGATGTGTTTGCGAATGAAAGGAGTTCATGTGTTTGATTTTTGTGTACTGTGTGTGTTCAAAGTCATAAACATTTTTAATTACCTTCATTTTTTAAATCTGTTTTCACAGGGTTTCAAGACAAGTGTAAAATGCAGTTAGTAAGTCTTTTTGAATGTTTTACTGTTCCACTTATGTATAAACTTATATTTATCTAGTGCGTAAGGCAGGTTTATTTTGTTATTGCAGGTAAAGTTACGTTTATAGATTTTATTTGAATGTTTTAACAGCAACTATGGATTTGGTTTATTAAATGTGGTCAAGTGTGTGGCCAAAATTTTGTTGTGGCCTTTATGTTGCAGTATATTAGAAGACTATGAAATATCGCATATTAAATGATCTGGTTATATTTCACTTTACTAAGTCATTTTTACAAATAAATTGCATCATTTTGAAATTATTAAGTTGTGTTTTATTAGGATGGACGTTCAAGACTTGTTTATAATTTACTTGAATTTTATCCTGGACGTTATAAACGCAAACCCAAATATGAGAAAAGACAATATTTTGATTAATTTTGGAGACAATATTTTTAGCACATTTGTTGAAGCAGCACCGGTACAGATCTTTTTGCTCTTGAATCTCACAAATCTTTTTGAACTTGCTGTTCCAAATTTTAATTTATTTATTAATTTACACCATCCAATAGCAAGTGGCAAATACGGATGAGAAGTAGAAAACAACAATGAACTAGTAACACTAAAAAACGAAACAGAAAAATTTAATGTAACATCATTAAGAAAAATTAGTTATATCCAAAATAAACAGACCGGACTACACCAGATTGGCCCATTGCACTTCCCTTTGATCTCCGGGATAGAAATGTTGAAAATATCGAGGCTGTCGTGCAAGATACTGTAACTCCTGCACATACAATTAATCGGAGATGATTGCATATGACACGTGCAATATACAGTAAGGTAAAAAGTATATGGAAAGCGAGACTCTAAACATGGAACATTGGAATTCAGTTGTTTGAGATTCTCAGGGCAGTTAATGAAACTGTTAACTAATTTTACAAAACTAATGGGTTTTGTACCCATGCATCATGATAAATACCATCAAATCAACTTGGCTTTGAAAAGAATTGGTCAAATGCTACCAACCTCTGCTGTTTCACTCACACTCTGGACAAAAACAGTCTGGTAGCTTACTAAATGAACTTCATTAATCTAGTTTGGACAACTATTTTTCTTCCTCTTTTGAATCTTATTTGATAGGTTACAATTTGTATAGTATGCTCCTTGTTCATCACACACATTTCTCTACATCTGAGGTGTACCACAAGACTCTGTGCTGGGACTACTTTCTCTTAGTGAATTTTCTTTAAAAAAAATTTCACTAATGAATATATGTATGTATCGATAACTCAAAAAATAATTGGCCGATTTTGGTCACATTTGGTACTTATCTTCCTTTTGCAAGTGCCCCTGACAAGTTCGTTAGCTAGGAAAATCGATCCAGTTTTTCCCGACAAATTTTGTGGTTTTTCGGAGAAATTTATATCTCCGGAAATAACAAAGTATGGGCAACCAAATTTTGTACGCGTTTGTCTTATAGAGTAAACCATGTACCAAAATTTCGCTCTGTAAGTTTAAAGACAGGCATATAAAGAAAAAAAATTGGAGTTTTCCACAAAACATCAAAGTCGCGATTTGAAACGTCAAAATTGGCAACATTTAGGCAAAGAACCTGAAAGAAACACGGATTATGTAAAGAAAATGTTGCGAGAAGAGTGTTCTGCAAACCCTTAGGTTTCAGCTTCAACCATCACTGTTATTCATTTTACTAAAATATTTTCAGAAAATTAATTCCAAATAGACCCTTTCTCTGATGCTTTGGCAGTAGTTTTAGTAGCTTATAGGTTAACGATCTATAATTTTTAGCTACTTTTCATAGAAAAAAATCGTTTATGAGGATACCGCGCTTTTTGAATTTTAAAGAATTCTTCAAATAAGTGCAAACTAGGCACCCTAGAACCCAGACTTTTTTTTTTTTTTTGTTCCCTCAGGGCTCGTCCGCGGCCTTGCCGCCCCGGTAGCACCGCAACCCTTGGTTGATTGTGCATACCCTTAGTCTTACTCCACCCATTCCAAGATCACTGTGCCTTGAACTAGTCTGCACAGCGATTGGTAGGGTGAAGTTTTATATTGCTCTGTCTCCGGTCTAGACCGTAGATCAGTTGTCTTTTCCGGTCCAGAGCTATACACTCACACAAGATGTGCTGGGCTGATTCCTCCCCCTCGCCGCAGAGTCTGCATGCGAGGTCCCCTTCGAACCGCCCCATTTTATGCAGGTGTTTCTTGACGGCCATGTGTCCCGTCAAGAGACCTGTTGTGTTTCTGAGCTGTCCTCTGCTAAGGTTTAGCAGCTCCACAGCTCTCTTTGAACTGGGTCCGTCAATTATTGACTTCCCATGTCTGAGCCCTGGACAGTCCGCCCAGTACACCTTGTGTTGGTTTCTGACCCAGGACTTAATGGCTCCCCTGGCAGTGCTCTTTGACACGCCCACAGCCGGTTCTGGTCCCATAAATGGTTCTGCTGACCCTCTCTTCGCGAGACTGTCAGCTTCTTCATTGCCTTTAACCCCCGAGTGACCCGGCACCCAGATGAGGGTCACCTCATTCTGCCCAGCCAGGTCGCTCGTCTCGTCTCGGCACTCACTCACCAGCCAGGAATTTACCCGTGGGCTACTTAGTGCCTTAAGGGCTGCCTGGCTGTCTGTGGCTATGAGGATCCGCTTGTTGGTGTAGCCCCTCCTCTTGTTCTCCCGCACACAGTGCAGGATGGCGTACATCTCGGCCTGAAACACCGTTGCATGGGCTCCGAGGGAAATACTATGACTTACCCTCGGTCCTTCCGAGTACACACCTGCCCCCGTCCCACGCTCCCCGCCAGATCCGTCCGTGAACCAGACGAGCGCGTCCCGTGGCATGCCCGGCGTCTCCTCCCGCCATGCCTCGCGATCAGGGATTTCCACTGTAAAGTTGTTTTCCCTGCACATTCGCGGGCTCGCGAAGTCTGACCTCATTTCAAGCATGGGCTCCTTCACGATCTCCTGAATTTTGCAGTGGCCCCTGAAGCCTGGGTTGATCTTCAGTCTACCATTGCAGGCTAGTCTGTATAGTCCTAGCCTGGCCTGAACCCAGACTTGGGTTTAGTTTCAGTTTTTATCTGTTTACATTTATACAGGGTGACACATTTCTACGGTAAAGCTCAATATAATTGTTATTATACAAGATACGAGAAAATATTGTATAAGTTTTATAGGGTGACTTGAGCTGCATCTTATAAAATGATCTTAACAATCACAGGATAAAATGATCTTCACAATCACAGGATGGCCCATAAGTCGTTGGTGATACACCCTTTTTTCCGAACACCCCTATATTATTGCATTTTTTTATCGAAATATCATGCATGTTTGTAAGAAAAAAATCTACACGCAGCAAGAGCGTTTTGGTGGCGAATTTTCATTAAATGCTTCAAATTTCAATAACTCAATTTGCTATTAACCTAAGGTTCGTTGTCTTGGAAACCAGTTTTCCTGGAAACATTTAAAGTTTATTTTCGGAAAATTTTTGCACATTTTCAAACAATAAGTTATTTTGACAAAATATCGTAGATTGTTTCTACTATATAGGTTATCCAGCAACCAAATTGATGTCTGCTTGCATTAAAGGGACTATTTGCTATTAAAAACATTTTAATGAAAATTCACTGCCATAACGCACTTGCTGCTTCCAGACTTGTTAATACCTTTGCTAACAGCTTAAAGTATTATAAGCATCCCTAGGTTGTTTCAGACAGTTAGCCTCGAAATATTTTCTGTTTATCCCCATCAGACTGACATACTATTCAACAGAATATTAGTCACATATTGGTTTGGTGTAATTCTAATAAATTATTTTTGAACATTGCTAAAGCTTATGTCGTGTCTTATTTTACTAACCCAACAAATTGGATAGTTTAATTACACTGTTGCTGGTAAGGATTTAGCTCATGTTATGCATATTATACATCTAGGAATGACACATAATCTGAGTGAGTGAAGATTGGAATCTTGTGATGAGCACTGATAATTTCAATTTGGAGATCCCAATTATTCACAATGCAGTTTTCAGATCCACTCAGTTGGTTCATTCATCTGATGACGCTAACTTTGTTAGCAAAACGATCGTCAGGTCTGATAACTATACTGTGATTAATTGGCTTCTCCAAATTGTACTTGTGTAATCAAAGTGTTAATTTTTAATTTGTACACCTCAATTCATCAAACTTAGGTTTATGAATTGTTCTTGTCCGTACTTAGTTAAACCATTCCACACTAAATGCAGATGTCGAGATTTCTCCTCTGATTTCACAAGTGCCTGTTTTTTTTCACGGCACCGATTTAGCATTTTACGGCATCATCAAGCAGGAGAAGTTTTCCGAAAAAAACAAGCAGTTGTGAAGCCAGCTAAGTCTCTTCATCTGAATTTAGCCCTCAGGTTTTCTTATTCTAAATTCAAAACACCACATGATACTTCTGTGATCATAATTTACTAATCTCTTATAGACTAGAATATGCCAGTTTCTTTTGGTTTCTTTTCCATTTATGTCGCTTAGCTGTGCTGGGATCTGTACAACATAGGTTTCTTTAAATATCTCTTATGTTTTAAAGAGAAATAGTATCTCGGCAACATATTTCTCAGCAGATATGTTTACATCTGGTATCACTTGATAAGACAACGTGGGACCAACATTCTTGTATAAACTTATTCAGGGTAAGGTCGAGTGTCCATAGCTTTTTTTTAAAGTCATAGTTACCTTTATTGCTACCGTACACCACTGTCTTCGTGCATTGTAACAATACCTTTTGATTTCTAATAAGTACACTTTGAGAAGCCAAATCACCACAGCATATCCGAATGGAAGATAGATAAAATTTTACCAAATGTAGTAAATATTTAGGGACGTTCTTAGATCAAAAACTGAATTGCAACACACATTTGGAGAAAAACATTTTAGAGAGCGACAATGGCAACCTGGACTTGGCGTAGACTCATGGTAAAGACATTGGAGTTAAATTTCAGGATTGTATATTGGAGATACGAAACTGTGATTAAACATGGTCACATATGGATCTATACTATGGTGGCCAAAAACGGAACACGCCTCAACACCAAGCAAATTGACAAAATAGAGGCTGATCTCTCTTCGAATAACATGATCTATGGCATCATGCCCTACAGCTGCAATAGAGACAATCCTGAATCTGACTCCACTGCAGATATGAGTGAAGAAAGAAGCAACACTATGCCTTAAGACTATTTCAAGCAGACAGATTCAATCCAGGAGACATGGTTGGCCGCTTGAAGATCCTGGAAATAATTCCATTGGAGTTACTCGCCAAACCAACAGATCAAATGCCAGCTTAACTGGACTTGATGGTCTTTATTGATTTCATAGTCTTTATTGGCTTCATAGTCTTTATTGACTTCATAGTCTTTATTGACTTCATAGTCTTTATTGACTTCATAGTCTTTATTGACTTAATAGTCTTTATTGACTTAATAGTCTTTATTGACTTTATAGTCTTTATTGACTTATATTATAGTCTTTATTGACTTCATAGTCTTTATTACTAACAATTTATACAGCATCCTCTTTTAAGGTTCAGGAAAAGCTGAGTGTAAATAAGTTGTAAGTTCATGTCGAAATGCTGTGGTGAGTATTAAATTACTAGTCTTACTGGTTTCTTAATCTCTATGGGAAAAACGTAATTTTATCTGCAATAATGTGCTTATGATAAGGCAAAGTTAAAATAGTATGTATTTTTAGGTTACTGCATCACAGCTATATGTGAGAACAAAATGTGATGGAACATCATCTCCAACTTCGCTCGACGAAATTTAACATGACTTCTTTTTTCTTCCAGTCCCGTTCAAAATGGTCGAAGCCGCCTTCAACGGTTGCATCTCTGCATCATGGCGAGAATCTTACCCAACACCCATACTTACTGAAAAGCGGAACAATAAATTGGGACATGATAAATTACGACTACACAGACATGGAATACACAGTGACACAGTGTGTGAACCCGTGCGAGGTGAATCCTATGAATTGTTACGGTCTGGTGGCAAACCGACTTACGGGAAACACACTAGCAGACGATTTGACTGTCACAGCGTTCTTAGAGAAACAGGACAAACAAAAAAGAGGCACAACTGCAGACGTCAAGTTAGAAATGGAAGAGTTCAGCGACCTCTCTCAGTTCCTGCCCAAATGTGCATCAACACCTAAGGACAGCTCTGAAGAAGAACTCAATACGCCAGACTTTGGTGAGTACCAAGTAACATTATTTGTTAAGGTAAATTTAATGCTTGGTTAAAAATCATTAAGAGTAAGTATTAACAACCAAGGAGGATTTGTGCTATCAGCTATTAGTATGTACAACCTGGGCTGTCTAAATTTTCATCATATATGTCAACCTGTTTGTTATCTTCAACTTAGATTTTTATTATCTTCATACAGTAGTCTCATTTTTTAATTGAAAGACCAGATTTAACTAAGATAATGTATCCTCCACGCAATGACATAATCAATGGCGTGTCAAGTTTTTGGGTTCTACTCTCTTAAATACATTATTAAACACATCAAACTTGCTGTTTTTCTCATTACAACTATACATTTATAGTATAAAAAAAAGTGTAAATTTCGTCCAGATAATGGTAATTATAGAAAATAACCTTAAATAATAATTTTTGATGAAACAAGAAAATAAAGTATTATATCACAAAAAGGGCCAAGTGTGTGAAAGGTAGTGCTGCTGAAAATTGCTGTAAATCATGTAGAAAACCGCAAAAAGGGGGGGCACATTCTCCAGGCTACCAGGCTCTGCTTCTTATCAGGTTCAGCTATCTCTTTGCCAGTGGAGATTTTAAAATATTTATTTAATTTTACATCCAATGTTTTATCAACTTCCGTTTTTATCAGTACCCTAACATCAATCAGTTTTCTTTTTAATGGTTTGTTTGCCATTATTTCTATGTCACCTTCATAACTTGTAATCTTTTCTGTCAAACAACAATTTTCCTCCCAAAAAGCACAATTTAACTGCTTTAGAACACTATTCTACAGTTTGATCATTTTCCTCAGTACTATCAATATTCTACCTAAATTTTTTGCAACTACCATGAAAAGCTGCCCCACAATTCACGAAATTTATCCTTTTTACTATTTTCTATTCAACATAATAACTGTAACAGTAATTTAAGAGAGCATTCTCCCCAACTGCCACTGTCCGCCGTCTTTGCATGAAAAATATAGTTTAGTATCTTTCCATAAAAAATAATAATAATAACTGTATATTTCCATATTTCTTGCAAAATAACTGGCTGCCGCTTAGGTTTAAATTGTGCTGCAAACAGATAAGTTCCCTCAGTGACTTTTCTAAACAATTCCTCAGTGGAAAAATAGTGAAAAAATTGGTATGGAGTTTCTAACTGCTTTACACCAACACTAAGCTTGTATTTGCATGAAAGCATAGCTGGTCTTCATTCAAGACGAGTGCTTTCTCTTTCCAGATAGTATTTTTATATGGAGACTTCTTTAGTAAATAACCCCATGTCGTACTGACGTTTGGAACAGCATCAGGTTCCCAGTCTTCTATTTTGTTATTATCCTATTCTTCTTCACTGTCAGTAATCACCGTAATCAACACTTTCTAGGTCAGTAAAGTTTTCCCAGAACTCAAATCAACTCCTTTTCAGTGAATATGTTTTTTCCCACTTTTACTTCCACACCGTCAATACGTGTGGAAGTATGGCATCAGCGACAATTTTTTTTTCTCGCTTAAACGTATAAAGTGTCAACACCTATAGAAAACATGATTTGGGAACGAACATTTTTTTGTCTTGTCGGTCTGTATGCCTGTCCAGGGTTCCCACTTGTCTGGAAAACCATGAAGTCAAGAAATTTGTAGAAGAAAAATTTTGTCAGCGAAATCAGAGAAAAATTGACCAAGTGTCAGGGAAACATTATTTGTTACCTTTTTATGATAAATAATTGAATCTCTTTGCCTTTTTGTGAAATGCTGAACCATTTATTTAATGATTTCTTTTTCGACAAAACCACAATATTTTTTTTTTTGCATTCATTGGTCGCTTTGAATTTGAAATGGGGAAGTGTGTTTTCCGCCATGACGCGGAGACCTACCATATTCTGTAGTAATGTGTTGCACATGTTGGGGGTAAATTATAGAAGATCAAAGTTAGGGAAATACATTTTGGCACATCAGGGAAATTGATAGGCTGTTTTTAGTGGGAACCCTGCTGCTTGTTTGTGGCCATGATAACTTTATAATTAATTGAGGTCTCGTCTTCAAATTTGGTATGCAGTTAGCACCCGACAAATGAACGATTAGGATTGTTTTTGGGTAAAATCGCTCCACGGGGTAGGAGATTAATGGGGGGTGATTTGGTGAAAATTTACATTTTTTCGTTAAAACTCGAGTAATCTAACGTTTTAGGGCTTGTTTATTAGAAAACTTTCAATTTCATCAAACATCATATTCTGTGCTGAAATTAAATTAGGGTCTGGAGTATCGGTGACAGAAAATTATATATATTTTTTGTTAAAACAGCGGGAAAGTCTTTAAAACATACAAAACTGATCTGGTATTCTGTGCTGAAATTAAATTAGGGGTTGAATGTGGGGGGGTGGAATATCGGTGACAGAAATTTCGATTTTTTTTTGTTTTGTTAAAACAGCATAGAAAGTCTCAATTGTGAATTTTGTTTCCCCGTGTGCATATGGGTAAATTTTATTTCCCCGTGTGCATATGTTGCCTGTTGGCAAAAAAACAGCGTAATTTACAAAAAATTACAATGAGACATATATTACCACATTGAACACATTCCTTTTCAGATGGTGCCTGGATTTTTTCTTATATGAAAATCAGTTATTTCATATGAAAATCAGTGATTTAATTTATAAACCTTAATAGACTTTGATACTAGCATGAACAGACACCATCAACTGCCAACAGATGCCAAAAACTGTATCCAGATAATTTTGAGCGCCATCTCCGAAGAATTGGTATAGTTGTAATGAAGCGTGAATTTATTCGGGCTATTTAATTAGAAAATATTATAAAATAAATTCAGATCATATGTAAATATATTTTTGCAATATAAATTTAAGGCGGGGGAGAGATGAGCGTGCATTTATTCATATTAGCATGTGATTGCATACATGCTGTGCGCAAGGTGGGTGTCATAGCAGCGCTGTGATAGACGTGAAGAGGGAGATATGCTCCATACTCGCTGTGCTAGAAACGGAGGCCTTCTGCTTCTCGTACCGTTTAGAGACCAGGATTAGCGTGTGTCGCTGTGTTAAAGATTTCGTGTGATATTGCTTTCATCTTTCAAGGCAGGCCACAGTGAAAGAATTAAAGCAGAACTGTTTATGTTTTGCTTGTGTCTACCATTAGTAAAATACAAGTAAAGGGTCGAACGTGGTCATTATAGTTATAACGTGTTCGGATATTTATCGTGATCGCCATTTAGGACGGATAATTTATACCAGTGTTTGGAACGTTAAAGTTGATAGCGTGTTAGGTAGGCTCAGAATAAAATGTTTTTTTGTGATTGAGTCATTAATATTGGTAGTAAATTATACCGTGTGATTTATTGGGAAGAGTTGATAACTGTTTGCGTTTTGCCCATTTAAGGGTTATTTAGGTGCATGTGAATGTGGTGTTTGTAGTTTCGCAATAACCATTAGGGAATCTAAGAACATGTACTGTACGGGCTGGCATATGCTCATCCTCAGAGACGGACATCTGAGGGGTGGAGTATGTGTCAATCTCGAATAGTGCATAACCGTTAGATTGGGGAAAAAGTAGGGAGTACAGGTGGGCCACACAGGTAACGTTAACCCTAAGCCTGAGTGGTTATTTTTCACTATTGTACCACCACCAACCTAATGCATGTATTTGCCGCTTATTTCGTTTGCTTTGCTAATGCTGTGTTAATGGTGTTCTAATATTGTATTTAAAGTAATGTGCTAAACAGTTCTGCGTAAAATGTTTTTTATGCATGTCTTTTAAGCCAAAATCCTGTGACTGGTTAACTAAGATTTTCATCTTAGTAGGTATTTATCTACTTGCCATATTTCTGCTTCCATCTATTTAAGTTAGGAAAACAGCCATTATCCCGGAGTAAGTAACTAAAGCCTACTCAGCTTCTATAAACTCTGCGGGAAATAATAACGAATGACCCCTGGCTTATAGTTTTCTCCACTAAGATACCTTAGGACAAGGCTGTTTTTAAACAGTACTTTGTGATGTGCTACAAAGGCCTTCGCAGAAGTCTTCAGGGGATCTAACCTCGTCCAATTTGTAGAGAACAAAAATGGCGCCCAAGCGAAAGTAATTAGATAAAATAATATCTCTGAGTTTGATTGTGACAGTTTGTCACGCTCGAAGGACGAATTGTTAATAACCGTCAGGTGTCTGCTTAGCCAAAGTTCATCACATAGTTATAATGTTTTGCTGTATGTAGACTATTGGCAACACCATGCAACAAGATGATTTTGTAACTAGATGTTTGACAATAGTCTTTATTTTAAGTATGTAGCTAAATGGCAACAGTATGCATTTAAGGGTTAACATACTGATGCTTTTAACCAGATTTACTATTGAAATTGCTTTTTCTTAATGACTTTCCTTACTGAATTCACCATTTCAGAACGATGCGGTTATTGGTTGAGGTATTATTTCTGTTGAGAAGTTTTTAATTATATTATTATTTTATAGCATTGCAATTTTTTATTTATAGTTATTTATGAAGTCTGAAAACATTCAGCTCTTAAATATTGGTCCACTTATGATTGATATGGCCATTATGGAAATTAATTATCTGTGAGTGGTGGTTTTATAATTGTTTTTATCAATATCAACGAAAATAACACTTTACAGTATTTTATATAACTTTTTTCTTATTACAGATATAGAAGAGCCTTTCGACTTCGCAGTACCAGTTAATCCAATCGAATTGTGGGAAACAGTGGATTCTCTCGCAGACATTGAGTTAAATAAAAATGTTAATATAATATCTACAAGTAATGGTGTTGGCACCATATATGAAAACAACATGCCTTTAGCAATGCAAGGCGATAAAAATATTATAGTTGATAATGTAACACAAAATAAGATTATATTATACCCCGTAAAAGCAGAAGGGGAAGTATGTAACACTAGTTTTAATAATGAAAGTAACGGTACAGAAACCCCAATATATGTACAAAATACCGACCACGATTATGAATGTACAAATGTCGATCTCTACCAGATGGAACAGACCTGTAGTACAACTAATACAAGATCTCCACAAATTATTTTGGATCCTACGGATTCCAGCAACAGCAGTTTTTCAGTTGTAGAGTCGCCAAAGGAAAAACAGAACTTGAGCCTGAATGTGGATATCAAATTTTTCCAAGACATACTCAATACACCAGATGTAATCGATACAGTCACTAGTCTGGAAAGTGAACAGTTTAATATCTTCAGTTATTTTGAAGAAAAGGTAAGTTTCTATTGTTTTTGTTGTTTACATACCTCCCAATTCTCAAACTAATGAAAACTACATCTTGTTTGAAACTCCGTGTGTGTAAAATATGGTTGTGAGACATTCTCAGTTGGGGACAACATGCCTGAATATGCTTCTTGTCAAGGAGATAACCCCCTTCACTGGTGTGTCTGCCTTTCAAAATTTTTGTAATCTACTCCTGACAATTTAGCCGTGTCTAGAATATTAACCTATCTATGACATGGTTTTGTTTACATGTTTGGTGGAGGATAGGCTCTTAATTCACCGGTGATTCATGATGGTCATCATCCCCCTTAATTATAGAGCTTCAGGTCAAATGTTCAGTGGTCTCTTCCCCTGGTGGTAACACTGGGCAGAGATCGTATAATTTTAATTTTATAAAATGCAATCTTCTCGAATTGTAGGCAGAGCTTGGCAGCTTGTGCTGAGATGTTATGGATGAGTTTCTGTATGTTGATTCTATGCTAAACTTCGTCTATTCGAGAGGTGACAACTTGTTTGATCTGTATGTTGCCAGGATTGTTCCAAGTGCATGTAATCAGTATCCCCTTTGGTTTTCTAAAGAAATTGAGGTCAGTATCAAATATAAATTTTCATTTCAGGCATAAGTTCCAGAAGCGTGGAAATGTAAGAGTTTTCAAATAAATTTAGGAAGCTAAGTCAATAACTTAAGAGATACATTCATCTTTCTTGAGTAAACTATTTTTAGAGGCTTGAACAAGAGGTTAAGTCTAATCCTAAAAACTTCTGGAACTACTCTTCTAGGCGGCATCAAACCTTTCTATTTGTAAGTCCTTCTAGGCACCCTCAAAATTTTTCTATTGATGGTTCATCTAACCAGCAATATGCAGTTGATAGTTTTGCTTCCTATTTGGCAAAATGTTTTGGTTCCACCTCTATCTCTTCCTCTATAGTACCCAGCTTGGTTTCAAGTGACATCGCAGTGTTTTTTGTCGATGACTACAGATGATGAAATCATTACAGCTACTAAGAGAATTAAGGCCAACATGTCCTGTGGACCTGACCTAGTTCCTGGCTACTTGGTGTGCAACTGCTTATATGCATTCTTGATTCCACTTAAGAAAATTTTTGAATTATTTCTTAGATCTGGTAAGATCTCCCTACGATTTGGAAGCTGTCACAATTTTTTCCTGTCTTCAGTGCGGGGGATAATAGTGATCCATCAAACTATCAACCAATAGCCATACTCTGTGTTTGTGTAAGATTTTCGCGTCCTGCCTTTTTCAGCGAATATTGTTTCACAGCAAAAACAGATTTCCATTTCTCCGCATTGTTTCATTCTGTGGAGATCGACTGTGACTAATTTAGTTGACATTAGATTAGAGGTGTGCGAACCCATGTTTTGTTCGAACCGAACTATGAACGAACCCAAGCAAATATGTTGCCTCGAACTTCGAACCTCTGAAATAGTATTTCTAAGGTTCACAGTCGAACTTCGAACTTCTTAGAAATTCAAAATCGAACATCGAACTACCCAAAATTCTTCAGTGTTCATATATCATTTCCTTAAATACAAAATTTTGGTTCCACAACTAGGTGGCGGCACGTCCACCACTCACTTAGTATACAATATTTGATATGTAAAAGATTCCCACTCTTACAAAAAGGAAGGATTCGACAAATTTGCAGGTTGATTGGGTGAAAATGCCTTCCGGTTCTGATCGTTGTGGAGATGGGTCAACGTTAAATCAAAAACACAAAATATTTGAAACTTTTTAGATTTCTAGATCTATAGATAAGCTCAATTATAAATATGTTGTTTGGTATTGGCTAGGCAGTTTTAGCAAACAGATTGGGGGGGGTTCAAAGTGAGCATGATAGGTATAAAATAACCACTTACAAGTTTGAACTGTCTCCTGATTGTGAATATTTAACTGTTTTGGCTCACTGTGTAATAAAGCATGTTGAAACCAGTGTTTTCAAGGGCAATCTGTAATTATCCTCAAATTCTGAACATTTACGTTACCGATTGCCTTTGAACACCGCCATCATAATTCTGTGACTGCTAAATGGCTCCGTCGTGTCTCAATGTGTCCCATCTACTGTCAAAAATATGCATGAGTGAAATCTCCTGAAACTATGCTATCGATTTAATGAGTTTAAAGCGCCGCTACCGAGTTAAAGGGGCCATAACTTCGCTACTTTTGGCAACATTCAATGCCTGTAAAGTTAAATTTCAAAGTATTTTTGAGCAACGAACTTCGAACTATTTTGAAGAATTACATATTTCGAACTTCGAACTATTTTAACATCGCTAGTGCGAACATATTTTCGAACCGAAGGTTCGGTTCGAGTTCGGGTTCGGTTCGGAATTTCGAAGCTTCGCACACCTCTACATTAGATAGTTCATTGTATTCAGTCTCGACTGCTATTCACCGGTTGATTTTGTGTATACTAACCTACCTAAGGCTTTCGATTTTCTAAAAGATTCTGTTCTAAGTGACATGATGGGGGCTATCAGATTTTTTGAGGGCTTGCTTAGCCTATTCAGATCTTAGCTGAATGGGAAAAGGCAATTTGTTGAGACCAGAGGCTTTAATTCTAACATCTATAACATAATTTCGGGAGTGCCACAGGGTTCCATATTGGGTCCACTACCGTTTTTAATATTTTCATCGACCCTGTTAAACATTTTTACATGTTCCTTTTTTAATGCATGCAAATGATTTTTGCAAGATTGAAACTGCTGTCAGAGTAATGTTTCTATGAATTTTTGTATAATGTCCCTTACTTGAAATACCCAATTACTTTTCAATTTAAGAGGGCTTGCACTTAGTCCTCCTGGACAGTTAGCAACCTTGGAGTTGTTTTTGATGGTACTCTGTCTTTTAAACCACTATGAACATATTGTTAATTCTGCTTACAAAACTCTCGGGTTTCTAATTAGAAACAGCAAAAATTTATCCTCTCTCTTCTATTTTGTTGTCTGGTTAGATTCCGCCTTGAATATGGCTCGGTTGTGTGGCCGCCTACTTATGAGATACATGTTGCAAACCGTAATCAGTACAAGGATATTTCTAAAATGCCTTTCAAGAGGATGGTCAATATCCTTCTATTGATTTTCCTCAGGAAAGTTTACTTCTTTGCTTTAATCTGCAGTCGTGAAGAGGCACAGGTTGAGTTTCATTATATTTTCAAATAAATTGGTTAATTCTGTGTTTGACTACCCAAAACTGTTTCAGCAACTTAATTTCAATGCACCTCACGTTACTAAGTTTTCCAGGCACATTTTATCTCCCCGCAGCTCGTACACCTGCAGTCACCTCCAATTTATCAGATGTGCAATGATTACTCTGTACTGCAAGAAGACAGAGATATCTTCTCATCTAATATATGAGCTAAAAATATTTTTCAAATCGATGAAACTTGTGGATCTCTCTTTCGTATAGTTTGTTTGATTATTGTTTGTTGTTAGTGGGTTTTGTGTGTCGGTTAAGGTCTGCAAAGCTTCGAAATTTGGAACCATAGCCGAACTCGAACCGAACCGCCGCTTCGAAAAAGTGTTCATGCTAGGCGATGTTAAGGTAGTTCAAAGTTCGAAATACATAACTTCAAAATAGTTCGAAGCTTGTTGCTCAAAACTATTTAAAAGTTAAACTTTGCAGGGATTCGAGGCTGCCAAAGGTAACGAAACGTCTTTTCCGGTAACAACATTATGATGGCAGTGTTTGAATGCAAAACTGGCAAATTTTACTAAACCTTTTTTTTTTTAAAGAATGAGGATCTTCTACGTACCAAATATTGTATGTGTCAATAGGATCTTCTACATACTAAATATTGTATACTACAATATATCTATATTTTGTATTTAAGGATATGATATACTAATATTAAAGAATTTGGTTAGCTCGATGTTCGATATTAAATTTTTAGGAAGTTGGTAGTTTGACTGTGAACCTTAGACATATTATTTCCGAGGTTCGAAGATCCAGGCATCATATTTGCTTGGGTTTGTTCATAATTCGGTTCGGGAAAAACATGGGTTCACACACTTCTAGTATCAGCCCATCCTTAATTTGGCTTTTAAGTTGTTGGATGGTCTATGAATAAATAAATAATAAGCCCCAGGTGCATGAATGTGATGACTTGCTACGCTACGTCCTAGAGACAAATCAATAACATAAATGGCAATTTACTTTTTACTTAGTACAAATACAAGAGCTATATCATAAATTCTCATTTATGATGTGTGAAAAGATATACGATCCTGATTCTATAGAAAATCTCACGCCTTATATTTATTTCAATATATCAATATTCCCCCTTTTTTTTTGTTGCAGGCATCTAAGGCTGTGAACAATGCCAGCCAGTCAGCACTTGATGTTCCTTCCACCTCAAATTCAGTACTCTCACAAATAACGCTCTTAGATGATACTGATGACTCAGCATCTGTTATTTCCGAGTTGCCAAAGAGGAAGTCACGTAAAAGAAGGTCCTATGATTCTGATGAAGATTATATTCCTCCTAAAACTACTTTCCGGTCTAAAACCAAAGTGAACTATGAAGTAGATTCAGATGATGATGCTGATGATGATGACGATGAGCCTTGTAGTCCTCCACCCAAAAAAAGAGGTCGTCCACCTGGGAGGCGCAATTCTACAGTTTCACATGCATCGACAACATCTTTTGACAGTAGCAGGGGTGCAGACAAGTACAGGGAGCTCAGGGATAAAAATAACGAGGCCTCCAGAAAGTCACGACAGAAGAGACGAGTTAAGGAACAGCATCTGGAACATGAAGCCGATGAACTGACACAGAAAAACATCAAACTGAAAACTGAAGTTGAACAATTGGAAAAATTAGTGAAAAGCTTCAAAGACAATTTGTTTAAGGTGATACTTAGCAAAAAGTAGTGATGTTTTGTTTGTATTTTGGGGTTTATTTATTGTTACTTTTAGAGTAATATGCTATTTACTTATTATATTAAGTTCTTGTTTATATTTATATCATATTTTGATATTTTTCTATTGTAGTTTTGTTTTCGACATTATAATATAATGTTCTTAATTATATGATACTAAAAGTTGTTCTCGTAGTTTCAAGATTTTAATAAAAATGTTAAAATGTAAATAATCTTTATTTTTATTTAACTTTTAGCAATTCTAAAGCAAACATACACCTACTCTATGGCATAGCAACCAAGTCTGATGATGATTTTGCCTTCATATATTATTAAAACAGGGTACCCAGCGACCTGGAAAACCGGAAAAATCTGGGAATGTGAAATACCCCCAAAAATGCCAGGGAAATTTGTGATTTTACTCAAATGTCATGGAAATCATTCAGTAGACCTGGAAATTATATGTTTGTAAACTTTTGTCACTAGCAGATGCATTTTTATTTTGATTTCATATATATCATATGACGTAAATAGTTTTCTCATACCTAGGAAAATTTATCTGATAACAATGCGGCTTAACTTTGGTACAAATATTGATTAAATCCGCCAATGAACGCAGTGTATTCCACATCATGCGCTGATATAAATAGCGTCTTCATCTATCTCAAACATGTCTCATATGTACATCTCACTTGGAATGTTCTTCCCTGAATGCATAAAATGCAAAATCCGTTTTAGGTATTGGCCAGTAGAGCTGTGCTGTTAGTGTGTTTATTCTGTTTTAACAGTTATGATCATGTTGAAAGTTCTGCGCCACCTAGAGACTTCTGGTGTGTTCCATCACTGGAAAATTCTTTCCGGAGGCTAAGTTTGTCGGCCAGTTATGAAAGTAAAGTTTTTCCCTGAAAAAATTGCAAATTTTTTTCTCGAAGATGCCATATATTATAAACTTAATGGAGTTAAGCATACTTATGTTTTTGATTATGTAAGTTTTTATTCGTAATTTGTATTTATATTGTTCATAAAAAAAATGTACTCGAGGGGCCTGGAAATGTCAGGGAATTTGATTTCGATTTCTGCTGGGTACCCTGTTAAAAGCAGCAAGTGCGTTATAGTACCGAAGCAGCAAGTGCGTTATAGTAGCGAATTTTCATAAGAATCGTACACTATTATTATACGGCATAATAGTAAAATTAATACTTTAAACTTACACATGCCTTGAAGATCGATTTTAGAGGTCCTAGTACGCACACATTTGAAGATTTCTTTTGAAAGTGTTACCATCGATATTTCTCTATTATCAAAGAAATCTTGTGCTCCCAACTCCTTTTGAGAAAAGTGCCCAAAGCTCAATTTTCTATGAAGCTAAAGAATTAAATTTTGCAGTATCTATAGAGAGTGTAAGTCGCTTTAAAAGAAACTTTCATTACAACTTTCATTAAAGTTTACAAAAGATTTCCAGAAGAAAACTTAATTCATATTTAGAAAAGTAAAGTATGTCAAATTATAAATGTAGCAGTTATTTTTCCTTATTAATCGCCAGTATGATTTTGTTTTAGTCAACCTAATGAAACCGGTTTTTTCAATATAAACAATAACAAAATTATAATTTCAGACTCAAAGGTGACAAACTTATTTAGGCGTTTTAAACAAAAATGAGATCTTGTTCAAAACGTATGAAATCTGTGCACTATTGTTTCTAAATGTGAAAAAACATACATTCACTGAGCTGGATTTGATCGTGTAACCTTCTGCTTATTAGGTAAGCGCGACGCCTCAGCCATCCAGGCATACGTGAAGTAACGCTTTGTTTACATGATACATTAGATCGGCTTCATGCCCGGGATATAATCAAGTATATGTAACAATTACATACAGAATTAGTAAAATACAATTGAAACATATCCCACGACTGCTTCGGTCTTATGTTTAAGTTTAAAGATAAAGGAAACTATTTTAGAATCATTTTTATAGAGACTTGGCTTGGGTTTGTTTACATTTCTACTATATAATGCAATCGCATAATATATTTATGCTGCGTTAAAACTGTATTTGAGGCCATTCATAAAGCTACAAATATAGTGTCTTAATAATTGATTGAATCCCCCTGTAAAAAAACAATCACTTTGCAAATTTGTAATTTCATGTCATTTTCCATAATTGCGGCTGAAATTTCACGATTGTTGGTTCGGGTAGTTAGCTACTCTGTCTTGTCAGGCATTGGACCTTAACCGCTAAGTCGTCTCATCGCATGTCTGGGATTTTATTTTCAATTCGGAGAAAACTAACTATTGTGTACCAAATTACTTAAAATTCACAACATAGATCTATTTGCACTATTTCTAGCCACATGTAGTCTCATTCCAGTTACTCTGATACTTACTCAATTTTAACGAACCTTAGGTTTGGGTTATAGGGGACCCAAATTCGTTCTCATCTGAAGAAATTTTTTCAAAAGCTTTTCGTGACCTCTCTATTAGCGAATTTTTCTTAATGCAAATTTGCTAAAAAAAGATGAGAATAGAAATTTGGAAAGAAGAAGTGTCACCAAGAAAAGATGGAATGTGATATAAAAGATGGCTACATGAATCTTAAAACAGTATCTGTGTACAAGATTTATAGATTAGATAGGTTGTCTGGTAACTTTCGACCAATCAGAGAGCGCAGCAGCAATACATCACATGTATTCCCAATTTATTTATAGTTGAATAATAGTGCATCGAATATGGAAATCAGCGGACATTTTTATTCCGTCTTTTCAAAGATATGTTTTTTTTGAACTTATAACAAGATTAAATATTTCATAAGCTAAAATTAATATTGGTTCACATGGTAACAAAAAGGATTCAAGTTTTAGGATATTAAACGATTTCAAATTAATGGATTCAATTAGTTGGTTTACCTTGAAAAGGATTAATAAATTAATAATTGTTTATGAATTCATAAATTCGTAATGCCTCAAATTGGACAGAATGTTTTTCTCCTAAACCACAACCTAGGTTTTTGTTTTAGTGAATTTTCGTATAAAAAATTCACTAATGGGGAGATCCCGACTTGAATTTTGAAAAAAATTTTGCAAACTAGGACCCCTAGAACCCATATCCGGGGTCAGTTTCAATTTATATATATATATATATATATATATATATATATATATATATATATATATATATATATATATATATATATATATATATATATATATATATATATATATATATATTAGAGGTGTGCGAAGCTTCGAAATTCCGAACCCGAACTCGAATCGAACCTTCGTTTCGAAAATATGTTCGCACTAGCGATGTTGAAGTAGTTCGAAGTTCGAAATATGTCATTCTTAAAAATAGTTCGAAGTTCGTTGCTCAAAAATAGTTCGAAATTTAACTTTACAGGCATTGAATGTTGCCAAAGGCAGCGAAGTTGCGGCCCCTTCAACTCGGTAGCGGCGCTTTAAACTCGTTATCGGTCTCATTGAGTCGATAGCCTAATTTCAGGAGGTTACACTCATGCATATTTTTGACAGTAGATGGGGACACATTGAGACACGACGGAGCCATTTAGCAAGCACATAATTATTTTTCTTGTATATCCTAGCCTCCCAACACCTATTTCAGTAACAACATTCTGATGGTGGTGTTCGAAGGCGATCGGTAACGTGAATTTTCAGAATTTGAGGATAATTGCAGATTGCCTTTGGAAAACACTGGTTTCAACATGTTTCATTTCACAGTGAGCCAAAACCAAAGAACAACATATTTATAATTGAGCTTATCTATAGATCTGGAAATCTAAAAAAGTTTAAAATATATTTTTTGTTTTTGTGTTTTTTATTTAAGGTTGACCCATCTGCACAAAGATCAGCACCGGAAGGCATTTTCACCCAATCAACCTGCAAATTTGTTGCACCTTTCTTTTTTGTAAAAAGAATGGGAATCTTTCACATATCAAATATTGTATGGTACATATCCTAAATTTTGTATTTCGTATTTAAGGAAATTATATACGAACACTGAAGAATTTTGGGTAGTTCGATGTTCGATTTTGAATTTCTAAGAAGTTCGAAGTTCGACTGTAAATCTTAAACATAATATTTCAGAGGTTCGAAGTTCGATGCAACATATTTGTTAGGGTTCGTTCATAGTTCGGTTCGAACAAAACATGGGTTCGCACACCTCTAATATATATATATATATATATATATATATATATATATATATATATATATATATATATATATATATATATATTTATATATATATATATATATATATATATATATATATATATTATATATATATATATATATATATATATATATATATATATATATATATATATATATATATATATATATATATATATATATATATATATATATATATATATATATATATATATATAATATGTGTGTGTGTGTGTGTGTGTCACACCAATAACTCAAAGAATAATGGGCCGATTTTGATAAAATTTGGCACGTACCTTCCTTTTGTAAATGGATTGGATAAGTTCGTTAGTCAGGAAAATCGGACGAGGTTTTCCGGGAATATTTTGAGTTTTCGTTCGAAAAAAATTTTTATCTCAAAAAATAAAAAAGCTTTGATAACCAAATTTGGTAGGTAGTGTTACGATATAAAAAGTAAGCTATACACCATTTAGATTTCTATGTCATAAGAAAAAAAGTTATAATAAAATATTTTGTTCCAGATCATTTCTATTTTTCTTACAACTCGCATCGTTTTTAGTCTATTCTTATTATTAAAAGTCAATAGTTTCTTCCTAAAATTTGCTCTTACCGAACACACGTGGCTCCCATTGAGTTCTGCTTCTGCCGCTGTTATACAGTCTTTACTCTTAACATGACGCTTTGCTTCGGTACCGGCTCGTGCCTTAATGCATTGGGGGCGCCCAAAAAAAGTTCAGGACGCAGCAAGTGGGTTATGGCAGTGAATTGTTATTAAATGCTTCAATTTTAAATAACTCAAGTTTCTACGAACTTAGAATGTTGAATTTTGGTGTATTATAGGGTCTTACCCAGGGCAACATATCCAGCAAATTTCATCAAAATAACTTTGTAATTTTCGGAGAAAAAAATTTTTTTCAAAAGAAAATTCAAAATTTAAATAACTCAATTTTTAAAAAATGTAGAAAGTTGAATTTTAGTGTGTAGTAAGGCCTTTTACAAGGCAACATATCCACCAAATTTCATTTAAATACCTTTGTAATTTTCGGAGAAAAAGATTTTTTTTGGAACAAAACTCAAAATTTTCCCGGAAAACGTTATCCGATTTTCCTGACTAACGAACTTATC
Organism: Tillus elongatus; assembly: GCA_964006375.1. Lineage (NCBI taxonomy): Eukaryota > Metazoa > Arthropoda > Insecta > Coleoptera > Cleridae > Tillus > Tillus elongatus. The sequence continues at coordinate 274,922,200 of OZ023262.1, forward strand.
CAAGCCATTAATAAAAGAAAGGCACTTGCCGAGTTTCATCGAAATCGGTTAATTATTTTTTGAGTTACCAGACGGATACATACATACATACATACATACATACACACATATATATATATATATATATATATATATATATATATATATATATATATATATATATATATATATATATATATCCAACCGCTAACTCAAAAAATAATTAACCGATTTTGATGAAACTCGGCAGGTGCCTTTCTTTTATTAGTGGCTTGGATGAGTTCGTTAGCCAGGAAAATCAGACAAGGTTTTCCGGGAAAATTTTGAGTTTTCTTTCGAAAAGAATTTGTTTCTCCGAAAATTACAAAGTTATTTTAATGAAATTTGTTGGATATATTGCCTTGATTGGATATATATATATATATATATATATATATATATATATATATATATATATATATATATATATATATATATATATATAGATATATATATATATATATATATATATATATATATATATATATATATATATATATATATATATATATATATATATATATATATATATACATATAAAGATTGAAACTGACCCCGGATATGGTTCTAGGGGTCTTAGTTGGCGCTCATTTGAAAAAGCTTTTGCAAAGTCTCACCATCCATACCTCTCTATTAGTGATTTTAAAAAAATACAAATTCACTCAAATGAGAATAATATTCCTTATACCTAGGACCAATTTAATCTAATAATTGGTTTTTTAAAACCAAAAATAAAGTTAATAAGAATAAAAATTAATTTAAAATCTATGTACAATAATTGATAGAGTTTATTGCAAAATATCCACATTTTGGATATAACTTATTAAATGGAATTTATTTTTTCATAATAAAAGCTAAATTTGCTTCAAAAACGCATTCTTATCAATATTTACATCTCATAAAAAACGAGACACATCAGCACTAGCTACTTGTCTTTGTTGCTCAATTCAACAAAAAATTGTTTGCATTTTTATTTTCACCAATAATATTTAAACCTTATGAAATCAACGTACCTGTAAGGTGGCGTAACTACTTCTTTGTTTCTTAAAATTGTCGATAAATCGGCCATTCCCTGCTCGAATTTGGTAGTGTTAATACGTCGCGAATTTTAATCGTTTAAAATCAGTCTTTTTCATCGGTTATTCGTGAAATTCGTGTCCGCGGCTAGTTAATATTCAAAATGCTTTAGCATTTATAGTTAAGCATATTTATGTTCACCTATAAGGGCCAAAGTGTTTGAAAACTGACTAGCATTCAATTCACCCCAGTTGACGTCCCCATACTTTTTTGATTTATTAAATTTTAGTGAGTTATTAAAGTATAATACCTATCAAATAATAATTATTATTGTCCATCTTTTAAAGTAAAGTGGGTGCAAGTGAAGTGTTTTAGTGCAACTAGAACTAAGTGGTTTTTATGGGATGGGATGACGTTCCATTCTCTGGTATGGCAGGCGGAAAAGCGGGGTTGTTTTCCAGAAAAACGTAAGTAAAATCCTTTTGTATTTATGATTCTAATATCAGTCGCATCAGTGTCTTTTCCATCATCTCAATGTATAAAAAATATTGCAATCAGAAGCGTCTATAAATTCAAAGTTAATTTGATTTCTGCTTTAAATATATTATTGAATTTATAGTGCGATCAAGGTAGCCCTTCTTTTTGAAATTAAAACTAACCATGGACAAAATGTATCCTCTATTATATCGAACTACGACCACAGAATGTATAACAATTCTTTCATTATTGTCATACTATAGAGCTGTCCGAGATGCTGTCATCACAATTCTAATATGGCTGCTGGTAGGTATACATTTGGAACTACTCTATTGTTTTAAATAGCGGTGTATGACGTTCTCGTGTTTTTTAAAGAGTCTAGTTTGTAAATTGTTTATAAATGTTCCCATTAATTTAAAATTTGTGTAAATATAAATATAGTAGACAGTGGTGTGTTATCAAATAAAGTACTATTTTTTTAACTTCAAAAATATGCCTACGACGTGTTGTGTTGTGAAATGCGGAAGTCGTGGTAATCGCGATAGAGTCCAGTTTTTCAGAATACCGAGTGTACTACAATTTCCACGTAAACCAGAGTTGAATGAGCTCACCAAAATCCGGAGATTAAGGTGGATACACGCAATTAAAAGAAAAGATATAAGAGAATTTACACTAAAGTATAGCAGAGTATGCAGTAAGCTTTTTATCACAGGTACAACTTCATTCTTTTCATGTATTAATGCTAATTAACTTCACTTCTTAAAGCAATATAAAAAAAGTAAGTCAGTAAATTTTAATCAAGCCACATTTGCAAATCAAGCTTATTACCTAATATGCAAGTAAATTATTTTTGAGCGCAAAAGAATCAGATATATATATATATATATATATATATATATATATATATATATATATATATATATATATATATATATATATATATATATATATATGTATATTTTTCAAATAGGTATGAACATAAAAATAAATATTATATTTATTACTAGAGCCCGTTTAATTGAATTGGGGTAATTTAAAAATTATACATCTTGTTCAAAGTTCATAACATATTTCATGAGACCTAAAGCTAAGTAAAAAATTCGATATTAATATAATAATTATTATTAATGTAAAGTTTGGATTATAATATTGAAACTTTATACGACAAGGCAGATACATATCCACAAAATAGTACATAAATGTAAATAAAATCAATACTACTAGCCAAATGCTAATGAAAACATCACATTATTTCATTGTAAGCAAAGAGACTTTTATGGGCTTTCATTTGTTGATTAGTGTAAAAACTGTGGGTAAGCACTATTGGGCCCGACGTCAGAGTCTATAGATCAATTCCTTCAATAATACGAATTTTCTCTCGATATCTTCTAGCACCGTCTTCATTTTCATTTTCCAGTGATAATAGATATTCACTATTGTCAACACAAGCCATTTTAAACACGCGCAAAGCACAATTTCAAAAGTTAACATCCACAGAACACGAGTTTGTTTGTGTTTGTGTGCCTACCAGCGGCCATATTGGTGGTATTTAAATCACGTGTTGTGGACAGCTCTATTATGTGCCAGAGACAGGAAATTATTACGTTCTAATGTTGCTCATATGAAAATAGATCGCGTGAATAAATCCACCGCCTACTACAGAAATATGTGGTAGATCATGTTTTCTGCAAACATTTAAATAAAAATATATATAAACATTTTAGAGAAAACGTGCAAAACTAAAAACCGGTTATTTTATATAGTACTCATCTAACAACAAATTGATTTTAATTGTTGTACCCATCTATTTTATAAGTCAAAGGGCTAGATATGTAGGTACGATAAGTTTATTATGCTGTGGTATTGTAATGGGTAATTTTTCAGGTTGCCCTATCAAAAGCAATTATTGTATTCCAGGGCATTTCAAACACAAAATAAAAAATTCAAGGAAAGTGAAATTGTCAATAATGACACTTTTAGTGAATTTTCTTTAAAAAAAATCACTAATAAGGAGATCTCGACTTTTGAATTTTGAAAAAATTTCTTCAATATATATATATATATATATATATATATATATATATATATATATATATATATATATATCTGTGTGTGTGTGTGTGTGTCACACCGATATCTCAAAAAATAATGGGGGCTTTCGCAAGTCGCTTGGAGGAGTTTGTCAGCCAGCAAAATCTGCTCAATTCAAATAGATTAAACAATGCTTTGTTTTAATTAGATAGTCGATCCCCCGATCCATGACAGTTCTTAGCTGACCTTTAATGTATCGAATTTCGAGTACGAAAATATAATGCATGTTTGAAAGTCGACCACTAAATGAACAAAGGTATCTTTGGTCATAGAGCACAATATATCCATGGACTACTCTCGTAGACTTCTGATCGGTAGGTCAAATTCACTTTGAAAAGATGCTCCCGCCATTTACATCAAAATTGACTAAATAAATATATTGTATAGACGTAATATTTAATAATTCAGTAATTTACTCAAAAAAAAGGTTCCTCATTACTTGTGCCATTGTAGTTTAATTATAAATATTAGATAATTGTAAGGGTGTAAATAGATGTATATGTATAAATATGACTGATGGTACATCATAAAATATGTAAGAGATCATTACAGGTTAGTCTGATTCAACACATTTGTTAATCATTTAAAAAAGCAAATACAGTAACTGTGCATGCAAGCAGAGCTTACAAAGAGATTTACATTACATTAATCTCGAATATATGGAATTCTATTTTAGCGAGAAAGTATCAGAGATGCTGTTATATTGACCTTCTGGGTGAATTGTTCGAAAATTTGTAAAATATATCTACCATCCATCGCCAGTATAAGGCTCAAGAACTATCACCAGACATTAAATCAAATAAGTCAGAGGGTACTTATCGGTTGATCCAGAAGGCATTGCAGTTGATTAACCAGCCTATTTAATTAAAACATTAGCAGGTATTTTCCAGTGACTAAAGTCTGTGTGTTATTAGCGTTTGGTAATAGTGCAACAGGTTTTAATGCTCCAAAGTGCATTCTACCTCAAAATAATCGAAATTAAAAACACTTTCCTCAAAAAGCGTTAACGGAAGGGTCTTCAAAAGTATTGCCATATGGTCATGGAAAGAACAGGTTAACAATAAAAATAACCAAATTACGTATATTTCCAATGAGTGACCCAATGAAAATTTACAATCTGTCACAGAAATTCAAATCTTTCACTTCAAGAAATGACCTAATAATACTTGCTGCACCCTTATCATTGCTACATTTGTTCGTAAAACACTCATAACCTAATGGACAATATGTAGGTCTTTACTTCCAGTAAAAACAATACATCTACACTGTTTTGTAGTAAATATTCTGCTTTACTTTTCATACATTTTCATGTGGCAAAAGTTCTTAATACATACATTTAAATTGTTTTAATTACTTTATCTAATATGAATCTGGAGAAACATTAGCTATATTTACCTTTCAATTACATGCTTATGACAAATATGCTACTTTTAGTTTAATAATTGGCACATTTTCTTTTCTCATTCACCTGCACTATGGCTGCTCTGGTCATGGTTTTTCCTCTTCTGTTGTTTACTTTTCGCAACTATTTATTTGCACAGTATTATAATCTTTAGTCAAAGTTACTTCGCTAAGTATGTATAATTATTACTCTGTAAGAAATTGATATGCTTAGTGAAATAATTTAATCATAATAAACAATTATGTTGTTATATATTTGATTTGACTCTAGCCTTCCTGTCGATATCTTCTAGCTGGACTTCAGTGAGGCATTCGACAGAGTACCGCACCACTTACTCAAACATAGTGGAATTCGTGGCCGACTGCTCAGTGGGTGCGGGTGTTCCTGACTGGTTGCCGACCTGGGTTCCCACTAAAAGCAGCATAACAATTTCCCTGATTTCCCTCACAAAATTTTTCCTTCTACAAGTTCCCTGACTTTCTCGGTTTCCCTGTTTGCCAGACGAGTCGGAACCCTACAGATTCTCTGTTAGGGTGGGGGAGAGTCATTCTGGATGGATTCCTCTCGCTAGTGGAGTGCATTAGGGTTCGGTCCTAGGACTGATCCTGTTCTTGATTTACACTGCAGATCTATTTCGTTCACTCTGCAGTCCCCATGCTGCCCCCTGTAAGCTGTTTGGGTGTCCGACTACATCAAGTGATGTGCGCCAGCGGGATCTGGATGCGGTCATGACCTAGACAGAAGTTTGGCAAATCCCTCTGAATGCTGCTAAGTGTAAGGTGTTGCATGTTGGTCGCAACAAACCTCAGCATGTTCAGCCTGCAACCGGATGTCATTGCCCCGGTTGAGTCGCACACCAACCTGGGTGTTGCCGTGACATCGAAGCTGGCATGGACCACAAAGGTGACAGCAGCGGCAAAGAAGGCTAACAGTATCCTGCACATGTTCAAGAACTCATTTCGTCGTCCGTCACCTAAGTTCACTAGGCAGCTTTACGTCACGTATAACCGCCCGCATTTGGACTATGGGATACCTGCTTGGTCTCCAGCTCTTGTTAGGGACAGGGATACCTTAGAACGATCTCAACGCGCTACAATACGATGGCCGCAGCAGATTAGGCATCTCACCTACTAGCAAAGGCTTTCTCACCTGGAGCTGCCTTCCCTTTCTGCCAGACACAGGAGGTCCGATCTTGTGTATACATATAAAGTAATGCATGGTCTATGTCATGGACCTAGTTCTGCATTTGTCACCCTGGACAGTGATTCCATACATCGAGGACACCGGTTCAAGCTGATGAAGGAACCGTTCTGTACCTCCTATAGGCAGAGCTTCTTTTCCAATCGGTCTTTTGATGCTTGGAATAATCTGCTATTGCTGATGCCCCTAGTATAGACAGCTTCAAGAATCGGCTAGATACTTGCCTGGGAGCAGTGTGGGGGGACTGAATGCTGTGTGTTTTTTTCTTCTGACAATCACTTGCACTGTGTAAACGTTTTATGTCACAATATAGGCTCTGCCTTTGTAAATAATTTGAATAAACAAATAAATAAAAAATAACATATTAAAAAATTTGTCGTAGGTAATATTTATATGTTTGTTAATGTTTTGCTAAGTACATATTAATATCTTTAAACAATCTAACTAAAGATGGTTAGTAGAAACAATACATGCTTGGTAAATATAATGGACACAAAGTAGAACACATGAGGGCTGGTAAATAAATTAGATGCAATGTAAAATAAATTAACGCTAGCTTGATTTAACGCAAGCCCAGTAGATTTAATGTACTGTGGGTATTTTGCGTTTTACTATTACTTTATTCCTCCAGTTGTCAAATGCTTTGTAGTCAAGTGATTTTTATGTTATGAAATAGGGTCAAACATCAATTCCTTTGTTCGTATTTTCAACGATAAAAGGATTAGAGTCGAATGCAAAACTGATGGATTCTATAGCGTTCTAGTGAATACTCGGTTGTTTTAATCGAGGTCAGGTCACGTCATGTCAAAACGCAGAGCAACTTGTCAAGACAAAGGAACATATTCGACACATTCTTTATGATTTAGATAAGTTGCGATTATGTTACACAGAGGATATATTTATGAATGAAGGCATCAAAATATTTTATTGAAAAGTGGAGCTTTAAGAAACAATTAGTTTCCTAGTTTTGAAACCAGTGGTTGGAGAGTAATATGAATTGGTACGAAGGTAGCGAGTTTCCAGTTTTGTCCCCCAACAATGCTTTAGAGTCATGTATTAAAGTAATAGTTTTCTGTGTTCAGTGTGATTGTTTAAATAATCCATTTATTTATTGTTGTAACGACCTATTTTTTTTAAATGATAGAACTTTTGTACTTTCTTAAATCAAGCTTTATTTTTTATTTACTTAGATATGTACTTACATAGAGTCCATTATTTTTACTGAGCAAACTTATTCAAGTACTTTGCGACATTACTGTGTTATACATTGACATACTTCATGAATGTTCACTGTTTCGACCTAACAAAACATATTAAAATACATTGAATCATAAAATTATTATACATTTTGTAACATTGTTAAAAAAAAACAAAAAAAAAACGACAATGTAGCGACAAAAATACCGATTTAATCAACATGTAATTGGTATGGATATAAACTATAACAGTCTCTTTACTTAAAATTATTTAAACATCACTATTATTAGCTTCAACTTAATTTAAATTGCACTTTAATCAGATCAATCGATTGTAACACTAAGCCCCGTATCTGGGGTACTCTGTTACAGGGCAAGGGGCACAATGTTACAATATTGAAATAATAGAAAAAATAACAATTAAAGAAAATATAAACCTTTCTAACAAATATTAAATTTCTTTATAATATTCTTTGGGAACGTATAGACATCTGCCTGAAGTTTGGTCTTTCTTGCTGCAACGTTTCGAGAGGTAACACAATTGTAATATCCTCTAACGATATATATGTCGCCATATCCGGTTCAAGAGGGAAGTAGAAATTATTAACTTTTCCACTTCTACGTAAATAGCTGATGTCATGTTCATTATCCTTAATATTTGTCAGTAATTTTCCAACATAATGCTTGACTAGTTGTTTTCCAATAAAGTTAACGACAACAGAATCGTTTTTTTCGGTTTCACGAGAAAATTTTATGGAACTTCGTCTTCAGATGATAAATCATCATACGAGGATATCAGGATGTTTTCTAATTCACTCTGAGTTATTAGTAAATAGAACTCTTTTGATAGTTTCATTTGTCTTAGTTTTCTTGCAGGAATTTCTTTTTTTTTGTGACACTTTTCTTTCCTTTTCCCAATTTTGTGTTTTATCTTGCTGAAGGCCCCCTATATGTCCAGGAAGTCCCCCAGCGCCACCTCCCTATTCTCTAGTTTCAGCACCAGTTGGTGCAGTGCTGTCTCTGTTGAGAATCCTGCTCTGTATGCATATTGTCTGCAGTGTAGGGGATATGATTCCAGTACACCGCCCCTAATGTGCCGGTCAAGCAGTTTTTCCACTGTTTTTAGCAAGAAGGACATGATACTTATTGGCCTCAGGGACTTTGCCTGGTTTGTTGAACGCCCAGCTTTAGGAATGAATACAACCCTGGCCAGTCTGCATGCCCTCGGAATGTACCGCAGAGCCAGGCTGGCCCTCATAATGAGGGTAAGCGCCGGCGCCAGTATATCTATCCCCTGTTGGAGCATGATGGGCATTATTCCATCAAATCCCGGCGATTTGTACGGCTTAAAGCTGTCAATGGCCCATCTGATTTTGCTCCAAGTAACCACCTCTTTAGCGACTGTCCAGTCTACTCTAGATGCCCGCCTATAAGGCGCCTCTATTACTGAGTGTTCCAAGCCCGGAGGTGATTGGTTTATTATGTTACAGCCGGGGAAGTGCGTCTGGAGTAAAATTTCCATAGTTTCCTCCCCTGAGCTTGTAAAGCCTCCCGTGGATGTGCTAAGGGAGCCTATGTTGGTCTGAGTGCCCTTAGACAGGATCTTGTGTAGTCGAGCACTCTCGGACGTGTTTTCTACGTCCTCGCAGTGCCTCCTCCACGACTCCTTCTTGGCGTCCCCCAGTCTTTTGTTATAGGTCGTTAGGACCTGTCTATATTCATCCCATGCTCCCGACCTTTTGGTCGCGTTAAACAGCTTACGAACCTGCGCCCTCCTTTGCCCGAGGTCATCGTTCCACCACGGGACGTTCCTGGTGTCTCGCAATTGGGCTGCCGCAATCTCGAGGTCTATTGAATTGTCTATGGTACTCCTAACCCCCCGCAGTTCCACTGCTAGGTCTGACCTGTAGGCTTCCCAGTCCGCCTTGCGCGGGTCTCGGTACCATACTGTTTGTCTTTCGACTTTGGCGATTTCAAAACGGATGTATCTGTGGTCTGAGCTACTCACTTACCCAACCACAGCTCTTAACAAAGTCACCCAGAAACTGGGTGGAAACTGTTAGATCTAAAACTTCCTCACGCCGTGTTGTGACGAAGGTCGGTTTATTACCTCTATTCAATATGTCTAAATTAAATTTCATAAAGAAATGTAAGAGTGCCTCACCCCTAGAGTTTGTGTCCGAGCTACCCCACAACTCATGGTGCACGTTCGCATCCATGCCGATGATGGTCTGCCATCCACCTGCTCTGCTACCCACCATCAGCTGCTCCAATTCGTTGGGTGGAGGACGGTCCGTGCTGTCGCCTGGCAGATAGGCTGACGCGACAGTAATGGCCATCGGCTCATCCACACCTCCACATCGGATTTTGATCGTTGCCAGGTCGCTGGAACAGAAATTCATTAAATGCAGAAACTTTATCCCTTCCCTGACAAAAATGCAAGCCCTCGGGTTCTCGCTGGATCTGCTGTAGATGAGCTTTCCAGCAGTCCCTTGATCTCTCCTTTATAGGAGTACGGTTCCTGGATGAGGGCCACATCCGTGTTCCTCAGAACCAGTAGTCCGGCCCATGCTGCCCTATTGTGTTGGAGGTTGACCTGAAGGAACCTAAGTCCCATTAACCCGCAGTTGCTTCCCCAGTGGGCGGAAGCTAACCCTTCCCAGGCCCCAGAAAGAAGGAGGTTCAAGGGCTCTGTAAGACACCTGGTCGATCGAGAAGGCGAGAGTTTGTCCTTTCTCCTCTGCCTTCCTACTTAGAACCGACCAATGTTGTGTCCCCAGTCCAGGGTTCTAGATCTTCAGTCTACTGATCACCGTCTCCTGTGGGACGGTGTCAGGGATCCGTACGAGGACCTTGCGTCTCTCCCAAATCTGACCGAGGCCCCCGATCGTTTTCCGCAGCCAGTCCCGCGACTGCAGCCATACCTCCTTTAAACCCTGCCTACCCCGCACCAGGTCGTCTAACTTTCTTGGGGGTTGTTCCGAAGATTTTTTTTTAATGTGATTTATGCATCGAGGGTGGTTCTAGGCATGCCCGCACGACGTAGTAGCGGACCATTCCTTGAACCCCCATCGAAAACACGGCAGAGAGTATAATCTGAGAAATAGATAGTGATATGTAACTGTAGGGGAAGGGGTGTACTGGGAAAGGAACCTGTAACATAGCAAGCGAAAAAATAGAGAATTGAAATTTTTTTTTCAACTTACCGCACCAGCCCAGCGAAGAAGTTTAAATTTAAATAACTCAGCCAAGACAAGGTGGCAAAATGTAAAAATTGTGTCAGCATGCATGTAAGATGCCAAACTTAATCTATCAGCAGTCGATTGATCTAAAACTGTCTGGGAGGTAAACTGCAAATTCACCGAAACTTAATATGTACAGAAAAAATGAGTTGAATTCAAATATGTAGTAATATATGGGGTCTTCCAATTAAAATAATGTATGGTTTGCCTGAAAATGTGGAACACATTGTATAGATGAAAATAATTTCAAAAAATGGGGTGCAAGGCTGTACAAGTTTCATACACTGCCTGTTGTGATATCTTGCATATATGACTTTGTCAACCACATTTTCCTTGTGTCACCCATGTTTTCAATGATATATTTTTCCCATTAAATGATGTATATTTTTCCTAACCTTTGTTTCATTTACTTCATCGATAAGGTTGCAGTTTACCTACCCCAGGGTTTTTAGAAGTATTTTTTCAGAAACATGCTTAGAACCCCCAGGATGCACAAACCACAAGAAAAATTACTTGCAAACAACCCCCAAGAAAGTTAGAGGCTCAGTGGTGAATAGGGGTGCTGGGCAGGGAAGACAAAAAGGAATTATGAATGGAAAATGTGAAAAAAAAGACCCCAGCTGTCTGACCTCTAAACGCTGCCCTTTTCAGATTTTGCTGCCATACCTCCTTTAAACCCTGTCTACCCCGCCTTCGCCCCAGGTCTCTTAACTTTTTTGGGGGTTTTTCTGAAGAAATTTTTCATTTGGTATATGTATTGAGGGTAGTTGTAAACATGCAGGAGGGGAAGAAAAACTTCCACGACGAAGAAGCGACCACCACCCCCCACTCAACCACCAATCAAAAACACGGAAGATTGTAATCTGAGAAATATATAGTGATAGGGAAAGGAGAATGTAACATAGCAAACAAAAAAGTAGAAAAATTGTAAAAAAAGTCAACTTACTGCACCAGGCCAGCGAAGAAGTTTAAATGTAACTAACTCAGCAAAGACAAGGAAGCAAAAGGTAAAAATAGTAAGATGCCAAACTTTATCTATCAGCAGTCGATTTATCTAAAACTGTCCGGGAGGTAAACTACAAACAACTTGTCAAAATTATAATGCATATTACTGCTGCATTGTTCCGATCTTGGTGTATAATTTCTTGGCAACAGCAATAAATTTAGAACCTTTTGACTAATTTACTTTTATAATTATTCAGCTTATGTCTTTTAACAAACTGATTTTTATTAGTAAATAGTCATAATAGGAGGAATTTTTAAGCTACATATATATTTTATGAAGAATATAACACAAGTTCATATTTCGATAATCTTTCTCTTCACTAACACGTCACGCAGAATTTTTCCCATTGTAGCTGGAGATTTCGAAATAGTTACTCCAGCCGACTTCAAGGCTGCGATTTTATCTTCAGCTTTGCCTTTCCCACCTGAAATAATGGCTCCGGCATGACCCATTCTTCTACCAGGAGGAGCTGACTGCCCAGCAATAAAAGATACAACCGGTTTTTTGTAACGTCCAGTGTTGTGTTTCTTTAAAAATTCTGCTGCTTGTTCCTCTGCATCTCCACCAATCTCCCCAATCAATATGATTCCTTTTGTCTCTGGGTCATTCAAGAAAAGGTATAAACAATCTACAAAGTTGGTACCATTGAAAGGATCACCCCCTATTCCAATCACCAACGTCTGGCCTAGCTGCTCATTTGTAGTTTGGTTTACGGCTTCATAAGTGAGTGTGCCAGATCTGGATACGATTCCTACACAGCCTCTTTTGTGGATATGTCCTGGCATTATACCGATTTTGCACTGGTCTGAAGCAATCAGTCCTGGGCAATTCGGCCCAACTAACCGTGATTTATTTTGATTGCGGAACAAAAACTGAACTCTGGCCATGTCTTGCTCTGGAATGCCCTCTGTAATACAGACAACCAGTGGAACTCCAGCCTCGAGAGCTTCTAACATTGCTGGAGCGGCTGCAGGAGCTGGAACGAATATTATTGACACCTGTGGACTCGCTGCAGCCATAGCATCTTTTACTGAAGCAAAAACTGGTAAGTCTAAGTGTTTCTGGCCAGCTTTTTTGGGATTTGTTCCTCCCACGACTTGAGTACCGTATTTAATGGCTTCTTGGGCATGAAAAGTGGCCTGTTTGCCTGTAAATCCCTGAAATATTACTTTGGTTCCATTATTTATAAGAAGGTTTTTTCTTGTACCTTCATAAGTTGATGATTTACTTATTTGTTGAGAAAGTACCTTAAGTCTGTTTACATTAAAGATTTTTCTGCAGAATTGTGAGGTAAACATTTTTACTGCTGAACTGGCGTGTAAATCACAAGTTTTTACTCTGACTGATGAGCTTAAAACTTGAAAGTATCACCCACAGAAATCTGTTATTTTCTATGTCATGTTAGGTCACGTTTGACAGCGATAACATATAACACAGCTAACTTTAAAGACAGTTTCAATTTGTGATTTGAAATATTTTTTTTAACAACGTTTTTTATATAATTCACTTATTATTTGTCACTCTCAAACGCCACACGCCGCTTTTAGTTTGAATCGATTCAATGTAGATCTCGTGGTGTGTGATTGGTTGAAAAGCTTATATTGAATTAATCATAGAGAAACGTTTTCTATAATAATGCGTTTAACCTATAAACTAAACCAAAGTTTATACATGATATACGTTGTCTGGTACTTTTCGACCAATCAGAGAGTCGAGCGGGTAAACGTCACATGTATTCCCAAATTAAATCTAGTGGAATATAGTGCATTAAATATTGAAATCGGACGGAATTTTTATGTTCATCCTTCAAAGGTTTTAAATGTTTTTATTGCTGTTGGTAAGAAATAATGTACACAAAGATCGGAACAATGCAGCAGTACTGTGCAACAATTATAATTTTCCAAAGTTGTCTTTGAAGACTAAACGGCGAATTTTCAGTTTACCTCCCGGACAGTTTTAGATAAATCGATTGCTGATAGATAACGTTTGGCATCTTACATGCACGGTAGCACTATTTTTACCTTTTGCTTCCTTGTCTTTGCTGAGTTATTTACATTTAAACTTCTTTGCTGGCCTGGTGCAGTAAGTTGACTTTTTCTTACAATTTTTCTACTTTTTAGTTTGCTGTTACATTCTCCTTTCCCTATCACTATCTATTTGTCAGATTACAAGCTGCCGTGTTTTGGCGGGTGAGTGGGGGGTGGTGGTCCGCTTCTTCGTCGTGGAAGTTTTCCTTCCTCTCCTGCATGTTTACAACTACCCTTAATGCATATACCAAATGAAAAATTTCTTCAGAAAAAACCCCAAGATAGTGATGGGACCTACGGCGAATGCGGGATAGACAGGGTTTAAAGGAGGTATGGCTGTAAAATGTGAAAAAGGCAGCCTTTAGAGGTCAAATTAAACTGTTTTTTTTTCATATTTTCCACTCATAATTACTTTTTATCTTCCCCGCCCAGCACCCCTATTCACTCCTGAGCCTGTAACTTTCTTCGGGGTTGCTTGCAAGTGATTTTTCTTGTGGTTTGTGCATCCTGGCGGTTCTAAGCATGTTTCTGAAAAAATACTTCTAAAAACCCTCCGGTAGCTAAACTGCAACCTTATCGATGAAATAAATGAAGCAAAGGTTAGAAAAAATATACATCATTAAATGGGAAAAATATTTCATTGAAAACATGGGTGAAACAAGGAAAATGTAGTTGACAAAGTCATATAGGCAAGATATCACAACAAGGCAGTGTATGAAACTTGTACACAGAGTTGCACCCCATTTTTTGAAATTATTTTCATCTATACAATGTGTTCCACATTTTCAGGGCAAACCATACATTGTTTTAATTGGAAGAGCCTATTTTTAAATGGAAGAACCTATATATTCCTACATATTTGAATTCAACTCATTTTTTCTGTACTCCAGATACGTATAAAGTTTAGGTGAATTTGCAGTTTACCTCCGAGAAAGTTTTCGATAAATCGACTGCTGATAAATTAAGTTTGGCATCTTACATGCATGTTGACACAATTTTTACATTTTGCCTCCTTGTCTTTGCTGAGTTATTTTCATTTAAACTTCTTCGCTGGGCAGGTGCGGTAAGTTGAATTTTGTAATATTTCATTTTTTTATTTATTCAAATTATTTACAAAGGCAGAGCCTATATTGTGACATTATGCGTTTGTACAGTGCAACTGATTGTCATTTAAAAAAAAACACACACACAGCACTCAGTACCCACACTCTGCTCCCAGACAAGTATCTAGCCGATTCTGAAAGCTGCTTAAACTGGGGGCAGCACAAACGTCCTGTGGCAGATTGTTCCAAGCATCAAAAAACCGATTGGCAAAGAAGACCTGCCTATAGGAGGTACACAGAGGTTTCTTCGTCAGCTTGAACCGGTGTCCTCGAAGTATGGAATCACTGTCCAGGGTCACAAATGCAGAACTAGGTCCATGACATAGACCATGCACTAGTTTATACATATACACAAGATTGGAGCTCCTGCGGCTGGCAGAAAGGGAAGGCAGCTCCAGGTGGGAAAGCCTTTGCTAGTAGGTGAGATGCATAATCTGCTGCGCGTTGAGATCGTTCTAAGATATCTCTCCCTAACCAGAGCTGGAGAACAAGCAGGTGTCCTGTACTCCAAATACGGGCGGTTATACGTGACGAAAAGCTGCCTAGCGAACTTAAGTGACGGACGAGGAAATAAGTTCTTGAACATGTGCAGAATACTGTTAGCCTTCTTTTCCGCTGCAGTCGCCTGAATGGTCCATGTCAGATCCGACACGGCAAGTGTCGGTGTGCACCTCAACTGGGGCAACGACATCCGGTCCCAGACAGCAAACATGCTGAGGGTTGTTGGGACCAACATGCAACACCTTACACTTAGCAACATTCAGAGGGATTTGCCAAACTTCTGTCGAGGTCATGACCGCATCCAGATACCGCTGTAGCACATCACCTGATTTAGTCTGACACCCAAACAGCTTGCAGTGGGCAGCATGAGGACTGCAGAGTGAACGAAGTAAATCTGCAGTGTAAATAAAAAACAGGATCGGTCCTAGGACCAAACCCTAAGGCACTCCACTAGCGAGAGGAATCCATCCAGAATGATTTGCCCCCACCCCAACAGAGAATCTGCAGGGTTCCGACTCGTCTGTAAAACCGTGTAAAGTCAGGGAATTTGTAGAAGCAAAAATGTTGTGAGCGAAATCAGGGAAAAGTCAGGGAAATTGATCAGTTTTTAGTGGGAACCCTGACCTGCGACCAGTCAAACCCCGCACCCACCGATCAGTCGGCCATGTATTCCACTGTGTTTGAGTAAGTGGTGCGACACCCTGTCCAATGCCTTACTGAAGTCCAGGTATTTCAAGTCGTACAGTATTATACAATACAAGAGAATGCAATCGCAAATAAATTGTTGCAAATTACAACAAAGAGTGAAGAAAAAATTTATATACTTTTCAAAAAATAGTTAATGAGAAAAAATATGTATCCAGTGGCTTAAATCTTTTGCGAGCAAAGTAGTTTAAATTTTGAATTGCAAGTTGCACAGGTATCACAGAAGAACAAAACAGTTTCTAATGGTAAAAATTTTGAATAGATTGAATCTTGATAATAAGTTGACTACACATACACTCTCGTTTACCTTGAAGCTGTAGGAGTGCCGCTGACCTTCGAGTTCTTACTATCCAATCTTGTTTGGGGCTTACTAGTCGATGATTGGTTGTACTTGGTCTTCTGAGTACCAGGCTTTTGCAAAATCTTACTTCTAGAAGTAGCCTTTATTTGAGAAGGCACGCTCTGAGCCACCACTGGCTGCGCTTCTCTTACCGTCGGCTCCTTAGCATTCACAGGAACAGTTTTTCTTTCAATTTCAAGGTCGTAACTATCAAAGTCTCCAGAGGCACAATTTTCCTGTTCAGGCAAAAATACTAGAGTCGAAGGGGCACTGACTGGTCTTCTCACTGGTAGAGGTGGTTCTGTGATTTCTTAGGGCCTGTTTACTTCATCTAGTTCGTCTGGGAAATAACTCTCACCATTTATATACAGCTTATTCTTTCTAATGCATGCTTTGTAATGTTGAGCCTTAGCCAGCTTTAGGTGATTTCTCAATTTCTTGTTGTCATTTAATTGTTTGCTTGTTTGATCATTATCAGTATAAATTCTCCTCTCACTCAACGCCTGTCTGCGCTCATATACCCTTCCCAGAACCCTTTGCTTTGTTAAAAACGTGGTAAATTCAAGCAATATTGGCTTCCTACTACCCCCTCTCTTTCCAAGGTTATGTATGTCACCCACTTGCTCTTCTGAAATATTTAAATACAATAATCGATTTAGATCTCTTAAACTTCCCGCCAACAAACCTTCACTTCCGGGACTTATACTATATATAACTATGTTGTTTTTTCTGAGTTTTCTATCAAACTGCTTCTGTTTACGTAATACAAGGTCATATTTTGCCTCAAGCTGAACCGTTCGCCCTGCGTTTTCTGCAACTCTTCCTATTACAACCTGAAGTGACATCTCAAAATGTTTAGAAATTTCGGCTGTCTGTACAATGTTAGTGCCTTTAATGAGCTTTTTTATATCTTCAAAATACTCATTAAACTTCTTCTGCAAACTGTTTTCATCTGTTGACATGTTCTGTATGTGTGTAGGTAGCTCTATTTACTGACTCGTCAGTGAATATTACTGATCGGATAACAAATATTGTGCTGTTAAAAGTAAAGTTTTTAACAATGCAAGTTTACAACATCTAACACCAAGTTTCTCCATCTATTACCGCAGTAACGTAGCAGAAAACACACCACATCAATTTCTGCCTATATTACGCACAAGTTTGTATAGTTTTAGACAAATAAATCGCCACGATTCCAGAAAAAAAACAGTTAAAATTCACCACACAATTTTTCACAGGTTGTTTACAGTTACACGTTTCAAGTCTGAATCATTTAAGTCATATGTTGTTTATGATAAGTTTAAAAGTAGTCTGGAGATCAAAAATTCGCTCGACATTTATTACAGTCAGGACCCGAGTCTGAATTCTATAAACGTGAAACCACTAAAAATAAAAACTGTCCTAAATACATGTGGAAGTGTGTAATGATGGGAAAAACGGTTATTTTCTGTTAACTGTTGAAGCCGTTAACGTTATTTAATAATAACCGTTGAAAATAACGGCTTCAGTTATTTTAAACTGGATAGTCGATTGATAGTATCCTACATTCCCAAAGCTGTGAGTGAGAGCGAGCACACTAGTATAAATGCATTGTATTTTTACCCCGTTATTTCACGTAGTGTATAAATCTCAAATTTTGTCGATATGAAAAGGAAACAAAAGGTTAAGAAATTATAATAAGCGTGTAGTAAATCTTTTGCCACTCTGAAGTGAAACTTTTATAAATCAGAAAGGAGTCTTATATTAGTATTTACTTAGATGTTTTAGGAATTATAAACTAGTCATTTCTAACAAATTTATTTTATGAGGGGTCTTTACGTAAATGTCAATGCCACAGCAAGAATCAATAAATATCATTATTTGTCACGTCTTGGGACGTTAGACGTTAGAACTTTTATTGATACACAGGGAGTGATTCTAAGAACTCCATAACATAACGCAGCTCATAAAATTTCGGTAAAGAAATTTGCCTTTATTCTGTACATATGGTTTGTTATTACATTATGCTTTTATTCTTTCTTAGAAAGATCTCTATCTCTAGTTACATTTTCGGTTCACTGGTCAGTATAAAAAATTGAGTTTGAGTTTGAGTTTAAAAAAAACTTGGAAGATATATAGTATTAATTGTTTATTTACTTATTTTAATATTTGTTGTTTTAAAATTAGTTTCAAAAATTTCAAAGGGCTGTAACTTGGAGGAGAAGGGGTTTCAAGAAAAACTTAATAAAAAGACACCCCATATTTTTCGCATCAATTTGGAAACATCCTGCGTATATATATATATATATATATATATATATATATATATATATATATATATATATATATATATATATATATATATATATATATATATATATATTTTGTATCATTATATTTGTTTATCAATTTGATAACTATTATCAGACAAACGAAAATGACGTGTTAACTGGTTTCTTAGGTAATGTATATAAATTTAAATAAATAAGTACTTTAATTTCACGTGAAATTATTTTTTTGCGTTGTCTATAATATATAAGTAATAACACGTTTTTACAGAAATTCATCTTTTCACCCAACATTTTTTATTATTAAATAAAAAATAACAGCTTGTCAGTTTAACAGAATAACTCTGTGTAGTAGTGTCCGTATGCCGTATCCCCATCAACAACCGGTTACAGTTAAAATTAAAATTAAACCGTTTTATTGTACCGAAGATCGTACGTCCCTAAAGCTGTGAGCGAGAGCGAGCACACAGGTATAAATAATAATGTTATGAAGTACAGTCCGCTCTATACTGTATACCCATACATATTTAGCATTCCCAATCTCAAGGCTATTCATCCCGTTAAATGGTTAAATAACAGTTGCCGATGAAAACCGATGTTTATTCATCGAACCTAGTTGCAGTAGAACTGAAACAGACACGACTCCGAATCCTAGTTTAGTGTAAAAAGCGTTCCTTTTTAAGCTGTTATTTTTACAAATCCATAACTGGTGGTTACCGTTATGGCTCGGTAACCGTTTAAAAATAGCTGACAGTTAAATAACGACCCATCACTAGAAGTGTGTAAACAATATTGAGTCAAAGGGGAGCGTCACTAATATCAAGGAGATAAGGATAAATGACAAAATCATTGGAGATTTGATACGGTCAGCCACCAAGTTTTATTGGAGACTTTGGAAAACATGGGAAAATTAGATGCTGGAGAGCTCCGTATCAGAGAGATAGAGCAGTGTGTTACCATAGATGATAACATAAGTACCACAAAAGGGGTGCGTTTTGGGGTACCGCAGGGGACAATTTTGGGACCAGCATTGTTCATTCTGTATATGAATTCATTGTTTGACCTACTTATCTCAGGTGAAATTACCAGCTTTGCCGACGACACGGTTGTCTTTTATAAATATATTTAATGGTCTACTTTAAAACAGACAATACAGCATGAAATTCCCATTTTACTGGACTATTTTAGTGAACAACTTTTAACGATTATTCTGAAAAAGACGGTATACTCACATTATGTTAGCTACAGATCTAGTCTACTTGAATTTACACAATAATATTCAGGTATAATAACCGTGACATGACGCTGTCCTCCAGCTCAACTGTCAAAAACCTCGATATTACCATGGATAGTCACCTCAAATGGGATGTCCATATAAGTGAATTGGTTACCAAAATGAGATGTTTAATATATAGGTTTAAATACTTAAAAAAATTCTTTGACCTGTACCATCTGAGAATTATGTATTACGCATTGGTTCACCCGCATATCCATTACGGAATTATTGCTCGGGGAGGTGTGGCTGATTGCTTCTACAAAAGATTGAAAATTGTCCAAAAATTGATATGAAAGGTAATTTATGACATATGTTATACCTATCCAAGTAATGCGTTATTCAGCGAAGCCGGGTAATGAAACCTATTCATGTCCGTCAATATTCAGTCATACTTGTAGATATTTTGTAAATACTATGGAGACTCTGCATCATCAATTTCCATGGTAAAAAAGTGGTTTACTGAATTTCGTTGCGGCCGTACAAGCACAAATGACGCCGAACGTTCTGGACGCCCAGTTGAGGTCGCTAACTCGAAACAATTGAAAAAATTCACGATATGGTGTTGGCCGATCGGAGATTGAAAGTGCGGGAGATTGTGGAAGCCATAGGCATATCACATGGCTCAGTGGTTTCGATTTTGCATGATCACTTGGGTATGACAAAGCTATCCGCAAGATGGGTGCCGCGTTTGCTCACAATCGACCACAAACGCTATCGTGTGACAACTTCGAAGGTGTGTTTGGAGTTGTTCAACCGCAATAGGGACGAGTTTTTGCGCCGTTTCGTAACCGTGGACGAAACATGGATTCACCACAATACACCAGAGACTAAGCAGCAGTCAAAACAGTGGGATTTTCCGTGCGAATCGGCACCGAAGAAGGCCAAGGTGGGTTTGTCAGCCAATAAAATCATGGCGACTGTTTTTTGGGATGCACGCGGTATAATCCACATTGATTACCTTCAAAAGGGAAGAACTATCAATGACGAATATTATAACAATTTATTGGAACGATTAAATGACGATTTGAAGGAAAAATGGGCCAAGAAAAAGTTCTTTTTCACCGAGACAATGCAAGGGTACACACATGTGTAGTCTCGATGGCAAAATTGCACAAATTGGGCTACGAATTGCTCCCTCATCCGCCCTATTTTCCGAATTTAGCACCAAGTAACTATTTCTTTTTTTCAAACTTGAAGAAATGGCTCGGAGGAAAGAGATTTGACTCTAATGATGAAATCATCTCACAAACAAATACCTATTTTGAGGACCTCGACAAATATTATCTTTTGAAAGGCATAAAAAAATTTGAGAAACGTTGGGCGAAGTGTATAGAGCTCAAAGGAGACTATGTTGAGAAATAAAATGATTTTTTGTCAAAAGACCTGTGTTTTATTAAAAAATGCACGGACTTATTGACCCGCCCTCGTATACAATTTTCGGATGTGTTTAACATAGACAGGTAACAGAATCAAACATGCAAAATAGTTACTATTGTAATTCCCACCACTATACCGCAATCATCGTCTATCTTTTTCATTAAATTTTAAAGTTATATAATATTATAAGGACATCTCAAGCATGTTCTGAGCAAATATTCGGAATAATAATCTACTCAAATAATCTCAGTATATTGATGAAGAATTTTCTTAGGATGTGATTGAACGAATGTACTCAGAATATTCAAGATTGAAGTTTGAAACTCCATAAATGTTATTAGAACATTCCGAAACAAATACTCTGAAAAAAGAATGTTCTCACATTGTGAGACAATAGAAGAGCTGCTGGACACAGAGAGTCAAGGTTGCGACAACAAGGCGACATTGCCCTGATACTGTGATGATCATGATTTCTGTCTCAGAATTATTTTGTGCTTAACATCTGTATAAAATAAAAATCACTTTTCACATATTACCTCCCATTTATTAATCATTGTTACATATATTTTCCATTATAAAGATTTATAGTTGCCAAACAATTAATCAATGTTGCGCATGCAAAACACCGTAACACTGAGTTTAATAACACTGTTGTAATATGTAGACAAGAAAAAATTGTTTAAAAAACAGCTAAAATACATGTATATTTGAATTATTTCTAACGGTCTCAAATTTAAACGAGATTTATTTTCTTATTTATGGTTAATCAAATAGAAATTAAGGTGAATTTTGCACAAGACAACATTTTACAATCATAATAACATCGATCTGTATTTAGTTTTATAAAATATTTCACCTATCTCAAAACATATCGGTTCTAAATAATATATTCCTCTAAATATTGTCTTCATATTTATGGTTAAATATGTATTTCGTTTCTGCACTTAACCGATATGTTTCAGGATTTGGTGATAATAAACAAAGACACCGAGAAACGGAACACAGAAACATAAAAAATTGCAACATCCCAATTGCAATATGAAATACACATAAGTCTGAAGCCAACACTAAGTATCAAACAACTAACACATTTTTTGCATAAGAAATTCAGAGCTTGAGGTTTTTATCATAATAGATGTAAGAAGAAAATATTTTTAATACCTACTATTAATTGACAACAAAATCAATTTGCGAATTTACTCTTAGTTGCTCTTAAATCAATCGCTTTTATTATATGCCGTCACAGAAGGCTGATTATTCTCTCCAGTTCAGTTCACTCATAACTTTCATCAGGTAAATTAATCTTGAATCATTTTTGTCGCTTTGTAGTTGAGGGACACGAGAACAGTATCATTTTAGACTAGCCGAGTTGTACAGGCTTTAAGCTTATATGCATTATCTATATTATCTTGCTTTGATTGTAACTTGTGAGCTACTACCCTGACACCGGCCTCAGAGTAATAATATTGGATTTAACTTACGTCATACAAATGAAAAATATTTTTTTTAAAGTCTGACAGTCGTAATCTCGTTATTACCGTTTTTAGCGAATTTTTTAAAAAAATTCGCTTATGGGGAGATATGTGATATATATATATATATATATATATATATATATATATATATATATATATATATATATATATATATATATATATATATATATATATATATATATATATATATATATATCCGACCGATAACTCAAAAAATAATGGACCGATCTTGATAAAATTTGCAGAGTACCTTCCTTTTGCAAGTGGCTTGGATAAGTTCGTTAGCCAGGAAAATCGGACCAGGTTTTCCCGGAAAATTTTGTATTTTCTTTATAAAAAAATTCATATCTCCGGAAATAACAAAGTAAGGGCAACCAAATTTGCTACGCGTATTTGTATTAGAGAGTGAACTCTGTACCAAAATTTAGGTCCCTATCTGTAAAAACAAAGAAGTTATGGGCAGTTAAAGTAACAAATTTTGGAGTTTTCCGCAAAACGTCAAACTCGCAATTTTAAACGTCAAAATTGGCAATGTTTAAGCAAAGAATTTGAAACAAATACTGTTTGTGAAAAGAAAATGTTGCAAGAAAAATGTTCTGCAAACCCTTAAGTTTAAGATTCAACCGTCATTACCCTTCATTTTACTAAAATATTTACAGAATATCCATTTCAAATAGACCCTTTCTCTGATGCTTTAGCTGTCAGTTTAGTTAAGTTTGGTGGCTTTTCGGATATTTATTTGTAGGGTTAGTGAAGTTTATGGTTTAACGGTCTATAATTTTTTTAGCTAATTATCGTAGAACAAATTTATTAACGCATTTTTGCATTTTTTATCGAAATATGATGCGTTTATAAGAAAAAAATCTGGACGCAGTAAAAGCGTTTTGGTAGCGAATTTTCGGTAAATTTGCAGTTTAGTTCTCGAACGCTTTTCAAAACACTGTTTTAAGAAACCTGCCTATCCCCCCCCCTGGATCCATAAACCCCAAAAAATTCTTGTTCACACTCCCCAAGGAAGTCACGGGACCAGGGGTGAGTAGGGGTGCATAATTTTTTAGCTAATTTTTGTAGAACAAATTCGCTAATGCATTTTTGCATTTTTTATCGAAATATGATGCGTTTGTAAGAAAAAAAAACTGGACGCAGTAAGTGCGTTTTGGTAGCGAATTTTCGGTAAATTTGCAGTTTAGCTCCCGAAAATGTTCTTAGAAACCTGCCTAGGGCCCCCCTGAATCCACAAACCCCAAGAAAAATTTCTTGTTCACACCCCCCAAGGAAGTTACGGGACCAGGAGTGAGTAGGGGTGCATAATTTTTTTTTTAGCTAAATTTCATACAACAAATTCGTTAATGCATTTTTGCATTTTTTGTCGAAATATGATGCGTTTGTAAGAAAAAAATCTGGACGCAGTAAGTGCGTTTTGGTAGCAAATTTTCGGTAAATTTGCAGTTTAGCTCCCGAACGCTTTTCAAAAAACTGTTTTCAGAAACCTGCCTAGGCCCGCACCCCCCTGGATCCTCAAACCCCAAGGAAAATTTCTTGTTCACACTCCCCAAGGAAGTTGCGGGACCAGGAGTAAGTAGGGGTGTATAATTTTCGTAGAACAAATTCGTTAATGCATTTTTGCATTTTTTTATCGAAATATGATGCGTTTGTAAGAAAAAAACTGGACGCAGTAAGTGCGTTTTGGTAGCGAATTTTCGGTAAATTTGCAGTTTAGCTCCCGAACGTTTTTCAAAAAACTGTTTTCAAAAATCTGCCAACAGTTAAGTTTATTTTCGGAAAATTTTTGTATATTTTCAAACCATAAGTAATTTTGTTAAAATATAGTACATTGTTTCTACCACATATGCTATACCGGTAATCAGATTGATGCCTGCTCACATTTGCTACTAAAAACATTTTTATGGAAATTCACTTCCATAACAGATTTGCTGCATCTAGACTTTTGAAAAATGTTTATATATTTTCAAACAATAAATTTATTTCAATCAAATATGGTACATTGTTTCTACTATATAGGCAACCAAGTTTGATGCCTGCTTTCATCAAAGACATTTGCTATTAAAAATATTTTAAAGAAAATTCGCTACCATAACGCACTTGCTGCGTCCAGAGATTTTTTTAAAATTCAGCTAATAAATAAACAGCACCACTAAGAAGATGATTTACCAAGAACCAAGTAAGGATTTATGTTTCACTCATTTATTTGTCTCTTCAAAGCCAATAGAGAAAATATGTATTTCCAAGTAATATTTACTAAAAACTAAATCAAACTTGACATTCCTCCATTTCTTGACATCAGTATTCTTAAGAGCTCTTCTTATATCTTACGTTATACTTTTCTAAAAAATTATTTTATATTATGTAGTTTAAAAAACCCACTTGGTGTCTTTTATGCATATACGTGTAAATTGCCGTGTTTACCAAAATTTTCAATAACTTTTGATTTATATTACTTGAATATCAATTGGATAACTAAATTGCTTAAGAGCATCGGGTTTTTAACAATAGCTAAAACGATTAGATATTCATACCATTAGCTACAACAAAAAGCTAGGGTATTAGTAAAGTTAGATAGCGTAAACTGTCTACGGGGTGATTCACGCTGATCGTCTATTAGAAGTGTCTAGAAAAGAATTAGGTACATAAATCTATATAAAATTCCGGTTATACATTTACAGTGTGTTAATGAAATGTGTCACAAATATTGAAGGGGGATAGTCTGGCACAAATAATGTGGAAAAGGCTCAATAAACATGGGTATCAAGAAACTAGAGGAACCCGGCTCTGTTACAAACCAAATGAAGTCCCAGAATTGAAGCGCAGTTGAAAGAACTGTCGCTATTGATCCAGGCCTGTCGATACCAAAGCGCTAATGATCCAGGCAGGTCAATACAAAGCGTTCTCAATAATCGAAAATTTCAAAAGGTAGTCTGCATTGAATTTTACATCTTGATGTTCATCTCCACGCGGATAAAATGCAGTTGACGCAAGAATTGAAAACGGCAGAACGCCGTGAATTCTTAAATTGGGTAGTGGAAATACAAGCAGCTGACGATCATTCTAACAAACATATCATGAGCGACGAAGCAGATTTGGGGCTCAGATAATCCAAGAATAATACTGCAGTGACCAGCGCATCCCCAACACGACAGTTTGGTACAGTTTATGACATGTTGGTGTCCTTGGAGCGCATTTCCACGAATCGGAGCAGGACGAAGCAGTTTCGGTCAATGGCTGCGTTTGTGTGAGGTTAGTTGACATTTTCTGGCCTAAATTAGAAGCTATGGATTCATTTCCAAAAAGATGAATTTAAATGTTACATATCTGGTAAAACAGTTGGGCAGAGGAATAAGAAATTTACACGTCGTATTAGTTCACGTAATGGGGGACATCAATTGGCCGCATAAATCATGTGATTTTACGCCGTTGGATTTCTTCGTGTGAAGATACGTGAACGACATAGAGTCTATATTATTGTCCCAAGACGATTCAGTAAGTTAAAAAACAAAATTTGAGCTTTTGTTCCCGAGTTTAAGCCAGATAAGTGCCAAATACATGAACAACTTTGCCGAAAGGATGGTCATTTGCCAGAAGGGACAAGGCGGACATTTAAATGATGAAACGTGACACTTAACCTCTATGTTTGTAAATAACCCTAAAATGGTACATACTTTTGAGATAGCCTTTACATGGTGAATAAGTGGTGTAAACCCAACTGTTTTGTATCTCAGCAACCGTCCATTTGCGCTCCCATGTTTATTAAGACTTTTCTGCATACTTTCTGTCATACTATCTCTGCCCAAAGATTGACACACGTTTTTTAACAGCCTATATATATATATATATATATATATATATATATATATATATATATATATATATATATATATATATATATATATATATATATATATATATATATATATATATATATATATATATATATAGTGTAAAATAACACAGTTAGATGTAGCTTTACGAGTACCTGATTCTCACCAGGTTGAAGAGAGAGATCTCACGAACTGACGGGTTGGCTGATAAACAGTTTGGGTTGCGGGATGGCAGACAGACTGTTGGCGTACTCAGAGTAGCTATGCCAATAGCTAAAGAAGCTTCCAGTTTCTTACAACAACACACGAGGCTTTGTGCGATGACTTTACTCGATGTGAGAAATACTTTTAATAGCGCCTTATAGCAGATTATCCTGAACCGCATGGAAAGAGCCGCAAGGGTTAAACTGATCGTAGTCTGATGAACATCGTGACGTCCTACTTGTCGAAGAGGACAATAATCCTAGAAGCAGAAGATATCATCAAAGGTTCGGAACAATATTGGTGGAGTTCCACAGGGTTTGGTACTGGGTGCGACCCTGTGGAATATGTTGTACGATGAACTCTTAAAAATAGAGATTCCAGCTGGTGTGATCCTGATTGGCTTCGCGGATGACCTGGCGATAATATTAATTGGCAGAAATGAAGAAATCCTCATGCACTCGGCAAATGCAGGCCTGCAACAGGTATACAGCTGGATGACGGATTAAACTGTAGCTGAAACCCCAGAAAACACAGGCTGTTGACGACCAAGCGGAACGTATCACGGACAACATTTGAAATCAATGGGGTACAGATATACAGATACCGGTTGAATATTTTTGATTTTGGTTGGATACTAAACTGCGCTTTGCGGAGTAAGGGCGGCCTAGGGCATCTAAAAGAAGAATCTTGTTCAGTGTAATACATTCACAACTCTTATGCGCGGTTACAACCTAGCGTTAAGTAACAAACAACAAGGAGCTTGTGCAAAAGCGGCCGGGGGCACAACTAACAATAACTCTTAGAGTCATTAGCGCATACAAAAGAACCGTTTCAGCGGACGTGGCTGCAGTAATGTCAGGAATACCACCTTTGGATAAGTCGACATCCAGAGCTAGCCCGTTCCGTAGATGGCAGCAGAGATGGGAACAGGCACAGTACCGAATATGGACGCGAACATTTATACAACGAATAGAGACATGGCTGCAGAGACCCTACGGAGAAGTGGAGGACCACTATTTAACCCAAGACTTTCTGGTTACGGTTGCTTCAGAAAATATCTGCATGATCGCAAACATGCAGATACCAACACCGTCTTTATTGCACTGAGACGAATAATGCAGAGCATATTCTCTATCTTAGCTCTCGATAGGATAGTCAAAGAGAGAACGACCACCAACAAACTACAAATGTGTTTGATGAGCAGACTATCATGTCGAGCTTGACTCAGAGCGAGGGCACTTGGAAGCGAGCCTATAGCGTCATCCGGCGCATAATAGCGCTAAAGGAGAGAGAGAGAGAGAGGGAGGTAAGAGTCAAAAATCTCATACCGATATGTTCAGTCCTTTTTTAGATTTTCCCAATAGGCGTTCAGCGTAAAGCACCCTGTATGATTTCTTTTTTTTTTATATAACCAGATTACTTGTTATTTTATTATAGATTATTTATTATGACAAAGTTTATGAATTCTACATATCGATACCTTTGGTCTTGTCTAATACTCTACCATGATGTACATCTTATATTTATATTATATTCTACAAATGTTGATAGTAAGAACATAATCTAAACGTATAAGTAGATAACTGCACAGCAGCTAATGTTAATATGAAAAACTATAGTTATTATATATGCTTAGTCAAAAGAGTTTATTATGTTTACTAAAGAACTCATATAATTATAAATACGTAACAGAAATATATGCTCCATTAAAGTTTAATAATGAAACTGTTACCCGCATAAAGAGTATTCTCTTAGAGAGACGATAAGTTTCAAACAGTGACATGGAAATGCTTCGTTTACAGGTTCTATTGTCTTGAAAAATTCTAAAATCGAACAATCTAAAAACTGTCGATTCTACGTTTTTCAAACGTTTCGTCAACCATAGCTACTGGTTGCTTCACTAGCTGGACTGAACTGGCTTCAGTGCCTTACAAACGTCGCTTAAAGATTTCGCCAGATGGGGAGACAATCCAACAATGGAAAAATCCGCCAGGATTAGCCCACTCTAAGGCCTTCATAAATGACCTTACAGAGTTAAGAGCTCAAAAGCTTCTAGGGTTAAACTTGTACCAGAAGATCTGGATAAACTTTCGTCTACAAAAATGACCCACCTCTGTAAGAGGCTGGACTGATGGGTGAATATAGGATAATTAGACGTGATCCACAATAAACCTTAAGGTCGCAGTGGAGCGACTGTTTTGCCCCCTCACAACATAACCAAACCTAACCTACAAACATATCCAAGCTGTTAATAAATGGAACATATCTGCAAAGTTTCTTCATAATCGACTTGTGACGTTTTGAATTGACGAGGTCATTCGTACATTACATGGCTTTATACATATATATCCTTACTGACCAAAATATAAAATTTCCGCCACCAATTTGCGCTCATTTGAGGGCATTTGTTGAAATTTGTAAAATGACAACCTCTCTTATAGCGAGTTTTGGAAATTGGCACGGTTACAATAGACCCTAAGGTCGCGGTGACAATGCCGAATGACCCACTCTTTTTTAAACTGGCAAATTTTTCATATAAAAATTCCCTTAAAATTGTTATGAATCTCGCACGTGCAGTGTTAGTATAGCTATCAAAGATTTGAATACTTAAAGTATTTAAAATTTTTCGTATTATCAACCGTTTTCCTAGAAGCTAAAGGTCGTTGAATCTTCTAATGATAATTTACCTTTTGTTTCTTTTACGTAGAACATGACATACTTACGTCAAAAAATTATACTAATTTTGTAAAAAAGTTTACATTCTGGATATCAATGTGTTATTAAATATAATTCCAAAAATTAAGCTAAAACTAGATTACGCGTCTCATGATCACCATCATTGGTCGGTTTGAATATTATAGATATTACCTTAGTACTTTTGTTGTAACACTCAATCTCGTCGACTGGTAGTGTTCTTTCGAAAACATTATTTGCGTCTTAGAAAAGGCATCCTTCAATGGAAAAGGAAGTCAGTGCCATTGTCGAAGCATTAAGAAAGTGGAAGCATTATCTTGCAGAAGATGTTTCATAGATGTTCAACACTAAACATTTCAACAAAATCAAGAACCACAAGATAATGCGATGGAGACCAGAACACTGCTACAAGTATGACATAGTGTATCGTCATGGCGAAAACAATACAGTAGCAGATACTCTGTCCAGAGTTTGCAGCGCCACATGTTAAGATTACACCAATCCATATACCATCCAGGCATTTCAAGAATGCAACACTTGGTCAAAATACGCAAGTTACTATATACAATTAAATATATTAACCAGATGACCAATAAGCCTCTATATTGTATCGAAAATGTACAAAAACCTCAGAGTCATTTGATTAAGGCTACTTCTCCATTCAAAAGTCTGTACGTTGATTTTAAGAGGCCTCTACCAAGGTCCACGAAGAATAGGTACATATTGACAGTTATTGATGAATATTCCATATCCCCGTTCGCATTTACAAGTTCTAATATGGAATCTTCAAGTGCAATAAAATGCTCGAATAAACTATTTTATATATTTGGGACATCAACATACATTTACGCATCACTCATTTTAAATCAAGTACTCAATTATTTGCACGAACATGGTATAGCTACAAGCCAGGATACCCCTTACAGTTTGGAAGGAAATAGACGAATAGAGATACAATAGGATAAGTTGGAGAGCCGTCAATCTAGATGGAGTTTAAAGAAGCTGTGGGCGAGTCACTAGAAAATTGTCCTACATGTTGCGCTACAATCAGTGAGGTTCCCACTTCCTACTTCAACGGACTGCAATCCGCAAGAGCGCTTGTTCAATTGTCAGCATTGATCAACAGGCAGAATCCCTATACCGTCTTGGTTGAATCCGTCTGATAAAGTTTAACTAAAGACGCAGGTGCGAAGAAAGACGTACGATCCACTAGTTGAAGAGGCTGGGTTAGTATATGTCAATCCTAAGTATGCGTTGATTTGGCATGAGGATGGTAATAAGTAACAGTCTCGCTGAAACATTTGGCTCCACGAGGTAACCTCACTTTGGCAACTCCTGAACCGACTGACAGCTCTCAATACTAGAATGGAGTAAACCCTAGATAAAGCCTAGCATACTCCGAGTTGAATTTTTAACTCTCAGAGAAGAAGATTAAACTGCAGAAGCAGAATGCCATGATTACGTTAATTAGAACGACTCTGCTGGGGGAAATCAGATACCACAAGAGGCAGCTCTCGTGGAAGTTCAGTATAAAAATGGTTGCTAAATATTTTGATCATTATGTGGTGAACTAAACTCGGGGTGAATGTCGTATTATCGACGACGCTTTTGCATATTGTTGTTTATGTTGTTCATTTACTGTAACAATATTTTACACTATCTGCCAGTTTTCCCAATTAAAGCTTAATCCTCTATTGAAAAGGCATTGATTTACCACACTCCTACTTCAGGTGAGAGTGCATATCAACGTTTTTGAAGTTACTACTCTTCAAATAGTTATCGTATATCAACATCAAACAAGATATCTTAAAAATTTTAGATACTAATCAGTTTTTACTTGGAAACCTTTCAACGATAAAAAACCTTACTTATGTTTGCACTCTTCCTACATGTCTATATTCAGGTAACCGAGGACAAATACGTTATCTCTCATTATTGAGAATTCGTAGTCACTCTGTGATTATAATTTCTTTGTATATTTATAATAATTGCTTCAATATAGCTTCAAGGTAAATCAATCCACTAGGTCGATTAATTCAAACTTCTTGGTATATATTCGGATCTATCAATAGATTGCAAAGGCCATGTAAATTGTTTGCTGCAAATGTGCTGGTGCATGTTTTCCAACTAAGCGCGTATGTTAGGTTTCCAATTTAAAAAACTGTTAAAATATATTATCATTCAACTTCATCCGGACATAAGTATGGTGCTATCTGCTGGGGTAATTCTGTAACTTCATATCGTGTTTTTGGTCTTGCAAAAAGAGCAATCCTCCATATGTGTTCGGCCTGGAATCTTATAAAAGTACTTCTGTTTAGAAAACATTAACGTTTTTCTTGGTTGGTTATTTTTGATCTGTTTTTGTTTTTGAAAAAAAAAGTTAAGTTAGATGACACGCCATGGCCAGAATCTGCAGTATACCCTATCCACAGATTAGAATTGTATAAACAAGGTCCCTCTCATATATGTGCTGTAGATACTAGTTATAGAAATATTGAAAGTTTAAAAAACATAAATCAGCTATTTGGAATTTTTCTGCATCGACTGCTTTTTATTTTCTTGAAGAATACTTAAATTTTATTTTAGAAGAAGTATCTTTGTTGTATTTTATTTGACTTATTCTATATCATTTGTATGACATATTGGATTAATAAAGGTATTAATATTATTATAATTTCGTTATGCAGCACATCTCCCCATTTGACAGGTGTTTAGTTCCCTGAAAAATGGTTATGAAAGAAAGTGTGAATTGTATCAGTTCAAAACAAGATGATCTGCCCAGCTGTGAGTACTTATTAAAAATACTGTTGCTTGTTCCCGATTACTCTCCTTACTATACTTACTGCAGGTGTGTAATAGAATAGATTTTTGTAGTTGCCTGTGGAGTTTTCAGTCGAGACCAAGTGCACTAAGACTAGTTTTAAGGTTATTTGGTATCTTTCCTATGTTCTCCAACGTAACACGTAAGCTCGTAATAGACTCCATGTGTCACACTTTTGCAACTTTTTCACGCAGAGGTATGTATCTGGTTATTTTGTCATTGAAGGTCTTACTTAAGTTATTGACAAGGGGCACAGTAATCTCTATTATGTAGGTGGTTTTCGGGAACTTCAGGGTAAAAATATGTGTGAGATATTGTTTAGTATCGGCTTCTCCGTCTGGATCTTCCTATTCGGTACAACTTCACATCCCCCGTTTCACAACTATTTGGAGGTTAGCACTGGTAGTATGAAACGATTTCTTCAAGATCCATATACTTATGACGCCGCTGTTGGTGTACAATTTTTGCCACTTTGTTCTGCCGATTCAAGTTAATTTTTGGGGCAAGTGTTGAGCATCCAGCAACAATGTGATCTAGGGTCTCCTCTTTGTTATGCCATAGTCGACATTTGACGTTATCGATGGTTTGACCCATAATTCGTTTCTGGTGGGCTCTTGTTGGAACAACTTGTTCCTGTACAGCTGCGATGGACCCGTCGGTCTCCACGACGATATTTCCAGATCAGACGTAGGATGTAGATGCTGCCGTGTTCATCGTGTCTCACTCAATTGTTTCCAGGTGGTTTCCATTGAGTGCCTTTCACAGCCAGTTCTCCATCTCCATTGGGGTGTCGCGATTTTTGAATTGGGATCAAAGTCCTTATCTGCCAGCCTTAATGGAGTTGCTTTATTATCAGCTTTTGTTACCTCCAGGGTAAAATCACTAGTTTCTTTCTGTAGATATATGGTCGCAGATTGATCAGCTGTTTGTGATGTCAATATATCTAGCATACCGTTGCCTCCAAACTTACGTAGTAGATGCCATCTTTCCACACAAAAGATTTCATGGTGCGGTAGGTATGACGTAAAAGTGACTTTTGTTTTTGCGTTGAGCTCCCTAAGCTTGGTGTTTGTCCACTTTATGATCCCAAAATTGCAGCGAGAGCTGAGACGTTGCGTATGTGTTGATCGCTTTCGTCTGGTTTCTAGCAGACAGATGATTTGGTGCACTCTCTTGAAGCATGTCTCTTTTGCCTGCTGTTTTGCAAAACTGTGATTAATACCTCTGACCTATTGATATCGCAAGTACTCCCAATCCTGCCTAGGTTTCATCTAGATGTCATTCGTGAATCTCCCTATGCAATATAGTAGGACTTTAAGGTGATTCTTCGCCGTGGCATAGAACTTGAGGTCATCCATATACTACAGATTACTAACTCGTGTCTTTTTGACTGAGGCCAAGTGCACCCTCTCTTGCGGCGGTTCAATAATTGTATCATGTGACAAAGTTCCAGACAAAACCAGACGCAGAGGTATGTATCTGGTTATTTTGTCATTGAAGGTCTTACTTAAGTTATTGACAAGGGGCACAGCAATCTCTATTATGTGGGTGGTTTTCGTGAAGTTCAGGATAAGAACGATGTGTGAGATATTGTTTAGTATCGGCTTCTCCGTCTGGATCTTCCTATTCGGTACAACTTCACATCCATCGTTTCACAACTATTTGGGATCAAAGTCCTTATCTGACAGCCTTAATGAAGTTGCTTTCTCATCAGCTTTTGTTACCTCCAGGGTAGAATCACTAGTTTCTTTCTTCTTTGTGATGTCAATATATCTAGCATACCGTTGCCTCCAAACTTACGTAGTAGTGCCATCTTTTCACACAAGTGATTTGATTGGTGAGGTGGTATGACGTAAAAGTGACTCTTGTTTTTGTGTTGAGCTCTTTAAGCTCAGCGTGTGTCTACTTTATGATCCCAAGTTTGCAGCGAGGGCTGAGACGTCGCGTATGTGTTGATTGCTTTCGCCTTGTTTCTAGCAGACAGATGAGTGTTAATGATTTGGCGCACTTTCTTGAAGCATGTCTCTTTCGCCTGCTGTTTTGCAATTTCATCTTGATGTCATTCGTGAACCTCCCTACGTAAGATAGTAGGACTTTAAGGTGATTTTTCGCCGTGGAATACAACTTGGGGTCATCCATATACTACAGATTACTAAGCTGTGTCTTTCTGACTGAGGCTAAGTGTAACTTCTCTTGCGGCGGTTCAATAATAATAAGTGGTAAAGTACCAGACAAAACCAGATGGGGGTTAACGCATCACCCTGAAAGATTTATTTTTTATATTGATTACCCCGCATCCAATGTTTCTCCACATTTATTTATTGCAAGCTTAGTTCTCCATAGCGACAGGACATGTCAACGAAAACTACAGATAATAGAGTCGAGCTTGTACAAGCGTAACGCTTCTGTCAGTCACGAGTGGCGTATGCTGCCTTAAGCCTTTATTATTCTTATTGTTACTATTATTATTATTATTATTATTATTATTATTATTATTATTATTATTATTATTATTATTATTATTATTATTATTATTATATCAAATATCCAAAATAATACTTTTTCAAACTGTCAAGACTAACTTGGTAACGAAGCATATGAAAACTTTTCGTCTCTTTTTTTTTGAAGAAGCACTAAACTTTTAAGGGGTGCAATTTAATTTTAAAACAGCTGTATTGTGTAAAATAAATTGCATTAGTATTTGTGCACGTTGAAGGGTTACATATAAACATCCACACAACGTTAACACTTAGTTATACATATAATTTATCCATCTCATAACAACAATATATTATAATTCTAAATTAATTTCTATTTGACATCAGTAATCAAGCTAAAATATGATGCTTACCGTGTGTCAAATAAAAATCAAGTGGCTAATTTTATTCATTCCTACACAAATGTACTTCAAGTTTTATAAAACCCTCCGCTAATGTTTTAGGTCTGAAGTAAGTTGTTCTCATACAGCCAAAAAGTATATCACAATCCACGAATAAATTACATTATATATACTAATAATAATCATAATTATTATTATTATCATCATTATTATTATTACTGTTATTTAGTTACAGTTCGAGGTTGGACACTGTCGCTGGAAACTGAAACAATAAGCTGAATCACCCCCCCCCCCAAATCTTCAACATAGGTTATGCGCTATATACGTAATTCGACAACAAAGGTGTCTTCATCAGTAGCTGTCGCTAAACTGTATGTTATTATTTTGTGGGTTCTGGGGTGATTGTGCTTTTTGTTTTGGTTTTCTTTATTCGCACACAAGACGTTCATTTTGCGCTTAACAAGTAAAACCGAAAGCTTATTTCAATCCTAAAAGAATAGCAGAGGATTTTACATACATAAAATGTCTACATCTGTTGGCAATAAATAAGATACAAACATCAGATGTTGCAATTTTCTAATTAACACTACAGGAAAAGTACAAATAGGGTTCATGTTTCCATTCATTGGTAAGAATAAACATAAAGATTTGAAAAACATCTCAAGGTAGGATAATATTAATTCGATATTCATCTTCGTATGTAAATCCATAAGATATGAAATACCACGTTTTACATCTTGGTTTGGCAAGTCGGTTAAAATCTTGTCTTTCCAAAGATGAAGTTTCCGGGATCGGATTGATTCTCAGAAGTAAAGAATTGCTTCCAAAGTGCTACGAATTGGTCATAGTTCACCTCTTTTCTTCCCTGAAACATAAAGAACATTTGACATAAATACAAAATAAAAGACTATTGTTGAATTCGACCTTGCCAAATACTTATTTGATGTTTTTGAGCAATGCTATAAAAACAAAATCAAGTTTCGTTTGACGCCACTTTCATCTTGTGATTGCATTTTAATATATTTTTTTTAGAAATTGCCGCCATTTTGATTTAGTCGGTTGATAAAAAAATTACAGGACAGATCATAAGTTTTATAACGTGTAGTGGCTCTAGGTTTGGGTATAGCGCCGACATAAGTTTGGAGAACATTACGAAAAAATAATTACAAACCCTATAAGAGACACGTCAGTCAGCATCACATTTACAACTACGCGATACCATCAGACGACCGAGGTATTGCAACTGATTGACAGAAAATTTAAAGGAAGAAAAAACTTGGTCAAATGAGTCGAAGTTTACAAATTCTGGAATCTTTAATAGTAACAATGAGCATTACCGGTCAGTGGAAAAGTCAACGCAAAATATGGAAAGAGGACCACAATATACTTTTAGGAGTAAATGTTTAGATGAGAACGCTAGAAAACCTCTTGACTGAAACGGTTCTGTATGAAGAAATATTAAACGGCGAAACATACCTCAAGCACCTTCATAGTTTTTAGGTGACATTTTTTTAGGCCAAGCTATACATTTATGGTGGCAGCAGGATGGTGCACCGGCTCACAATGTGGCAATAGTGAGTAATTACTTACACCAAGAATTTCCAAATCAGTGGATCGGAAAAGTCGGAATAGTGGAATGGGTTGCTACATCCCCAGACTTAAATCCACTTGATTTTTTTTACCGGGGCTGTAAAAACCGAATCTATTGCGATTGATTGAGGTTGAAAGAAGAATATTTTTTCAGATTTTTGGCATGTTAGTGTTGCATGCTGACATATTAATGAATATACAGACCGTCAAATGTGCCTCTGATGTTTTATAAAAGTGGTCGTAATTTTTGAACGACTATGTATAGACCACTGGATGAATCGGCAAAACAAGAGGAATTTAAAAATGAAACAATATACAGGGTGCACGATTTAAAAAAAAACTGAAGTTTGGGTTGTATCTAACTTATACCCTGTATATGAAAAAATAAGGTTAGTTTGTAGCTAACGTTAGTACCTGGATCTTTTGTTCCAATTTTTTTCATTATTGAATAATAAACATATTGAACTTGAACGCACTGTTGGATCACCCTGTAAATATACTTATAATAAAGATGTAGTTCATTTCATTTCATTATCATAACGTTTGCTGCGTCCACCCTTTTTTGTACTATTCATATTCCGAAATAAATAGATAAATGACTTTTTGTCATTGTAATTTAGGGGACATATACTTAAAAAGCCTGGACGCAGCAGGTGCGTTATGGTAGAGAATTTTCATAGAAATGATCTGGCACAAAATATTTTATTTATAACTTTTTTCTTGTAACATAGAAATATAAATTTTGGTGTATAGTTTACTTTTTATATCTGAAACCTACTCACCAAGTTTGGTTATCATAACTTTTTTATTTTTTGAGATAAAAAATTTTTGCCAATGAAAACTCAAAATTCGCAACATTTAGGCAAAGAACTTGAATCTAATACGGGCTCTGGAAAGAAAGTGTCTTAAGAAGAATGTTTTACAAACCCTGAAGTCTTAGTTTCAACCGTCATTGTCCTTTATTTTACTAAAATATTTCCAGAAAATTCATTTGAAATAGACCCTTTCTCTGATGCTTGGCAGTAGCCTTAGCTATAGAATTTATCGTTTAATGGTATATAATTTTTGTAGAATTTTCGTAAAAAATCAATAAAGCTCAATATCTCCGTTATTATACAAGATATGAAAAAATATTGTATACATTAATTATACGCTGTCTTGAGCTACACCTTAAAAAATTATTGCTACCATCACAGGGTGGCCCATAAGTTGTTGGTGATACAAATAATATTTTTTTTTTTAGTGGAAAACGCCTTATGTTTTTGCATTTTCCATCGAAATATAATGCATGTTTGTAAGTTAAAAAATTCTGGACGCAGCAAGTGCGGTATAGTATCGAATTTTGATTAAATGCTTAATATTTGAAAAGCTCAATTTGCTATTAACCTATAAGGTTGACCAAGAAACGGATTTTTTCGGTTACATTTTAAGTTTACTTTCGGAAATTTCTGTACGTTTTCAAAGAATAAAGTTATTTTGATGAAACATGGCACATTGTTTTTACTATATAGGTTATACTGGTAACCAAATTTGATGCCTGCTTTCTGAAAAAAAAAAAACACATATTTGCTATTAAAAACATTTTTATGAAAATTCACTACCATAACGCACTTGCTGCGTCCAGAGTTTTTATATTTTGTTTGGCAAAAGCAGTGTGTTTGAAGTTTTTATTGTGTAGTGACTTTTGTCATTTTATAAAAGAATGGTTAAATTAACTGAACGAGAACGACACTAAGTGAGTTGTGAGCATGTCACCACCTAGTTGCGGAACCAAGTAGTATGTTGTCTAAAATAGGGTAGAAATGGGCCATGGCTGACAATTTATTAAATTGTTAGTTGGTTGTGTACAGTCTCTATTGTTTAACACTTTGTGTTATTTGGAGCTGGCGTGACAACATACTACTTGGTTCCGCAACTAGGTGGCGACACGTTCACCACCCACTTAGTGTTGAAAGGCTGACTACTATAGCCGTATTACTTTAGAGGTGTATTTTGGCAGCAATTGGTATACCGTACTGACGAGCTCTAATTAGAGCGAAACCGGTCTACGGTTCTAATTGTTGTGAGAATGCATCTAGCCTTACATACTTTGTCCCTATATTAGGGTAGAAATGGGCCAGGGCTGACAATTTATTGAATTGTTAGTTGGTTGTGTACAGTCTCTATTTTTTAACACTTTGTAATAATTGGAGCTGGAGTGACAACATACTACTTGATTCCGCAACTAGGTGGCGACACGCTCACCACTCACTTAGTGTTGAAAGGCTGGCTACTATAGCCGTATTACTTTATAGGTGTATTTTCGCAGCAATTGGTATGCCGTACTGACGAGCTCTAATTAGAGAGAAACCGGTCGACGGTTCTAATTGTTGTGAGAATGTATCTAGCCTTACATGAACGATAACGAATTGAAATTATTTGCATGATCGGATTTGGAGACAGGATGCGCACCCAAAAAGAAGTAGTTGAATTGTCCAATGAAACTCATCCTGATCAGCATCCCATTAGCTAAAGCATGGTAAGCAATATTGAGTCTAAATACCGTAACTTTGGGCATGTTCGTGATCTTCCTAAATCTGGTCGACCTTCAAAATCAGAAGATGTTAATGTTTTGTTGGTAATACAGGAAAATCATCACTCAACACTTAACCAATTGGCTTCTGATTTCAATATGGCAGCGTCCACACAAAATTATGTAAAAAAACAAACTATCATCCTTATAAGGTATGCCTTGTTCATGAGCTATCTGAAGACGACTTTGATCGGCGAAATCAATTCTGCGAGCAAAAGCAAGAACTATGCACTAATGATAATAATTTCGTAAAAAAGCTACTTTTTTCTGACGAGGCTTCGTTTGTTTTGAACGGCCACATGAGGGTGCACCTCCCCATTATGAAACACTTGTCCGTGCTTATTTAGATATGGTGTTCCCGAATCGCTGAATAGGGATGAGGGGGGCCTATTGAGTGGCCAGCTAGATCGCCAGATTTGACATCCCTAGATTACTTCTTGTGGGGATACTTAAAAAGCAAGGTATACGTTAATAGACCGGAGAATTTAGAATATTTAAAAGCAAGAATTCGTCAAGAGATACATCGTATACCTCCTGAGGTTATTCACAATGTTCAAAAAGAATTTATAAATCGCCTTGGCTACTGGAGAGGCAGCCAACGGTGCACAATTTGAACATTTATTTTAGTTGATTTTTTACATAATTATTATCATTATATTTAGTATTTTGTAATTTAAAATCGTTTTTCTTCATTTTTTTTTGTCTAACCTACATACTCACGCTAATGTAATCATGGTCGAAATTGGGATTGCCATTGAAAAAAATTGTCGGTGACGTCATATCTTGAACGACGATGATGTCACAAATGTTCAAAAGTGTCTTTGTTTAAAACAAAATCGACGTCTCAGGATTTTTTCGAATAACTCTCAATTTCACCATCGGTGTGATATATATATATATATATATATATATATATATATATATATATATATATATACGTAAAACATGGTTATGGACGCTTCTATGCCACCTAAAGTCTTCCGACTTGTTTCATGTTTTCATTTTACTGGAAAATTACTCCCGGAGGCTAAGTTGTTGGCCGATTCTGAAGTGAAGTTTTTTCATTATATATTTCAAAATTTCCTCTATTGTCAACTCATCAATTTATCTTTACGATAAAAAAAACTGGCTAATTAATATATATATATATATATATATATATATATATATATATATATATATATATATATGTATATATATATATATACATATATATATATATATATATATATATATATATATATATATATATATATATATATATATATATATATATAAAATCAATCAATACATATATATATATTATATATAAATTACCAGAAGTGATAAATAAAATAAAAAAGTACCAACAAAATATTATAGTATAAATAGTCTTAATTTTAGTATATTTATTATTTAGTATAGCACAATTTTGACAGTTGGGGTAATAGAACAACAGTGATGTCATATATTATACGCATAACCCCTCTTCTTTGATTTCTGTCTGTCTCGTACAACAGTTTGTGGCTAATGGACTTTGCTTCCGAGGCCATCCCTAAACTAACGCACACACAACACACACACACACACACATCTTTACAAAATTCCACTCATATATATTGCCACCAAAGTACAGATGCAATGTTCCAAAATGCAGTTTTGTTGAATAATTCTAATCCAAGTTTTTCGTTGGAAAATACCCTATATTGCGTGTCGTTAGAAAAGGTATATTGTTGAATAAATAATTATGGATATATTAAATGATTTAGTTTTTGTCAGTATCGTTTCTAACCAACCAAATGTGACACGATATGAATTCTCATATTGAGTTGATAGAAAAAATTCAGATGCTTTGGATTGAGTTGTTGAGAAATGGTTGCAAGTAATTTCTGTGGCTAGTTGCCGCTGAATCTTAATAAGTAATAAGTTTCACCCAAACAAAATTAATTTGGTACAGGAACTTAATGAAGACGATCTTGATCGCCGCGTGCAGTTCTCTGAGGAAATGAGCAACTGTGCCAGAAGAAATGCAAACTTTTTGTACTCAATCGCTTTTTCCGATAAATGTACGTTCCAACTGGACAGCTAAGTCAATCGCCACTACTGGAGTGATGAAAATCCAAGAATTTATAATGAAACTCATACGCAGCATCCGGGGAAATTAAATGTTTGGGCGGGTGATCACCTAATGAATTTATTCGTTACTTTTCGAAAGCATTGTATAATGTTGTGGATCTTTCTAAATGCGGATATTTTCTTTTAAAAGTTTTCCCATAACTCTTCAAATCAAGACGTAAGAAAAGTATCTCGCTTATTTTGCCCCTCCTGTATAAAGGGATTGCATACAATCTTTGTATTTCACATACCTTAGGCTACTTATATCTACTGGTTAATGATATCTTCAAGCGCCGGTTAAACTATAGTTAAAAATCCAATAGCTCAATAGGTATCTGACCAATTTTTTAGAAAGTATTCGATAAATCACTTGCCAGAAAAAGGTAATGCCCAACGAATAGAACATTAAAGTTATCCTGTAAAAGGAAACGAACTTGTAAGATAAAGGAAGCCGTATAACACTGATCTAAAGTCAGACGAACTTTCCGCCAGTTATAATCCCACTTCTTTTTTAAATCGGCTTCTAAAGTTCAACTTGATACTTGGAATTTTGTGTCGTTGTAACTGCTAAAACGCAAAAGTCAAAGGAAACCCCTAGTAATACAATTATCCCTAAAAGGACATGGATATACGTCGTAATAGAAAATAGCTAAAAAAGCTGAAAATTAGTTCTGTTTTTTAGAATCATAATTGGTACAGTCCAAAGGAATTTTCGCATCAGTTGTGCCAGGTATTCTAGAAATTTTCCTCTTAGTTAACTTAGTCCCCATTTTACAAGTGTGCGTCCTTCAGATAACGGTGTTAGAATTTTTTTTGATGTTTCAGAATATATCATATATATATTGACACACTTCTCTCAATTTCTGTCAGCAAGCATAATTCTTTCATCGCCTGTTCTAGCACAATTTGATTCGCTTTTCTATCGGTGTATTTATTTATTTATTTATTAAAACTGCTCCATAGATCTCTACAAGATATCGGAAATAGTCAAAACACAAAAAACAGCTTATCAACGCTGAAATTTAAAATTAAAATATTCGTCCACAGAATAAAAAGAATGCTCTCTAAAAAACGATTTTAAAGCAAGCTTAAATTGCCTGAGGCTGCTCAAATTTTTAATGCTGTCAGGTAAATGATTATATAAGCATATTGCAGTGTTGCGAGGTGCCCGATTAATATGTTCGATCATATAAGGGGGAACATACAAATCTTTAGCCTGTCTAGTTTCATACGCTGTAATATTACCGCAGGTACTAAAAAGTGCAATATTTTTTCTCACATAACGAAGCGCCGCAAGCATATATAGGCACGACACTGTTAAAATGCCATACCGTATAAATAATGGTCTACAAGATGCCGAAGACGGCAGGCCAAACATGGTGCGGTCAATTCTCTTCTGCATCAACGGAACCCTCCCCAGATTCACACAGCCGCCCCAACACAACAAACCATATGCCAGGAGACAGTTGACACTACCATAGTAGCATGTCAACAACATCTGAGTACTCAAGGAATCCCTCAGCCACAGTACCGCGTAATTCCTAGATGCAAGAGAGGGCACCATATGGTCAACATGGACGTCCCATGATAAGTTAGAATCCAGATGGAGCCTCAAAAACTTTACAGACGTGCCCTGTCTTATTGAACCGTTATCAGATCTCACAAATAGGCTCAGATTCGGATGCACACCCACCGGAGAAAAAATAAGTATTTCAGTCTTCCGCGTGTTAAGAACCAGACCATTTCGCGAACACCAGGCTGACACCTGAGACACACACACGTTAGCTGCAGCACTAAGCTCTTCAAAACTTTCCCTTAGATTGCAGCAGTGGTGTCATCTGCGTACAAAGTTAAGTGGTATTGTTGAAGATCATAAACAATATCGTTAAGAAAAATAGTAAACAAAACAGGGCCTAATATGCTGTCCTGCGGTACGCCGCTCGACACGGCTGAAAATCCAGACATATAGTTCTTACCTGCCTGTCGTATCCTCACAGTCTGACTTCTCCCAGACAGGTAGCTTTTTAGCCATAAATATGCATTTCCTCTTATGCCATAATACTTCAATTTTTTCAATAAAAGGGAATGGTTGACCGCAAACGCTTTCGAAATGTCGAAGAACAGCCCGGCGGATTTGGACCCACTGTTTATGTAATCCAAGACTGTCAGGTAAGTGCTAAGCACGGCATCCCGAGTTGACAGCTGCCTACGAAAGCCAAATTGGCACGGAGACAGTAAATTGTATCGCTCCAAAAACGACCCGAGTCTTAGCAGAAATACCTTCTCAAAGAAAAAACCGAAAGCAGCGCGATCGCCCTGTAGTTGTCTATAAGACGTGGATCTCCCTTCTTAAAGAGAGAGAGAGACGACAATGGCCGCCTTGAGACGCTCAGGAAAATAACCGATTTCAAATGACACATTTATAAGGTAAGTTAGTGGAGCCACCACAAGATGAGCAACCCTGCCAAGAAGACTACATGGTATTTCATCTATTCCTGATAAATTTTTAAATGAAACTAATTTTATGATCTCTAATACATCGTCCTCTGAGACAACATAGAATAGGGATTAGAGCTCTTTTTCACTGCACAATTTATGTCACAGTTTTTTGTCAGATACTTAACAGAATCGACAAAGTGCGCATTGAGACTGTCAGCAATCATATTAGGATCTGTCAGAACGACTCCGTCACCTGACAAAATACTCAGAATTGCCGCCTTGCTGTTTATCCTCCCCACGATGACATTTTCTTTAATTGCTTCCCACATAGCTTTATTTCGGTTTGAAGCCTTAGAGATTTTATTTTCATAGTATTTTTTTGGCGTCTTTTAACCTAGCACCGTGCTGTTTCTTTAGACTATTATACAACTCATTACATCGCGGATCCGTAACCGTATCCAGTAGAAGTGGAAAATCACGAAGCAAACAGCCCTCTCTTACAAGTTCCGCTGATATCCATG
This sequence comes from Tillus elongatus, assembly GCA_964006375.1. Classification (NCBI taxonomy): domain Eukaryota; kingdom Metazoa; phylum Arthropoda; class Insecta; order Coleoptera; family Cleridae; genus Tillus; species Tillus elongatus. The sequence goes on from OZ023262.1 coordinate 274,966,551, forward strand.
GTTTAAGAGCAATCTTTTTTTTTTTTTTGTTCCCTCAGGGCTCGTCCGCGGCCTTGCCGCCCCGATAGCACCGCAACCCTTGGTTGATTGTGCATACCCCTAGTCTTACTCCACCCATTCTAAAATCACTGTGCCTTGAACTAGTCTGCACAGCGATTGGTAGGGTGAAGTTTTATATTGCTCTGTCTCCGGTCTAGAGTGACCGTAGATCAGTTGTCTTTTCCGGTCCAGAGCTATACACTCGCACAAGATGTGCTGGGCTGATTCCTCCCCCTCGCCGCAGAGTCTGCATGCGAGGTCCCCTTCGAACCGCCCCATTTTATGTAGGTGTTTCTTGACGGCCATGTGTCCCGTCAAGAGACCTGTTGTGTTTCTGAGCTGTCCTCTGCTAAGGTTTAGCAGCTCCACAGCTCTCTTTGAACTGGGTCCGTCAATTATTGACTTCCCATGTCTGAGCCCTGGACAGTCCGCCCAGTACACCTTGTGTTGGTTTCTGACCCAGGACTTAATGGCTCCCCTGGCAGTGCTCTTTGACACGCCCAGAGCCGGTTCTGGTCCCATAAATGGTTCTGCTGACCCTCTCTTCGCGAGACTGTCAGCTTCTTCATTGCCTTTGACCCCCGAGTGACCCGGCACCCAGATGAGGGTCACCTCATTCTGCCCAGCCAGGTCGCTCGTCTCGTCTCGGCACTCACTCACCAGCCAGGAATTTACCCGTGGACTACTTAGTGCCTTAAGGGCTGCCTGGCTGTCTGTGGCTATGAGGATCCGCTTGTTGGTGTAGCCCCTCCTCTTGTTCTCCCGCACACAGTGCAGGATGGCGTACATCTCGGCCTGAAACACCGTTGCATGGGCTCCGAGAGAAATACTGTGACTTACCCTCGGTCCTTCCGAGTAAACACCTGCCCCCGTCCCACGCTCCCCGCCAGATCCTTCCGTGAACCAGACGAGCGCGTCCCGTGGTATGCCCGGCGTCTCCTCCCGCCATGCCCCGCGATCAGGGATTTCCACTGTGAAGTTGTTTTCCCTGCACATTCGCGGGCTCGCGAAGTCTGACCTCATTTCAAGCATGGGTTCCTTCACGATCTCCTGAATTTTGCAGTGGCCCCTGAAGCCTGGGTTGATCTTCAGTCTACCATTGCAGGCTAGTCTGTATAGTCCTAGCCTGGCCTCTCCCATAATAACTAAGTGTAGGGGGGGTAGATCCAGCAACACCTCCATGGCGGCTGTTGGGGTTGAAGACATGGCCCCTGTGATGCCTAGGCAAGCCATCCTTTGGATCTTGCCTAGTTTTTGTTTGGCACTGGATTGTGTCACCTTAGGCCACCAGACCAGTGCCGCATATGTTAACGATGGTCTGACCACCCTTGTGTACAGCCAGTGGGCCATACTAGGTCTTAGTCCCCACGTTTTTCCATATAGCCGCCTAGTGACGGCTAAGGTCATGACTGCCTTACGCAGTATTTTTCCAATGTGACCATTCCAGGTTAGCTTAGAGTCCAATACGACCCCAAGATATTTTACCTCCCTGGCCATTGGAACGCTCCTACCGTATAGAGTGAGAGTTCTGTGGCTTTCACACTTCCTCCTCCTCGTAAACGGCACGACGGTTGCTTTCTCGGGGCTCACCCCGAGCCCTTGATCAACCGTCCACCCTTCCACCACTTTCAGTGCAGTCTGCATACGCTCCCACACTGCCTGTGTGACCTTTCTTCGGACTATGATGACAATGTCGTCCGCATAGCCCTGTACCTCATACCCCCCTCCCGAGAGCCTCCCCAGCAGGCCGTCCACGACTAGACACCAGAGCAAGGGAGACAGAACGCTCCCCTGCGGACACCCCGCCGCGACCCCCGCCAGCAGAGTCCCTCCCGCGAGTGAGGTGAACACCGCCCTGTCCCTGAGCATGGAACCGATCCACCTGCAGCAGGTCTCCTCTATTCCACGCTCCCGGGCAGCTGCCAGAACCGATCCGAACGAGGTGTTGCTAAAGGCCCCCTCTATGTCTAGGAAGGCCCCCAGCGCCACCTCCTTGTTCTCCAGCGTATTCTCCAGTTTCAGCACCAGTTGGTGCAGTGCTGTTTCTGTTGAGAATCCTGCTCTGTATGCATATTGTCCGCAGTGTAGAGGATATGCTTCCAGTACACCGCCCCTAATGTGCCGGTCGAGCAGTTTTTCCACTGTTTTCAGCAAGAAGGACATGAGACTTATTGGCCTCAGGGACTTTGCCTGGTCTGTTGGACGCCCAGGTTTAGGAATAAATACAACCCTGGCCAGTCTCCATGCCCTCGGAATGTACCCCAGAGCCAGGCTGGCCCTCATAATGAGGGTAAGCACCGGCGCCAGTATATCTATCCCCTGTTGGAGCATGATGGGCATTATTCCATCAAATCCCGGCGATTTGTATGGCTTAAAGCTGTTAATGGCCCATCTGATTTTGCTCCAGGTAACCACCTCTTTAGCGACTGTCCAGTCTACTCTAGATGCCCGCCTATAAGGCGCCTCTATTTATGAGTGTTCCCAGTCCGGAGGTGATTGGTTTATTATGTTACAGCCGGGAAGTGCGTCTGGAGTAAAATTTCCATAGTTTCCTCCCCCGAGCTTGTAAAGCCTCCCGTGGGTGTTCTAAGGGAGCCTATGTTAGTCTGAGGGCCCTTAGACAGGATCTTGTGTAGTCGAGCACTCTCGGACGTGTTTTCCACTTCTTCGCAGTGCCTCCTCCACGACTCCTTCTTGGCGTCCCTCAGTCTTTTGTTATAGGTCGATAGGGCCTGTCTATATTCATCCCATGCTCCCGACCTTTTGGCCGCGTTAAACAGCTTACGAACCTGCGTCCTCCTTTGCCTGAGGTCCTCGTTCCACCATGGGACGTTCCTGGTTGGCGTTATAGGCCGAGGTAATTGCGTCTCGCAGTTGGACTGCTGCAATCTCGAGGTCTATTGAATCCCTTATGGCACTCTCAACCCCCCGCAGTTCCACAGCTAGGTCTGCCCTGTAGGCTTCCCAGTCCGCCTTGCGGGGGTCCCGGTACCATACCGTTTCTCTTTCGACTTTGGCGATTTCAAACCGGATGTATCTGTGGTCTGAGCTACTCACTTCCCCAGACACAGCCCAGCTTTTAACAAAGTCACCCAGAAACTGGGTGGAAACTGTTAGGTCTAAAACTTCCTCACGCCGTGTTGTGACGAATGTCGGTTTATTACCTCTATTCAATATGTCTAAATTAAATTTCATAAAGAATTGTAAAAGTGCCTCACCCCTAGAGTTTGTGTCCGAGCTACCCCACAACTCATGGTGCGCTTTCGCATCCATGCCGATGATGGTCTGCCATCCACCTGCTCTGCTACCCACCATCAGCTGCTCCAATTCGTTGGGTGGAGGAGGGTCCGTGCTGTCCCCTGGCAGATAGGCTGACGCGACAGTAATGTCCCTCAGCCCATCCGCTCCTCCACATCGGATTTTGATCGTTGCCAGGTCCCTGGAACAGAAATTCATTAGAGGGAGAAACTCTATCCCTTCCCTGACAAAAATGCAGGCCCTCGGATTCTCGCTGGACCTGCTGTAGATGAGCTTTCCAGTAGCTCCGCCGAGTCCCTTGATCTCTCCTTTGTAGGAGTACGGTTCCTGGATGAGGGCCACATCCGTGTTCCTCAGAGCCATTAGTAGTCCGGCCGTGGCTGCCCTACTGTGTTGGAGGTTGACCTGAAGGAACCTAAGTCCCATTAACCCTTAGTTGCTTCCCCAGTGGGCGGAAGCTAACCCTTCCCATGCCCCAGAATGCCTTGAAGGAGGTTCCTTCAAGGGCTCTGTAAGATGTTGGGTCGATCGAGAAGGCGAGCGTCTGTCCTTTCTCCTCTGCCTTCCTGCTTAGAACCGACCAGTGTTGCGTCCCCAGTTCAGGGTTCTGGATCTTAAGTCTGCTGATCACCGTCTCCTGCGGGACGGTGTCAGGGATCCGTACGAGGACCTTGCGTCTCTTTGGGAGTTCCTTGGGCTCGACGGCTGTCAAGTCCGCCCCCTCCCAAATCTGACCGAGGCCCCCGATCGTTTTCCGCAGTCAGTCACGCGACTGCGGGCCGGCACAGGTTGTCCAGAGGATGCCCCCCGTCAGGCGCGTCCGGTGGAACTGAGGCGGGCTCTCCCCTTCCTGAAGAGAGTCCACTGCAGCTACCACCGCAGCCTGGATCAGGTCCGCCTTCCCCTGGTCTAGCGTGACCTCAGGATGGCGTCTGTCAATCACCGCCATCCCGAGGCCCTCCGCAGCCTCCCTGTAAGAGCCAGTCTGCGCCGGTGTTCCGGCCTTGGTTCCTTTGGGAGGTCTGTCTGTAGTAGGCGTGCTAGAGCCAGAGCGCGGCGTCTTCCGACTCGCACTCTCCTCTTGCGCCTTTACAGGCACCCTGGCCCTTTTGGAACGTCTGTCTGTAGTGGGCGTGCTAGAGTTCGAGCGCGTCCTTTTCTGACCCGCACTCCCCTCTTGCGCCTTTACAGGTTTCTCGACCGTCCAGGTCCCGGCCGCCATTTTTTGCGCCCTCCGGAGCTTCTTTCTTTGCGCCCCGGAAAGACGCTTGGACTGCCGGGGAAGTCCCTCTACTCTAACAGTAGAGTCCTCACTGGTGGAGGGGCCCCCGGAGTCCGCGGAGCTCGCCGCCCTCCGGTGGGACCCAGCCTCCAGCTTGGGTGTCGGGGACAGGTCTCTGGCCGAAGCTACCCCCTGATCCCCCGTATCTACGCCGGTCGTGGGACCTCCAGAGTCCGCTGCCGCCCCCTGGCTCGTCTCCGTTTCCGGGATAGACTCAAGGCACAAGTCTGTAGCCGGAGCCACTCCTCGAGCCTCATTGGTTTTGGTTTTGTATGTGTTTATTATCTTCATGTTGTTCCCACGAGAATGGGGGAAATACTGTCAACACCATCAGAACCCCCTGTGTGGTGCAAGGCGGGTTACTCTGGAGGGTTGCCTGGTACTCCAGAGGTTCCGTTCACGACACCATCGCCCTGGTGCCATCCATCCATAGGCACGGGTCACGTGACACCGTAGATTGGGGGAGTTTAGTTCGACCTCCTTGTCTAGATCCGTCATGTTTAGTTATTAGCAGGGTCACCTCGTGCAGGATGCGGATTTTTACCGCGCATGACGGTCTTGGGGAAAGCTTCATCGGGAGTTTATGTTGTTATTTCCACTTCCTCAGCTTGCCCCCTGGAGTCTTTTGGCCCGCGACTCCTTAACCCCAAAGAGCAATCTTGCCGGGCATGGATCTTTTTCTGACAACCGGAAAAGCAATCTGAAACAAGGCATCAAACTCAGAGAAAAAAAAAAAAACAAAACATCAAATTCTTTTGCCGCCACTGGCTCCCGATAGACCAGGTCCCAGGATGCACTATTCAAAAGATACACAAAATGAGATATATTCTCTCCCGACTGAATGACCTTTTATACACATATTCAATAGGAGTCTGATCAATACCCGGGATACTATATGATAATAACTGTGTGTTATGATCTCCTATTGTATTTGTCAATGTTTCAGTCTCAACGTCAGCCGAGTGCACATTGCGAAATATGTTATCAATACAAGATGCTGAGGCACCCTGTCTTTGCGAAACCTGATTAAAACAGGCAAAGAAACCGTAAGAAGTCATTAAATCTTGCAACCTCACAACACCCGCATTGTGTTTATTTAAAAAAAAGGCATTTAATTGGATAAAAACTTCTTCTAACCCGCCAAAAAACCATGTTTTATATTGTGGCAGGGCAGATGCACACTTCGGCTTAGTGCGATAAACACAACCTACATTTACCGAAACTTTATTATGTATCACGGTTGCGAAGGCTGCCTCAAACAATTGTTCGCTCAGAGAAACATTCCTTACGTTTAACTCTACAAATTTGTCTTTATCCTTTTCCTTTGTGTTCACAGTTTAAACACTTTGACCCTCTCTGTTCTGCTTAGTTAAATTTGAGCTTTCCGCCTCATACGCTACAACATTACATACATAGGACTTGATGAACCTCTTCCTCAGGTCCAATTAAAATATTAATTAACAAGAAAAGAATTTTATCTACTAAATGATTGCTTTGGTCCGTGAACATTCACACTTCCAAATTGGCTTTGTTACCAGTTGTTGGCCATTAGTCCTTATATCTATTCTCGTAGTCCTCACTTCATTTACACCCTTTATTTTTGCTTTATATATTTTGATCAAAATTAGTTTAATTATAGGCAAGTGCCTATTGAATGTTTGATTTAACATCGGGATCCTCCTCAGTTGTTTGCTACATTTACCATCACCGGTAATAATGATCGCAACGAACGTGAACATTTCTATTTGCTTAAGTTGCTGACCGTCTAGCTTAATATTTATTTTCGTAGTCCTATACTTGAGTCTACTGGTTTCAAAACTCACATTTTCCTTTATAACCGGTTTTGAGAAATTGGCAAAAACATTTATAAAGTGAAATAGACGATATAGAATGTAATACGATAGTAACAGAATCAAATTATTTATTAAAAAAAGGCTTATAATCAAAAATATAATAACATTGTTGGTAATCAAAGCTATAAAAGGAAGTATATTTTCGGGATTGTTACTTTTACAAGAAATTTGTTGACATTGTTAGTTTTGCAGCAAATGGATAAGATATCGATAGAGGTGTTGAAACTTTAAGGCAAGCGACACAAAAATAAACTCGGATATCTCTATTTTTTAACAATACAAATAAAAAAGGTCTGGACGTAGCAAGTGCGTTATGGTAGTTAATTTTCATATAAATGCTATGGCACCAATTATTTTTTTATAACTTTTTTTCCTGTAACATAGAAATATAAATTTTGATATATAGTTTCCCTTCAAGGACGTAAACGTCCGTACCAAATTTAATTACCATAGCTTTTTATTTTTGGAGATAACATTGTTTTCGAAAGAAAACCTTAAATTTTCCCGGCAAATCTATTTCGATTTTCCCGGCTAACAGACTTTTCAAGCCACTTACAAAAGAAAGGTACGTGCCAAATTTTACAAAATCGGGTCTATATTTTTTGAGTTATCGGTGTGATATATATATATATATATATATATATATATATATATATATATATATATATATATATATATATATATATATAAACATATAAAAATTGAAACTAAACTCGGATATGGGTTCTAGGCGTCCTAGTTCGCGCTCATTTGAAACATTTTTTTCAAAATTCAAAAGTCGGGATCTCCCTATTAGTGAATTTTTCCTAAGAAAATTCACTTAAAGGCGCAACAAGTCATAGTAAAAATATAAAAATACTTGAAAATTAACACAAAAAAGTTTAAATTAAATAACTCCCGACAGCTCACACATAAAGTTTAACACTTTCTTCCTGAATCTCACACACAGCAACTTCTTCATGTTCACCTTCTACCTTTGCTTCGTCTAAAATGTTAATAAAAGTTGCATTTGTTGTTGGTAATGTTTCTGCAATTAGCTCCATAGTACTTTGATAGCAAAATCTCTACATTGTTTTTTTTCTCCTTCTTTAAAAAGTTTTTTGGAATCGTATTTGGTTTAATATTCCTAACTGATTTTCTCTTTTTGCAAATTGCTTGGAGATTAGAAAGATGAACCTTATAGAATGCTTCCCGCTAAACCACAATGCTGCTCTTATTGGAACGTTCCATATAAACTCTCTTACAAGGCTTAAACTGAAAATGTCTATTTTCTGTAGGTTTCAGCACAGGCTCCCTATCTTCCTTCCCATCTAAATTTTTACAGTCCTTGTCAAGATGTTTAACAGTCGAATATTAAAAAAAAGTTGTATATTCTTCAGGAGCAATGATGATCTTTTTTCCTTAATCTTTTTCTCAATCAGCCCAAATACATGGTCCGGAGCAATGTTAACTGTGCCTTGCTACTGGAAATACTATTTGCATTTTCGTAATATTTTTAGGCGTAGTGACCCGACATCGTGACGCCATGGAAAATCCTTCCAATGCTCGAAATACCGACGACGGAGCATTCAGGAATTGTGGAGCTGTCTGGATTGACTTGGAGTTTAGTTCAGCAAACTTTAACGGAAGATTTGGGAATGAAGAAGGTGGCTGCCAAATTCGTGCCTCGACTGCTGACTGCTAAACAAAAGCAAGTCGCATGGAAGCATGTTGTGCTTTGAAAGAAGACTTCGCAAATGACCTCAAGATTTGTTCTTGAGAAGTGCTTATAAACTGCTATATCTATCTGCACCCTTATACTGCAAGTTTGCGCTGACAACAGCAATAATTATATTTCTGAACAACTCGACACCAGATGCTATTCTTTGTATAAGCTCGCAAAATAGCAAGTCTTCCACTGTTGCAGCTCCATGACATAATCTGATATAGCAAATCAAATGAGAATCATTACTGGTGTCTGTTGCTTCATTAAGCTGTATGGCAAATTATTTTTCAACTCATATTCAAGCTGTTGCTGAATATCCACAAACATATGTTACTTTTTCGTCAAATTGTATCGCTTGACAGGGGAATATTGTCAAGTTGTTTACCATAGCTTTCACCAAACATTGTCTCTGCCATGTTCGTGGCAGTTGGTACAATTAGCTTCTCTGTAAAAGTATGTGGCTACTCGCATTTTGCCGTTTTATACCACACTTATCCCAATAAAGCTTTCTCATTTACTTTGTGGAAATTTGAGTTCTGCTTCCCAAAAATTTATGTTTGTCCCCAACAAAATCACGGGGCTTACTGACACATTTTTTGTGTGCAGATTACCTCAATTCTTCACCAAAGTTTCATCATGTCTCCGAGTTTATGATTGTATAACAGAATTTTCACTGGAACTGTGCGTTTTTGAAAAACCAGATGTTTTTTCCCTTAAGCTTACGTTTGTCTCTAATGAAACATATACAGGTGTCCCAAAAGTCGTAAATTAAACATCACAGGAAGATAGGCTGGCTCAAGCCCTTTAAGAAAAATCCTATATGATCTTATCAAAAGGTTTACGGTTTTCAAGATATTGACGATTTTATGAAAAAAATAAAAATTGTCAAATAAATTATAAGACATACCACATTTCCGGAATGTGATTTTTGTGCATCAATATTGGCGTCATCGCTTCAGTCTGACATATTTTGTATTTTTATTTAGAAAATCTGAAGAAAAAACTTAAAAATCGGACTTTTATTCAGCATTTTTTTATTTGGAATAAACCTCCGTACTGAAAAAAAGTACAATTTACTGGATCATAAATTCAATAACTTCCCTGTTTTATAGAGATTCTAAAATGGTATAAAACATTATTAATATCTCTAAAAGTAATTCACTGTCGACAATTGAAAGTAAATTTGGAAGTGAAATCAGGTAGCTAGTAAACAAAAAACTCTGGACGCAGCAAGTGCGTTATGATAGTGAATTTTCATAAAAATGTTTTTAATAACAAATATGTGTGTTTTTTTAAGAAAGCAGGCATCAAATTTGGTTACCAGTATAACCTATATAGCAAAAACAATGTGCCATGTTTCATAAAAATAACTTTATTGTGTGAAAATGTACAAAAATTTCCAAAAGTAAACTTAAAGTGTTCCCGGAAAAACTCGTTTCTTGGTCAACCTTATAGGTTAATAGCAAATTGAGCTATTCAAATTTGAAGCATTTAATAAAAATTCACTACCATAACGCACTTGCTGCGTCCCGAATTTCTTTTCTTACAAACATGCATCGCTGAAATATTCAAAAATGCAATAACATAAGGCGTGTTTGATTAAAAAAAAAAGAAGAAAATTTGTATCACCAACGACTTGTGGGCCATCCTGTGATTGTAGAAATATTTTTTTAAGATGTAGCTCAAGACACCCTATAATTAATATATACAAATTTTCTTCATATCTTGTATAATAACGGATATATTGAGCTTTATTAATTTTTTACGATAATTCGACAAAAATTATATACCATTAAACGATAAACTCTAAAGCTAAGGCTACTGCCAAGCATCAGAAAAAGGGTCTATTTGAAATGAATTTTCTGGAAACATTTTAGTAAAATGAATGACAATGACGGTTGAAACTAAGACTTCAGAGTTTGTAAAACATCCTTCTTGAGACATTTGATTTCCATATCCCGTATTAGATTCAAGTTCTTTGCCTAAATGTTGCCGATTTTGACGTTTTAAATCGCAACTTTGACGTTTTGAGGAAAACCCCAATTTATTTTTCTTTAAATGCCTATAACTTTTTTGTCTTTTGACCTACATAGCTAAATTTTGGTAGGTATCTTACCTATAAGGATATTAACTAGCGTACCAAATTTGGTTGCCCTTACTTTGTTAATTCCGGAGATATAAATTTTTTTCGAAAGAAAACACAAAATTTTCCGGGAAAACCTGGGCAGATTTTCCTGGCTAACGAACTTATCCAAGCCATTTGCAAAAGGAATTTTTCCACCAAATTTAGTCAAAATCGGCCTATTATTTTTTGAGTTATCGGTGTGATACACACACACATATATATATATATATATATATATATATATATATATATATATATATATATATATATATATATATATATATATATATATATATATAAATATATATATATATATAAACATATAAAAATTGAAACTGACCCCGGATATGTGTTCTAGGGGGCCTAGTTCGCGGTCATTTGAAGAAATTTTTTCAAAATTCAAAAGTCGGGATCTCCTCATTAGTGAATTTTTTTTAAGAAAATTCACTAAAAACCAACAAATTTTGACATATGTGAAAATTATTTCTGTCAGTGTCAGTAAGATTAGTAATATGTACTTGCTACACAGGCGCTCACTTCTAAGTAAAATAATTCAAAAACGGACTTTGTTTTACTCTGGACTGTTGACACAATGGAAAATAAAATGAATTACACTCATCAAAAGTATGCGGATATGCATCTTATTTTTGGAGAGACTCGATACGTGCCATTCAAAGGTGGTGTGGTTTACAACGCCAGACGAGCGACAAAGATATATGCGCCAGACCGACAACATCCATATTGCGGCGTGTTCATAAGAAACTATAACGCCTACAGCGCTGGTAGAATGCCTGGCATCGATCGTGTTGATTGAACTGGACGACCGCGAACTGCAGCCGAGGATGCTGTCCTAGATGCTGTTATCTAAGAACCTGGTACCTCGACTAGGAAAGTACAGAAACGAGCTGGTGTCCAAAGGTCTACTACTTATAGAATTTTAATAAAAAGGTATGGGTACCATCCTTACCATATTCAGAGGGTCCAAGTTTTGGAACTGCGTGATGACGCAAGGCGCAGGCGAATTTGCGAAATTATGTTAAGAAAATCAGACAAGATCCCAATTTCTTCGATAAACTTTTATGGGGTGACGAGTCAGTATGTAAAAATGATGGATACATGAACCTTCACAACTTTCATAGTTGGAAAATTTAAAACCCACTTGAGTTCAGAGAGGATCGGTCGCAGCATCAATTTAAGATAAACCTCTGGGCCGGTATTTTTAACGGAACACTTTGGGGCCAGTGGAACTGCCTCCTACGTTAAATGGTCAAATACATTTTTACAAGATAATTGGCCAGAACTGCTAGAAGTCACCCCATTATAACTTCGGAGGACAATGTGGGTTCAAAATGATGAAACCGCAGCCCACTATGCCTTAGAAGTAAGGCATTACTTGAATGAGACATACGCGGGCAGGTGGATTGGCCGTCTGGGATCTATCTAGTGGCCAGGTCGCTCACCGGACATGAATCCGATGGACTTTTTTATTGGGGATACTTAAAAGATAAAGTTTATGGAAAACCAATAGGAAATCAAGAGGAGCTACGTCAAAGAGTCAGAACAGCTGCTCAAGAAATTCCACGAAGCAGTCTAAGAAGACTAAGAGGATCGTTCCTAAGACGATGTCGTTTATGTATAAGACAGAATGGCCGCCAATTTGAGCATCCGTTACGAATAAAATAATTTTGGTAAATGTCACAATCTGTTTATTTTTATTTATTAGCTACCTGATTTTATTTTAAAATTTACTTTCAATCGTCGACAGTGAATTACTTTTAGAGATATTGATAATGTTTTATAATATTTTAAAATCTCCATAAAACAGAGAAGTTTTTGAAATTATGAGCCAGTAAATGTTACCAATTTTTTTTCAGTACAAAGGTTTATTCCAAATGAAAAAAAATGGGGAAGAAAAGTCCGATTTTTCTTTTTCTTTCTTCAGATTTTCTAAATAATCACACAAAATAATTCAAATTGATTCGATAACGCCATTATTGAGGATTGACATGCACAAAAATCACATTCCGGATATATGTTTTCCGCATTTGTCTGGGGGTGTGGGTGTGGGGTGGAAGCAAATACCTTAAAAGTTGACAAATTTTTTTTTTTCATAAAATTGACAATATCTTGAAAACCGTAAACTTTTTGATAAGATTATTTAGTTTTTTTCTGAGAGGGCTTGAGCTAGCATATGGGACCCACTGTATACATATACATATCTACGATACATGTACGTAAATCTAAAATACATTTTTTTCAGCGTTAGAGCTCCAACTGACAAACTGTATTATATAACACAGTCGTGACGACAAAACTAACAACTAACATAGTCGCCTATTTACGACCCAAAGAGTTCAAGAGTATAGGTGTCTGCGACGAACATCGGGTAAGAGTAGATCAGGTGGTAATATGACGCGGTTGCACTACATCGGCACCGTAGCCAATATTTCCCAATTAAATAATTTCCTGGTATAGTGTGTGAGAAGAAGTGGAGTAAGAAAATTTGGTATTTCAGTAGTGATTTTTTTAAATAAACTTAGTTGAACCCCGTTGCAATTTTAAGTTTTAATTAACATTGAAAATTGCAAAATTGCAAAAATCGTAAGAATTAGCACTCGTTTCTTGTAATCCTGTAAAAGCGTAAATCGTGTAATTATATAATTAATCGCTTAACTTGCAAATATTGCCGGCGTATTGGGTTCTACATCATATAATGAAGCGGCTCAGAATTATTCAAGGTAAAAAGGGGCGCGCGATATACGAAAGTTTGAGAACCGCTGAGATAAATAATGATGATGACCATATAAAACCTATATAAAAACTCTAAAATTCTGTCCTTCATCATAACAATGTCAAGGAAGACTTTTCCGTAATAGGGACCATCCAACTGTACAAAATACCAACCGAGGAAAAGAAAAGATCAGCGCCGGTACAAATCCACAAGACTGACAAGATCATCTCCACCGCCATCCAGGAAATATTCGAGCAGTGATTTTTTTAAATGCGTTTTTGATTTTAAAACTCTCACATTAGCTGTCATTTCATCAAAGAGGCGTGGGCCGAGGTAGGTAAAACATCACTGTGCAGTGGTAGTACCCCTAGATGGTATATAAGCACAGCTACCATCTTTTCTCGTGTTATAACTATGTCCAGGCTGACCTGAGTATTTGACACTACCGTCGGTATGTATGCCCAAGCAACAAATTGAGACATGCTAACCAGCACTCGAGTCCAAATAACCCCACAAAGTTTTAATTTATTTATAATCAACCAAAATGTTGGTCTGATTGTTATAATCACCACAAATTTGAGAATGTAGCTCCCAATTAGCCTATTTTTGACTATTAAAATTACTCCAAAGTCAGTGACTTACAAGCAACTAAATTGGGGACAATGTGGTTCAATATAACCTATAAATATACTTAAATATAATTTTGAGTTTCAATTCCATAATTGGTAATTTTCACGTCGAAGTGTGTCTTAAATTGACTGACTGATAACTGGCTACAAATTCCAGATACCTCAAATACCTATTTTAAGGTAATTTATTACCTAATATTAACTTACAATACGTCTCTGTGGCATAGTAAATTGGAGGTCTTTTTACGAAGTCCAGATTACATATATATACTATCAATTTAACTGCAATCCAGGACAGGAAATAATATGGGCACTAAGATAACGTAAATGGCTTTCTGATTGGCCATGTAGTCATAATTACTGCAGAAATGGTCTTCCAACTCAAATTGCCTACACCAAAGTTGAAAACACCCTTAAAACCTGACTTGAAATAAAAAAGTCCTCAAAGTTCAAAGTGTGCAGCAGTGAAACTAATTTGTGAAAGTTAATTTTGCTTTATTTTTTTACCTATAAGTCACAATTACCGATGACAAGGCAAACTAACCAAACTTTGAACGCATATATATATATATATATATATATATATATATATATATATATATATATATATATATATATATATATATATATATATATATATATATGTATGATTGCTAATAAATTTAAACTAAATTCGTTCAACATATAGTTGAAATTCCCATAATAGGACAAAATGCGTTCAAAGTTTGGTTAGTTTGCCTTGTCATCGGTAATTGTGACTTATAGGTAAAAAAATAAAGCAAAATTAACTTTCAGGCTATTAATGTTACAAAGACAGCCAATGATGCTTGCGATATCAATCTTGATTGTATTGGAAAACTACAAACGATTTTTTCTTGAGCCTTGTGTAATTCAATTTTAATTCGAAAAAAAAACATAAAATAATGCTTGTATACAATGAGGTTAGGATAGTTTGGTCTTGTTTACATCATAAATCATCAAAATCAGAATTTCAAGAATTTTTCATAGTGTTCAATTTTAACCAATTTTACTTTTTACAGAGGCGCTTGAATTATATAAAAATAACATAATCATATTAACAGAAAAAAAAACATAAGCGCAGTGGTTTTTTCTTTTATACACTGCAAGTTACCTTTATCATTGATCAAATATTTAAAATATCTTCTTTGATCATCCAACAGGTTGTCATTTTTTGACAAAGATGGACATACCTAGTTGTTAATATCTACTGCTTACCTGTGACATCTTGTGGAAAGCTTCCTTACACTCGGCCGGTTCGAGGCCATAGCAGGAGCAGACGCTGATGAACTCGTCCACATCAATGCTGCCATCACCGCTGGCATCCTCTAGCTCGAACATGAACCTCAAGTACTGATTCTGCCATTCCAAGGCGTTATCAGGATCCCTAGCGTACTCGTCCCACATGGAGGCCCATTCCTCCACACTTACCTGTTAAAAGAACGGTGTTAAAAACATGAATAACTTAAAATGAATTAAAATATGAATTACTTTTATATCGGTATGCACAACTGAGGAAAATTTAAAGATATACCATGGATGTCTTGGAAATTGTTAGGCTAAAAGATCAGTGTAATGGGATTATATACTGATGCGGTAAATAATATTCTTAGTTAAATACTTTAATGCATCGTTCCATAAGTGGGATAAATCCGTTTAAAAAATGTTAAAATTGATTACTATTTAAGATTTGTCGCTTTCTTTTTTACAAGACGCCAGGACATACGTAATTGGCATAAATTGCCCGGGAGCCAACGAAATTAAGTAGATCACGACGAGTATAGAATCAAGCCAAAGCCGGTCCTCTTTGTCATTTAATAGAAAGGTCCAAACGTTTTAAAAGCTTAAAGAAATACGAAGGTCTCCATGTAAAAATATAACCTTCAATATCAATGTTTTGATACTACTTCTCATCAAAGCTAAAAACCAAAGCATGTGCCTTTTAAACTACTTTTCGTAAATCAATATTTTATTTTCCAGTTTGGAAACTACGGGTCATATTGTGAAAAAATATTAGATTATGCTAGAAAATTGGTTATAATTTTGCCATCATGATCACCACTTAAAATTTGTTATTGTGATAAATTAAAAACATTTCGGAACGCAGCAAGTGCGTTATAGTAGTGAATTTTTGTAAGAAGTCTACATTATTATTACGACATATTACTAAAATTAATACGTTAAATTTAAACAGAAAAAAAATTTTAGCAGCCGAGAAAATTATAAAAACACACTTGAGCTTAAGGAAAACATTTTATTTCATTCAATGTGATATCCTCCAACCTCCACACACTTTTCAGCTCTATATATAAATTCTTTATAAACATTGTGGATCATATCTTCAGTGACATAATTGATCGCTTCCGTAATTTTTTGTTTTAAAATTTCAATGTTGTAATCCGAATTAGTATTATAAACATACTGTTTAACATATCCCTATAAAAAGAAATCCAATGGGCTTAGATCAGAGGACCGAGGCGGCCAATTGACGGGTCCGTAACGACCTATCCAAATGTTTTCAAAATGTTCTTGCCGATAATTTCTTACCAACAGTGTTGACTGAGCAAGGCATCTATCTTGTTGAAAATATACACTTTGAAAGTTACATTCATTCCTTACTGTAGGCAACAAAAAATTTTGAAGCATCTCCAAATACGTATGTTGATTCACATTTTCATTAAAAAATACGGACCGATGATTTTCCCATACATATCACACTACACATTGACCTTTTGGTAATACTGGCTTCTCGCCACAATTCTGAAATTAGGATTTTCTCACGACCAAAATCTACAGTTCTGCGAAGAAATTTTCCCATTGGTTGTAAATGTGGATGCATTTGTAAAAATAATTTCGATTTGCAGACTGATTTTCTCCTAGCCATAAGCAAAAGTCTAAACGCAGAGCATCATCACCATTTCTTAATTCATGTACAAAAATCGGTTGGTAAGGTTTAATTTTGTTTTCCTTAAAAACTCTTTGTAAATGTGATTTGTTATACAGTGTGGAACAGCCAAATGGAATAAATTCGATAACGGATAAATGAGGGCGTGTTGGGAAAAACGCTTGGACACGTCGATTTGTATTTTTAATTGCGCATCTTTTTCAAGAAAAAAAATTATATAGGGTGCGTGATGTGACAGTGGCCAATACCAACTTTCTTATTTTAAATACAAACCCCTGTATATTATTAATTTTTTGGATTCTTCAGAAAATTCTAGACATAATTCATGTACAATGTCCTATACCTATCTTCAACTGTTTCGGAAATATTAAGTATTTTCAGATTTATTACAAAAATTAACATTAAAAATAGAAAATTATTTTATTTCACAAATTCGCTACATTGCATTCAATACTTATTTCCCATTCAGCTCTTGATAATGAGAAAGTAAACAAAAACCATTCCTGCGTTTCTTTTTACTGATATGAAATGAAACAAAAACAAAAACAGTTTTCTTTCTGTTCGTATAAAACTCGTAGCCTTAGCAACTTGTTGTCTGCCTGCATGGCAGTAGTGATTAGTGTCAGTGCTATTGTCGTTTGAATTTCGTTAACTGTACGTAATAATATCAGAAAAATGGTTCATTTAACAGAAATGCACAAAATAACCATTCTACAAATGATTGGTTATGGAGATAACACACGGACACAGATGGAAGTGTCTCGCTTATTTCACGAAAAATTTCCAAATTTGCCGTCTGTATCCCAAGGAACAATTAGCAAAATAGAAAAGCAGTTTCGCGAGCTTGGTCATGCGAGACAGATAAAAAAAGTAGCTGCCAATGCAGTAAGTGATGATACGAAATTGGATATTACGCTTGAGTTTCAAGAAAACCCACATACTTCTGGTCGACAAGCAGCCCAACTATTCAACGTTAGCCACACAGCAATTTTTCGAACATTAAAGGAAAGTAAAATGCATCCCTATAAAATGATACCAACTCAGGAGCTCATGGAGGACGATTTCGATAGGAGAACGTATTTTTGTGAACAAATGATGGCAATGTTAGATAACAATGTGATCCAATTAGAAGATGTTTTGTTTACTGATGAGAGCACATTTACACTTCACGGTCATGTTAATCGTCAAAATTGCCGCTATTGGTCTAATGAGAATCCTCATTGGATGAGAGAGGAACATACGCAATATCCTGAAAAAGTTAATGTTTGGGCAGGAATTGTTGGAAATCATATCGTAGGTCCCTTTTTCATTGATGGCAACTTGAATGGGGATAAATATTTAGAACTGCTCCAAAATAATGTCGTGCCAACTTTGACAAACTTATATCCAGATCCAGCAAACCCACAAGTTCCTGCCAATAAAATATGGTTTCAGCAAGATGGAGCACCGCCCCATTACCAAATAAATGTCCGGCAGTACCTGAACCAAATTTTTCCAAATCGGTGGATAGGGAGGCGCGGATCGATAGAATGGCCAGCACGATCTCCTGATCTGTCGCTATTAGACTACTTTTTGTGGGGATATGTCAAAAGTATTGTATACAAAACTAAGCCCCTCAACTTAGATGACTTAAAAAGACGAATCACGCTTGCGATTAGATCAGTCACGCCTGAGATGTTGAGTAATGTTAGAAGACATTTCTATACCAGATTAGCATGTTGCCAAGATGTTCGTGGCGAGCATTTTGAACATTTACTACATTGACATTAATTTTTTTTTGTTTTTTTAAATTATTAAGAAATAATCAGTATTTCTTATTAGAATTTGTGAAATAAAATAATTTTCTATTTTTAATGTTAATTTTTGTAATAAATCTGAAAATACTTAATATTTCCGAAACAGTTGAAGATAGGTATAGGACATTGTACATGAATTATGTCTAGAATTTTCTGAAGAATCCAAAAAATTAATAATATACAGGGGCTTGTATTTAAAATAAGAAAGTTGGTATTGGCCACTGTCACATGACGCACCCTAAATAATTTTTTTTTCTTGAAAAAGATGCGCAGTTAAAAATACAAATCGACGTGTCCAAGCGTTTTTCCCAACACGTCCTCATTTATCCGTTATCGAATTTATTCCATTTGGCTGTTCCACACTGTATAACTGATTTAACTGTATCGCAGAGTTAACTTTGGAAATGTTAGAACAGAATCTATAGCCAGTATTGTAGCAGCATCTTCTTCATTCTGTATTCTTTTTCTTTTCTTGATATCATGTACGGTACCTGTTCTTTCAAATTTTTCCATCAAATTTCGAACAGCGTTAACGGACACATGAACTTCAGGAACCTTCTGTCTGAAGTTTTTGAATTACAAAGTTATCAAGAAGCCTCACCAGTTCCATAACATTGAACGAGGTAAACACTTTGCACTAAAATTAGCATTAATATAAACTTGCAGTAAAGATTGGAAAATATGTAATGACATTAACCAATGACAATGACAATGACTATCAGGTTGTCATGAAAGACAGGTTGTCAGGGAATATTACAGGATAATCTGATTTAATCAAAAAAATTGAATTTGGAATTTTCTCAGCTTCTAAATAAATTTTTTAGTTTTTTCCATAATTTGTGTTTTTGAGACAAGCAAACATTTTTTAAGGAATGTCATTTAACAAATGAAAATGTTCTTCCTCTTGTTCAGTCCATCCGGGGACACACTGTGCAACAACTTTTTTCTCAAGGTAGTCATGAGAGTCAGACAAACCAGAAACATTAGTCACATACTCCTGTAAAATGCTGTCATGCTTTGCCAGAAGCCCAGAATGAGTCTACAGGGTTGAGCTGCATTCTACGATAGTTTTCGCTAAACTGTTCTGTATAACAAGCAAAGCAGACATGTCCTTAGCAGGCGAGATTCGAGCGACCTTAATATATATATATATATATATATATATATATATATATATATATATATATATATATATATATATATATATATATATATACATATACATATATATATATATATATATATATATATATATATATATATATATATATATATATATATATATATATATATATACGGCTGTTTCAAAAAACATGCACCATCGCTCGTGGGGCAATTCCTTACTAAAAAATAAGAAAAAAAGTTACTGTGCACATGGGCCCGGAAACGCATAGTTTCCAATATACAGGGAGTTGAATTTTAATTTTTTTGTAAATTTTTTATAAATAATTTCAAAACCACTGGATTGATTTTAATGAAACTTGGAACTTGAAAGTGTATTATGAAAGTGCATATTTTCAAGTGAAAATCTGCTTACAACTGCGTCAGTGGCGTGCGTACGGGGTAACTGTAAAAATTCATTTGGGGAAAAATATGTGCGCCACTGTCTTTTTCCAATTTTGATACATCAGTTATGAAGCTTATTACATAAGCCACAAAAGCTACCTCTTGGTATTTTTTCGTTCAGGGTATCCCTTAAGAGATATGATTAATTTTATAAAAGTCTGGACGCAGCAAGTGCGTTATGGTGGTGAATTTTCATAGAAATGATCTGGCACAAAATATTTTATTATAACTTTTTTTTCTTGTAACATAGAAATCTAAATTTTGGTGTATAGTTTACTTTTTATATCGTAAACCTACCTACCAAATTTGGTTATTATAGATTTTATATTTTTTAAGATAAAAAAATTTTTCAAATGAAAACTCAAAATTTTCCCGGAAAACCTCGTCCAATTTTTCTAAATAACGAACTTGTCAAAGCCATTTACAAAAGGAAGGTACATGCCAAATTTTATTAAAATCGGCTTGTTACTTTTTGAGATATGAATTTTTTTCAAATGAAAACTCAAAATTTTCCCGGAAAACCTCGTCCGATTTTCCTGACTAACAAACATGTCAAAGCCATTTACAAAAGGAAGGTATGTGCCAAATTTTATTAAAATCGGCTTATTACTTTTTGAGATATGAATTTTTTTCGAATGAAAACTCAAAATTTTCCCGGAAAACCTCGTCCGATTTTCCTGACTAACAAACATGTCAAAGCCATTTACAAAAGGAAGGTATGTGCCAAATTTTATTAAAATCGGCATATTACTTTTTGAGATATGAATTTTTTTCGAATGAAAACTCAAAATTTTCCCGGAAAACCTCGTCCGATTTTCCTGACTAACAAACTTATCCAAGCTATTAACAAAAGAAAGGTACATGCCAAATTTTATCAAAATCGGCCAATTATTTTTTGAGTTATCGGTGTGATACATATATATATATATATATATATATATATATATATATATATATATATATATATATATATATATATATATATATATATATATATATATATCTATATATATACATATATATATATATATATATATATATATATATATATATATATATATATATATATATATATATATATATATATATATATATATATATATAAACATATAAAAATTGAAACTGAACCCGGATATGGGTTCTAGGGGTCCTAGTTCGCGCTCATTTACAAAAATTTTGTCAAAATTCAAAAGTCGGGATCTCCCCATTAGTGAATTTTTTCTACGAAAATTCACTAAAAAGGGGCAAAGTACCGATTCGTTGGAGTAATGAAAACAGCAATCGTAAAGTGCCATGAAACTATAATTTTTGACAGTTCTCTAAATTCTACAATTTTGAAGTGCTTTGTAGGCGTCAAAAGAGTTTTCGTGCTATTCTTTAAATTTTGATACGGTGCAGTATTTTCGTTTTTAGTTATTTGTTGATACTGAGTTGCTCATTAATATTATTTCCTCCTCTCAAGATGGTTTTCATTAAGTACACTTCAGCGGATTTGACTGATATTTTGTTAATTTATGGACAAACAAATCAAAATGCTAGACAAGCTGTGCGAGTTTATCAGGAAACTTATCCGCAAAGAAGAATTCCTGACAAAAATATTTTCCCACGTATTGTAAGACATTTGAGAGAAACTGGTTCTTTAAAACCTTTAAAAGCTGACTCTGGACGCACAAGATACCGCCAAACTGTACGAGTTGAAGAGGCAATATTAAAGAGAGTTGAACGTGATCCTAGTACAAGTACGAGAATTATTGCCACCGAACTGGGTAATATTTCGGCTTCATTAGTTCACAGAACTCTGAAGGATCAAAGTTTATATCCCTATCATTTTACACGTGTCCAGGAACTTCAACCAAGGGTAATGTTTTGTCAGTGGTTCTTAAACAAACTTAGGCACGACCAACATTTTTCTAAACGTGTACTATTTACTGATGAGGCGTCATTTACGCGAAAAGGTATCGTAAATTTTCACAATTTACATACATGGGCCGATGAAAACCCACACTCTCTGAGTTGCAAATTCGCAGTATCAATTTTCCATCAATATTTGGGCTGCTATTATTGAAAATCACATAATTGGTCCTGTTGTTCTACCGAATCGTCTTGACCATGAATCATATTTAAACTTTTTACAAAATAATTTGCCGTTGTTACTACCGCTTTTTATGAGAAATGGTACAATGTGGTTCCAGCATGATGGTGCGTCCGCACATTTTGCAGCAGTTGTAAGAACATATTTAGCCAACACATACGGTCACCGATGGATTGGTCGTGGAGGTCAGGTGTCATGGCCACCTCGATCTCCGGACCTGAATCCTCTCGATTTTTATTTGTGGGGTCATTTAAAAGAAATAGTGTATAAAACACCAGTAAATACACAAGGAGAATTGTTGGAAAGAATAGAATATGCATTTGACAGCACTAGAGAAGATCAAAATATTTGCAGAAGAGTAAGAAGATCTTTGCGCAGAAGGTTAAATAATTGTAACGACGCTAATGGTGGTCACTTTCAACATTTTCTTTAGCTTTGTTATTAAAGTCAATTGAGTAATGTACAAAAAACAAGAGTTTGGAAAAATCATGGTGTCTTTACGATTACTTTTTTCATTTTTTATTTTTATTTTTTATTTATCATTTTTTATCAATGTTTGTAATATTCATTTCAATGTTTATCATCAATAAGTTTTACGTAGGTTAGTTATTTGCATGTTTATTGCTGTAATGTTTACTGTATGTTTTGTTTTTCATATTCTTATGGTTGCAGTAAACATATATTATTATTATTATTATTATTATTACGCCGACTAATCGGTACTTTGCCCCTTTTTATATAATTAATCATATCTCCTAGGGGATACCCTGAACGAAAAAATACCAAGAGGTAGCTTTTGTGGCTTATGTAATAAGCTTCATAACTAATGTATCAAAATTGGAAAAAGACAGTGGTGCACATATTTTTTCCCCAAATGAATTTTTACAGTTACCCCGTACGCACGCCACTGACGCAGTTGTAAGCAGATTCTCACTTGAAAATATGCACTTTTATAATACACTTTCAAGTTCCAAGTTTCATTAAAATCAATCCAGTGGTTTTGAAATTATTTATAAAAAATTAAAAAAAAATTAAAATTCAACTCCCTGTATATTGGAAACTATGCGTTTCCGGGCCCATGTGCACAGTAACTTTTTTTCTTATTTTTTAGTAAGGAATTGCCCCACGAGCGATGGTGCATGTTTTTTGAAACAGCCTGTATATATAAACATATAAAAATTCAAACAGATCTTGGATCTGGGTTCTGGAGGTCCTAATTCGCACTCATTTGAAAGTCGAAAGTCGAATGTAATAAATTTTCTTAATGAAAACCACTCAAATGCATCAGTAATATAGAAATAATGTTTTGCATTATGTCAAATATCGAATTGTGAAAGTTATAAATAAATTTACGTTATTTTAGATTCCTATATTTCCAGTGGAAAGAGTAAGTTTATAACAAGCTGACAACGCAGCAGTCCCAACGCTTATAATAATTTATTAATAAGTACTTACTTGGCCATCTTTATTGGCATCTGCTCTTTGACGTAATCCATCCCATATCTGAATCATACTTTCATATGTTTTCTTGTACTGCTCTGTACCTGATGACCATCCTCTTAAGGTGCATATTTTCTGAAAGAAAATATCTAAATAAACTGACCAAATTTGACAATGGTTTTCCAGCTTTAGTTCAAGTATTCTCTCACATACATAATAAACATAAATATATTAAAATAAACCTTTAAAAACAACGCTTTTACGTTTTTTTTCTTTAACGTCGGCCTATTTCCGCGACTATGGCCAATCGCCGACGCCAGGGAGCAGTTTCACCTCACTATCCTGGAAATTTTGCCGAATCCCTGTCTTTCTGTAAGGGGGTAGGGATCTTTAACGTGCCCAACATCGCATGGACACGGGACCGACGGCTTTACGCCCCCTCCGAAGGGCGGAACGTGCAGACATTCAACTTGCTCAAATACAATGCCAGAACCTCGGTTGATGTTAATTTACAGTTTGTACTGAAAAACTGAAAGGAGTACCCTGGGGTCGAACCCAGTACCCTTCGGTTCAGAGGCACACGTTCTTACCCCTGAACCACCGAGGTTCCAACGCTTTTATAAATGTCATAAAAAACAATCAATAATTTTCTCTGATCGTATAAAAATTTAAAAAATATATACAGAGATTATTAAAACTTAAATTGTTGAGTGCGAAAAGAGGCTGTAGAAGTTGTTTCAATACATCGTGGGTAATATGATTATTATATGTTATATATGTACACATCGATTATATGTTAGGTATTAATTACCTCTGGTACTTTTGTAAATAATAATAATAATAAATAAATGACACCACATAAATTTAAAAAATGTCTGTTTTTTTTTCCTTCGAGTTTAGATGGCTACGGCTATTTGCCATACGCACATTCTTCCCCTCTCGTTATGTTGCATCAGTGGTATTTTTACTAGAATAGCTTGATCAGATCACTAAGCTTTACATTAATTGTTATTGTGCCGCATGTATAAACGCATAATATATACTGGATTACATACCCCCCATAAATAAAGTAGTGATTATCGAATTTTGTAACAGAATTTTATCCTGTAATAGTTATTTTTACTTAATTGTTTTTTTCTTATTATAAATTGGGATAGACAGGGACACACGCTTCATGCCTTAGGGGTCTGACTAGGCAACTTTAAAAGACAAACAAAGAGACCCATAATGGAGTAGGGAAACAATAGGACAGACATTAGGACCTTATATTCTAATACCTAATAATATTACAAAATTATGGAATACATACATATGTACTCACAAATATTAATTACCTAATATTATTTCACCTATTATTCATCTCGTCATTCGTTTTACATTAGCACACATACACATATCACACTCATTTACACATTCATTTTCGCACAGGTACAAATTTTGCTTAGTTAATATTACATAAATAAAATTGTATGATTAGACCTTTATTTTTAAATTATTTATATGCGTTGAGATTAGTGTATAAATATTTACATTTTTTGTACATAATAGTTGCATCAAGTTAAAGGGACACGGAACATTGCCTAACTTATAAATTATATTTACAAAGGAATAAATAATGCTTGTTTTTTCTTTACAGTCTAAAAGCATGTGTTGAGCGTCCCCAAACTCGCCGCACTCACAATTTGGATTATCTTTTAGATTTATTTTATTAAGATGTGAAGGAACCAGTGAGTGCCCAAACCTCAGTCTGCACATTTTAACTATAGTAGTTTTGCTTACATGTATGGTGGAAAACCACGGAACTGCGGGTGGAAGAGGCTCTAGACTTTTATAAAATCTACCTTTGCTATTGTGGCTGTAATCGTTATGCCATTTCAGTATTATCTTCTTCGCAGAACTTGAAAAAATGTCAGTAAATGGACACAAATAGTTCTTCTTTTCCCCAGATTCTACAGCCTCCTTAGCTAAAAGGTCAACTTTTTCATTAGGAGCTATACCTGTGTGAGCTTTTACCCATACTAAATTTATGCGTCTCCCTTCATTTTGGAGTCTCGTAATTATGTTGATTATTTTGACAATGATGTGGTTGCAAGTCGAATGAGGTGAGATATTTTTTATCTTGTCCAGACTACTTTTACTGTCTGTAAAGATTGTTGCCTGTTTTGTTGGTTGTTGACTGATGTACTGTAAAGACTCTAAAATCGCAACGAGTTCGGCTGTGTATATTGACATGTTGCTATTTAGTTTGAATTTCTTTTCTATTCCAAAATGAGGCACGTAATAGGCACATCCACATCGTGAGTTTTTCTTAGAGGCATCGGTAAAAATGTGCAGTGATTCCTCAAACTTTTCACTTACATCTAATGAAAAGATTCGGTTCCGAATAACGCTTGGGAACTCTGAGTAATCTTGTAAGTATTGTATGTTACAACCTTGGAACTCTTGAAAATTTATATTAAAAACTGGATTAATACTGTCTTGCCAGATGTCATTGATGTTGTCAATTATATTGGAGTAACTACTGACTATTAGTATAGTTTTCTTCTTTTTCCAGAAAGTCATAGTAAGATCTTGTATATAGCATTGATGTAGCTTGTTAATGAGTAGGCTATTTTTTCCTATCAATTTAAGTGTGAATTTAAAAGCTAGCTTTTCTCTTCTATAATGAAGTGGCATTTCCCCGCTCTCTGCTAAAAGATTGTTTATTGGAGTGCTTTGTAGAGCACCCAGACATAGTCAGAGACATTTATTTTGTATTGACTCTAATTTGTTCAGGTGTGTTTTGGCCGAATCTGCATAAAGCACGGATCCATAGTCGATGATAGATCGTACGAATGACTTATAGAACATGATACTAATATTTGGATCTGCGCCCCAAGTTGTATTACTTATGAATCTTAGCACGTTGATACCTTTTTCTGTTCGGCTGACGAGTTCTTCAATATGTTCTCTCCAAAGCAATTTCCTATCCAGGATCATTCCCAAGAATCTTACAGATTGTTTTACTACGTATTTAACTTTTGCTACTTCCACAGTTGATGGTATGGAATGTTTTTTACTAAAGATTGTAATCTGTGTTTTTTCTTTAGAAATTGAGAAGCCATTATTACGGGACCATGTCTCAATTTGTGTAAAATCACTTTCGATGGACCTTAAACCTTGCTCGATGTCGCATAGTGGTTTGTATATACATATGTCATCAGCATATTGCAGAAGATAACTTTCGCTAATCTGACTCTCTAAATCGATGGTATAAATAGTAAACAGTAATGGGCTTAATACACTACCTTGTGGCAAGCCTATGTTGGCTAGTCTAGGACCTTTGTAAATATTGCCGAATTTCAAATATAATTGTCTGTCCTCGTAGATCTTAATGATTTTTCTGGTAAAATTTGGTGAAATGCCTATTTTTGTCATTTTTTGGTATAAGACTTTTAGGTTTACATTATCGTAGGCTCCTTTGATATCTATGAACATAGCAATTACAGATGTTCTTGTGGCAAAAGATTTGTTGATATCCAGTATAATATTGGCCAAACTTTCGGTAGTAGACCAATCTTTGCGGAATCCAAACTAAGTCTTTGGCAGTACACTATTTCTTTCTACCCAGGTTTCAAGACGATTCTTAATCATATGTTCTAAAGTTTTTAACAGGCAGGAAGCGAGAGATATTCCCCTATATGAGTCTATGAGGTAGGGGTCTTTATCTGGTTTAGCAATTGTGGTAATAATGTATATCTTCCAGGCATTGGGTACATTTTCGTTTGTCCAAATTTTGTTTATAATTTTTAAAAATAATAGCTTGGTGTTATACCAGAAGTGTGCGAGAATTTCATATTGTATGCCATCAGCTCCTGGTGTAGATCGCCTGTGTTTAAGACAAAACTCTAGTTCAGACATTGTGAACTCATTTTCCAGAGCATGTGTAGAACTGGGAGCAGTGCTATAATTCTCTTCTTTATTGCCATCTGGTACTAAGTTTTTTAAAAACTCGTCGGCCCATTCTTCATCAGGTTGAAACTTTGTAGAATTTGTGTTAATATTTTTTAGCCTTTTTGACATACCCCAAATGTTTTTGATAGGTGTACTTCTATTTAAATTTAGACAAAAATTTTTCCATGTTTCTCTTTTGCTGTTTAAAATAGTTTTCTTTTTTAAAGCTGAAATTCTTTGATAATCGAGAAAATTATTGTAGGAAGGGTTTTGTTTATACAACTGAAGAGATCGTTTTTCATTTTCCACCGCAGTTTTACAATTTTCGTTCCACCAAGGCTTTCGGAATTTATTGTTAGACGTTGTCGTCTTCTCGGGAATTGATAGTGATATCGCATTATTTATATTTGATATAAAGTTATCATATGAAATATCGTTTTCTGATAAATCGCGTTCCGAACTCAATTCCATCAAAGATGAAAACAACGTCCAATCAGCTTTATCCAGGTTCCATTTCTTGTTATTAATTACTGTATGATTGTTGTTATAATGAGTATTACTTCTAATGTTTGTATATTGAACATCAAATACATAATCTAACCTTATAACATAGTGATCTGATCCTAGCGTTTCCGTTTCGACAAACCAGTCGAATCTATGTGCGATATCCGATGAACATATCGATATATCCACCGCCGATGCAATGTCCGTTAGTTGCCTTTTCATTAACGTTTCGGACCCGGTATTTAAATAATTTAACTGATTATTCTCTATTGCGGTGAGCAACTCCCTTCCACTAACATCCGTCCTGGAGCAACCCCAAGCAGTGTGGTGACAGTTGAAATCACCTCCTATGAGAAACGGTCTTTTCAAACTATCGAAAAATGATGTCCAGTTATTACGCGTTAATCTTGTATTTGGAGGGATGTAAATAGAATATACATTAATTTTTTGTCTTCTGTTTAATTGTAACGTTGTTGCTATACACATCATACCCTGAACTTTATAGAATCCGCGCTCTAGTGAAAAAGAGACTTTATTACT
This sequence comes from Tillus elongatus, assembly GCA_964006375.1. Taxonomy (NCBI): domain Eukaryota; kingdom Metazoa; phylum Arthropoda; class Insecta; order Coleoptera; family Cleridae; genus Tillus; species Tillus elongatus. The sequence continues at coordinate 274,994,967 of OZ023262.1, forward strand.
AATAAGTATAGCAACTCCGCCGTAGCCATCGTTTCGGTCTTCTCGAATTAGGTTATACCCAGCAAATTTAATAAAATTGTCACCTTTAAGCCAAGTTTCGCTTATAATAGCAATATCGACCTTATTATCAAACAAATATTTTTCTAAATGCCCCTTATTTGCTTTGATTGATCTAGCATTCCATTGCATTAATTTAAGAGTGAATGTTAATTATTTCTGAGAATTTCTGATACCTTGCTTTTCATGAGATTCATTGTTTGACTATTTGTGAGCTGTATATTTGGTTGTTTTAAGATATCTATGAACATGTTTACTATATCATCAACAGTTTCGCTTATACTAGAGGAAGGTTTTTGAGGTTGGGAGAATGACGGAGGATGAGGATTGGTTATACCGCTCTGCTTTGGTAGCTGGATATCTTTTATTATCTGCTGCCTAGCTTTCTCAGTTTTGAAGTCTCTTATTGAATCCATAGTTTTTCTACGTTTGGGAGGTTGTAATCTGGTAAAATGTGTTGTAGACTCTAAGTTTCGAGGTTGTTGTTGAGTGGAAGAACTTGCGGAGAATATAGTTGGGTTAAGTGGTGGAAAGTGGTATTTGTCAAATTTAGGGACCTGTTGTTGTATTGTTTGGCCTTGATTTTTTGTAGCAGATGAATAGCTTTTAGAATATCTTTCGAGAGCATCCCCATATGAGATATTTTCTATACTCATTAGGTATTTAATACTTTTTTGTTTCTCAAACTCCTGACAAGCAGTACGTTCTGTTGCCGGATGAGAACCCGCGCACAAAACACATATAGGGCTACTTTTTCGAGTGCATATTTCGCTACTGTGGTTTTCTCCACAAAATTTGCACCTTTCTTGTGCTTTGCATTGGGAGCTAATGTGATTATATCTCATGCATCTTAGACATTGGATTGTACGCTGTATATACGGTTCAACGCTAAATTTAATTTTCTCAATTTCCACTTCCGAAGGGATAATACACCCCTTAAATTCCACAAGCACTGATGACGTCTTAACATATTCAACGCAATTTTCTCTAAATACCTTACGCTTAAGTCTGATTACATTAAGGACTTCGAACTTATTACCCATTGTAGGAAGAATCAGATTTATCAGATCCTCCTCCTCAATATCAACATCAACTTGTCTTATAACGCCCTGTCTGCGTGCCAAAAACTGTGGTATAAATGCTTCTAAATTGTGTTTTTTAAGATATTCAGAGTTTATTCAAGCATTAGCGCTTTGTAAAGTAGACAACACTATTTTAAATTTATTTTTTCCTATACTAGAAATGTTCATCACGCAAGATTTAATATCCGATGAACAGTTAAAAATTATTTTAGCGGTACTTATTCTGTGAGCTCTACCTATATTATCATTCGGGTTTTTGCTAACAAGATAAACAGTGTATGGTCCCGAATGAGAATTATCATATATTCTGATAAATTTCTTCTCTCTTTTTCTCACATCTAAAGTATTGATACTTTCCTCTACCGTATTACCTGAATTTATATTATTTACGATATTGTCTACATGCTTGATTTTTGATAAATCTAAATGTTTTAAGTAATCAACTTTTTTACTCACCTCCTTCCTACTGTTATTTAATTTACTTACGCTATCCTTATTTAGAGTATTTGTCTTTTCCATTTCTTCATCGCTAGAAATAACAACATCCATACTTTCAAGTTTCTTATCGTTACTAATTCCATCTGGGGGTCGACCCCTATCTGGGGGTTGACCTTCGCCTTTCTTTGGCATTATTTCACTTTTCTTAAAGCACTACTTCACGACAAATTAGAAAATATGCGAGCAACTCTCGGGATACGTCCACACGTCTCGAATGCTACTCACCGAAATCCAAAAAAATGTCTGTTGAAAAATTTAATTTTAGACTCAGTGACAAAGCTATCCAGGCGCTTTAAATAAAAATGATATCTTGTTCCAAACGTATGAAATCTGGACATTGTTTCTACCAAATATTAAAGTGAAACAAAACGAAATGTTTCATGCATCGCACGGGAATCGAATCCGGGCCACCCGCGTGTCAGGTAAACACTCTACCACTAAACCACGAATGCTAGCTAGTAAATTGTTGGTTTACGCGGCAGTTATACAGATGGCAACTTGCTACCACAGGAAACTTTATATTGTATCCTAAAAGTAAATTAAGTAGACAACTTATTACACAATCAATCGAATGTTGACTTGAAACACATTCGACGACTGTTACTATCTTAGATGACGTCTTATTTTTAGGTTTAAATAAATATAGGGTTTCTTGAGCTGCAGCTTATAAAATTATTTTGACAATCACAGGCTGGCCCATAAGTCGTTGGTGATACCTGCAATTTTTTTCGAACACCCTTATATTAATGCAATATTGCATTTTTATCGATATATGATGCATGTTTGTAAGAAAAAAATCTAGATGCAGTAAGTGCGTTTTTGTAGCGAAATTTCATTAAATGCATCAAATTTCAATAACTCAATTTGCTATTAACCCAAGGTGTGTTGGCTAGGAAACCATTTTTCTCGGAAACATTTTAAGTTTGTTTTCGGATTTTTTTTTACATTTTCAAACAATAAGTTATTTTGATAAAATTTGGTACATGGTTTCTACTACATAGGTTACACCGGTAACTAGCTTGATGCCTGCTTGCACTAGAGAGACATATTTGCTATTTAAACTTTTTTATTACAATTCACTTCCATGACGCACTTTCTGCGTCCAGACTTTTTACTTTTTTAACAATTTGTCAGACAGCTGAAATGCAAGGGGCACCCGTAAATGCAATATTTTAAATATCGCCCTGTAGCTTGCAAAGTAAGAGAGCTATGACAATTTTGTTTGCAGCATCTTTAGTTTCACAAAAAAGTACCTTAGGTGCGCGAAAACCTCAAGGTACTATCAGTACTAATAACCGATGTACCCAGCAATTGCGACCAAAATGGTACACACTGTACACTGGTTAATCTTTATATTTCCTACGTATGAAATTATCTGTCTGGCAGACAGCTAATTTCCAGTTATTCGAGGAGTGAGCAACACTAATTTTGTGGCACAACAAACAAGTACATGAGGTCTTTGATACCTACACATAGGCGTCGCCTTCTATGGATTATTTCATAAAAAACAGTGACCTTTTTCGTTAAATGTCACTAAGCGTGGACTCATATCATTAAAATCCTGGAACATATAGGTCGTATATTTACCGCAACTTAAATTACAAATGAGGTATAATTTTAATCATAACTAATGCAGAACAAAACATACGACGATTCACGTACATCCTCGTATGTGTTTCTAAGATTAAACCGACTATCTATTTCAAAACCAATTTGCCGAGTCATGTTACAGTAACGAGCAAGCCATGACCTAAGTAACGCTGGCAAATAATTAAATAGGTAGTAGATAAAGTGGATAACATTATCCGGAAGTATTTATTATATAGGTCACCAGCAGAATGAGAAATACCTGCACTGTAGATAATAATACTCAGCTCGTTATCAGAAGCACCTACTTCCTTTTACTTCTTTATAGTGTCACATGGGACGGAGGTAGATGACCAGTCAGCAGACTGCACAACTTGGTTGTTTAGTTTTATTGCTATTAAACGTGACTGCTGTATTGTTGAGCAACTTCTTGGCACAGGAACGTATATCAAAATGGCTTGCGAGTTATCTACGCTGAATAGTAAGTTTTGTCGCGTCAGAAGCACTGCCTCATAAACAATGAGAATTATGCTATGACATAAATCGAAATTAAAAAAGTCTGGACGCAGCAAGTGCGTTATGGAAGTAAATTTTCATAAAAATGTTTTTAATACCGGTATAGCCCATGTAGTAGAAACAATGTACTATATTTTATCAAAATTACTTATTGTTTGAAAATGTACAAATATTTTCCGAACATAAACTTAAATGTTGGTTTCCTAGTCAACAAACCTTTTTTTTTATTTCAACAACACACCACGAGGGCTTACAGCCTAAATACTATCGTACCGTGGGTGTTGACAAGGAGGAAAGAGGCAGCTTGTTAATTCTGGACTTGAAGGTTTGGAGGTTCGGAGGAGAAGGAAAAACATGTGCCGGCAAGGAATTCCACAACTTGGAAGTCCTCGGGACAAAAGAGCAGGCATAACAAGATGTTCTAAGTCTGGTGACCTGGACAGTAAAAGGGTGCATTCGCTTTGTTCCCCTGGTAGATCTGTTGGGGGCAGCAGGTGGGGGAACTATGGAGGAAAGCTCCTCTGAGCAGTGCCCGTGCAGATATCTATAAAAGAGAGAGAGGTCACCAACGGCACGTCGGTGGGCAAGGGATGGCAGCCTTTGGGTAATGGTAGGATCACCGATGAGACGTATAGCTCTCTTTTGAATGGAGTCAGGATAGCGAGTGTAGAAGCGGCAGCGGCATCCCACATGTGGGAGCAGTATTCGAGGTTTGGCCTTATTTGTGAAGTATATAAGGTATAGAGATTAGCTGGTGAAAAGTATTTGCGAGCCCGGAAGAGGAAACCTAATTTCTTAGCAGCCGCTTCTGCAATTGATGTGACATGTTGGTGCCAATCAAGATTTCGATCCACAGATATGCCAACAAGAGAAAAGGACTCATTACTTTGAATAACTTGGTTGTTCATTGTGATGGGTCTAGGGCTGTTGCATCTCTTGTGAGAAAGAAAGCAAGACTTAGTTTTGGTGGGGTTGAATTGTACAAGATTTCTACTTCCCCAGTCTAATATTTTTTGGAGATCCACGGAGACAGAACCCTCCATGAGTCTGCGATCCTCATCTAGTTGGGATAAAGAGACAGGGTTAGAATATTGTATATTTGAATGGAGGGTGCTGTCGTCCGCGTAGCTGTGAACTGGGTTGGATGTGCTAGAGAGGAGGTCACTGATATGGAGAAGAAACAAAGTAGGGGCTAAAGCTGAACCTTGACGAACTCCTGCATTAATTGGATACAGTTTAGAGGAATGGCCATCCACAACAACAGATATGCTCCTGTTGGAAAGGAAATTTGCGGCCCAGGTACAAAGTTTTGGTGGAAGGCCATAGGCCGCTAGTTTATTAAGCAGCGCTGCGTGCCAGACCTGGTCGAATGCTTTGGATATGTCTAGAGCAACAATCTGGGATTCACCGTGTTGTTCGATAGACTTGTTCCAAGAATGGGTGACAAAGGAAAGGAGGTCGGCAGTCGATCTGCGCTGACGGAATCCATACTGCCTGTCGTGGATTAGACTGTGTTTTTCGAGAAATTTTAGTAATTCGGTGTTTATATACTTTTCCATCACTTTAGAGACGACCGAAAGAGATAAATAGGCCTGTAGTTGCTAGGAAGCGCTTTGGACCTTACGTTAATAGCAAATTGAGTTATTGAAATTTGAAGGATTTAATGAAAATTCGCCACCAAAACGCACTTACTGCGTCCAGATTTTTTTCTTACAAACATGCATCATATTTCGATAAAAAATGCAAAAATACATTAACGAATTTGTTCTACGATAATTAGCTAAAAATTATAGACCGTTAAACTATAAACTATAAACTTAACTAAACCTACAGCAAAAGCATCAACTCAACTAAACCGACAGCCAAATCACCAGAGAAAGGGTCTATTTGAAATGAATTTTCTGTAAATATTTTAGTAAAATAAAGAGCAATGACGGTCGGAGCTAAAACTTAAGGGTTTGCAGGACACTCTTCTTGCAACATTTTCTTTTCAAAATCCGTATTTGTTTCACGTTCTTTGCCTAAACATTGCCAATTTTGACGTTTCAAATCGCGACTTTGAGACCTAAATTTTGGAACATGGTTTACTCTTTATAATCCAAACACGCGTACTTAATTTGGTTGCCCTTACTTTGTTATTTCCGGAGATATATTTTTTTTAGAAAGAAAACACATAATTTTCCAGGAAAACATGCGCGGATTTTCCTGGCTAACGAACTTGTCCAAGCCACTTTCAAAAGGAAAGTACCTATCAAATTTGATCAAGATCGGCCCATTATTTTTTAAGTTATCGGTGTGATACATACATACATATATATATATATATATATATATATATATATATATATATATATATATATATATATATATATATATATAATATATATATATATATATATATATATATATATATATATATATATATATATATATATATATATAAACATATACAAATTCAAACTGACCCCGGATATGTGTTCTAGGGGGGCCTAATTAGCGCTCATTTGAAGAAATTTTAAAAAAATTTAAAAGTCGGGATCTCCTCATTGGTGATTTTTTAAAAAGAAAATTCACTAAAAAGTCATGATGAAGCAAGCGCGTTACGGTAGCAAGTTTAAATCAAAGTTTGGCTTTCCCTACACATATGTAGTTACGAGGAGCTATGTACTTTGATAAAATTACTGTACCTACAGATTGTGCCAAATTGCTCACTTTTAAAGAGAAACTCCCATTTTCAAATGAGATAGGCGAAAACTGATGTCAATAACTTAGATCAATTTTAATGACAAACCTAATGGGGCCAACCGCAAATTGATATCTATCACCGTTTCAGAGATACGGGGTATTTTTACAAACTGTGAATTTTTAGAAAGTGGCTATAACTTTTTCTATGATTTTTTTTTCGATTTCTATGGAAACATTTTTAAGCATTTGCAAGTGGTTTAGATAAATTCGTTGGCCAAGAAAATTAGAACACTTTTTCCCGAAAAATTTCAGGTTTTCTGTCGGAAATTTTTTGTATGTCCTAAAATAACAGGGCTATGGAAACCAAATTGAGTATTGGTGATCACTGAATATTACAAACTTATGCCCAGTTTCACATAGCTCGATTAAATATTTAACGGACGGTTAGTAAATCAATGCTTCAGACGACCTACCACAGCTTCAAAATATTTGGGTGTCATGCCGAAAATCCGAATCATAGTCTGTGATTGGTCGATTGAAGTAGCGACTAACTAACGGGGTTCGTTAAACGTTGCATCAGGCTTTGTGAAATTGGGTAAAAAAAACTTGATTTCCCTGGCTCAAAAAGGTCAAGAAATACGAGAATAATTATTTTCAAAATTTTATAGTTCTTCTGAAAATGTCAAAGTGACGATTTAAAGCGTCAAAACTGATGAGGTTACCAAATGTTAAGGTTTTGGGCACGATGCATGGAAAATATTACAGCAAAGTGTATTTTATAATTAATTTCTGATTTATATAAAAAAAAACAATACTCAGATATACTTATAAAAATACAGAACCATGTCAAATGGGTATCCAAATCCATACAGCATATTAATTTTAGTAATTGTATTAAAGTGCGACTACAAAAAAAAACATGCTGATCAAAGTCATATCACGAGTGGGGGGGCGTCTTTAATCGGCCATGTGTAAATACATTTAACTACGTGTCTAATACTCAAACCGATCAATCTAGCCCCATTTGCAAATCAGCTAAGCAATTTTTGTGTTAGGCTAAATTATGTTAATTGGAGGCGACATTGATAGGTCATGTTTAACAATGCAAATGCAATGCCTTTATCATAGGAGGAATGAATTTCCTTGGAAACGATTAGTCAGGTATGACAATGTAAATTTATTACGACCCAAGTTTTGGTGTAAATAAATAAATACATATGATAATTCAGACTCGATTAACTATTTCCAATAAACAATGACTGATCATGCAAATTTGTATTCAATTTTTTTAGTGTAGTCTAAACAAGATAACAATGTCTGATCATGCAAATTTGTACTCAATTTTTTTAGTGTAGTCTAAACAAGCTAACAATGTCTGATCATGCAAATTTGTATTCCATTTTTTTAGTGTAGTCTTAACAAGCTAACATATCGTATTTCTCAAAATGTTCGAAAGTTTGGTTTACTGCCATAGTCATAACTTCACACAATAAATAAATTAAAAAAAAACCCAGACAAATCTGAAAATGAAACACAACAATTAAATAACAGAGACACGGCATAGAACACATTTTGGAAACTCTCACTTACTTCCAAGTAAACGATAAACAGCAGCATTTTTTGCATAGCATACTGCAAAATTTTTATTTCGAATTATGAAAATTAGGATTTTTTTCGTTGTTTATTAAAATAGACTCGTAATGTTATATATTTGTGAGAAGCTTGTGAAAATGTAAATTAATTTCTTGTATACAGGTGCCCCATTTAAAAAAAAAGTTTGAACATAGCAAGTGCGTTATGGTAGCGAATTTTCGTTAAAATGTTTTTAATGGCAAATATGCCTTGATTTTAAAAAGACATTTCGTTGGCAGTATAACCTATATAGTAACAATGTACCACATTTCATTAAAATTGCTGTGTTGTTTCTAAAAGTACAAACAGCCTGATCTTCATAATCAAATATTTTTATAAAGATTTGCGGGAACACAGTGATTCTGTATAAGATTAGATGACTTCAAAATCCATAACGTGACTTTATTATCCGGCCTGAGAAATGCCGAATAGACGCTCCATTCATTCAACTTTCGACCGCTTAGAAATCTTACAAATATTGTCTGTCCCAAGTTCGTCTAAAGGCATCGGTAACAATAGAATTCGTATCTTCCCCACCCTCCGCTCTTCAACCACCCGCGCCATAAGCTTGGTATGTAAACAAAAGAGTAGACAACTGACAACGTCGCTTTTCTAAATATTACAAGTTCTCTGCAAAACTAAAGCCGAATGTGATGCCACCTGCTGAGAAGTAGTTCAATTTAGTTAAACGTTCGAAAGAATAATTAATAATTTCAAGGAAATCGCTAGTTCAAGACCTTCACTAATCTTCAGCAGCACCTCTCAGAATAATATTTTCTATCTCTATTGAAGGTACTTCGAATATCGCAGCCTTAAACATGACCTATCAATGTCGCCACCCATTAACATAATTTAGCCTAACACAAAAATTGCTTAGCTGATTTGCAAATGGGGCTAGATTGATCGGTATGGCGTCCGCCCTAATAAAAATCTTAATGAAATTTCGAGATGCAGCAAGAGCTTTACAGTAGCGAATTTTTATAAGAATTGTACACTATTATAATATGGCATTTTACTAAAGTTAATACTTTAAACTTACACAGCCCCTGAAGATCGATTTTAGAGGTCCTAGTACGCGCACATTTAAAGAATTCTTTCGAAAGTGTTACCATCGATATCTCTCTATTATCAAAATAATCCTGCGTTCTAACTCCTTTTGAGAAAAATGCCCAAAACTCAATTTTCTATGATGCTAAAGAACTAAATTTTGCTATATTTGTAGATAGTGTAAGTCTCTTTAAAATAAACTTATATTACACATTTCATAATAGTTATACAGAAGATTTCCAGAAGGAAACTTAATTTATATTTAGAAAAGTAAAGTATCTGCTAAATTATAAACGTGGCAGTTATTTTTCCTTAATAATCGCCAGTATGATTTCGTTTTAGTTAACCTAATCAAACAGGTTTTGTCAATATCAACAATAAAAAATTTAGTAAGACTCAAATGTGACAAACTTATTTAGGCGTTTTAAACAAAAATGAGATCTTGTTCAAAACGTATGAAATCTGTGCACTATTGTTTCTCCAAATGTCACAATAAAACATTAAAAAATATACATTAATCGAGCTGGATTCGATCGCGTAACCTTCTGCTTAGGAAGCAAGCGCGATGTCCCCTGCGCTATCTAGGCACACGTCAACTGAGGTTTTATTTGCGTGATACTTTTGATCGGCTTAATGCCCAAGATATTATATTCAAAGTATACGTAATAATTAGTTACAGAATTAGTAGAATTACCATTGAAACATATCCCACGACTGTTTCGGTCTTAACGTTTTATGTTTGACTTAACAGACAAAAGAAACTATTTTAGAATCCTTTTTATAGAGACTTGGCTTGATGTTGTTTGCATTTTTGCTATATTATGTGGTAGCATAATATATCTATGCTGCGCTAAATCTGTATTTGGGGCCGTTAATAAAGCTACAAATATAGTGTATTTTAATAGATGATTGAATCCCCCAGTTAAATAACAATTACTTGGCAAATTGTCGTCTGTCATTTGCTATAATTACGGCCGAGATTTCACGATTGTTGGTTCGGGTAGAATGTTTTTTGCCAGGTATATATTTAGTTTGGTTGCCGTTGATGTATGGTTTATACCTGTTGTATGAATCAATATACGCGTGGCAGTTAACTACTCTGTCTGCCAGGCATTGTACTTTAACCACTAAGTCGTTTCAACGCATGTCTTTGGGGTTTTATTTATTTGGAAAAAACTCTAAATATTGTGCACCAAATGACTTAAAATTCACAACATAGGTTTACTTGCACTATTTATAGCCACATGTACAGTCTCATTCCAGTTACCCTGATAGTTACAAAAAAAATCTCGGGACGCAGAAAGTGCGTTATGGTAGTGAATTTTCATAAAACTATTTTTTAATAGCAATAATGTGTGTTTTTTTAAGAAAGCAGGCATCAAATTTGGTTACCAGTATAATCTATATAGTAAAAACAATGTGCCATGTTTCATCAAAATAACTTTATTGTTTGAAAATGTAGAAAAATTTCCAAAAGTAAACTTAAAGTGTTCCCGAAAAAACTCGTTTTTTGGTCAACCTTATTGGTTAATAGCAAATTGAGCTATTCAAATATTAAGCAGTTGATCAAAATTCGCTACCATAACGCACTTACTGCGTCCAGAATTTTTGTTCTTACAAACATGCATTATATTTCGATGGAAAATGCAAAAATGCAATAACATAAGGCGTGTTTGATTAAAAAAAAAAAAGAAAATTTGTATCACCAACGACTTATGGGCCACCCTGTGATTGTAGAAATAATTTTTTAAGATGTAGCTTAAGACACCCTATAATTAATATATACAATTTTTTTTCATATCTGGTATAATAACAGATATATTGAGCTTTATTGATTTTTTTTACGAAAATTCTACAAAAATTATATACTATTAACGATAAACTCTATAGCCAAGACTACTGCCAAGCGTCAGAGAAAGGGTCTATTTGAAATAAATTTTCTGGAAACATTTTATTAAAATGAAGGACAATGACGGTTGAAACTAAGACTTCAGGGTTTGTAAAACATTCTTCTTGAGACATTTTATTTCCATAGCCCGTATTAGATTCAAGTTCTTTTCCTAAATGTTGCCAATTTTGACGTTTAAATCGCAACTTTGACGTTATGTGAAAAACCCCAATTTATTTTTGTTTAAATGCCTATAACTTTTTTGTATTTTGACCTACAGAGCTAAATTTTGGTAGGCAACTTGCTTATAATGATATAATACCGCGTATAAAATTTGGTTGCCCTTACTTTGTTAATTTTGGATATAAATTTTTTTCTAAAGAAAACACAAAATTTTCCGGGAAAACCTCGTCGGATTTTCTTGGATAATAAACATATCCAAGCCACTTGCAAAAGGAAGGTACTCACCAATTTTGACGTTTAAAATCGCGGTTTTGACGTTTTGAGGAGAACCCAAATTTATTTTTCTTTGAATGCCTGTACCTTTTTTGTCATTTCACCTACGGAGGTAAATTTTGGCAGGTGACTTGCCTCTAATGATATAAACCTGCGTATGAAATTTGATTGCCCTTACTTTGTTAATTTTGGAGATATAATTTTTTTTCGATTTTTTTCGAAAGAAAACACAAAATTTTCCGGGAAAACCTTGGCGGATTCTCCTGGCTAACGAACTTATCCAAGCGACTTGTGAAAGGAAGGTATGTGCCAAATTTTATCAAAATCGGTCCATTATTTTTTAAGTTATAGGTGTGACACATAAATATATATATATATATATATATATATATATATATATATATATATATATATATATATATATATATATATATATATGTATATATATATATATATATATATATATATATATATATATATATATATATATATATATATATATATATATATAAAGTCCGAAACTGACCTCGGATTTGGGTTCCGGGGGTCCTAAATAGCGCTCATTTGAAGAAATTTTTTCCAAATTCGAAAGTCGAGATCTCCTCATTAGTGAATTTTTTTTAAGAAAATTCATTAAAAAGTTCTGAGGTTACACATAAAAAACATACAGGCGAATTGAGAACCTCCTCCTTGTTTGAAATCGGTTTAAAAAAAAGCAAATAAAACGTATTTGGGCTTGACCGGGATTTGAACCTGGGAGCTCCCGCACTCCAGGCGGAAATCATACCTCTAGACCAACGAGTCAGTTGTTGGAAGTTTGTTTTAATGTCGTATTCCAGCGGGCGTTCTAATCATTTTAGTCATAATTCATGTTTATTCATTTATTTATATAAAAATTATAAATTAATACCTAGTTATTAAATTAAATACTGAAATCTCAGATAAGTTTTGTTTCCGCGGAAACACTGTTTCTTTCTCAACAGAAAGAATGGTTGGTTGTGATCCACAATCATCATCAATGTAGTCGAAGCCAATTAAATACGCATTATTAAGGATAACTCAAAAACTACTAGTCAGATCCTGATCACATTTATATGGGACCACACGAGAAGCACCAGCTTTCAATTAAAAAAAGAATCATCAAAATCGGTTCACCTAGAAAAAAGTTCTGAGGTAACACACATAAAAAAAAACATACAGGCGAATTGTGAACCTCCTCCTTTTTTTGAAGTCGGTTAAAAATGAAGGACAATGACGGTTGAAACTAAGACTTCAGGGTTTGTAAAACATTCTTCTTAAGAGCAGGATTCAAAGTGGTAGTTGTAACAATATCCGTGTGGGGGGCTACTGTATCAATACTTGAATATTTTTAAATTATTAGCATTGCTCAGAACCATGAGAAATAACGTGTTTATTCAATAGGCATTAACTCCAATCGCCTAGTAACAAAGATTAATGAATGAAAGAGCACTTTACATTGTGTGTATCCTAGGTTGCTAGGTGACGCATAAATTACTTAGCAACGTGATCCGTAACTTAGTAACCCATATTCATTTGTTAATTTACAAAGATCCATATTATAATATTATCACTGCATAAACTCATTTTAATTCTACACCGCGAACAAGAAATTTGACATCCCTTCCTTCAAATCTGACAGTAAGCGGAACCAATCAAATACGACGAAACATGTGGCGCGAGTTTTAACCTTCTCATAATAAAGTTCGAAGAGAGAAAGCAGAGATTTACTGTTTATAACTCTGAGCGATTCCATAATGTTTAGTATCCCGTATATAATATATATATATATATATATATATATATATATATATATATATATATATATATATATATATATATATATATATATATATATATATATATATATTACACCGATAACCCAAAAAATAATGGGCCGATTTTGATAAAATTTGGCATGTGCCTTTCTTTTGTAAATGGCTTGGATAAGTTCTTTAGTAAGGAAAATCGGACGAGGTTTTCCGGGAAAATTTTGAGTTTTCATTCGAAAAAAATTCTTATCTCAAAAAATAATGGGCCGATTTTAATAAAATTTAGCATGTACCTTCCTTTTATAAATGGCTTTGACAATTTTGTTAGTCAGGAAAATCGGACGAGGTTTTCCGGGAAAATTTTGAGTTTTTATTCGAAAAAAACTTTTATCGCAAAGAACAATGGGCCGATTTTGATAGAATTTGGCATGTACCTTCTTTTTGTAAATGGCTTTGATAAGTTCGTTAATCGAAAAAATCGGACGAGGTTTTTCGGAAAAATTTTTAGTTTTCATTTGAAAAACATTTTTATCCTAAAAAATAAAAAATCTATGATAACTAAATTTGGTAGGTAGGTTTACGATATATAAAGTAAACTATACACAAAAATTTAGATTTCTATGTTGCAAGAAAAAAAAGGTGTAATAAAATATTTGGTGCCAGATCAGTTCTATGATAATTCACTACCATAACGCACTTGCTGCGTCTTTGAGTTTTTAAGTAGTCGCTTTTGCTTTTTCACAATAGTTTTTTATTTTTTAACAAACTTTGTTTGTGTAGCTTATATAGATTCAGGATAGAGCCCATTGATACTGTCTCGAGGAATAGCTAGCGGTATCAAAAATATTTTAAATCATTACAATTTTTTTTTAAATGCATGTTTTTCTGCTTTTCGGTTTTCTTCTACGTTTTTTTGTCAGTCCAGGGTTAGGTATGGGTTAAGTAAGGATCCGGGTCAGGTCAGGATCCGGATCAGGTCAGGTCAGGTCAGGTTAGGTCAGGAAAAATGGTGTCCCTTCAATCCCCAAAAAGCTGCGGGAGACTTGGAGCAAATATACGTGGTGCAGGGGAAAACATGTTTAGGAGAAAGTGTTGATACAAAAAGTGAAAAGGCTGCTTATAGAGGTCGAACTAAGTTGTTTTTACTGAAATTTCCTTTATAGTTCCTTCTCCGCCGAGCATCCCTATTCACTCCGGGTCCTGTAACTTTTGGAGGGGTTGATTCCACAACATATCTCTTGTTGCTTATGCACACATTGAGTCTTTTAAGCAGGTTTACTGAAAGATTTTTCGAAAATCACGTATGCCGATCATCTGCATAATTACCGTTAAATATCTTTTACTTGCACAAAAGAAAGAAATTAGTTTTTGTGAATTGTATTCATTACTGCATCCATACGCACCAGCAAGATTAACCATTTTTAAATCTAAAAAAAGCAAAGGTCAAACCGCTTAAGTCGCGGAAGCAAAAAAAGTCTGGACGCAGCGAGTGCGTTATGGTAATCAATTTTCACTAAATGCTTCAAATTTGAATAACTCAATTTTCTATAAACCTAGAAGGTTGAATTTTGGCACGTGGTAAGGCCTTTACCAAGACAACGTATTCACATAAATTTCATCAAAATAGCTTTGTAATTTTCGGAGATAACCTTTTTTTTTTGAAATAAAACTTAAAATTTTTATTTATATTTATATAAACATATAAAAATTGAAACTGACCCAGGATATTTGTCTTATAGGTCCTATTTCGCGCTCATTTGAAAAAATGTTTGTCAAATCTCACCATAGATACCTCTCCATTTGAATTTAGTTAATTTTTCCTAATAAAAATTCATTAAAAGGAAAAACGGACCGGGCCGGACTCGAACCAGCATCGTCCGCTTAACAGGCAAAGTAGTCTTCCATTGAGCTACCGACGCTTCGTTATACACGAATTCTTTACATTGTATTTACAGATACTGCACCTTACCATCAGGAACTTGGTATCGGAAATTAGATGTAAGTGGCTACCTAAATAGCAAATTGCAGAATTGATTGATTTATTTCGCCGATCGCTGAAACATATTCGAGTGTAGACTGTTTCG
The DNA here is from genome assembly GCA_964006375.1 of Tillus elongatus. Taxonomy (NCBI): domain Eukaryota; kingdom Metazoa; phylum Arthropoda; class Insecta; order Coleoptera; family Cleridae; genus Tillus; species Tillus elongatus. The sequence continues at coordinate 275,010,289 of OZ023262.1, forward strand.
GTCTTAGATAACATTCAAATGTTACTAATGGCATGTAACCTTCAAGATGATTTCACATATTAATGAATGAAAATGAAATGCGTTCGTGGAATCACATTTTTAGTGCGCCATCTTTTAGAAAATAGCTGGTCTACGGATGGTGCCGAAACGCGCTAGTTTGACAAGACATATTGACTAAATAATTAAGGTATGTCATATTTTACATTTCACTTTGCATTACGTTTTTATTTGGAATCTAAAAGACCTGAAATTTAAGAAACTTATTCTTGGATACCTAATCTAGGCAAAGAGTGATTTTGAGCTAATTCTGTGACAAAAAATTGTCAAATCATGGTTTGGCAAAAACGTTGTATTTTCGTTATAAACGGGATATTTGCTTACAAAAATCTTTATTGCCTTCCTCAAACCTCAATCTAGCTATTATATACTATATTTTCAGTCTAAGGCTTTAATTGGGACAGTTCAACAAGCTACAAATATAGTGTATTTTAAGCATTTTATTGAACCCCCCTCTTAAGACATTTTATTTCCATAGCCTGTATTAGATTCAAGTTCTTTTCCTAAATGTTGCCAATTTTGACGTTTAAATCGCAACTTTGACGTTTTGTGAAAAACCCCAATTTATTTTTGTTTAAATGCCTATAACTTTTTTGTCTTTTGACCTACAGAGCTAAATTTTGGTAGGTAACTTGCTTATAATGATATAAACCCGCGTATAAAATGTGGTTGCCCTTACTTTGTTAATTTTGGAGATATAAATTTTTTTCGAAAGAAAACACAAAATTTTCCGGGAAATCCTCGTCGGATTTTCCTGGATAACGAACATATCCAATCCACTTGCAAAAGGAAGGTACTCACCAATTTTGACGTTTAAAATCGCGATTTTGACGTTTTGAGGAGAACCCAAATTTATTTTTCTTTGAATGCCTGTAACTTTTTTGTCATTCAACCTACGGAGCTAAATTTTGGTAGGTGACTTGCCTCTAATGATATAAACCCTCGTATGAAATTTGGTTGCCCTTACTTTGTTAATTTTGGAGATATAAATTTTTTTCGATTTTTTTCGAAAGAAAACACAAAATTTTCCGGGAAAACCTCGGCGGATTTTCCTGTCTAACGAACTTATCCAAGCGACTTGCGAAAGGAAGGTATGTGCCAAATTTTATCAAAATCGGTCCATTATTTTTTAAGTTATAGGTGTGACACATAAATATATATATATATATATATATATATAAACATATAAAGTCTGAAACTGACCTCGGATTTGGGTTCCGGGGGTCCTAAATAGCGCTCATTTGAAGAAATTTTTTCAAAATTCGAAAGTCGAGATCTCCTCATTAGTGAATTTTTTTTAAGAAAATTCACTAGTATAGCGTTTTCAAAAAACTTGAGCATAAAGCATGGTTAACTAACTCGACCTCGGTTTTGGCACAAACACACACAAATATATATATATATATATATATATATATATATATATATATATATATATATATATATATATCATAACTATAACTGACCTTGGTTTTGGTTTTAGGGACCCAAATACGCGCTCATCTGAAGAATTTTTTTCAAAAGTTTTTCATCGTGACCTCTCTATTAGCGAATTTTTCTTAATGAAAATTCGCTAATAACAAAAAAAAAGATATAGGCAAGTACAAAACGGGGTTTGATTATCTATTTATTTACCAGATAGATACATACAACATTACAACAGGACATTACAACTAAAACACATCTATTTTCTGCGGAAACGTGTAATGCCTTTCATTATTAATTGTTGGGTTTGGAAGTACGGCCAGAATGTCTTCCAACGGTGTGGCAGGTAAAGTTATAACGGAAGTTCAAAAACCTCGACCGGCAATTAAACTACAATGCACAGAAAATTTCCCTGGGATTTCATCTCCCTCTCGGGATCGGTCTTTACATAAGACACAGTAAAAAGTCTGGACGCAGCAAGTGCGTTATGGTAGTGAATTTTCGTAAAAATTATTTTAATAGCAAATATGTTTTGTTTTGAAAAGAAGGACTTTTTGGTTGGTAATATAACCTACTAACAATGTACCATATTTCATTAAAATAGCTTTGTTGTTTTAAAAAGTAAAAACATTTTCCGAAAATAAACCTAAGAAGTTCCAGAAAAAACTGGTTCAATTTCAAGATATAATTATTCACGAACAGCTTTAGATTAAAAAAATTATATATATGAAAATTTGCAAACATTCACTTTTTTTTATATACAGAAATTGGCTTCAGTAATGTGACACTAAATTACAATTTTCACAAAAATTCGTCTACTTTTTTTTATACAAAAAATTGCTAAACATTTATTATTAATTACCAACGTATCACAAAAATCTTAAAAAAAATTTTCTACGGACACACTAAAAACATTTCTGCGAAAACTTTTCAAATTTAGCCACTATTTGAGAGTACCTGTATAACGGAAGCACGATTTTTTTGACGAGTAATACAAACAAAAAGCTCTCTGAATGCGCTATTTCCATGGGGCACTTCTATCTATTGGTAAAAACGCCGTATCCCAATTTGTGATATGTGCCAAAAACGTGAAAAGTTGCAATTCAATTGAAATAACTGAAGAACGATGAACGATGTCAATTTTTTTCCTTACCAATATGCATTATAATTCGATGGAAAACACAAAAATGCAACATAAGGGATATTTTATTAAAAAAAGGAAGTGCGTATCATCAAGGACTTATGGGCCATCCTGTGATTGTCAAAATAGGTTTACAAGATACAGCTCACGACACCCTGTAATTAACGTCTATAATTTTTTCTCATATCTTGCACAATAACGGACATATTGAGCTTTACCGTAGAAATGCCTTAGCCTGTATATGTGTAAGCAGACAAAAACTTAAACGGACCCCGTATACGGGTTTTAGGGATACTAGTTTGTGCTCATTTGAAGAAAATATTTTTAACATTCACAAGCCGTGGTCTTCTCAATAACAAACTTTTTGTACGAAAATTTGCTAAAATATGGACTATTAAATCATAAACTCTATAGCTGAAACTACTACCGAAGCATCAGAAATGGATATTTGAAATTGATTTTCCGAAAATATTTTAGTAGTATCTTAAGGCTTTGTAAAACACACTTATTACGACATGTATTCTACATAATCCGCATTTGTTTCAGATGCGTTGTCTGAAAATTCCAAATTTTGACGCTTCAAATCGCGATTTTGACGTTTTAAGAATAAAAATTATAAAATTTTCAAAATATTTTTCTGCTATTTCTTGACAATTTTGCGTCAAGAAAACTTCACCTTTGTATGAAATATTCAATTGGTTTTGTTTATCACACAAAATATTTTGTTCGTGCGCTTTCCTCTGAGCACCAGTGGCATCCAAAATTTTTCTCTTTAAATGTCTATAACTTTTTTTCTTTTAACCTGGAGATCTGAATTTCCGCATGTAGGGTAGGTTTGATAGTAGAAACGCATATGCCAAATTTGGTTGTCATAGCTCTGTTATTTTCGGTGATACAAAAATTGTCCGAAAGAAAACCCAAAATTTTCCTGGAAAAACTGGTCCGATTTTCCTGGCTAACGAACTTTTCCAAGCCACTTGCAAAAGCAAGGCACCTACCAAATTTTATCAAAATCGGTCCAGTATTTTTTAGTTATCGGTGATATATATATAAGCGCAGATCTACTCATTAGTGAATTTTTCGTTTTACGAAAAGTTCGCTAAAAGGTGATGTTCAGCACTAAGTAGTTTAGAATTTTTCATCCTCTGATGACACTACCTTTGTTAGTGAAACGATCGTCAGGTCTTTAAAAATATGTGTTGTGGTCATTTGAGTTCTCCATGTGTACATATCAGTGCTCATCACAGGTTCCAATCTTCACTTAGTACGCTTGAGGGGTGAGCTTAATACTCCACAAAGTAGATAAAATAGCTTCCAAAAGGGGAGTAAATTACATAAAATGCTGAACTGCACAAAAGACCCATTGAATTGGGGTCGCAGTGCTGAGCGGCCGAAGGCCTATGCGCCTGATTAAATCATCTACAAAGAAGGTACAGTGCACTCGTAGACTAAATGATCAAATACATAAAGTTGCAAAAACTGTTTTCTATCAAATGGCACAGAGATGTGGATAATTTTAGATCACATCTTCTTAGGTTTATTTCCAAATGAGTACTAATATTTTTAAAACGTAAGGTAAAACTGCATTAGAGAAAATAATAAAATATTTTGTAGCACTGGCGTAGAGCATTATTATAACCTAACTAATATGTTCATGCCTTTATATCATATGACATATATAACTCCTTTTATACTTGTGTAATATGTTCTTTTATTACACAATTAAACTATGATATTAAAAGAGATATTTAAGCAATAAAAATGTAGATAAGTATCTAATATATTCGCCATATTACTGTATATCCGGTTCTCCTGCCACTAAAAGCTCTCTCATATTACATATATGATATGTGACCTGTTTCAGATGAAAGCACGTGTGTAATAGTCCACTGAAAGACAGTGGTGATAAATGTTATAAGAATTTGCTATTTTTGTTTATGACCCCAGAGGAAAGATATTGAATTCGATACTTCCCGAGAATGGTCTAAAATTATTTCGCCCCGATAAGTTTCTGACCCTTAAAACTCAGGTGAAAAAAAGTTACTTTATGGGACTAAGACTAAAATAAATTAGATTCAGTTTATCGGATATTCGCATTTTATTTTATCTAACGTGACGAAACTTCTACACAACAGCAAAAAGTATATAATGTATGCTAAATATTTGGAAGGGCGTAAATAGGTAAACTGGGATCTTGTTTCTCCCACATTGAAAACATACCTAACGCAGCAAATGTGTTATTTTATTGAAATTACATAAGAATGGTTTTGCATTAAAAAATTGTTAGTTGAATAATAAATAAAACTTGAAAAAAAATAAAAAGTCTGGAAACAGAAAGGGCGTCATGGTAGCAAATTTTCATAGAAATCATAGACATTTTTACGAAAATTATATATATATATATATATATATATATATATATATATATATATATATATATATATATATATATATATATATATATATATATAGTGATCCAAATACCATGTGTGACTACTGCTAGAAGGGAGTTACATCGATATGTCAAACGTTAAACGTCATTCAGAAAAAAATTGTAAGCCTATGTCGTAGAGAATAAAGTTAAAGAAATTATGTTTTGAACTTTTTTTATCAGATTCATAGCTTTTCAAATATTATCGATTGAAAATTTAAGAGATTTTTACATTTTCCTTAATATATCGAAAAGTAAGAACAATCTAACAACGCCGTAAAATTAATATTAAAAGCATTAAAAATGACAACTTTTTCCTAATTTAACTGACGTCGAAACTCTTACCGTTTCGGAGATAGCAATAGTCACACATGGTATTTGGACCACCTTGTTTATATACATACATTATATATATATATATATATATATATATATATATATATATATATATATATATATATATATATATATATATATGCATACAAACATTGAAACTAACCTTGACAATCCTACAGATTAGCTCTCCTTACCAGCCACATTCTTGTGTTTGAGTCTACTTGGTGTTTCCACGCCTTTTCTGTTGAAACTCTCACCGTTTCGGATATATCCATAGTCACACATGGTATTTGGACCACCTTGTTTATATACATACTATATATATATATATATATATATATATATATATATATATATATATATATATATATATATATATATATATATATATATATATATATATATATATATATATATATATATATGCATACAAACATTGAAACTAGCCTTGACAATTCTACAGATTAGCTCTCCTTACCGGCCAGAATCTTGTGTTTGAGTCTACTTGGTGTTTCCACGCCTTTTCTGTTGAAACTCTCACCGTGTCGGAGATAGCAATAATCACACATGGTACTTGGACCACCTTGTTTATATACATACATTATATATATATATATATATATATATATATATATATATATATATATATATATATATATATATATATATATATACTTTATTTGTTTGCTGTACGTTTGTGATTTCTTGTTTGTTTGCGTGGACTGCAGTTTCGAACCGTCCTGGTTCATCATCAGCACGCTACTGGCTGCTATCGCTCCTGTCTGGTCTACGTCGGAGATTGTAGGTGGCGCATGCGCCGTGAGATTCCATTGGTCGGTTTCGCGTTCTCTGACTGGTTGTGCCTTCGGACTGTGTCGTGTGTATCGGTCTCCTGTCTTGATCACTGTGGTTTAATAATTTGTCTATTTGTATGGCCTTTATTAAGTTTTGTTTAAATGTTTGTACTTGGATTTGTTCTGGCATTAATTGTTTTTTACTGTTTGTTAGTTGAATGTAGTATTGTTCCCAGATTTCCATTTTTTTGTGGTCTTTAACATGTTTCATTAGTTTTAATTGGGTGATGTCTGGTTTTTGGTGTTTTGTGTCGTGAATGTGTGTAGCTACGTTTGATTTGTAGCTAGGTATGTGGATTTTATCCAATGCTGTTATATGTTCCTTGAATCTTGTTTCTATTGATTTTTTTTGTCATTCCTATATATTTTTTATTGCATGTGTTACATTCTATTTGATATATTCCGTTTAATTCATGTGGGTTGTGTTCTTGTTTTTTATTTATTTTGTTTATTATTTTGTTATTGGTTTTGTAGCTTATTTTTAAGTCATATTGTTTGAGTGTTTGTGTTATTTTTTTGATGTGGTGGTTATAAGTGAATGTTGTGTATTTTGTGTTTGTTTTCGGTTTTGTTGATTTGTTTGTTTTTGATTTGTTTTACTAGCTTTTCTATTGTTTTTTTGTTGTATCCATTTCTTTCTGCTATTTGTATTATGATGCTGTACTCCTTTTCTCGTTCGTCGTTATGAAGTGGTACATTTAGCATTCTGTTTATTAAGTATCTGTATGCGGCCATTTTGTGTGTATGTGGGTGTAGTGAGTGTTTTGGTATAGTGATGTCTGTTTGTGTGGGTTTTCTGTATATTTTGTATTCGATCTGGTTTTCTTTTCTGATTAGTGTTAAGTCTAGGAAGTTTATGGTGTTGTTTGATTCTTCCTAGACTTAACACTAATCAGAAAAGAAAACCAGATTGAATACAAAATATACAGAAAACCCACACAAACAGACATCACTATACCAAAACACTCACTACACCCACATACACACAAAATGGCCGCATACAGATACTTAATAAACAGAATGCTAAATGTACCACTTCATAACGACGAACGAGAAAAGGAGTACAGCATCATAATACAAATAGCAGAAAGAAATGGATACAACAAAAAAACAATAGAAAAGCTAGTAAAACAAATCAAAAACAAACAAATCAACAAAACCGAAAACAAAACACCAGAAACAAACACAAAATACACAACATTCACTTATAACCACCACATCAAAAAAATAACACAAACACTCAAACAATATGACTTAAAAATAAGCTACAAAACCAATAACAAAATAATAAACAAAATAAATAAAAAACAAGAACACAGCCCACATGAATTAAACGGAATATATCAAATAGAATGTAACACATGCAATAAAAAATATATAGGAATGACAAAAAAATCAATAGAAACAAGATTCAAGGAACATGTAACAGCATTGGATAAAATCCACATACCTAGCTACAAATCAAACGTAGCTACACACATTCACGACACAAAACACCAAAAACCAGACATCACCCAATTAAAACTAATGAAACATGTTAAAGACCACAAAAAAATGGAAATCTGGGAACAATACTACATTCAACTAACAAACAGTAAAAAACAATTAATGCCAGAACAAATCCAAGTACAAACATTTAAACAAAACTTAATAAAGGCCATACAAATAGACAAATTATTAAACCACAGTGATCAAGACAGGAGACCGATACACACGACACAGTCCGAAGGCACAACCAGTCAGAGAACGCGAAACCGACCAATGGAATCTCACGGCGCATGCGCCACCTACAATCTCCGACGTAGACCAGACAGGAGCGATAGCAGCCAGTAGCGTGCTGATGATGAACCAGGACGGTTCGAAACTGCAGTCCACGCAAACAAACAAGAAATCACAAACGTACAGCAAACAAATAAAGTGTATATTTAAAAGTGATTACAGTGTAGTGCAATATTCCTAAAGATATATATATATATATATATATATATATATATATATATATATATATATATATATATATATATATATATATATATATATATATATATATATATATATATATATATATATATATATATATATATATATACAAACATTGAAACTAACCTTGACAATCCTACAGATTAGCTCTCCTTACCGGTCAGAATCTTGTGTTTGAGTCTACTTGGTGTTTCCACGCCTTTTCTGTTTATCGATTTAATGAAGTATTATAAGACGCATTATTCTTAATATTATGGCAGTGATTTATTTATAATTCACTGTTTTATGCCTCCCCGATGACTATGTTTTATAAAAAATATATAAAATTGAGTAGCACTTGAAATACATTTAGTTTTGTGTAAATATTATGATAAAATGTACACACCTTAGGTACCTAAAGTTTCTCCTTTTACGACAAAATAAAAAAAAATGTACAATTTGGAGAACCCAATTCATCACCATCCAGTTTTTAGACGCGACGATTGTTTCGCTAACAAAGTTAGCGTCATCAAAGGGATGAATAAACTAAGCGAATAAAGACTAGAACTAATATTTATATGTTAGTTGCCAAGCAGTTGCGAACAGCGTCCTCTAGGAAGTTAAACAGACAGACCCCCAATGTTATGTCTTAAATCCCTGTAATTTAAACTGCCTACCTGCCTTTGTTATACTGTGCGTCGTTATCAAATATTTCTTCTAAGAAGAACACGCTGGTTATTTATTAATTATTAAAAAAAAATAGTCTCCGAAAAGGTAACAATTTTATCTAAGATTGGCAGGGACTGTATATATATATATATATATATATATATATATATATATATATATATATATATATATATATATATATATGTATATTCATATATATATATATATACTTGTGTGTATGTGTGTTTTATGATACCTAATTCATTACGTTAACGCACTTGCTGAATCAGTAATTGGAAATTTAGTTTCTCAATTAAGTCCAGAGCAATAAAAAGAAGGAAGCGGCACCACGAAAATCTGTCTGGTACAGAGAGCTAAATTTGTTAGTGAATTTTCGTAGAAAAAATTCACTAATGGAGAGATCCCGACTTTTGAAAGTTGAAAAAATTTTTGCAAATGAGCGCGAACTAGGACCTCTAGAACCTATATTCGGGGTCAGTTTCAATTATATATATATATATATATATATATATATATATATATATATATATATATATATATATATATATATATATATATATATATATATATATATATATATATCACACTGATAACTCAAAATAAAATGAGCCGATTTTGATAAAATTTGCCATGTACCTTCTTTTGTGGCTTCGACAAGTTCGTTAGTCAGGAGAATCGGACAAGGTTTTCCGGAAAAATGTTGAGTTTTCATTCGAAAAAAATTTTTATCTCAAAAAATTAAAAAGCTATCATAACCAAATTTTGTAGGTAGGTTTACGATATAAAAGCTAAACCATACACCAAAATTTAGATTTCTATGTTACAAGAAAAAAAAGTTATAATAAAATAATTGGTGCCAGATCGTCTCTATCTATAAAATTCACTACTACAGTAACGCACTTGCTGCGTCCAGGCTTTTTTTGTAATTAGCCTAACATCGATTAAGAGTTTCTAGGGGTGTTAACTTACGTTCATTTGAAGAAAAATTTCAAAAGTATCAAAGTCGTGATCTCATCAAAAGCGAATTTTTTCTATGCAAATTCCCTAGAATGTTTCCCACGAAAATGTGGTAAAAAAATTCTACGAGAATGTCCTGAAAAATTGTTTACAAAAATCCACCCCCATTTTTCAAAAAATGTTTTCACGAAAATTCGCTCAAACCAAATACTTCTACAAAAATTGGTTGCACAAATTTTAAGTAAAAAAATATATTATATATTTTTTACCACGATTTCCTTAAACACAAAGCACAAAAATGTATTAAAGCATTATTTAAATATTACGTCAAAACATCTACAATGTTTTTTACACAAAAATTGGAAACACATTTTTCTTCCACGGAAGAAAATTCACTAAAGCTTTTTTGTAAGAAAATTTGCTATTTAAAGAATATTGTCTACATGAAATATCGCTCATAAAACAAATAAGACTTATAAAATCTGATCTATATGCAGACGTAGATTTTTCTGTGGCTTAACAGGGAAAATTTCCGTTTCCCTGACAATGCCGTAAAAAGCCTAATCGGTTGCAGAGAAAAAACAAGGACTTGTGAAGCCACATGAAAAGTTTCTACAGCTGTGTTAAGTATGGAACTGTTTTACCAAGTTAAGGCAATAAAACCAGATCTGCTATTCAAATTGAATTAAGGCTTAAATATTTTCATCTCACCTCTTATGAATTTTTTATACAAACATTCGTTAAAAAATTCAATGTAATTACACAATATGATCAAGTAACGGCCAACCGAAATAAAAAAATAAAAACTAAATAAATAATAAAAGGAAAAGTCATTACTAGGATTAGAGCTCGTTTTATAGGAGTCTGTTATCTGGCGACAAACGGTTTCTCGCTGTTTCTCGCTGAGCCAGGCTCTACATGCCAGATGTAGTGTACTAACAGGTAAATACCGTCACGTGTTAGTTTTCTAGAGTCTTCACTATTTATAGAAAACAGTTTTCATTTCAAATGAAATTTTTGCACCATTTTAATTAAATGAAGGAAAGTAACAGCTGAGACACAAATCTAGGAACTTGTTTGTCAGTTCTTTTGATATTTTTCACTCACAAAGCACATCAGCAAGCTCACTGGAATTATCAATTTTGAGATTTCAAAGGTTTATAACTTTTTTGTCTTTCAATCTAGAGATCTGCATTTTGGTACACAGAATATTCTGTATGATAAAAACTCGCACACCATTTGGTTGAAGTAGCTTTATTATTTACGGAGATATAATTTCTTACGAAAGAAAACCAAAAATTTTCCAAGAAAACCTGGTGCGATTTTACTGGATGATGACACCGATAATTCAAAAAATAATTGGCCGATTTTTACAAAATTGGACAGGTACTTTCCTTTTCTATATACTATCGATTAACCCTCATGTATGTTATGCGATTCTTTGTAGTTTTCCAGATGTTTTTTTGTTACATTGTTGACGGTTTTAGTTAAAAGTGTTTTAAGTGGTGTCTCTTTGACTTTTTCTTTGTCAGTATTTTTGCTAGAATGTGTACTCGCCTGTAAAAATACAAGAAACCCAAATTCTAACTCTTAATAGCTCAGAATTTGATCAAAACTCGTGATTTAAAACGTCAAAATTGGCTACACAAAGACCTGAATAAATACGGGGTATGTAAAGAAAATGTCTCAAGAAACGTGTTTTACCAAGCCTTAAGTTTTAGCTCCAACCGTCATTAGCCTTCAGTTGACTAAAATATTTGCCGAAAAATCATTTCAAATAGACCCTTTCTCTGAGAATTTGGCAGTAGTTTTAGTTATAGAGTGTATGGTGCAATGGTCTGTAATTATTAGCGGTTTTTCATAGAAAAAATTCGCTACTGAGGAGACCGCGACTTTAGAATTGTGAGACGATTTCTTCAAATGAGCTCAAACGTAGCCCCTCTAGAACCCATATACAAGGGTAAAGCATTTCTACGGTAAAGTTCAGTACATCCTTTATTATACAAGATACGAGAAAAATCGTATACGTTAATTATAGGGTGTCTTGAGCTGCATCTTACAAAATTGTTATAATAATCACAGGGTGGCCCATAAGTCGTTGCTGATACAAATTTTCTTTTTTTTTTAATCGAACAGACCTTATTGCAGTTTTTTATCTTCTATCGAATTAGAAAAAAATAATGTTCATCGTTTTCGAGTTATTATATCTTTTCGAAAATGTTTGCAGAATTATACTATCTAAATTACATAAATTCAAGGGGTTTGGTATATTTATTAAAAATACACAATTTGGCGATTGGTGAATTTTAGATAAGCGCTATCCACATTACCTTTACACTCTGGAATTGATTGTATTTTATTTAGTCATATGAAACACTTGGTTTTTAAGATATAGTACAAGTCGAATATTAATTAAAAGGAAATAATTATTTGCAGGAAACCGAAATTTTGTTTACCTATGAAAGATGTGTTTTAAAAATATTTGAATTTGCTTTAGAAAGTTATATGTATCTTTTGGTATTTATTTGATTTTAATATTGGAGGATATAAAATTTAATATAGAAACGTAAGCTAAGGGTTTGTCAATATTTACCTCGATGGCGAGCTCGAAATCCTTTCGGTCGATAGTTCCACTCTGGTTAACATCTGAAAAATAAACAAACGATTAATGGTTCTGAAATTCATATTATTTATTCTAGAAAACGAAAATATATTTTTGGCGAATTGCTAATTTCCCTGGGAAATAATATTAGTCAATATTAGGATATACAAATTTATCAGACGTATTAATTTGCGAACGTTGTATTTTCTTAATTAGATGAACTGTTTATGTAACGCAAAATAAATGAAGATACATTATATTTTATGTTTGGATTTCACATGAAGAAAATTTGTTTTGTGAACTTTAGGTTTCGGTAATATTTAAAGTGTGCATACAAAAAGAATATATATATATATATATATATATATATATATATATATATATATAAATATATATACATACATACAGGGTGTTGAAATTTAATAATAATTTAATAAATAATTTGAAAAATCTTTTATAATATCTTTGGAACAGAGTGAGATATTAGCATGGAATTCCGTATACGTTCTATGTAGATTGAGATTGTTATTCGGTGGTATTATTGTCCCAAATTATATACTGTGTGTTACTTTTCCGGATTTCGTAGACTATATGAAATAATATAACTTCCTTCATGTACGGCACCGACCTTTTATAAAACCTCTTTCTCAAAGAACGATCTCCTGGCAACATTTTTGCTTCCCTGCAGTTTTATGCTATCTTGAGCGGTTATCGAAATGGTACTAGTTTTTTGAAGCAGTTGTTTTTTTCAAAACTTCAATACCCCGCATCCCATAGGAAGCTACTTTGAGGTTATGTTTACCTGAAATTTTTGCCTCAAAATGATGTGTTCTATCGATTGTTAATGTTCTACTATACTTCCTAAGGGAAACAAATACAGGGTGTTATAAAATTATTAAAAAACAGTTTTCCGGCTATTACTACTAAACCATACAATGTTTAGATTTTAAATTTAGCGAGTGTTTTTTGCATCAACAGTGATATTTTCCAGTACATAGTAGGCCTGTGCTGACGGTACAGTGGCGTATAAACTGGGGTATAAAAATCATTTTTAGGTCACAACCTGTACACCACTAATTTTTTGACAGTAGTTATCTTACTATTGAATTGCCTCTACATTTTAAAATAAAATCTTAGTTCATCTCTTTCTTCGCACGATGCACAGTTTTTGAGCAAAACGCCATGAAACCTCGCAATACAGTTGAATAGAAATACACAGTTTGAACAACATGAGTGGGTAAATTTAATAAGAAAATCTCACATAATCGACCAAAAACACAAAATTAATAAGTTACAGTTAGAACTAAAGCAAGTGTTCCAAATGCAAACCATTTTGTTGTATACACATTTGACAGCGGCGTACAATTGATCTCATTACATGAAGTAAATGGTATTCACGTATTTCGTTGCATGCAATTTATATCCGCTGGATCAATTCACCCCTCGTGTCCACTGTAGTGTTATAAACTCTTTCTTTGATGAAGCCCCACACAGACAGATCTAGTGGAGTCAAGTCTGGAGAATGAGCTGGCCAGGTAACAGTCCCATCAGGTCCAATCCATCTGCTGGGATAATTAGCATCCAACCAATCACGAACATTTTGTCCATAATGGGCTGGACAGCCATATAATTGAAACCAAGCATTCGGTCTCAAATCTAGCAGAACACTTTTCTACATATTTGCATGCTCACTCTGCCGAAACTCCAGAAATGAATTAGAATTCAGCCTTTACGGTAGGCTATAAGGTCCCATAATAGTTGTATTGTAAATACCTAACCAAACGTTTACACTGAATTCCTCTTGAAATTCCATTTCCTAGTAGCGTGTGGATTTTCATTTGTTCAAACATTATGGAAACTAACGGCGCCCCTCCTAGTGAAGCGAGCGTCATTTGTCCATATCACTTTCGTTGAAAATAAGGGGTCATCTACAACCGAATTTGGAAGTCAGTGACAAAAGATAAAACGGCGTTCATCGTCTCCTAGATGTTGTAAATGATAAGGATATCTATGGTCTCTTTTTAGTACCCTCCATATTGTATATTTTGGCATTGAAGTTTTCCTGGAAAATTTTTCGAACACTTGTCGTCAAACTCGCGTAAGGTCCTTCTTTCCTTCTTGACACTACTCATGGCTACTTTGATTTGACCGATCGTTACTTCTTCTTAGGCCATTTTCAGCGAAACGTCTACGAATTTGCATGAAGACATTCGGATGTGGGCGCCTTCTGTTTGGAAATCGCCTTTGATATACCCTTGCTGCAGCTGCCGAATTTCCATTTGCAAAGCCATTAATGAAATGCATGTCTGCATATTCTTGAGATCTAAATGTAACTAGCATTTTTTCAGACTTGACAATTATTATTATTATTTATAAACAAAATTCACACTCACACACACTTAATTCAATATATAAGCAATAATCGTTGCTGCATTAACGACAAACTTAAGATCACAGACTTTGACATTGTAGATAAGTTATTGTTCCATAGCAATCTTAATTTTGCAATAAGAAAACTCAGAATTTGAATGTTTAAACATTTTAACTTTGATGGAGTTTTCCGTGCGCTGGAGAAAGAAACTGATGGAGCAAGATGTCTAAAATGTACAGGCAATTAAGGAGTAAGATAACTATTGTCAAAAAATCAGTGGCCTACAGGTTATGACCTAAAAATCATTTTCATACCCCCGTTTCTACGCCACTGGACGGTCAGCACATGCCTCCTATGTACTGAAAGATAGCGCTATAGGAGCAAAAAAAACACTCGCCAGATTTAAAATCAAAAGTTCCTATGGTTTAGTAGTAATTTCAGAAAAACTTTTTTTTTCAAAATTTCAGCACCCCGTATTTATCTTAGGAAGTAGTAGTGAAACTTTAATAATCAAGAGAATGAATTATATGAACTTTTTGTCTTAAAATGATCTGTTTTAGCGACTGTTAAAGTCCTGCTACTATAAATTGGGGCACCCTATATATATATATATATATATATATATATATATATATATATATATATATATATATATATATATATATATATATATATATATATATATATACAGGGTGTAGCACCTAATACGCTTCGGACCATAGCTCCCCTACCATACAAGGTATCGAAGAAATTCTAAGAGAAAAATTGTACATAATCACCATACGTATGTTCCTGAAATATTTCACGTCACCAGTGGCGTGCCGTATTCCAGTGGCGTATTAGGCTTTTGTTTTTTAAATGGAACACCCTATATTTTATTCCAGATTTGAAAAGTGCTTATTTTTTAATGCAACATGTTATACCCCTAACTTTAGTGGTTTCACTGTTAAAACCTTTTATCCTCACAGTGCGACCATTTTTGGGATGTTTTTTTAAAACACTTAATTGCAACGGCGCCTGTGATCTCAATTTGGGGACAGGCTAAGACTTCTTGTACCTACACATAATTTTTCTTCGGTTAATTTATGAAAAGAAACGTACTTTTGATTGACCTTCGCAAATTGTTTTATTTTTCAAATACCCAAATAGCACGTCCCAAAAAGATATTACAACGTCGGATAGCCGAAACCCCAAATTTTCGTTTGGTACCAAAAAAAAGCGCACATTCCATTACACAATTTTACAGAAAAAACAAGCTGTAACGCCAATTTGTCGGTAACCGTCCTTTTCCAAAACCAAGTCTGCCATGATAAAAAATGTGGTTATTCTGCAATGTCACAAGAATTGCTAGTTAGCATCAGAAGTGTACTCTCAGAGATACTCTTACGTCACACATTCATATCAAAAAGCGTTTCAAATAGTGTTGGATACATTTACACAACTAGTTAAGTGAAAAAATACGGAAACAGAGGTTGGAAAATTTAGCAACCTAAACTAAATGTTCGAAATGACGACCTTCCCGTTCGAGGCATATTCGCAACCTTAACTCGGAGTTCTGGTGATTCGTCACGGAAAACCAGGCTAGTCCTCTCCCGCATATCCTCGGCTGGAGTTGGTACCGATCTGTAGACCACGTTCTTGACGTAGCCCTAGAAGAAAAAGCCAAGGGGAGTGAGGTCTGGTGATCTTGACGGCCACTTTACTGGACTCCCACGATCAGTTCATGAATCTCGAAACCTTTCATCAAGAATATTATGCTCAGGGGCTCCATCGTCTCGGAAAACCATCAGTGTACACTCGTGACGCCAACAAACAATTATTGTAACATTCTTTAAGAATCAAAACCATGTCAACCATTCTTCTTGAGTGTGGATCATTTCCGCAACGTTTATTAGAAACCAATGATTCTGTTGTCAGTTTATTCTTATTTGTAATGTTTATTTTGATAATTATACTTTTTTGTTTTATCATGCATAAATAGGTAAAAAACTCAAAGACGCAGCAAGTGCGTTATGGTAGTGAATTTTCATAGAAATGATCTGGCACCAAATATTTTATTATAACTTTTTTTTTCTTGTAACATAGAAATCTGTGTATAAGTGTGTATAGTTTACCTTTTATATCGTAAACCTACCCACCAAATTTGGTTATCATAGCTTTTTTACTTTTTGAGAAAAACATATTTTTTGAATGAAAAAATTTTCCTGGAAAACCTCGTCCGATTTTCCTGACTAACAAACTTATCCAAGCCACTTACAAAAGAAAGGTACATGCCATATTTTATCAAAATCGGCTCATTATTTTTTGAGTTATCGGTGTGATACATATATATATATATATATATATATATATATATATATATATATATATATATATATATATATATATATATATATATATATATATAATTATATATATATATATATATATATATATATATATATATATATATATATATATATATATATAAACATATAAAAATTAAAACTGACACCGGATATGGGTTCTAGGGGTCCTAGTTCGCGCCCATTTGCAAAATTTTTTTCAAAATTCAAAAGTCGGGATCTCGCCATTAGTGAATTTTTTCTACGAAAATTCACTAAAAAGACAGTAATGTTTTGCGCTGAAACAAGATTTTTTGGGAATAAGCTCTGCTCGAATAGAAAATAGTTTGTCATAATTTTAATCTCCAAAAATCAAGTATGCCTTGGAAATTTAAAAAAAAACAATTTTTTACGCTAGCAAAGTGCCCTGATGATCAGAAAGAAATACTGAGTAGAAATACAAAATTTTAAAATCCTGAGCCTACTTTGAT
Organism: Tillus elongatus; assembly: GCA_964006375.1. Classification (NCBI taxonomy): domain Eukaryota; kingdom Metazoa; phylum Arthropoda; class Insecta; order Coleoptera; family Cleridae; genus Tillus; species Tillus elongatus. Next base: position 275,027,927 of record OZ023262.1, read on the forward strand.
ATTTCGCATAATTTTTATTACAATCACCCTTATTATTGAAGATATAAAAAAATGTCGTTAACAAAAGTTGTTATCGACGATCGCTTTCTTTTAGTGAATTTCCTTTAAAAAAATTTTGAAAAAATTTCTTCAAATGAGCGCTAATTAGGCCTCCCAGAACACATATCCGAAGTCAGTTTCAATTTTTATATGTTTATATATATATATATATATATATATATATATATATATATATATATATATATATATATATATATATATATATATATATATATATATATATATGTATCACACCGATAACTCAAAAAATAATAGGCCGATTTTGATTAAATTTGGTGAGCACCTTACTTTTGCAAATGGCTTAGATAAGTTCGTTAGCCAAGAAAATCGGACCAGGTTTTCCCGGAAATTTTTGTGTTTTCTTTCGAAAAAAATTTATATCTCCCGAATTAACAAAGTAAAGACAACCAAATTTGGTACGCGGGTTTATATCATTATCCGTGAGTGACCTACCAAAATTTGGCTCTGTAGGTCAAAAGACAAAAAGTTATATTTCCACAAAATTCATTTAAAATAGACCCTTTCTCTGATGCTTGGCAGTAGCCTTAGCTATAGAGTTTATCGTTTAGTGGTATAAAATTTTTGTCGAATTTTCGTAAAAAATCAATAAAGCTCAATGTATCCGTTATTATACAAGATATGAAAAAAATTGTATACATTAATTATAGGGTGTCTTGAGCTACAACTTAAAACACATTTCTACAATCACAGTGTGGCCTATAAGTTGTTGGTGATACAAATTCTCTTTTTTTTTAAATCAAACACGTTTTATGTTATTGAATTTTTGCATTTTCCATCGAAATATAATGCATGTTTGTAAGAAAAGAAATTCTGGACGCAGAAAGTGCGTTATGGTAGCGAATTTTGATCAAATGCTTCATATATGAATAGCTCAGTTTGCTATTAACCTATAACGTTGACGAAGAAACGAGTTTTTTGGGAAATTTTTGTACATTTTCAAACAATAAAGTTATTTTGATGAAACATGGCACATTGTGTTTGCTATATAGGTTATATTGGTAACCAAATTTGATGCCTGCTTTCTTAAAAAAACACACACACGCTTTTAAAAACATTTTAATGAAAATTCACTACCATAACGCACTTGCTGCGTCCAGACTTTTTTATCTCGCTATTAGACGTTTAGATAATTAGAGAAATGAGAACATTAAAATAAGAAAATACCAACATCAAGGAAATAAATTTAATTTAATACTAACATAAAAATTCTAACGTCAACTGAAATATTCATTTATTCAAAACTTCGGCGCCTTTATTCGCACATTCTTCAATTTCTTTTCCGAAATGAAGTTCTTAAAATTAAAATATATTACTGGAAGAAAAATAAACGCATGTGTTGCAATTAGAGGCCTTTCTTTTGGTAAAGAGACCGCTGTAGCTCCTGGGCTCCGATAAATTACCTTAATTCTTTTCGCAACGTTCTTACATGCTTTACTGGCTCTCTGTAATAGAACTAGTTTTAAACAGGGCTTCCTGTGAGCCTAGAAAAAATGTATCTACTTTATTTATTTGTATACAATTTTCACATCGTCTCCTTTCAGATAATTTTTGCCGCGTTGTTGTTATTTAATTAAGCTTAACATTTTAAACGTAAAGGTGGAAACTAAAACAGCCTTTAGGTTTTAAGATGAGAACTGGAGTAATGCAATAAGCAGTCCAAACAATAAAAATAAAACACACCAGCCTTCTAGATGAGTACTGTCATCTGCTCTCTTTACTCACAGCAGCTTAAGCGAACACTTGAACAATGTTTGCTCAAAGTCTTTGTCACGAAACCCCCTGTCTTGAGTGGATCCTAGTAGTATGAAATGTGACGGGTCAGATATTTCAGCAAAGCGTTTAAATGGTAAATTTAATTGGCATTCTATTATACATAAGCTAAGAACAAAAAAGAATTGACGCAGCAAGTGAGTAATTAAAGAGAATTTTCAAAAGTATTTTTTAGAATGCTAATTATTCATCTTTCAAAAACTTAAAATTTAGTCTACACGTAGCATGTGTGTTATGCTAGTGAATTTTCATGGAAATGATCTACACTATTTTTTAATGAAGATTTGATATGCTCAAAGAAAGCTTCAGCTTTGTGTGTAATATTTAATAGATTCTGTTTACCATACACAATACTTTTGTCTTCTGGAGTGCTGTGACCTACAGCGGCAACCAAATTTTTTTTCGATTAAATGCTTATCACATTTTTGCTGTTTATTTATAGTCCTTAATTTCAGCATATAATACAGTTTTTATAGCATAAACCTGCGCATCAAATTTGGTTACCAGAGCTTTGTTATTTTCAGAGATACAAAAGTTACTCGGAAACACTGGTCGGATTTTCCTAACTAACGACCTTATCCAAGCCACCTACAAAAGAAAGGTAGGTGCCAAATTTCATTAAAAGCAGCCTACTATTTTCTGAATTCGGTATGATATATATATATATATATATATATATATATATATATATATATATATATATATATATATATATATATATATATAATTTCTTGATCTTTTGTGCCAAGAAATCTTAATCTGTAGCTGTATTATTTAGTAGATATTATCAATGACACAAAATATTTTGGTTTGTTGCCATTCTCCGAATTACCCAAAATTTTTATCCTTAAATGGCCATAACTTTTTTCTTTCAACTTAAAGACCCCAATTTTGATGTATGGCATACCTTTGATAATATAAACCTGCGTGCTAAATTTGGTTACCATACCTTTGTTGTTTTCGGAGATACGAAAATTCTCCGAAAGAAAATCCAAAACTTTCCCAAAAAAACTGGTACAATTTTTTTATATCACAAACTTGTGCAAGCCACTTGTGTGGTTATCGGTATATACAGGGTGGCGCATTGAAAACGAAACAGATCGATTTGCGTTCAGAGAATTTTTTTTTAAGAAACGCTGAAACACGTCAATTTTAATATTGAGGGGGACATGTTTTGACATAAAACTCTGTCACATCAACCCCTTAAGGGTGGTGATAACAACCCTTATATTTTAAATAGGGAACATGGGCCGAGTGTTACATCATTTGAAAGCTCTTTCTTTTCTGAATTCAGCACACAAATTTTTTTGGAAGTTTTATCAACTCGTTTAAAAATTATTCGAAGTTGGTGAAGAACGTGTTTCACTCATTGTGATAAGAAATGCACTAATTAGTCAATTTTTCGTTAAAAAAAACTAAAAAGCAAAACCAAACGTTCAAAAATGTTTATTCAGTTAAGTAGGTGTTCAAATTGTTGACCACCAGCTTCCATATAAAAGTACAAATTGTGTTCAAAACGAGCTCTGACATTCTGGAGTATTTGTGGAGTTATTAGACGGCATTCTTCAACAATGCGTTGTCGTAATTCTTCCAGAGACTCCGGTTCTGTTGCGAAAATTCTACTCTTTAAATGGCCCTATAAAAAGAAGTCCACAGGAGTTAAATCCGGTGATCTAGGGGCCACTCAATAGCACCTCTATGCCCAATCCATTTCTCTGGAAACTCTCTGTCCAAAAACTTGTTATCACAACCCTTAAGGGGTTGATGTGACAAAGTTGAGTTTTATGTCAAAACATGTCCCCCTCAATATTACAATTGACGTGTTTCAGCGTTTCTTAAAAAATTTTTCTCCGGACGCAAATCGGTCTGTTTCGTTTTCAATGCGCCACCCTATATATATATATATATATATATATATATATATATATATATATATATATATATATATATATATATATATATATATATATATATATATATATATATATATATATATATATATATATATATATATATAATTTCTTGATCTTTTGTGCCAAGAAATCTTAATCTGTAGCTGTATTATTTAGTAGATATTATCAATGACACAAAATATTTTGGTTTGTTGCCATTCTCCGAATTACCCAAAATTTTTATCCTTAAATGGCCATAACTTTTTTCTTTCAACTTAAAGACCCCAATTTTGATGTATGGCATACCTTTGATAATATAAACCTGCGTGCTAAATTTGGTTACCATACCTTTGTTGTTTTCGGAGATACGAAAATTCTCCGAAAGAAAATCCAAAACTTTCCCAAAAAAACTGGTACAATTTTTTTATATCACAAACTTGTGCAAGCCACTTGTGTGGTTATCGGTATATACAGGGTGGCGCATTGAAAACGAAACAGATCGATTTGCGTTCAGAGAATTTTTTTTTAAGAAACGCTGAAACACGTCAATTTTAATATTGAGGGGGACATGTTTTGACATAAAACTCTGTCACATCAACCCCTTAAGGGTGGTGATAACAACCCTTATATTTTAAATAGGGAACATGGGCCGAGTGTTACATCATTTGAAAGCTCTTTCTTTTCTGAATTCAGCACACAAATTTTTTTGGAAGTTTTATCAACTCGTTTAAAAATTATTCGAAGTTGGTGAAGAACGTGTTTCACTCATTGTGATAAGAAATGCACTAATTAGTCAATTTTTCGTTAAAAAAAACTAAAAAGCAAAACCAAACGTTCAAAAATGTTTATTCAGTTAAGTAGGTGTTCAAATTGTTGACCACCAGCTTCCATATAAAAGTACAAATTGTGTTCAAAACGAGCTCTGACATTCTGGAGTATTTGTGGAGTTATTAGACGGCATTCTTCAACAATGCGTTGTCGTAATTCTTCCAGAGACTCCGGTTCTGTTGCGAAAATTCTACTCTTTAAATGGCCCTATAAAAAGAAGTCCACAGGAGTTAAATCCGGTGATCTAGGGGCCACTCAATAGCACCTCTATGCCCAATCCATTTCTCTGGAAACTCTCTGTCCAAAAACTTGTTATCACAACCCTTAAGGGGTTGATGTGACAAAGTTGAGTTTTATGTCAAAACATGTCCCCCTCAATATTACAATTGACGTGTTTCAGCGTTTCTTAAAAAATTTTTCTCCGGACGCAAATCGGTCTGTTTCGTTTTCAATGCGCCACCCTATATATATATATATATATATATATATATATATATATATATATATATATATATATATATATATATATGTATCACACCGATAACTCAAAAAATAATGAGCCGATTTTGATAAATTTAGTGAATACCTTCCTTTTGCAAGTGACTTGGATATATGTGTAAATAGATAAAAACTGAAACTAAACCCGGATATGGATTCTAGGTGGTCTAGTTTTCACTTATTTAAAGAAAGGAGAATAAGGATTGAAAGAATCCTCATCAACAATTTTTTTTCTACGAAAATTAGGTAAAAATTATAGACCGTTAAAGCATAAACCTCACTAAAACTACTGCCAAAGCATCAGAGAAAGGGCGTATGTGAAATAACTTTTCTGAAATTTAAGCTGAATCTTAAGGGTTCGTAGAACCCTCTTCTTGCGCCATTTTATTTACATAACCCGTATGCCTTTCAGGCTCTTTGCCTAAATGTTGCCAATTTTGACGTTTCAAATCGAGACTTTGACGTTTTGAGGAAAACCCCAAATTTTTTCCTTTATATGCCTATAACTTTTTGTCTTTTAACTTACAGACCTACATTTTGGTACATGGTTCAATTTTCATAATACAAACAGGCGTACTAACTTCATTATTTGTCGCCACTTGCAAAAGGAAAGTACTCACCAAATTTGACCAAAATCGGCCTATTTATATTTGAGTTATCGGTGTGATATATATATATATATATATATATATATATATATATATATATATATATATATATCATATAAAAATCGAAATAATATTTTTAAGAGGCATATAATATAGTATATAGTATAACCTTTATGGTAGAAACTTATGCGCGATATTTCAACAAGAAAACTTTTTGTTAGAAAAAGTACGAACATTTCCCGAACATAAATTTAAAATTTACCCGAAAAAACTGGTCTGACATTCCTCGCCAACGAACCTGTCCAAGCGATTTACACAGAAACTCCACCAGCCAAAATACGATTTTTCTATTCAGTTCTGACTACCATACTACCATAACGTACATGCTGCGTTCAGACTTTTTTTCTTGACTAACATGCATTATAATTCGATGGAAAATGCAAAAATCCAATAATATAAGGAATGTTTGATTGAAAAAAAGAAATTCTTTAGCATCAACGACTTATGGGTCAGCCTGTGATTGTTATTATCATTATGTTTATCCAATTAAATTATGCCGTATGTATTTAACAATAAGTCTAGAGCCTCGGTGGTTCAGTGGTAAGAACGTGTGCCTCTGAAAAGAAGGGTACTTGGTTCGAGCACAGGGTACTACTTTTCCCTTTTTCAGTACATGCTGTACAATTAACATCAACCGAGGTTGTGGCATTGTATTTGAGGAAGTTCAATGTCTGCATGTTCCGCCCTTCGGAGGGGGCGTAAAGCCGTCGGTCTCATGTCCATCCGATGTTGGGCACATCATCTATTGTCTTGAGTTGTCCAGACAAAATTGGTTCTTTAAAGTGGTAGAGACTAAATTTTGCTGGTTTTAAAAGACGTGTCTTTTTATGCCGACCCTTTGCTACTTTGAGCCTGAGGACATCGATATTCTGTCCTTCGATGTTACCTTGGTCTGGACAACTGAAGACAAAGGATGAAGTTTAAACTTGTCTATTTCTCATATAGCATCATTTCTGTAATACAAACAGAAAAGTAGCAACTCGTTGAAGATGGTTCTTTCAGAGCCGAAACGCGTAGGATACATAATAAAACTGTCAGGGAGAGAAACCTTAAATTTTCCAACCTTTCATCAACATAAATTGACACCCTGTAGGCCACCTTAGATATGACTTTTAGGCGTCCGATTTCGCGTTCACTTCAAGAAATGTTTACAAAGATTTAAAGACGTGGTCTTGTCACAAACATATTTTAAGGGAAAATTGTTAAGTATTCTTAAAATTAATATTGAAATTATTCCAGAAAATTAACATCTAACGCAGCGATATGGGGTGTTCAGTAGGTCACATCGTGCACTACTATAGTGAAGTAACACCCATGCGCATTAGACATTGGCAAATATATGAAGTCATTAAGCTAACCCCATATTAAGTGAAATACCAGTTCTGCACTGGAACTAATATTACATTATGTATCACACTGTGGTTAACAACGTTTCAGTCTAAATTAACTTACGTTTAACCCCCGTATATATTACAATTTTCAGCAACGCTCTCTCGCAAATCGCAAAGGTAGTTGTGCCTAATTGCATGTAACTTGCTCTTGCAACTTAAGTTAAATCATGGTTTATGTATTGTACAATACACGTTTATATAAATAAATTCCACAAATTTATCTTAATAAGTTGGAGATGAAACGACACTCCTTTGTTTGTATATTGTTTTTTTATTGTTGTTGCCTAAACTCAGTAAAACCGTTGCATAAAGAACATAGACGTAAAAAAATGTTTACTGGCTTCATGAATGCTTGCTCTCTCTCTAAGCGGTTTCGTTTTTAGTGAATTTTCTTAAAAAAAAAGTCACCAATGAGGAGATCTCGCTTTTTGAATTTTGATAAAATTTCGTCAAATGAGCGGAAACTAGGCCCCCTAGAACTCGTATCCGGGGTGTCACACCGATAACTCAAAAAATAATAGATAATCGGTCGATTGCGAGAAACTTTGGTGAGTACCTTCCTCTTGCAAGTGCCTTGAATGAGTTTGTTAAGCAGGAATATATACTTAGTTTTTGCCAAAAAAATTTCTGTTTTCTTTCGGAAACTTTTATATCTCCGGAAATAATTAAGCTATGACAATTAAATTTGGTACGAAGGTTTAGATCATAAAAAGTTCGGGACGCAGCAAGTGCGCTATGGTAGTGGATTTCCATAAAAATGTTTTTAATAGCAAATATGTGTCTTTTTTTTAAAAGAAAGCAGGCATCAAATTTGGTTACCAGTATAACCTATATAGTAAGAACAATGTGCCAAGTTTCATTTAAATAACTTTATTGTTTGAAAATGTACAAACATTTCCGAAAGTACACTTAAAGTGTTCCTGAAAAACTCGTTCCTTGGTCAACCTTATAGGTTAATAGCAAATTAAGCTATTCAAATATGAAGCATTTGATCAAAATTCGCTACCATAACGCACTTCCTGCGTCCAGCATTTCTTTTCTTACAAACAGGCATTATATTTCGATGGAAAATGCAAAAATGCAATAACATAAGGCGTGTTTGATAAAAAAAAGGAAATTTGTACCACCAACCACTTGATTGTAGAACTGTGATTGTAGAACTAATTTTTAAAGATGTAGCTCAAGACACCCTATAATTAATGTATAAATTTTTTTCATATCGTGTATAAATGCGGATACATTGAGCTTTATTGATTTTTTACGAAAATTCGACAAAACATATATACCATTAAATGATAAACTCTATAGTTAAGGCTAGTGCCAAGCATAAGAGAAAGGGTCTATTTGAAATGAATTTTCTGGAAATATTTTAGTAAAATGAAGGACAATGACGGTTGAAAGTAAGACTTCAGGGTTTGCAAAACATTCTTCTTGAGACATTTTCTTTTCATATCCCGTATTAGATTCAAGTTAATCGCCTAAATGCTGCCAGTTTTGACGTTTTAAATTGCAACTTTGACGTTTTGAGGGAAACCCCAATATATTTTTCTTTAAATGCCTATAACTTTTTTGTCTTTGACCCGTAGAGCTAAATTTTGGTAGGTAGCTTACCGATAACGACGTATATCCGCGTACCAAATTTGGTTGGTGTTACTTTGTTAATTCCGAAGTATATTTTTTTTCGAAAGAAATTGCAAAATTTTTAGGGAAAACCTGGTGATTTTCCTGGATAACCAACTTATCCAAGCCACTTACAAAAGGAAGGTATTCACCAAATTTAATCAAAATTGGCCAATTATTTTTTGAGTTATCGGTGTGTCACACACACACACACATACACACACAATATATATATATATATATATATATATATATATATATATATATATATATATATATATATATATATATATATATATATATATATATATATATATATATATATAAACATATAAAAATTGAAATTGACCCCGGATATGTGTTCTGGGGCGCCTAATTAGCGCTCATTTGAGGAAATTTTTTCAAAATTCAATAGTCGGGATCTCCTCATTAGTGATTTTTTAAAAGAAAATTCACTAAAAGCAAACGATGTACCAAAACTTGGATTTCTGCGTGCAAACAAAAAAGTTTTAAGCATTAAAAAAAGGTTTTTCTTCTTAAAACGCCGCGACTAGAAACGTCAAAATTGATATGTTCTAGATAAAGGACTTGAAACATCTACGGGTATGTCGTGAGACATGTGTTCTATAAAGCTTTAATTTTCAGATTCAGCCGTCATTGTCCTTCATCTTATTTTATTATTTGTAGAAAATTTATGTCAAATAGACCGCCTCTCTGCTGCTTTAGCAGTAGTTTCAGTTATAGAGTTTATTATATATATTAATACGCGAAGAAAAAAAAGTGTACCCTTTTTAAGCACATTGCGCGCACGGAGGAGTGCGCAGTTTATGACAGTTAAAGGCAATATGAAAAAAAAGTGCATAAAGGTAAAATGCAAGTATAAGGTATGTTACAAATAGCCTAAACAATGCTTTGTTTTACTAAGACAATACTGAGACCGGATTTCCCCGGTCGGCGCCAGTTCTGAGCTGACCTTTAATTTATTAATCTGTCAATGTCGAACACATATTACTTTATGGTCAAACTGATGTATATAGATCCGTTAATCTGAATATCAAGAGTCTGAGGTCAAATAATCGCACTGAGGTTATAGAGGTATACTGCATGACAAAAAAAAAGAAGAACATCAATAATGTTCAAACTTATTTTTTTTATGAATAATGGTCGAATTTCGACCACTGCACTAGTTTATGTCTAATAACAAATCAGGTTACGTACCTAGGTATTTAGTGATTTTTTTTAATTGGGCAAAGTGGGAATCTTTCATGGAGAAATCTGCAAATATGCCTATAAACGTTATTAATATTAAAAATTTCGGGACACAACAAGTGCGTTATGATAGTGAATTTTCATTAAATGTTTCAAATTTAAATAACTCAATTTTCGATAAACTTAGAAGTTGAATTTTGGTATGTAGTATGGTCTTTTCCAAGGCAATATACGCACCAAATTTAATAACAATAGCTTTGTAATTTTCGGATATAAAAATGTTTATGGAAAGAAAACTCCAAGTTTTCTCGGAAAACCTTTTCCGATTTTCCTGGCTAACAAACTCGTCCAAGCTATTAACGAAAGAAAGGCACTTACCGAGTTTCATCTAAATCGGTTATTTACTTTTTGAGTTATCGGTTGGATACATATACACGGCATTTCTGTATACTATACAAGGAGAAGGTTAGAGGCAAGGCCGCAAGGAGACAACCGCATACATGTGTTTCAAGCTTATTAGCTATCATCAGTACGGTATAGCCAGGTGATGATGGGAACACTCTGGATGAAGAAGCAAAAATACACGGAGTCACAACAGGCAACCAGTGCACATTTGCAGCAACATTCGGAAGACCCTCAATTCGAGGGCAACAACCAAATTCGTCACGGAGGCAAAGAAATCACCTGCGTGCGCATCCGGAGCCCAGGAGTCATACTATTTATAACAGGATTTTTTAACACGGCATTTCTGTATACTATACAAGGAAAAGGTTAAGGGCAAGGTCGCAAGGAGACAACTGCATACATGTGTTTCAAGTTTATTAGCTATCATTAGTACGGTATAGCCAGGTGATGATGGGAACACTTTTTTTTAAATAGTGCGAATTTGGGACCCTAGAACAAATAACCAAGGTCCGTTTGAATTTTTATATCTTTATATATATATATATATATATATATATATATATATATATATATATATATATATATATATATACATACACATACATACACATATGTATGTGGGTGGTGTGGGTGAAAAAAAAAATGTATCTTAAAAAATATATTTTGATAAAATTTGGTAGGTATGTTGCGCCGGTAAAGGCCTTACTACATAACAAAATTCAGCTTTCTAGGTTTGCACCAAATTGAGTAATTTGACTTTAAGTAAAATTTGCTACCATAACGCACTTGCTGCGTACCGAAATTTTATTTTTTATTTTTCTCATTATCAGAAATGAAACGCTATTAATTAGTACTTTTTTAGTGTGTTGTAACGAAGTTAGCCAATCGAAAGATGAATTTCATTTTTCTACTGCTAATTTTTTCAATAGATTTTAAAGCCATAGGATTTTTGAATAAATAATGAAGAGACCTCTTAAATAAGGTATCACAATCCCTTACTTCCAATTAAAAAATTTGGGGGTTGCAACTGTCACTCGATGGGGGTCAATTATTGAATGTAGGGGTGAAGTTTTCACGTTGGAGGATGTTATTTCGTAATCTGAAATAAATGTATTTCGGGATTTCTATAATTATGCACAATAATTGACATACTGAATTTATTCCACACTGTATATTTAATTGATAAATTATGTTATACGAGTCCCCGCGCTTTCGCCATTTGTACTTAGCAGAAATAAATATGAAAGTAGACTGATGTAATCTTAAGAAAACACGTTGTATGAGGATATCTCCTAAAGTTGATATTTAATGAGGTACAGGGTGTCAAAGTTGTAGTTTTTGTTTTCATTTTGTTTTTATAATTCCTTTATTTTTTGTAACACATCTACCTACACAATTTTGTATGTACGGCTTTTTGAAGTCGATAAATATCAATATGTTATTCATTTTGAACTTATTTGAGAAGTCCTTTATCTAGCATTTATATATTAAATTGAACTAACATATTTAATTGTGGCAGGTTGTAACGATTGCGTTTAGTTACCACTTTAAATATTCAAAATGAACCCTTAAACGACTTAACTAATTGCCGACAATCCAATATGAGTAAGGCAATTCATGTTTTGATTTCAAAATTTTTCATTGAAAATTCGCTAAGAAATTTTACATCGTAACACCCCTACTGAATACCTTATAATATACGTCGAAATCCAAATATTGAAAGACGTTGCATCTTTGTTGGGGAAAATGAACATCTCTATTGTCCTGGAATTCTAGGTAAATAACAGAGGCTGATGTCATGCAATAGTAACCATAAAATAACGGACGGACGAGTCCATTGTTGACTTAAGGTGGGTTTCTTCTATCTGTCTCCTTTTGAGCAACAAAGAAGAACAGAAATAATACGCAATAAGATCGGTAGGAAGGGAGATTTTTACCCGCGAACGGGGTGTCGGTCCCGAGCAAGCAACGAGTAAACACCTTAAACAACACGCTGTTACTTTTTTACTCCAAAAAGCGGCGAAAACATCTATCTGTTACCGCAAATATCGTTCTATATAGTTGTCGTGGGTGCAAGCAAGTGTTTGATATAATTTTCAGCCGAATCTAATGTTTGGTTTTCGAAAAATACAACATAAACAGTGACGTTTTCCCTCACTCTTGACACAGTGAAGTTTGTCACGCGATTTTAAGTACACCTTGAAGTTTTCTGTCTCATTAATTAATTGATCTTCAACGCTGGTAAATTTTGATAGTTTCCGATACAGATTAACAGTGAAAGTCTTAGTTTTAAGATCATCTTATCGATGACGTCATACCAGGTGCTGTTGGTTTAAAGTAGGAGCTAGCCATAGTATATCTACATTATAATGGTATGTAGTAACTTCGTCTGCTCTCCATCCATTGAATTGTTTCCATCACCTTCTGATATCTCTCCTAAAAGAAGGTAAGAGTCTGTGTTGGGCTCTCATGCTCAAACATCTACCTGGCTGACATCTGTAAAGAACCAAGAGGTGTTTAGGATTCCCAACCCTCAGATAGAAGCCGCCCTGGTGAGTCGTTTTAAAAATTTAATTTGTGCGTGACCACTAAAATTTTCATGTGACAACCAGAACCCTTTAATTAATCTACACTTGAAAGTTCAATTCAGCACAACCAACGTAAACTTTTTTACTATCAGTGAGACTGCTAGCTCTTTTTAGATAATTACATCCTGTGTCTTTTCTCTGACTTCTTACTGGTAATGCAGATAAGAAACTTTAACTGTGTTATTCAACATTAGACAAATTTTGGGTTAATATATTTCAAAATTTATTAATGTATAAACAGTAAACTGCATTTAATTACAAAAATTGGTCGACCTTCTCTTAAGAAATTTTAAATGAACAGTAAAAACTAACCTGATCAGGCAGATGTCTATAAATCACTTAAAGCTTGTTAAAATTTTGACATCTAGGTTTTTGACAGAAAAACAATAATATCAATAGATAATACTAATTTCTTGCATATTTAATAGGTAAACTTTGTTTTCATATACATAGCAAATAAGATTTAATTTCTTTCATGCAAACAAACAAAATTTTTCTCATTTCTTGTTACAATATCGATTATTCTTGTCATGTGTAATATTTAATTTCCTTCTGGTGATACTGAATGCCTTGTTCTCTTATTTTATGAAGTGTATATTTGTCTTAAATCACCAGAAGTATTTATTTGATTTATTTGCTTAATAACCTTTATCAATAAATTTAAGTTTATATATATTTTTTAACAACTGTTTCATTGAACAATAATCCCTCCCTGAAACTTCATAAGTCTTTTTGGCAGCGCAGATTAGAATTCTGTGTATCTAATACCTAGATTCCTTTTAATACTCGTAACACTGTTCTGACTTGGAGATATCATAAATCTAAGACTCCAGGCAGAGCAACATAGGTCCAAATATACCTTAATAATCTTGATCAATTACCTAATCATCTTACAATTACCGTTAAATTTTTTTTTTGACCGTTATTAATTTATAAATAATATTAGGACCGTTACAAGGTTTTAAGTTTGATCTATAAAAGTGATATATCAGTCTTTTTTACACGAAAAATATACTCAGGAAAAGTAGCTGGGTGCAAACCTTGTGAGATATTTGCATTCTGTCAGTTAGGAATTTGTTTACAAAAATATGGCATTTTGTTCAAGAGAGACAGCTGCTGAGCTAAATAATGGATTGCATTTGTTACTGAGCAACGTTGACCAGTAAAAAAAAAAGGTCTGGGGGCAGCAAGTGCGAATGGTAGCGAATTTTCGTAAAAGTATTTTTTATGGCAAATATGTCCTGTTTTAAAAAAGTACAAGCACTATAACTTATACAGTATTAAGAATGTACCATATTTCATTAAAAAATATAACCAGATATATTATTTTACAGTGCGGAACAGGGTAAAAGAATAAATTCAGTATCTTAATTATTGTGCATATTTATCAAAAATCCCAAAATACGTCAATCTTAGATTAAAAAATGACAGGCTGCAGAGTGAAAACTCCATCACTACACTCAATACCTTCCGAGTGACAGAATACAGAGACATGGTTAACTTAACAGAAACGCAAGTAACCGTTTTACAGATGATTGGTTAGGGATATAAGACACGATCAAAGATCAAAGTTCCTCGCTTATTTCAAGAAAAATTTCCCGATTGGCCGTCCATATCCCAAGGGACAATTAGTAATATCTAATAGCGATTCAGCGAGTTTAGACATGTAAGGCAGATGCAAAAACGCCTGGACGCAGCAAGTGCGTTATGGTAGTGAATTTTCATAGAAATGATCTGGCACAAAATATTTTATTATAACTTTTTTTTTGTTGTAACATAGAAATCTAAATTTTGGTGTATAGTTTACTTTTTATATCATAAACCTCCCTACCAAATTTGGTTATCATAGCTTTTTTATTTTTTCAGATAAAAAGTTTTTTCAAATGAAAACTCAAAATTTTTTCGGAAAACCTCTTCCGAATTTCCTGATTAACAAACGTATCCAAGCCATTTACAAAAGCACGGTACATGCCAAATTTTATCAAAATCAGCCCATTATTTTTTAGATAAAAATTTTGTTCGAATGAAAACTTAATATTTTTCCGGAAAACCTCGTCCGATTTTCCTGACTAACAAACTTGTCCAAGTCATTTACAAAAGGAAGGTACATGCCAAATTTTATTAAAATCGGCCCATTATTTTTTGAGTTATCGGTGTGTATATATATAAACATGTAAAAATTAAAACTGACCCCGGATATGGGTTCTAGGGGTCCTCGTTCGCGCTCATTTGCAAACATTTTTTCAAAATTCAAAAGTCGGGATCTCCCCATTAGTGAATTTTTTCTACGAAAATTCACTAAAAACCTCCTAACGCACTGGGTAATTATACTAAATTGGATGTACTGCTTGAGTTCAAGAAAAATACACATACTTCGAGTCGACAATCAGCCACAAGATTGGATGTTAGCCATTCATCGAATTTGAATATAAAGAGAAGACAAAATGCATCCATATAATTTGATACAAATTCAGGAGTTCCTGAAAGATATTTTGATAGAACAACGGTTTTTTTGTTAACAAATGATGGAAATGTGAGATAACAATGTTATACAAGTAGAACATGTTTTGTTTGCTAATCTTCAAAATCTTCACTATTGGTTCAAAGAAGATGAAGACTGGATGAGAGAAAAAATACACAGTACCCTGAAAATGTTAATGTTTGGACAGGTATAGCTGGAAACAAAGTAATTGGTCTGTTTTTAATTGATGCCAATTTGAATAGAAATAATTATCTACCACTTCTCCAAAATAATGTTTCGCCAACTTTAGCAGATTTATATCTTAACCACGCAAACTCACAAGTTCCAGCGATTGTGACATAGTTCCAGAAGGACGAAGCACTAGTACATTACCAAATAAATGTCCGGCAGTACCTCAACAAAATATTTCCAAATCGGTAGATAGAACGTGAGGTGAGACTGGCCAGCACGATCACCCGATCTTACGCTATTAGACTTCTTCGAATGAGGATATGTGAAAGTATGGTATACATTACTAAACCACGCGATCTAACTGACTTAAGAAAAAGAAGAATAACGATTGCGATTAGTTCGGTCACGCCTCAGATGTTGATTAACGTTAGAAGACATTTTTATTTACGATTAGCATGCTACCAAAGCGTTCAAGGTATGTATTTTAAACATTTACTATATTAAGATTCATGTGTTTTTTATTTTTTCTAATTATCAGGAAAGAAAGTAACAATTTTTTAGTCTGTTGTAGCGAAGATGTTGCAATAAATTTTGAAGCCATAGAATTTTTATATAGAGAATCAATATGCCTTTCCAATCAGATATCAAGCCCTTACTTCCGTTTTAAAATTTTGGGGTTGCAACAATCAATTTATAGGGGTTGATTGTAGGACTGAAGTTTTCGCTCTGCTGGAAGTCATTTTCTAATCTGAAATTAACGTATTTCAGAATTTTTCATAAGTATACACAATAATTGAGATACTCAATTTATTCCTTCTGGCTGTTCCACACTGTATACATTGCAAGTATAGCCTGTCGATATACCTCCTTAATTGTATGTCCATGTTCTTCACTAACTATATTAATGAATTGTTTATAGTATCAAAAACCAGGCAGAAATACCAAGCGACCAAGGTACATTAATTTTCTGAATTAAGAGATTTTAATACATATTTAACAGTTAAGGGCTTTATTTTCTGTTTGGTGCCTTTTTACGTATTTCATACTTTTGTAGAAAAATACACACAATCAACTACCCTTTATGCTACTTTACAAATTAGAAACAGACGAACTATTCCTTCAACATAGGTTTTTATAATAATAGAAACTATGTTCTACTGTTTTGGCATATCTTCAACGACTTGGAATTATCTTGTTATAGAACTACCAGAGGCACTACATGAACCAGAAAGTTTTACTGGCTCGAATCCAGTTCTTGTAATATCAAACTAAATTTAATCACCCGTGATGTAAGTCAGGAATTGTATAATATAAAATATATCTAACACAGTCTGCAATATGGAGAGAGATTTTGTACACACACATACCCACACATACACACACAAGTACACATATACACACATTATATATATATATATATATATATATATATATATATATATATATATATATATATATATATATATATATATATATATATATATATATATATATATATATATATATATTTATATATATTTGTCAAGGCCGTTTTGTATATTACCTTCACACGAAATATTGTTATAAGGTTATAAAATAGTGGCTTGTACTCTAATTTTTTTTATATTTGTTACTGCAGTTTTTTTCTCTTCAGGTAGTAAAATCAACATAATTCTGGAAGTTTTGAAGAGAGATGCGCCAAAACCGACTTTTAGGTTTTTTTTCAAAGTTTGTTGTTTTAACATATGAAAAGAAAGTGAATTAACTGTTAAACTTATCGATATAGCTTGGATATCTTTAAATGAAACACCCTGTATATTTTTAGATATTTATATGAAGCATTTAGTTCAACAGTGTAGCCGCTTGATACTTAAAATCAGGCGAGTTTGTGCAGGACCTAAAAGCGGAATGTATATATATATATATATATATATATATATATATATATATATATATATATATATATATATATATATATATATATATCTCCGAGCGAGAACTCAAAAAATACTTAACTGATTTCAATCAAACCTGGCAAAAATCAGCCTTTATGCTCAAGTTTTTCCGGTGGAAAATCGGGGAAACCATTTTGCAAACGCTTTATTTTTTAAATTGTTAAAGTGAGTGGATTGGAATTTTTCACACACACACACACATACATACATATATATATATATATATATATATATATATATATATATATATATATATATATATATATATATATATATATATATATATATATAGCATTCAGAGATGTTCCCATATATTAATTTTGAGGCGTTTCTCTCAAATTTAAGTTATCCTGAATTAAAAAAATTTAAAAGCTACCACACGCTCCTAAAAGTTTATTTTTCTAATGTGCGTAAGAGAAGTTGACATAACGGATGTCTTAGTTTGTTTTCTTTGAATGTTGAAACGCTGCAAAATGTGCCCAATACATTGAAACAGCCAGAGTTGTCAGTTTCAAATTTTTATTCCACAAACTTTGAAAGTTTCCCTCGTTAGGAAAATTAACGGTAATATTTATTTCTAGAATTGATTTGTTACTCAAAAAGCTATATGGTAAAATCGGCAGCTAAAGCGTTTAAGCCTGATTTTAAGTCATCCAAACAATAACTAAATAGAAACCTTATAAGTTGAATGAAACTTTTACAGTTATAACATTTTTTGTGAATTCAAATTATATTTTTTAGGTTAGTGAGAGAATAGGTTGTTTTTCGATAAATAATTTTAGTTTATATGAAAAGATTGTGAATTAAATCATTCCCTAAAACAACAAAGTGGTTTGATCGAATTGCGAAGTAAGTGAGTTGTCCAAGACCCTAACCTTTAAAATAAGTAATGCTAAATTCATTCACACAGGAACAGTAGGTATGCAATCTGGACTGTAAATCGTGTGAAGATTGCAAAATTTTAAAATAATTCTATACCTTATTTAAAATCGAAACTTCAAAACTAATAACGAATATATAAACCTTGGATAAATAATCACTTCAAGCGAACAGCTATAGCACGTTGAAAAGACCGATTCTCAAAGGCTAAATTTCCAGAAACACATCAATTTGTTACAAAATAATGTGTTCTCTGCACTGCGTTATTTATACCCCACCGTGATCAATAGAAACATGAGTTTTGTAAATAAAAAACTAATAATGTATAATGTATAATGTATATATTAACAATGAAACAGGCCAATGTCACCTGAATGACACAGGGATGTTCATGTACGTCAAAAAATTAACAATAAGAACGACAATAGCACACACAATACGCATAACAATTAAGGAAAATTTTTCCTTAAGTAATACAAAACAAAGATACTTATAAAACACACTTATAACGTTTATAACGTTCAAAAGATAAGAGCTGCAGAATCCAGACCCAATTCCAATATTGTTTTTTAGAGTCACCAGGTGCACTAGGTTTATTGTTTATAGTATGGCAACTACACTACAAACAAAGTGTTCATATTATAAGAATTTAAAAACAGAAGATAGTTAATGGTAGTCTATGTGTAAAAATCATCCACCGAGTAGCACGTCTTGTTTATAAGAATCGTTTTCACTTTTTTTTTTAAAACTGGTAAAGTGTCAACATTCCGTACATCTTCCGGCAACGTATTATACAACTTGCAGCCATTGTAAAACAGTGATTTTTGGTACAGAGCTGTGCGATGTTTGTCAGTTTGCAGGTTATTTCTACCTCTTGTGGTATATCCATGTTCCACTGCATTGCGTGTGTATTTGGTTTTGTTTTGAAAAACATGGGTTAGCACTTCCATGATGTATATGCTGGGGAGTGTAAGGATACCCTGTTCTTTAAAAGTGTTTCTGCAAGTGTGTCTATGAGGGATATTGAATATGATCCTCATCACTTGCTTTTGTTGTTTAAAAACTCGGTTTACTTCACTTGCTAATCCCCAGTGCGTAATACCAAACCTGAGTTGTGAGTAGAAACACGCATAATACAGTGACAACACAGTAAAGGTACTGCATCTTTGGGTAAGTGTTCTTATTGCATATGTAACGGATGAGATTCGCGAGCAAAGTTCATCGATGTGAACATTCCATTTTAACTCACTATCGATATGAAGTCCTAGTAGTTTTGTAGATGGCTGCAAGGTTACAGTTTGGCCATCAAGTTCTACGCTTTGTACAGTACCTTTTTTTGATTTTGAAGATTTAAAAAACACGCAAGCTGTTTTATCCTTGTTAAGTGCAAGCTTGTTTTTATCGACCCAATTGGTTAGACTTTTGAGGGTTTTGTCAGAATCAGCCATAATGTGCTCAACACTATGTCCACCTATCAAAAAGTTGGTATCATCGGCATAGGAGGCGACCGTTCTTTTGTTATCTGGATTGATGTTGTTTTCAGATTGGTGCGTGATGTACTGAAGTAGGCTGTTGGCATAGATAATGTACAGCGTAGGTCCAAGAACTGTTCCTTGCGGCACCCCAACCGTTACTTCAAAAGTCCTAGATAAGTAAGTGTTGGTAGAATTAGATATTACAACTCTTTGTGTTCTGTCTGAAAGATAGCTTCTGAACCAGTCCAGTGCGGTGCCCGTCACTCCATACCTACACAGTGAACATATAAGGATCTCATGATTCACACAGTCGAAGGCTTTGGAAAAGTCCACAAAAACTCCCAGCGCTACCTCTTTTTTGTCAATGTGTTCGACAATTTGCTCCACAAACTCAACAATTGCAGTTTCAGTGCTTCGTGCTTGCCGAAAGCCATGTTGATATGGCGAAAGAAGTTTATTATCAGCAAGATAGGTTGTCAGCTTGTTATTGACTATTTTTTCGAGGGTTTTTGCGAAAGTTGGTGTTAGGCTGATTTGTCTGTAGCTTGAATAATCCGCGGGATCACCCTTTTTATATGTCGGTTTTGTGTATGCTTCTTTCATTTTTGATGGAACGATACCTCTGGATAATGAAATGTTATATATATGTGACAGTGGTAAAGAAACAACAAACCTGCAGCGCTTAAGCAATATGCTTGATACCTCGTCCGGCCCTGCAGAGCTAGATGATTTGAGGGTATTTATTGCGTTTAGGACATCCTCTTGAGTAACAGGTGGGAATTTAAATTGGGTGCTCACTTGTGGTGTTATCCCCGCAACAAATGCTATATCTACCGCAGCAGGCAGATGAACAGTTGCTTTTTGAGCAGCAGATGAGAAGAAGTCTCCAAACTGGTCTGGGAGGTCCGCATGTATGACAGGGTATTCAGTTTTACATCTTACATTCCTCCCTGTTAGTTCGTCTATGGTTTTCCACATAGTTTTGCTCTTGTTGTTGCTGCGGCTGATAGCTTTGTCGAGTTCGGCCTTCCCTACATCTGCGATCAGCTGTTTATATTGTGCATTTACTTTTTTGAAGATAGGCTTAAATGCTGAAAAATGCTGGGCAAACTCACCATATAGAGCAACGACCTCCTTCATCTCCCTAACTTCTGTCGTTGCAGGAGCTCTACGTTTCTTACCGATTTTAACTTCCCTAATGGGAAAACATGCATTAAAATGGTTGTTGAATGTTTCCAGGAAATTATTATAAGCAACTTCGGGGGATGTCTCTTGAAGTACGTTTGTCCATGTCTCATGTTCAAGCAGTCCGATGAAGGCGTCTATATTGGCCCCGCTGATTATTCGTTTAGCAACTGTTACTCCGCTCGTGCTACACTTGGTATTGGGGATCCGTATGAGCACTGCATGATGGTCACCAAGGAATGTTTTCAATGTATTGGCTGAGAATTTAGGTAAGGTCCTTTCACTAACAAGGAAATTGTCAATGGATTTAGATGATGTAGGCGTCACACGTGTAGGATCGTGTACGGTGATTTTCATGCCGTAGCTGCTAAGGATGTCGCGAAATAGTCTATGAGAGGTACTGTCTACGAGCACATTAATATTAAAGTCACCACCGATCACAACCTGAGGGAACCGGCTCACTGAGTTTATTGTTCGGAGAACACCATCAAGTACACTCAAAAACGCCTCAACTCTTTCCATGTTATTGTCCGGGGGATGGTATATGCACACTACCAAGAGACCGGAGGAAAGTTCCACAGCACAGCATTCACAGAGATTCTTGACGCTCAACTTATTCAGTGCCGTTACGGGTTTAGCATCTATACCCTGTCTGGCATAGATTGCAGCACCACCATGTTGATTTATGTCTCGGCAAAAGTAGGATATCAATGTATAGTCCTTGATGGGTAGTGTTTCGAGTTGCTCCCTGGATTGCCAGTGTTCAGATATTAGAAGTAGTTCGGGATTATCGTCTTGCAGAGCTATTTCCAGCTGATGAATCTTGGAATGCAGACACTGCATGTTCTGGTGGAGGAGCGTAATGTGGGTCTGATCTGCGTTGTCGGGTTGTCTATTACATACGTGTATGTCTTGCTTCTGTGGAAGTATTTGCTCCACACTGTGCGTCATCTCACTTAAAAACCCTGTTTAGGTGACATAGGTAGGTGATACATACTTTGTAGTTCTCGAGACCGTTGTAGGTAGCTTGTGCGTTCCGTTAGTTCATAGGATCTATATGCCCTGAGATCAGTTTCAGCCTCCGACACTCCCAAACCATAGGCTTCAAAAAACCTGGTGTAGTATATCTTAAGCTGCCCATGGTCGTAGGGAAGACCTTCAGTGGCCAATAGTAATCGTATACTATTTTTTGTCACACCCTGCATACATGTATTATCTGGTTGATCATGTGAGAACGCCAGATAAAGACGGACAGCTTTAAATAATTCCGGTTGTCTTAGACGGGCAAGTAAGTATCTCCCGTCACCGTCTGCTGATAACTTTGTTTGTTTTGCGCAAGGTGGCCATAGCGGATCCATGAAAGATGTTGGTATACTCGGCTCTTTCGGTCTTTTGTCTACTGTAGGATGGAGAGTATCCCCTTTAACAAATGTCACTGGCTTAAGTGGGAGTTGAGCTGTACCTTGCATTGATACTATGTCACTGGAGTCTACGATGTTGACCGCTGTGCTGACAGCTGCAAAATCTTCCTTGATATTCCTGTCACGATGTGTCTCATTTGTCTCTGTATGTGTCTGATGTTTGACCCGAGGGTTAGTCCGTGCAGTGCAGCTAGTGGTGGGAGAAGCCAATGTATTATGGGGTGAATCAGATGATTTTGATTGCGTTAGAGGTGAATCATGTCGTGTCTCCTCAAACCAGCGAACACAGATCTCCCGGGGCCAGAACGCGGGATCTAATAATTTCTCCGCGTATGCAGGTTTCAATCCTATCTTATAATTAATGTAGGAGAGCTTTTCAGTATCTTCTCTTTGTGACCTCTTGATAAGTGGCTCTATGTGCACATAATCAGTAATGCCTAATTTATTTTTTATGAGGCCCACAATTAGCTGAGGTTTGAAATGGGGAGGCACATTAGAAACGTGTACGTATCGTCTATCATAGCTTAAGTTCCTTTTAGAAGTAGCTTGAGAATGTTTGTAGTCTTCTGTTTGAGATTATGAGTCTTTAAGATGTAATAATTTGGAGGGATGCTTTTCCTTGTCGGGGTTGGCTTACTTTCTATAAGTTTCGTAATTTTACACATATTTTCCTCCAGTTTTTTGAAATTCCTGTTTATTTGTTGCGTACCGGGGTCATATATTTCAACATTAATTGGCTCATTATCTTTAGTGTCCTGCTTATAAAAAACTGACATTAGTGTGGCGACATCAGATTGTATTTTGTCAAGAGAGGTTTTGATCACCTGTGGGTTTTTTAACAGGTCATCTGCACAGTTTATCAGTGAATTTAATGAGCTCTTTTTATTTTTCTGTTCTTGATCTATGCCCATGCATACATCGTACGTCTCCTCAATTGCTGGTTTTAGTCTGGCGATACTTCTTACGTCATTAGCCAACGCCTCAAATTCGTCTCTAGGGACCATTGTATCAATTATTTTGCTCACCTTCTGATGCAAATATTTAAGGTTATGCGAATCGCAGGCGTTGCATACGTATCGTACTAATCTATTATTAGAGCGAGCAAGGCTCTTAAATAAGTCCTTATCAATGTCGGAGCATTTCAGACAAATATACACAGCGGTACTCCGACCGACACTCACCTATGGATGTCAGGTTTGGGGTGGTGCCTCGAAAACAAGACTTCTTCCTCTCAAAGGTTTCAAAATAGATGTCTCAGACTAATCACAGGCTTAAGCAAATACACAAGAATTAACACCCTCCATTTCGTAACAAATCTACCCACTTTAAAAGACCACATACATAAAATTTCTGACAAATTCTACAATTTCTCTATTAATAACAGTAAACACAAATTAATATACCAACATTTAAAATTATTCAAGGAAGACTTTCTCTCCAACTAACATACCTACTTAAACAGAAGAACACAAGTCCAAAACAATCACCCACACAATTAATAATCTGGATCAGGTTTTTCTAACAGCTACATTTTCCTGATAATTCCACACAAATTACTATGTAACTTTATAACAGCTTTAACCTTCTCACACATTATTACAAGTATAAATTGTATACACATTAGTAGATTGGACAGTGAAAATATATTAATTATAGGAGTTTCACATTGACACGACTTTATAACCTGTAGCAAGAATATGCATGTATTTTTGTAAATATTGTTCTTATTGTAAATAAAGTTTATTGAGTTGATTCTCGTGCGATCACCGAAGTCAAGCAACCTCGGACAAGGTCAGTTTCTGGATGGGTGACCGCCTGGTAACACCGTGTAGTGTTACCTTTTTTTTTAGTTAGTGACATTTCTGTTTTGTTCTTATTAGCGAATTTTTATTAAAAAAAATTAAGTAATTTTTATTCAAAAAATTCGCTAGTATCGATGTTGAGACTGCAAAAATTATAAAATTAATTTTTCCTAAAAAAATGTATCTCAAAAAAATAACGTTATAAAGTTATTTTGATGAAATTTGGTTGGTATGTTGCCCTCGTCAATACCTTACTCCAGAAAGACTCAACTTTCTAGGTTTATAGAGAATTGGGTTATACAAAGTTGAAGCATTTAATGAAAATTCGCTGCTGAACGCACTTGCTGCGTCCCGAAATTTATATATTATTTTGATTATATAAATATCGGCCAAATCTGCCTGTGGTAACGTTACTATTATGCTGAAAGGCTTTATCGTTAAGGTAGTCTTTTCAATTTTATCTGAAAAAAACGCCAGCTAAAACATTTACAAGGGGAAGATATGAATGTAGTGAGCCCATAATTTATTAGCCGAATAAAAACTTATCTTATGATTTCTTACAATAGGCAGAATGCATCAATCTCATGAAAGATAAGAAACGAGTGGAACTCGCTGGAATATTGGGATAAACGCTATTCCAGGTGTTAGTTCTAGCCTCGAAGCGGAATCATGACGGTGCAAACATTGTTATTCAAAGTACCGTTAGCGCGATATAAATATGCATTAGAGGCTGTATTCCCATATCGTGAACGATAGAGATCTAGGTTCTGTACTCGGCATCGGGCACCGTGCTCCGCGAGCGCACCTGGGAATAACCTGAGTACGGAACGTGACAACTCTGTTACTCGCCAAATGACATCTTTGTGAAGTTAGCACAAGAGATTTAACTTCAAATTTAATTTTCCGTTTTACATAATTTGATTTCTAAATCTTTGCGCTGTTCAAAGGTGTGCATAAACAACAATAAATTCAACTAAAAAAGTATAGACGCAGCAAGTGCGTTATGGTAGCGGATTATCAACTTTTAGTGAATTTTCTTTAAAAAAAAATCACTAATAAGGAGATCCCGACTTTTGAATTCTGAATTTTTTTTCAAATGTGCGGTAATTAGGCCCCATAGAACACACATCCGGGGTCAGTTTCAATATATATATATATATATATATATATATATATATATATATATATATATATATATATATATATATATATATATATATATATATATATATATATATATATATATATATATATATATATATATATATATTGTTGTTGTTTTTCGGGATTATTTTGGCTGCGGATAATTATCCATTAGCCCATTGTCCGAGTTAATTTTCCGGTCGAGCGTTGGGTCATGCACTTCCGTATTCTTCTATATAATATTTCATCGTGGCTCCAACCATTATGTCGTTTTTTAAAATATAATTGGCACCCATTATAAGTAAATTACTTTCCTCAAAACGTCAAAGTCGCGATTCAAAACGTCAAAGTTGGTAACATTTAGGCAAAGAATCTAAATCTAATACGGGCTATGGAAAGAAAATGTCTCAAGAAGAATGTTTTACAAACCCTGAAGTCTTAGTTTCAACCGTCACTGTCCTAAAATATTACCAGAAAATTCATTTCAAATAGAGCCTTGCTCTGATGCTTGGCAGTAGTCTTAGTTATAGAGTTTAGCGTTTAATGGTATATAATTTTTGTCGAATTTTCGTAAAAAATCAATAAAGCTCAATGTATCCGTTATTACACAAAATATAAAAAAATGTATACATTAATTATAGGGTGTCTTGAGCTACATCTTAAAAAAATATTTTTACAATCACAGGGTATCCCATAAGTCGCTTGTGATACAAATTTCCCTTTTTTAGTCGAACACGTCTTACGTTATTGCATTTTTGTATTTTCCATCGAAATATAAGTCATGTTTGTAAGAAAAGAAATTCTGGACGCAGCAAGTGCGTTATGGTAGCGAATTTTGATTAAATGCTTCATATTCCAATAGCTCAATTTGCTATTAACCTATAAGGTTGACCAAGAAACGAGTTTTTTTTTGGGAACATTTTAAGTTTACTTTCGGAACATTTTTGTACATTTTCACACAATAAAATTATTTTGATGAAACATGGCACATTGTTTTTACTATATAGGTTATACTGGTACCAAATTCGATGCCTGATTTCTTAAAGAAAACACACATATTTGCTATTAAAAACATTTTTATAAAAATTCACTGCCATAACGCACTTGCTGCGTCCAGACTTTCTAAAATTAACTAATTGTTGTTGCCTTTGCTTGGCGAAGCCGGGTCAAACTAAATACGGATGTAGATACATTTTTTCTGTTTTCATAAGTACACTTGTGAAACTACCGGAGAAGACTCTACATCTGTATTGTTTCAATGGAAAAAATCAATTTGTCTAACTAAAAGGTATCAAATTTGGTAGATAGTATCATCTTAATAGTAAAAATCCCTACGTAACAAATTGCACCAAAATCATTTAATTATTATTTTTTCTTATGAAATAGTCTCATGCAAGACAAAGCATATGTGTCGCTAAGATATTATGAACTTGGTTGTGCTGCTACAAGATGAGTGTTTACTCGCTTCTTGAATAGCTGGAGATTCTATTTTTTCGGAAATGTGTCTGCCAGGGGGGCATTCCAATACTTAGATGCTTCAGAGCCGAACGAAGATTCGTAGCGAGCCGTTCGACAAGTGGGTAATTCGAGACTACAAGCATGTGCTTCTCGACAATAATGGGTTCGCTGATTAAATGTTGAAAGCAGCGCTACCAACAAAGCAATTTCTAAGAAGCAATGTTGATTGTAACATCGATAGAAGAAGCAGATATCTCCAACCTTTCTCTAGTGGTGAAGGCAAGCAAGATTGACTATGATAGATGATTATCCTATAAGACGAACAGCTTGCTTCTGAGTAGAATCTTGAAATGACAAATTTGTTTTCGCCGCACCATCCTAGACATGAAAACATTATTCTAACTGTGGCCGTATCTGTGGTTCGTGCAGCGTGAAAAGCTAATGTAATAAAAACAAACTTTCAGCCCCCAACAGAAACCCAAGCTTTTGCTGCTGCTTGAGTAATATTGGAAACATGTAAGTGCCAGCAGCAAAAAATTCGGCAACAGTTATTCCCAATGTAGAGAATGTGTTTTTTTGCAGTATTGTGCCAACCATCTAAACCTCTGGGCGTTGCCGGTCATTATTCATAGAGAAGCGGCAATAATGTGTTTTGAGGCGTTAAACATAACCAGATTTGCAAGACCCCAGCTTAGAATCTTAGACAGGTCATTATTTAGCGGGTTGGTTACTTCGACTTTCATTGACAAGGAGCTAAAAGCATATATTGGGCGAATCGATGAGAACGTGCTGCGGAAAGTACTATCGTCAGCGAAGATGTGGACCAGATTATTGGTGTTTGACAGGAGGTCATTTATATGCAAAAGAAAAAGTGTGGGAGCCAAAACGGAGCCCTGTGGAACACCCGCATTAATTTTTAGTTCATCTGATGAAACACCATCCACGACAACATGCAAGGACCTCATAGTAAATGAATTACTTTATGTGTAATTCAATTACTCTAACGGTAGTTCAATTACCCCTCTCGGTAATCCAATTACTTCTAGCAGTAAATCAATTACTGCATGTGTATTTAGATTATTATAAAGAAGTCGAAATAAAGTCGGCGGTAATAACTCAAATATGTATTACTTAATCTTAAGAGTTCACCTGTGTTTACTATTAATTTAAAAACAGAATAATAAAAAATTCGATTGCAGTTTCTGGCATAGGATATTGTATAAAAATGTTTACAAACCAAAAAGCAGTAGCCATTCTTTTATATTAACCAAATAATAAAAAACAAGGACATAACGAAAGCGAAAAAAAGTTTAACAACATCCTAGAACATCTAGAATTCAGAAGGGCCACTTGCTCCAGTTAGCTTACGCGCTGGCTAAGTTCCTTACCTACAGAAACAAGGTCCAACAGTGAAGCCAGAAAAGTAGTCTTCAAGTCTGTATGTGGTATCGACCAGTTTCATCCAATTTCATCAAGTAAGGGCAACAACAATCAATGAATTGAAAGAGACATACTATTTAAATAACATTAAAAAAAATTGATGGCGCTTTTTTTATTTAACTCTGCTACTATTTAAAGTTAGCTTTCAAAACTACAAGCTGTTTAAAATAATAGTGCATGTCTTCAAGGAGTGTTTATAGTCGCTGCAAAAGAAAACAGCTGCTCCGCAGCGGCCGATGAGGGCAGCTGTGCATTGCATTTTACAAAAAAGTTCACCCCTAAAATCAAATCAGGATTTTTGAGTTTATTTTTTCTGTAAACTATGAGTGAGGTCCTATATTTTTTTGTCAAAACTTTAGGTTTAGTAGTTCCGGAGATAAGATGATGGAGGTAGGGGCTAATGGTCGATATTAGTATATTTTATTTAATATCTTTTAAGCTTTGCATTTATAAATATTAGAAATGACATGTTTCTATCCCTCATAACGAGCCCTCGATATGTCACATATAAGGCTACATGTATTCTCACCATAGTTAGAAACGCATACCGGCTTTGCTCTCATTAGAGCTCGCCAGTGCGCTATACTAATTACAGCAAGACTATACCTAAAGTAATCGGCTAAGGTAACCAGCCTCTTAGATGAGAGATGTACAACAGGGTTGGTATTTTGGTGCGGAACCAGGTAGAATGTTATATATAGAGGCTGTACAAGCAACCAACAGTTTTGTAAATTGCCAGCCCTTCCTTAATACCAAGACAATGTATGTAAGGCTATATGCATTATCACCATAATTATAAGCGCATACCGGTTTCGCTCTCATTAGAATTCGCCAGTGCACTGTACTAATTGCACCTAGAATACCCCTAAAGTATTTCGGCTAAGGTTCGGCTAGATTTTATTGTTTAAAAAACTCTGGACGCAGCAAGTACGTTATGGTAGTGAATTTTCATAAAAATGTTTTTAATAGCAAATATGTTTTTTTAAGAAAACAGGCACCAAATTTGGTTACTAGTATAATCTATATATTAGAAACAATGTGCCATGTTTCATAAAAATAACTTTATTGTTTGAAAGTGTACAAAAATTTCCGAAAGTAAACTTAAATTGTTTTCGAAAAAACTGGTTTTCTGGTCAACCTTATAGGTTAATAGCAAATTGAATCAAAATTTGAAGCATTTAATGAAAATTCGCTACCTTAACGCACTTGCTGCGTCCCTAATTTCTTTTCTTTCAAAGATGTATTATATTTCGATGGAAAATACAAAAATGCAATAACATAGGCTGGTTCGATTAAAAAAAATCACTAAAAGAAAAGAAAATTTGAATCACCAACGACTTATGGGCCACCCTGTAATTATGGAAATATTTTTTAAGATGTAGCTTAAGACACCCTACAATTAATGTAGACAACTTTTTTTTGTAACTTGCATAATAACGGATATATTGCGCTTTAATGATTTTTTACGAAAATTCGACAAAAATGATATACCATTATACGATAAACTCTATAGCCAACACTAGTGCCAAGCATCAGAGGAAGGGTCTATTTGAAATGAATTTTCTGTGAATATTTTAGTAAAATAAAGGACAATGACGATTGAAACTAAGATCTCAGGCTTTGTAAACCATTATTCTTGAGATATTTTCCTTCCATAGATCATATTAATTTCAGGTTCATTGCCAAAATATTAACAATTTTGACGTTTAAAATCGCGACTTTGACGTTTTGAGGAAAACCCAAATTTATTTTTCTTTAAATGCCTGTAACTTTTTTGTACTTTAACCTACAGCGCTAAATTTTTGGTAGGTAGCTTACCTATAATGATATAAACCCGTGTACCAAATTTCGTTGCCCTTAATTTGTTAATTCCGGAGATATAAAATTTTTTCGATTTTTTTCGAAAGAAAACACAAAATTTTCCGGGAAAACCTCGGCGGATTTTCCTGGCTAACGAACTTATCCAAGCCACTCGCGAAAGAAAGGTTTTCACCTAATTTTATCAAAATCGGTCCATTATTTTTTTTTAGTTATAGGTGTGACACATAAATATATAAACATATATATATATATATATATATATATATATATATATATATATATATATATATATATATATATTAAATTAGGTGAGTACCTTTATATATATATATATATATATATATATATATATATATATATATATATATATATATATATATATATATATATATATAAATATAAACATATAAAGTCTGAAACCGACCTCGGATTTGGGTTTTAGGGGTCCTAAATAGCGCTCATTTGCAGAAATTTTTTCAAAAGTCAAGATCTCCTCATTAGTGAATTTTTTTTAAAGAAAATTCACTAAAACTCTAATAATCTGTCAGCATTCAAATTATAATTGAAAAAGAAGAGCCCTCTTATTCGATCACCTTATAAACAACACCATTCATTAATTTTCTGAGAATACTGCAATTAATAACCCAGTGTGTAGCGGCAATTTTGTGAAGATACCACATCATTTGTTGCAAAGATAGCCTCATTTGTATACAGAATATTGTTCAGAAAATTCTTGTCATCCAAATAATTTCCTTGAGTCCACAGGCAATATTCCAACCTTTCTTCATTGTCATCTTGTTCTAAAGCGTGTGAAAACTTTCGTTTAAATATTTGAGATAGATAAATTTCAATAACGTGATAACTGTCTTAATACTTGCTTAAGGGTTTTCATTTATGATATTCAAAATAAATTGATCGTCAGGATATCGTTGAACGCATCTCGTTTTTTATTTAGTTACATTTTCAGTATTATTAGTTGTTTCACTCGAAAGACAGTCTAACTTGTTATAAGTTGACCAGGATGTCTTGGATTCAATTCACGGGTCAGCTTGTTTTGTTGAACGCGAATTATCACCAACAAGTCTGAAAATGTCCACTTTTTCGTCTATAATAAGCTTTTCTGCAGCCATAGTCAATAAAAACCAACACTATTATAAGAGTTTATTACGAGTGTGGTAAATTATCATTGCTTCATGCGACAGATCTCATATTGTTTATAAATAATGGCAATCTTGTAGGAATAAAATTTGAATTAATATTTATTATGAACATTTTTGTGGGTAATGTTGTGTTTGTTTTCAAACAAATTTGGGATTTAAGGTTTTGTGGCAATTCCGAACTACTTTTGTAAATTGAAAATTAAAATTAAAATGAAATTTATTGAAAACAAATCCATAATATATATTTTTTAAATTTCTTACAATAATGTTTGATCAAAGTAGGCTAGTTATTTACTACAGCTGTAATGTAATTTACTCATTCAAAGAAGCACCAAAAAAAATAATTTTTTTTACAATTTGCATAACAATAAAAAAGTTAAGTGAGGTCTTACCACGTCAAGTGAAGATACACTGTATATACTGTATGTTTTTTGTAAAAATCAACACTCTTCAATCAGTTTGCTTATTAACACTCTTTAACCTTAAAACTGTTCTTTTAACATATAAAAAGACAAATAATAGTCTATTAGAAGTGGTAGGAGAAAACAATGCCTACTAGAAGGCATTGGTATGAACACGGAACAATCTATTGGACATGTTCTGAGACATTATACTTTTGCTACAACCATGTTTAATCGAAACACACTTGGAAAAGGCGAACAGACAGACCAAGAAAAAAGTTTCTGGACAATCTGCTCTATTTAATGAAGCGTAGACTTGCAAGGAAATGAGAGGAACTGCTGGAGTAATGACTGTGACGACCAGGCGACATCACATTTAGGCTGTGTTAATGACAAGGCTTTGTATAGCATGGACACAGCATGGCAGTGTGTTATGCTGTGGCCTGGATACCAAATTTTATCTTAAAAAACTAGCAAAGGCTGTAAAATTATGTAGCTGGCTTCACGGAGTCATAGACGTATCTGACTATTATCAATAATTCTGCGTTATAAACTTGCAACATCGAACGATGCCTCGCTATAGTCTTATTCGTTCAAACGCTTCTGAACCTATCACTAGAAGATCATTAATCAACTCTCTTTGTTCTCGGTAGAATAGATATATGTATACCAGATCTGACAGGTGTGATGCAAACACCGTCATTATTCATAGGAAAACTACGACAGACACCATAATTGTAAAATGTATGGAAATTTTATGCTATCGAAAATACTACTTATAAAAGCTTCTATTCCTACATTTTTGGTCCCGACCTAATGACTTATGTGTAAGACTGGCCAGCAGAGAACACAATAACATACATCGCATATACATTCTACCGCATGTAAAATACAAATAAAAATGTGCCATGTCTTATCAAAAGAACTTTATTGTTTGAAAATGTACAAACATTTCCGAAAGTAAACTTAAAGTGTTCCCGAAAAAACTGGGTTCTTGGTCAACCTTATAGGTTAATAGCAAATTGAGCTATTCAGATTTGAGGCATTTAATGAAAATTCGCTACTATAACGCACTTGCTGCTTTTCTTACAAACATGCATTATATTTCGATGGAGAATTCAAAAATCCAATAAGGCGTGTTCGATTAAAAAAAAAGAGAATTTGTATCACCAACGACTTATGGGCCACCCTGTGATTGTAGAATTTTTCTTTAAGATGTAGCTCAAGACACCCTATAATTAATGTATACAATTTTTTTTTCGTATCTTGTAATGGATATATTGAACTTTATTGATTTTTTACGAAAATTCGACAAAAATTGTATACCATTAAACGATAAACTCTATAGCTAAGGCTGCTGCCAAAGCATCAGAGAAAGGGTCTATTTGAAATGAATTTTCAGGAAATATTTTAGTAAAATAAAGGACAATGATGGTTGAATCTAAGGCTTCAGGCTTTGTAAAACATTCTTCTTGAGACCTTTTCTTTCCATAGCTCCTATTAGTTTCAGGTTATTTGCCTAAATGTTGCCAATTTTGACGTTTTAAATCGCGACTTTGGCGTTTTGAGGAAAACCCCAAATAATTTTTCTTTAAATGCCTACAACTTTTTTATCTTTTAACCTACAGACCTAAATTTTGGTAGGTAATTTAGCTATAATGATATAAACCCTCGTATCAAATTTGGCTGCCCTTACTTTGTTATTTCCGGAGATATGATTTTTTTCGAAAGATA
Organism: Tillus elongatus; assembly: GCA_964006375.1. Taxonomy (NCBI): domain Eukaryota; kingdom Metazoa; phylum Arthropoda; class Insecta; order Coleoptera; family Cleridae; genus Tillus; species Tillus elongatus. Next base: position 275,061,383 of record OZ023262.1, read on the forward strand.
ACACAAAATTTTCCGGGAAAACCTAAGCCGATTTTCCTGACTAACGAATTTGTCCAAGCCACTTGCAAAAGGAAGGCATTCAATAAATTTAATCAAAATCGGCCCATTATTTTTTGAGTTATCGGTGTGATACACACACACACACAGATATATATATATATATATATATATATATATATATATATATATATATATATATATATATATATATATATATATATATATATACATATATATATATATATATATATATATATATATATATATATATATATATATATATATATATATATATAACGATTTCGAATTCGGAGTTGGACATTACGTCGCAGTTATCGGAAATGAAGAAAATCCTTCGCACCACCAAAATTATTTCTACAGGTGAGCTACCTGAAGAGAAAAAGGTCATACTAGCTTCGTTAGATGTAACTAAGGTAAATAACTTCTGGGAAATGGAGGAAATTTTCCCTAACAAAATTACTCCTGCAGCCGATGAGCTGGCAGTTGAAGCAAGAAAATATTGGTAACGCAGCTTTGATCTTTAAGGGATTCTCCACTGTTTTGTCACAAATTGAGGTAAATCCAAATTCAAGACCCATTACAGCCATTTATAATGACCCCTCTGACTTGGAATGTTTGACACCAGGTCACCTTCTCATAGGTTCCAGTTTGACCACCTTCCCAGAGAAGGATTTAACAGACATTTCTGAAACTAGACTTTCTTTCTGGCAGCGATGTTCCCACATTCAACAGCAATTCTGGAAACCCTGGCCAGCCGACTACCTAAACCGTCTTCAGCATCGCCCAAAGTGGCTATACCCTTTGAAAAATCCAGAAGTCAATGACCTGGTACTCCTCAAAGATGAGTTGCTTCCTCTGTTAAAGCAGTCTACAACCAGGACAGTGGACATGATGCCAGGGAGAGACGTCAGAGTGCGAGTTGTCCAAATACGTACCCCCAGCAGTACCTACACCCGACCCATCACGAAGGTCTGTCCTCTTCCAGCTTCCGAACAAGGATAATTTTGAAGCGAGTCGCTTCAACAGTGGGGAGAATGTTGGAAAAACATAATTGGTATGCCCCTGTCTCTTTTACTTTCATTCTATTGTACTATCTTTTAAGTTCCTACCTGGAATTAGTTATCTCTGGATTTCACAATCCTTTTCAATTTGCTGGTAACCTTTATCCCCTAGTCGTCTGTGTAAATGTCTGCATTCAGCTTACGCGTGAATAATGCCATACAAAGAATACATATTTACCGTTAGGTCCTTTCCTGTAAATAGCTTTATCTGTATTTGATGTGTTCTTAAAATGTACCCATTGCATTTCTTTACTATAAATAATACTTCTAACTGGTTGGCCCTCCTGTATTACTGACATTATGTCAACTACGTCAACCAGCGTTACGTTAAAGCTCGATAAAAGCAAGCCTTTCGTAAAGCACAACTCAGACTCCGAGTTCCTAATCTCCCACTTAAACACCGCTCGTGTGTTTAAGCCAGTTTAGTTCTACAGTCTAGTTCGACTACAAATCTCATCTTCTAAGCTTCTTGGAAATTTTAAGATCCCAATCTTCTATTTAAACACCGCTCGTGTGATTAAGCCAGTTCAGTTGAAGTTCCTACAGAAATTCCGTTCGTACAGTGATACCGCGAAAAGTCAGTGTTTTCTTTTAAATTAGAAAGTATACGTAATCAACTTCCACCATACGCGCTGTTAAATAAATGCAATAACAAGTAGCTAATAAGATTGTGAAATCTCATGAGTAACCCATTAAATCAAGTGTAAAACCGCAAATTGTAAATAAGTGTTAAGTTCAAAGAGTACATAGTAACAATACAACATATATAAATATAAAAACTTCTGGACGCAGCAAGTGCGTTATGGTAGTGAATTTTTATTAAAATGTTTTTAATAGCAAACATGTTTTTTTTAAGAAAGCAGGCATCAATCTATATAGTAGAAACAATGTGCCATTTTTCATTAAAATAACTTTATCGTTTGAAAATGTACAAAAATTTCCGAAAGTAAACTTAAATTGTTCCCGAAAAAACTGGTTAACCTTATAGGTTAATAGCAAATTGAGCTATTCAAATTTGAAGCATTTAATGAAAATTCGCTACCATAACGCACTTGCTGCATCCCAAATTTCTTTTCTTACAAAGATGTATTCTATTTGGATGGAAAATACAAAAATGCAATAACATAGGGCGTGTTCGATTTAAAAAAAAATTTGCTACCATAACGCACTTGCTGCGTCCCAATTTTCTTTTCTTACAAAGATGTATTATATTTCGATGGAAAATACAACAATGCAATAACATAGGGCGTGTTCGATTAAAAAAAAGAAAAAGAAAATTTGAATCACTAACGACTTATGGGCCACCTTGTAATTGTGAAAATATTTTTTAAGATGTAGCTCAAGACACCCTATAATTAATGTATACAATTTTTTTCGCAACTTGCATAATAACGCATATATTGAACTCTAATGATTTACGAAAATTCGACAAAAATGATATACCATTAAACGATAAACTCTATAGCCAACACTACTGACAAAGCATCAGAGAAAGGGTCTATTTGAAATGAATTTTAGTAAAATGAAGGGCAATAACAATTGAAACCAAGAGTTCAGGCTTTGTAAAATATTCTTCTTGAGACATTTTATTTCCATAGGTCATATTAGTTTCAAGTTCATTGCCTAAATATTACCAATTCTGACGTTTTAAATCGTGACTTTGACGTTTTGAGGAAAACCAAAATTTATTTTTCTTTAAATGCCTGTAACTTTTTTGTCCTTTAAGATACAGAGCAACAATTTTGGTAGGTAGCTTACCTATAATGATATAAACAGGTGTACTCACTTTGTTAATTCCGAAAATATAATTTTTTTTTCGAATGAAAACTCAAAATTTTTCCGGAAAACGTCGGTCGATTTTCCTGGCTAACGAACTTATCCAAGCCATTTACAAAGGGAAGGTACATGCCAAATTTTACAAAATCGGCCCATTATTTTTTGAGTTAGCGGTGTGATATATATATATATATATATATATATATATATATATATATATATATATATATATATATATATATATATATATATATATATATATATGTATCACACCGATTTTGATAAAATTTGGCATGTACCTTCCTTTTGTAAATGGCTTGTATAAGTTTGTTAGCCTGGAAAATCGGCCGAGGTTTTGCGGGAAAATTTTGAGTTTTCATTCGAAAAAAAGTTATATTTTCGGAATTAAGAAAGTGAGTACACCTGTTTATATCATTATAGGTAATGTATATATATATATATATATATATATATATATATATATATATATATATATATATATATATATATATATAAATTGAAACTGACACCGGATATGGGTTCTAGGGGTCCTAGTTCGCGCTCATTTGCAAAATATTTTTCAAAATTCAAAAGTCGGGATCTCCTCATTAGTGATTTTTTTCTACGAAAATTCACTAAAAGTGTATAAAGTGTATTATTGATATCTTTTGGAATCCAGTGCACCTAGAGTTATAAATACAGTCCATATAGAGTCCATATCTTCAACATATTCTTCTTCCAACGCTAATTAGCAAAGCCGACTAGTTAGCGAGGGTGGGATCAATCCACCTGCAAAACATTGGGGAAAGAAAACAAACTCTTTCTCCCCAATTGTCATTTGTTATTTTGCAAACTGTCAGTGGGAGGATTCGAATTCGAAGTTATCCTCTTCTTCTTCTTTGTTTACATACGTCATAAACAAATAATAAGACTCAACTAATACCTTATTGTTTACTTTTAGTTTTTAGTGAATTTTCATTATTACTTACTCTTCATGTCGTATATGGAAATTTGAGGTAAATGAAACTACGTAATATCATGCAGTAGTATAATCTATACCTATAAACAATGTTAATAAATTTTAATTTCAACATTTTTTATTGTTCATATTTGATTATCTCATTTTCAAAGAGTATGGACAGAGCAATAGTAAATAAATGTTGAAAAGGGTGTAGGTGCAGAAAGTGCGTTATGGTAGCGAATTTTCGTAAAAATATTCCAAATGGTGATAATTCAATTTCCCATTAAACTAGAATCTTCAATTTTAACACATACTAAAACCTATATAAAAGCAGCGTGGGTACTAAATTAAAAAATAACACAATGAGCTTTACAGGCAACGATAAATTTGTTTTAGAAAACCATTTTTGTTATTTTGTTTGCAGAAACTGTTTCGAGTGAGTGGGCTAAAAACTAAGTGTTGAAAAAGGTCTGGGTGCAGCAAACACGTTATGGTAAAGAGTTTCTGTAAAAATATTTGAAATCCGATAACTCAATTTCCTATTAAGCTAGAATCTTCAATCTTGAACAATAGTAAACGCAGCCTGTGTACTAAATTAAAGAAAAATAACATAATGAGCTTCGCGGATAACTACAAGTTGGTGTTAAAAAACATTTTTTGTTGTTTTGTTTGCAAAAAGTAGTTCGATTGGGTTGACTAAAACAAAACTATCCAAGCAACTTAAAGGAAACATACCTGCCATATGTATGATTTGGCAGGTACATTTCTTTTGTAAATACTTAATTTTTTTCTAGAAAACTTTTGTGACTTTAATGAAATTTGTAACATAATTTTTTAAAAAGACTTGCAGTACTTACCTATATCTCTACCAAACTATAATTTACTAGCTCCATAGAAAATTGAAACTTATTCAAATGATCGCTAACTGGGACCTCTAAAACCGGTCACCCAGGTCCTTTTAAAATTAAATAATTAGTTTTAATAATATACGTTACTAATAGAGTACAATTATTATGAAAATTCACTACTATAATGCACTTGCTGCGTCCCGAACATTTTTTTAATCCAACACGCCTTATATAATTGCATTTTTGCATTGTCCATTGAAATGTGGAATGCATGTTTGTAACAAAAGACATTCGGGACGCAGCAAGTGCGTTATGATAGCGAACTTTCATTAGGTGCCTTAAATTTCAATAGCTCAATTTGATATTAACCTAACGTTCGTTGACCAACATGGTTTTAGTTTATTTTCGAATAATTTTTGTACCTTTTCAAACAACAAAATTATTTTGATGCAAGATAGTACATTGTTTCTACTATATAGATTATACCCGTAACCAAATTTGATGCCTGCTTTCGTTAAAAAAGGCATTTTTGCTTTTAAAAACAGTTACATGAAAATTCACTACCTAAACGAACTTGCTCAGTTCGTAAAAGTTTAAGGCTGTAAAATCCGTTGCTAATGTTAGAAAATCGTTTAAGCTACAAACAGGGATATGGCCGAGATGGATTTTCTTTATGGAATGGCCCAAGGCGATTCAAGAGCGGCTAGACGCATTTATCAAGAGAGATATCCTCGTCGCCTTGTATCAAATGGACAAACGTTTGTAAGAATACACGAAATACTGTGCGAATCTGGCATCTTTGAAAGATCGGTTGCTTATGTTGGAAGACCTGCAATAGTAACAACAGTGCAGCTGGCGGAAGAAGTTTTACCTGAAATTGAGCGTAGCCCCGACACAAGTACATGCAAAATTATTATTATTATTATTATTATTATTATTATTATTATTATTATTACTATTATTACCCTTATTGCTTAAATCATACAACATGTTTATTCAATAAGTCTAAGACTTGTGGTAAATACTAACATAATTTTATATACATAGTTGCATTAAAAACTGCTTGACAACACTCCAAATTCAACAACCTTAAAATTTTGACATTCCAAAAATGTATTTTCTCTTCCAATTAAACATTACTCACTTTACTGTATGGAAGATTTTAAGGAAATATTAGCTGTATCCTTACTCCTTACCATACAACCTCTGCAAGTGAGAGCCTCGGTGGTTCAGTGGTAAGAACGTGTGCCTCTGAACCGACGGGTACTAAGTTCGATATCAGGGCACTCCTTTCACTTTTTCAGTACATACCGTACAATTGACATCAACCGAGGTTGTGGCATTGTAGTTGAGCAAGTTGAATGGCGGCACGTTCCGCCCTTCGGAAGGGGCGTAAAGCCGTCGGTCTTGTGTTCATGCGATGTTGGGCACGTTAAAGATCCCTACCCTCCTTACAGAAAGGCAGGGGTTCCGAAAAATTTCCAGGATAGTGAGGTGAAACTGCTCCCTGGCGTCGGTGATAGTCCATAGTCGCGGAAATAGACCGACGTTAAAGAAATAATAAAATCTCTGGACGCAGCAAGTGCGTTATGGTAGTGAATTTTCATAGAAATGATCTGGCACAAAATATTTTATTATAACTTTTTTTTCTTGTAACATAGAAATTTAAATTTTGGTGTATAGTTTACTTTTTATATCGTAAACCTACCTATCAAATTTGGTTATCATAGATTTTTTATTTTTTAAGATACAATTTTTTTTCAAATGGAAACTAAAAATTTTTTCAGAAAACCTCGTCTGAATTTTCTGATTAACGAACTTATCAAAGCCATTTACAAAAGGAAGGTACATGCCAAATTTTATCAAAATCGGCCAATTATTCTTTGAGATAAAAATTTTTTTCGAATGAAAACTCAAAATTTTCCCGGAAAACCTCGTTCGATTTTCCTGACTAACAAACTTCTCAAAGCCATTTACAAAAGGAAGGTACATGCCAAATTTTATTAAAATCGGCTTATTACTTTTTGAGTTAAGAATTTTTTTCGAATGAAAACTCAAAATTTTCCCGGAAAACCTCGTCCGATTTTCCTGACTAACGAACTTATCCAAGCCATTTACAAAAGAAAGGTACATGCCAAATTTTATCAAAATCGGCCCATTATTTTTTGAGTTATCGGTGTGATACATACATATATATATATATATATATATATATATATATATATATATATATATATATATATATATATATATATATATATATATATATATATATATATATATATATATATATATATATATATATATATATATATATATATATATATATATATATATATATATATATATATAAACATATAAAAATTGAAACTGACACCGGATATGGGTTCTAGGGGTCCTAGTTCGCGCTTATTTGCAAAAATTTTTTCAAAATTCAAAAGTCGGGATCTCCCCATTAGTGAATTTTTTCTACGAAAATTCACTAAAAAACACAACGTCTTCAAGTGTTATTACCTGCCGATTTTCCCCAGTTAGTTGGATTATGCAACAACAGGCAGAATATCCGATATTTACATCCAGAACTTTGTTTTCCGATGAATCCCGAAACTCAATTATGAACTTTTATAAGAATCATCTCTGTGGTGAAGAAAATCCGCATGCGGTTACACAGAATAATTATCAGCAACAGTTTCCCGTAAATGTATGGATTGCTATTGTAGGTGATTTCCTCATTGGACCTTATTAGAAAATGTCCCACTGACAGAAAGAGCACCAATGTGGTTTATGCACGACGGAGCGCCACCTCACTTTAGCATAGTATGTAGTAGGATCTGTTGATATGGTGAAAATCCATAGGCCATTACGTTATAAAGCAAAAGTAGAAATATTTTCGAACTACTCGAAGTAGGTACGTCATACGCTATATCGCCACAACCAGCAGAGAATAACAGCTAAAATAATGCTATAGGAAAGTATGGTTTCTGTTAAAAAAATAAACAAAAGGCAAAAATTAACGATATAAAGAAAGGAATACGACAGTTATATTGGCCGTAAAATGATTTAAACGTTTTGCTGTACTCTAATTCTGTAAATTGAATAATAAAAAAAGTCTGGACGCAGCAAGTGCGTTATGGAAGTGAATTTTCATAAAAATGTTTTTAATAGCAAATGCAAGCAGCATCAATTTGATTACCGGTATGGCCTATGTAGTAGAAATAATGTACTAGCTTTTATCAAAATTACTTATTGTTTGAAAATGTACAACAATTTTCCGAAAAGAAACTTAAATGTTGATTTCCTAGCCAACAAACCTTACGTTAATAGCAAATTGAGTTATTGAAATTTGAAGAATTTAATGGAAATTTGCTACCAAAACGCAATAATTTCTTACAAACATGCATCATATTTCGATAAAAAATGCAAAAATGCATTAACGAATTTGTTCTACGAAAATTAGCCAGAAATTATAGACCGTTAAACCATAAACCATAAACTTAATTAAACCTACAGCGAAAGCATCAACTTAACTAAACCAACAGCCAAAGCATCAAAAAAAGGGTCTATTTGAAATGAATGTTCTGTAAACATTTTAGTAAAATTAAGGGCAATGACGGTTGAGCTTAAACTTAAGGGTTCGCAGAACAGTCTTTTTGCAATATTTCCTTTTCAAAATCCGTATTTGTTGCCTAAACATTGCCAATTTTGACGTTTTAAATCACGATTTTGACGTTTTGCGGAAAACTCCATTTTTTTTGTCTCTAACTGCCCATAACTGTTTTGTCTTTAAACCTAGAGACCCAAATTTTGGTACAGGGTTAACCCTTTAGAATACAAACAAGTGTACCAAATTTGGTTGCACTTGCTTTGTTATTTCCGGAGATATTTTTTTTTATAGAAAGAAAACACAATTTTTTTCGGGAAAACCTGGTCCGATTTTCTTGGCTAACGAACATGTCCAAGCCACTTGCAAAGGGAAGGTACTCACCAAGTTTGATCAAGATGAGTCCATTATTTAGTTATATATATATATATATATATATATATATATATATATATATATATATATATATATATATATATATATATATATATATAAACACGGATCCCCCCATTAGTGAATTTGTTTAAGATAATTTACTAAAAGAGACAAAACATCAGTCATTGTCAAATATCTAGTATGCCATTAATGTAAGGCTAGATGTATTCGCACCATAACTAGAACCGCAGACCGGTTTCGCTCTAGGTAGAGCTCGTCAGGACGGTATACTAATTATAGCGAGAACACACCTATAAAGTAATACGGCTATGGTAGCCAGCCCCCTTAGATATGCCATTAATACTAGCTGCCAAACATATGCGGTGCTGGACTAGATCAAAAAAGTCTGGACGCAGCAAGGCGTTATGGTAGTGAACTTACATAAAATCTTTTTAATAACCACATAATATGTCTTCTTTTCATGAAAGCCGGCGTCAAATTTGGTTACCAGTATAACCAGTATAACCCATATAGTAGAAGCAAATCAAAATAACTTCATTGTTTGAAAAAGTATAAAAACTAACAAATAATATAAACGTACTTATCTCTGAACGCATTATTTTCCTGGCATGCGCTATCTATTGGTAAAAACGCTGTTAAATAATTTTTGAGATGCCCAAAAATTTGAAAAGTTGCGACACAATTGAAATAACTCAAATCCATGAACGCTATAAGTTTTTTTACAAACATGCATTATAATTCTATGGAATATAAAACGCAATAAAATAAGGGGTGTTCGATAAAAAAAAGAAAATTTGTATCACAAACGACTTATTGGCCTCTTTGTGGTTATTAAAATAATGTTTTCAGATGCAGCCGAAGATATACCCTAATATTAACGTACACAGTTATTGTTATTATACAAGATATGAGAAAAAAATATATATGTTAATTATAGGGTGTCTCGATCTGTATCTTATAAATCTATTTTGACAATCACAGGGTGGCCCATTAGTGATACACGTTTAATTTTTTTAATAGAACATCCCTTATGTTATTGCATTTTTGTGTTTTCCATCAAATTATAATGCATGTTTGCAAGGAAAAAAATAGATATCGTTCATCGTTTTTGATTAAGTTCAATTGTTTTGCAAGCTTTCACGTTGTTGGCACATGTTTCAAACACAGATTACAAATTGTGATACGGCGTTTTTATCAATAGATAACGGAGCCCCATGGAAATGACGCATTCAGAGAGCTTTATGTTTGTATTACTCGTCGAAAAAATCGAGCTGCCGTATATGGGCACTCTCAAATAGTGGCTGAATTTAAAATGTCTTCGCAGAAATGTTTTTAGTGTTTCCGTAGAAATCATTTGTTGTAAGATTTTTGTGATATGTTGGTAATGAACAATCAATGTTTAAGTTATTGTAAAAAAAAATGTCGAATTTTTGTGAAAAATATCATTTAGTGTAATATTAGTGAAGGCAATTTATGTAAAAAAATTCGGGACGCAGCAAGTGCGTTATGGTAGTGAATTTTCATAAAAATCTTTTTAATAACAAATATGTGTGTTTTTTTAAGAAAGCAGGCATCAAATTTGGTTACCAGTATAACCTATATAGTAAAAACAATGTGCTCCATTGCTCCATTAACATAACTTTATTGTGTGAAAATGTACAAAAATTTCCAAAAGTAAACTTAAAATGTTGCCGAAAAAACACGTTTCTTGGTCAACCTTATAGGTTAATAGCAAATTGAGCTGTTCAAATATGAAACATTTGATCAAAATTCGCTACCATAACGCACTTGCTGCGTCCAGAATTTATTTTCTTACAAATATGCATTATATTTCGATGGAAAATGCAAAAATGCAATAACATAAGGCGTGTTTGATTAAAAAAAGGAAATTTGTATCACCAACGACTTATGGGCCACCCTGTGATTGCAGAAATATTATTTTAAGATGTAGCTCAAGACACCCTATAATTAATATATACAAATTTTCTTTATATCATATAATAACGGATATATTGAGCTTTATTAATTTTTTACGAAAATTCGACAAAAATGATATACCATTAAATGATAAACTCTATAGCTTAGGCTACTGCCAAGCATCAGAGAAGGGGTCTATTTGAAATGAATTTTCTGCAAATATTTTAGTAAAATGAAGGGCTATGACGGTTGAAACTAAGACTTTAGGGTTTGTAAAACATCCTTCTTGAGACATTTTATTTCTATAGCCCGTATTAGATTTAAGTTATTTGCCTAAATGTTGCCAATTTTGACATTTTAAATCGCCACTTTGACGTTTTGAGGAAAACCCCAATTTATTTATTTTTAAATGCCTAGAACTTTTTTGTCTTTTGACCTACATAGCTAAATTTTGGTAGGTCACTTACCTATAAGGATGTAAACCTTCGTACTAAATTTGGTTGCCCTTACTTTGTAAATTCCGGAGATATAAATTTTTTTCGAAAGAAAACACAAAATTTTCCGGGAAAACCTGGGCAGATTTTCCTGACTAACGAACTCATCCAAGCCATTTGCAAAAGGATATTTTTTACCAAATTTGATCAAAATCGGCCCATTATTTTTTGAGTTATCGGTGTGATACATATTATATAAATATATATATATATATATATATATATATATATATATATATATATATATATATATATATATAATATATATATATATATATATATATATATATATATATATATATATATATATATATATATATATATATATATATATATATATATATATATATATATATAAACATATAAAAATTGAAACTGACCCCGGATATGTTTTCTGGGGGGCCTAATTAGCGCTCATTTGAAGAAATTTTTTCAAAATTCAAAAGTCGGGATCTCCTCATTAGTGAATTTTTTTAAAGAAAATTCACTAAAAATGGTGAATTTTTGTATGACAAATTTTCACAATTCTTTTTTCAATTTTCGCCCTAAAGCTGTTTGTAAATAATTATATCTTGTCAGGTGTGTAAATAGCTTAAAGAGATTCGTTGACCAGGAAAATCGGATTAGTTTCCCAGGAACTTTTAAAGTTTATTTTCGGAAAATGTCGGAACTTTTTGAAACAACAACGCTATTTTAATGAAATATGGTACATTGTTAGTACTATCAAATACTATATAATCACAATACGGGACACTCATATGCTTTAGCATTGGTGAAATTTGTGACAAGTACACTAGCGCCACCTCGCGTGAAGTACTGACAATTGTGCGAGTAATTTGAATTGTATATTTACCTGCATATTCTTAAATTAGATAATTGGTTTATTATAGATGAATATAAACACTTGTACATGACAAAACAGTGAAAATTTTCTGATTATATAGTTATAGACAGAATTTGTATCAACAATCAGCTTGAAACCTAAATGAATTCAGCATGAATAATTCTGCAAACCCATAACCCTATTTCATCATAATTTAAAGTACTACCTTGAAACCGTCGTTAAACTACTATTTAAGGGTAGGTATAGGAATATACTGAAAGCTGTTTCTGAGGATATTAAGTTACAATCTGTACTTACCTATAAATAATTGTTCTAGGTATAAATGGTAGAACAGTACTCAATTTGCTATATCTCTACATGAAAACTGTCTCATTAATCTAATATTAAAAAAAATGTAACTGATATACTTAGTACATAATTAAGAAATTGTGCAGATAAAAGGTGAGACTAACTCTTACTTCCGTGAATAAATCTATTATAGGGCTGAATCTGCTAGTTCTACTTGTCTCTTTGAAAACTTGTCTTAGGAAGATAATTAAAAGCTTTTACCAAGTAAAATAATTGTAAATGTGAAAAAATGTGTCAATTTATGCCATACTGAAATAAAAAAGGACACAGAAGAATATAGAAAAACAGTTTTCTTATATCATTTATTATTAATGCAAAACTTTTTTGCCTTCATATTTCTTTTTGATGCACTGGAAGACAAGTTACGATTGAAGCATTTCAACCATCCGTTTACGAAGTTTATCTATAAATAGGTACATGATGGTAAATATTACACAATAAATTATCTTTTGCGAACTGTACATATTGGCATAAAAGTGATTCTGAATTTGTCTTCTGCTTCAAATCATATTCACGTTTCGCCATCCTTTGGAAACCTATGAAATGTCTTTGATACATTTAGCACGTTATAATTCGAACAATTATAGATTGCACACACCCAACCACTAATATTCATTGTAAAAAACACAGCTCAAACTTAATTATACACAGTTAAACACCAGCAATTGTTAGTGTTAAACGTTCTCGAACTAAGTAACATCAGTACTATCCGCTAGGGGCGCTGATATTTTTGTAACACGAAATCAGCCGGACTGTCCTGTATTGTCATTATATAATATTTGGTACTATGTAGGTACTGTCAACCAACTGTCCCTCTTGTAGAAACAATACATATTTGTCATTAAAAACATTTTTACGAAAATTCGCTAACATAACGCATTTGCTGCGTCCAGACTTACTATTATAGTATAAAGCTGTGTATAAAATTTGGTTGTCATAGCTTTGTTATTTCTGGCGATACAATTTTTTCCCAAAGAAAGCCTAAACGTTTCCAGGAAAAACTGGTGCGATCCTCTTGGCTAACAAACTTATCCAAGCCATTTGCAAAAGGAATGAACTCACCAAATTTAATCAAAATCGGGCTATTATTTTTTGAGGTATTGGTGTGATATCTACATGCATATATATATATATATATATATATATATATATATATATATATATATATATATATATATATATATATATATATATATATATATATATATAATTAAAACTGACCTTGGATATGTATTCTAGTGTGCTTAGTTCGAGCTCGTTTGAAGAAAGATCTCCTCATTAGTGAATTTTTTCAAGAAAATCCACGAAAAGCTACACATTTTTGCCCATTTAATCATTTCTCTAGCTGTAATATCTTCCTAGTTACCCATACTGAATATCGAAAAAACTCACCCTGTATAAAACGTTTTTAATTTCACAAATATGTCAAAACATACAAAACATCCCTAGAATTTTTGCAAATTTTCACACGTATATGAATTGTTAAAAAAAGCTCACTCTTTTTTTTGCGAAATTCCTTTTCGCATTTCGCATTTAGTGTTTACATTCACCCTGCTTCGCGTGGTTTTCAAGCCAATTTATCCACGAGTAAAAATAAGCATAGGATACGTAAACAAATCATGAAGTGTAATTGGTTACACACTAAATAAACCCTCCATGGAGCGAGCCCAAACATGTTATATTTCTTTACATGAGTACTTTATCATTCTTGAAGCTTACCTTTCAGCGAGCTCATATGAACACAAAAGCCTCACCTTTCGCAACCTATGAAACTTACATCATGTCTTCTACTTCAGTGCAGGGAAAGCAACATTGATTAATGATATCTTATTTCAAACAATTGAGACTCAGCACACACTTAAAATATAATAGTGCTTGAGATGCTCTCTGAATATTCTGAAAATTCGCTACCATAGCACACCTCAACCTTCAGGATGTATCAATAAACATGCAGACTAAGTATACTATTTTTACGACAAGAATGGAATGACGTCATTTTTAGTATCTAAGGTAAATAACAAACAAATTAACATTGGCCATTTGAAAACGAAACAGGCGCGTTTCAGGACACTTATCGTGATTTTGTAGAAAATTGCTCAAAGAAATAAATTTTGCCTTCAAGGTGGAAGACTCTTAGGCTTATTTTCAACATCGCAACACCAACCCTTAAGCGGTGTTGAGATCCACCCTTAAAATCTTACAAGTAGCACATCATCTTAGAGCTGTTATACATCTAGTTTAAATGTTGCCTTTTAATTTGAATCACTGGATTCTGAGAAATTGACTTCTAAAGGCGAGTAACTTATTTATCAAAAACGTACATGTCAGTTTATCAAATGTTCAAAATTTCGACCACCAGGTTCCGTACAATAGTGCAAAGTTTCTCAACATTTTAGTATTTGCGACCCAATTTTCAATCACAATTCTAATTCCCCACCCTTCTTACGTTTACTATAGCGGATATTCTCGCGGCCTCACGAGAAGTCCCGATTTGTTTGGAACATGCTAGAACGTCTGCGCGGCGTGCATAAATGCTTCATTTCGTTCAGTTTCAGCCAATCTCAGTCCTTCTACCGTGAATTTATATGTTGTAATTTGCGTATTAAATGCAGTTCACGATATTTGAGTAGCAGTAGATTTACACAATGTATACAGAATCATGAATACATTTTTAAGTGGGCGTATGCGAATACTTGACAATAGTGAATCATCAACAAGTGCACAGACGAGAGTATTTCTAAAACAAGAATCAAAAAAACGTTCTCAGGAATATTTAAAGTTTGGGCTTACCAGCAATGAAGCAAATAAAAAAGAAATGCTCGTGTGTGTTATTTGCTTAACATTTTTGGCAGCAGACAGCATGAAACCTAATAAGCTTAAGTAACGTCCCAACGGACGTTTCCGGTACTGGTGTATGAGTCAGTTACCCCTATAAACAAAAATGATGATGGTTCCTTCTTGTACAAAAGATTTCGGAGATAAAATACCCCTCCACTCGGATCTGCTGGAGAGGGGTGTGCAGGGGGCGCCGGCATCAAGAGTTAACATATCCTTCTCGAGTATATGTGGCTTAAAGTCTAACCTGAACTCCGTCCACCATTTTCTCCGGGCTAATAGGCCCCAACTCCTCTTCCTCACCGACACCCAAATCAGTGCCAAAACAGCCACTAATCACCTTAATTTCCCGGAGTATGGGCTCCTTACTTCCTTTAGATTGCATGGAGGCGCGTGCGCATACGTCCGTAGCAATATACCTTGCACCAAACTACCCAATTTAGAAGCTGGAAGAAAATATATACTTTGGATGAAACACTCTCTCTCAGAGCTGCATCTAAAGTCATCTGTTGCATTTACCGGTCACTTTCTGAAAACAACTTTGTCCAGCTCTTCGACTACCTTTCTGAAAAAACCGACCATCTGATTTCCTCCGAGGTCACTATTCTTGGTGACTTTAATGTCTATAATAAGGAATGGCTACCATCTTCAAAAACCGATCTACAAGGGAGAGCATCGGAGGCCTTTGAAGTCAGCAATTCTGTAGCCAATATGGTTCAGCCACCTACTTACTTTCCTCGAATCTCAACACACAGCTTAAGTCCCTTGGATCTCCTTCTTACTACAAAATCTGAATGCTATAAGACATCAGTCACCGCCTCCCTTGGTCGCTCAGACCACGGCATGTTCACTGCTTCCTGCGCAATGCAACCAGAGGTCACACAGTCATCACACCCAGGTATTGTTTGGCACTACAATTCCGCGAACTAGGACGAAATAGGGGATTACTTTTCCTCATTTCCATGGGCGTCTGTCTGCTTCTCTCATCCTGACCCCTGTGATACGCCACAAAACGTCACCGAAATTATCCAAGCAGGCATGGAATTATTTATTCCACGTACACAGAAAACCTCTCCAGCCACTCAAAAGTCCTGGTTCTCTAAATCCTGCGACAAGGCTAGACTTGAAAAGGTCAAAGCTCACAAAACGCTTCTACACAATCCCCGTCAAAAAAACCGTCAAGCATTCAACGACGCAAGAAACCTCTATGTCCGCATTCTTTCTGAGGCAAAAAACTCGTTTAATGACCACATCAAAAACAAAGTCCTCTCAAGCTCCAACGGCAGCAAACCCTTAGTGACTCTTGCTAAATCTGTTGGGAAAAATTTCTCCAAGAGCACGTTCCCACCTCTTGTTTAAGGGATTGAAATTGTTTCTACCGCCCTGGGCAAGGCTGAACTTTTTGCCTCGTTGTTCGCCGGTAATTCTACTCTAAACTCACCTCCAATTGTTGAACCACCAACAGTCTCCAATGTCGCGCATAAAACGACGGATATCATTTTCGAAACTAAAAAGGTACGAAAGTTGCTCTCTTCTTTTAATACCAAGAAAGCTTCTGGCCTTGACGAGATCCCAGCAATTGTTCTCAAAAAATGCGCACCAGAAGTTGCTACTGTTCTGACTCGCCTGTTTCAGACATATTTCCTAGTAACTGGAAAACTGCTCGAGTACAATTTCTCTCCTTTCAGTCGTCTCTAAAGTGATGGAAAAGTATATAAACACCGAATTACTAAAATTTCTTGAAAAACACAGTCTAATCCCCCACAGGCAGAATGGATTCTGTCAGCGCAGATCAACTGCCGACCTCCTTTCCTTTGTCACCAATTCTTAGAAAAAGCTATGAAGCTACACGGTGAATCCCAGATTGTCCCTCTAGACATATCCAAAGCTTCCGAGCAGGTCTGGCACGCAGCGCTGCTTAATAAACTTCCGGCCCATGGCCTACCACCAAAACTCTGTACCTGGACAGCAAATTTCCTCTCCAACCGGAGCACTACTCTTGTCGTGGATGGTCATTCCTCCAAACTGTACCCTCAAGGTTGAGATTTAGCCCCTTAGACATAAACTGGGGAAGTAGAAATCTTGAACGATTCAACTTCACCAAATCTCAGTATCGTTTTGTATCTCACAAGAGATACACCAGCCCTAGACCCATCGTAATGAGTCCTTTTCACTTGCTGGCATTTCTGTGGATCGAAATCTCAATTGGCACCAACATGTCACATCAATTGCAGAAGCGGCTGCTAAGAAATTGAATTCCTCTTCTGGGCTCGCAAATACTTTTCACCAGCTAATCTCTACACCTTATATACTTCACAAATAAGGCCAAACCTCGAATACTGCTCCCACACCTGGGGTGCCGCTGCCGCTTCTACACTATCTGTCCTGGACTCCATTCAGAAGAGAGTTATACGTCTTATCGGTGACCCAAAGGCTGCCATCCCTTGCCCACCGACGTGCCGTTGCAGACCTCTCTCTCTTTCTATTTTATAGATATCTCCACGGACACTGCTCAGAGGAGCTTTCTTCTAGAGTTCCTCCAACTGCTGCCCCCAAAAGATGTACCAGCGGAACAGAGCGAATGCACCCTTTTACTGTCCAGGTCACCAGACATAGACCATCTTGTTATGCCCGCACTCTTGTCCCGAGGACTTCCACATTGTGAAATTGCTTGCTGGCACATGTTCTTCCTTCTTCTCCGAACCTCCAAACCTTCAAGACCACAATTAACAAGTTGCCTCTTTCCTCCTTGTCGACACCCACGGTACGATAGTATTTAGGCTGTAAGCCCTCGTGGTGTGTTGATATATATATATATATATATATATATATATATATATATATATATATATATATATATATATATATATATATATATATATATATATATAAACATAACGCATTTGCTGCGTCGAGACTTTCTGTAACATTGCATCTGTAGTTTGAACACAATATACAAGTTATTTTTCGTAAAAATAAATTGACGAGGGTCAAAGATATAACATTTCCAAGTAAATTGGTAATTTTTCGTGGAAAAACGAACTAAGCTTTCGAATTTTTTTTCCAGTATAATGAAAAAGTCTCTAGGTGGCGTAAGTATCTAAGAGTTATCAAATGCTCGTTTCTTATGCATTCGACAACCCTTAGAGGCATGCTTGAAATTGAAGAATTTTTGGTATCCTGAGGAATGTCATTCACCACAGGCTTCTTGCATTCGGTGGCGAAGGTTAACTAGGTTATTTGGTGGTTGGGGTAAATTATTCAGTCGATTGCCAATCATATCCCAGATACGTTCGATGGGTCACAAGATTGGCGAGTCAGAAGGCCATGGAAGCAGGGTCACGTTATTTTCTTACTAAAACCTTGTAGTTCTCCTTGCTGTGTGAGGACGTGCGTTGTCTTGTTGAAAAGGGGGTTGAATTAACTCTTGTAAGTACGGCAGTGAGAGCCTCGGTAGTTCAGTGGTAAGGGCGTATAGTTTTGTTCCGAGGGGTACCAGGTTCGATCCCAGGCTTTGGCTTTCACTTTTTCAGTACATACGGTCCAATTAACATCAATCGACGTTGTGGCATTGTATTTGAGTATGTTGAATGTCTGGACGTTCCGGTCTTCGGAGGTGCCGTAAAGCCTTCGATTTCGTGTCATGCAATGTCGGACACGTTAAAGGTACCTACCCTCCTTACAGAAAGGCAGGGGTGTGGCAAAATTTCCAGGATAGTAAGGTGAAACTGCTTCCGTGTTTGGCTATAGTCGCGGAAATAGACCGACGCTAATGGAAAAAGTAAGGCAGTGCAACAGGCTACAGTTTGTCTCGTATGTAATCATTTACATTCAAATTTCTGTCAATAAAAAACTAAAGGTGACCTGCTATCGTATGTTATCGCACCCCATACCATTACCCCGTATGTAAGGGCCGTATGCACTTCCACAGATTATAAATTCAAAGACATTCTTGACCACCTTACCGCGTGACAACCATCTGGATGATGAATAAAATAAAAAAGATTTATGCTCCGCTCCCATATTTTCACATAGAATAGTGAAACATCATTGATTTCAGAGATCTGGTTTTTATAAAGTTAACTACTTCAATAACTACTGTCAAAACGATATTTAGACCATGACTTAGCTGTTTAGATGCTAAGGCTTCTCGATGTTTCATGCATTGCGTCCATATAGTTTCTGAATATTACTTTTTACCAGCACTTGTAAACTGTTTTATTTACCAGACATGGCTTGGGCTCCATCGGTAATGTGGTAATTGCTTGAGTTAAAACAGGGGGCGCCAAGAACATAACTTTGAGAAAAACTGACCTAACTGATTGACATTGTTCCGTAAACGGCGCCTAGGCAAAACGATTTAGTGACCTAATAAACTGATCACAATTCGCACAAGGTTATTGCTACAAACTAAAGGAAACTCAAATATAAAGAGATTATTTTTTGATAAAAACAAAATTAAAAAAGTGTGCATCTGTTAAAATTGTTTGTCCAAATTGTTATCATTTATTATCAGATACATGTGTTTTTGCGTGTTTTTATTTCTTTAACGTCGGCCTATTTCCGTCACTATGGCCAATCACCGACGCCAGGGAGTAGTTTCATCTCACTATACTGGAAATTTTGCCGAACCCCTACTTTTCTTTAAGGAGGGTACGGATCTTTAACGTGCCCAATATCGCATGGAGGTAGGACCGACGGTTGATGCTAATTATACAGTATGTACTGAAAAATTGAAAGGAGTACCCTGAGATCGAACCCAGGACCCTTCGGTTCAGAGGCACACGTTCTTACCACTGAACCACCGAGACGCTTCTTAGCAGATACAAAACAGGATAATATAAAAAAAATCATTGAAATTGGTTGACTCTTACTGGGTGTTCAGATTTTTTAGAAAGTCAGTATATAAAGTCTGAAACTGACCTAGAATATGGGTTCCAGGGGCTTGACGTTGTGTTCAATAAAAACAAATCGAAAATTCTAAGCCTAAAAGCGAAGTTTTCTTTATGAAAATTCGCCTGAAAAAATATCTTATAAAATTTTCTTTATTTAAACATACGACGCATTTTGTTTAAAAATATATAACATTAAATAGATTCACCTATAATATTGGATAGATTTACAAGTTGAGATAATATGAGACTCCTATTGGTGATTTATCATAATAGGTTTGTAGAGAAATTTTTACTCATTGAGACTTAGGCAGTTTTCATTCTTAGCACACAGGGGAGGCTATTTATTTTTCCCAGTCTTCTTATTTTCTATGTACAGACACGTTCGTTTCTAATGAAACGTGACTGACATTTAGTGAAGCATATAATCCAATATTTGCTGGTAGATATTTGCATAATCAAATTACAATATTTCACCCTCTATTGTTTTTAACTCAACATTTGATTTGGAATTAATTTATAAAAAATGTGTAACTCAAGTTAT
This sequence comes from Tillus elongatus, assembly GCA_964006375.1. Lineage (NCBI taxonomy): Eukaryota > Metazoa > Arthropoda > Insecta > Coleoptera > Cleridae > Tillus > Tillus elongatus. Next base: position 275,081,921 of record OZ023262.1, read on the forward strand.
GATAATATTTGATTTGATATTTTTATCTAATTCATCGCCATAGTTTAAAGGCGATGTAGTCTGCTATTTTTCCAAGTTCCTATTTGTCGTTCAAGGAATGTGTTATGTCTTAGAATATGTCCAACAGATTTTGTCTTCCTACTCTCAATTTTTTCAGAAAGCCTCTTTTTCATCTCGTCACTTTCAGCACATTTTTATTCATCCCCCTAGTAGCACCAAGGTAACGGAAATTGAGATCGGAACTCGAAATTATGTAATCACCACTAATTCTATAATCTGGTGGTAAAATAACTTTATATTACACATTAATACTAACAAATACGTAATATTCACCACTATTTCAGAGCAACGCAACTTCTTAGCTGTCTTCAAGGTATTGATAACGTCGTCGTAACCAATAGAATGGCTCAAAAGTTCTGGGACCTTAAAGGTAGCAAACACCAGTAGCCAAAATTATGCTATGTTACTGGAATGCCACTTTCAAGTAGCATTAATGGTTGCAGCGATGTAGCCGGCATCTGCATATTACACTCAATAATAACTGAGGAACTTCTTGGGGATATATTCTGGTCGTAGTTACGTTTCCGTTACCTGAAGAGGCAAACGTTACTATTTGTGGCTACCATAAAGTAATAGTAATATTTAAAAGTCGCTATAGAGGATTTTTCACCCTACAGTCCCACTGTGCAAGTATACTAGAGTGTGTAATGTATGTGATCCAATAATGTTATACGTCAATTATATCAGGTCACTTGACCAAAAAGGCAAACTTTACGGACAGACTATAACATTTACAACAAGGTGAGAACTTAAGTACACTTGGAAAAACACAATTCACCACAACACTTTTTTACAGACCTGACGAGCGTTTCACTAACAAAGTTAGCGTCACCATTGGATGAGATACTCTGGAATAGTCTAGCCGAATGACTTTAGATGTGGTATTGTAGAGGCCGATACTTGATGTAAATCCATTGTCAATTTAGATAAACAAACAAAATGATTTACACTATTGTTTTGTATGTATAACTGCAGTTTTGCTGAAGTAGCTTTGTCAAATACAGAATGAAAGTAATATTTCAAGTTTCCAAATATCTACGCCGTGTTGAGTGAACATTTCTAAGAATTGACACGTTTTCGTTTTCTCAGGTAAACAAATAAAGGTATAGTGGCGATATCCACTGGGAACTACCTGTTTTTTTGGGGGCATTTATGACAGATACAGGTCTGTAAACTCCCCTCGCTTAATTACTATTTCATATAAACATGTTTAATAGTGAGCTCTTGTTAGTTTGGTCACCAATCAAACATGTGTGGGATATGATCGGCAATCGACTTTTTTTTTTTTATAATAAAATCACTTTATTTACAAAATAAAATACATATTCTCCAAATAAATTAACAAAAATATAAATATGTCATATTCCATAATCTTACGCTAACCTAATACCTATTTTTACCAGCTAAGCACCATTTTTGGTTTCTGTATTACGGATAGTTTTGCACAATATTATTATTAATTATTATTCATTCTAAATATAATCTAATTTTGCACCTAAATGTTAAGTTTTTCCTTGAAAGTCCTGTACAGATCATATTTTTTATTTCTTAAACAGTTAATGTGGTTTTTTAGTACCTGCATGTATTCCTCTGGTGATGCAGCTCCCAGTTCTGTTGTGAAGACATATCCTATAGTGGTTGCCACTATTATTGTCACTAGGTTTTGCACAGCTTTACTAAAACTTTTTTTAAAAGTTAAATAATCTCCGACGTTGATATCGTTTCTCTGGGTAACAGTTTCAAGGAAATGCTGCATCTTGTTAGTTATTTCAACGACATTCGCGTAACACTCGAACCTATGTAGAAAGGTGTCCTGCTGTGTCTTGCATATGGTGCATTTGTCATCTGTTGCTTTTCCAATTCTCTGTAGGAAACTTTGGGACATGAACGCCCCATGTGCTGCTTTGAACAGTATTTCTTTTTGTTCACTTGATATATATTTGTTGTGTATGCATTTCCATTTAAGAGAGTCTGTATTCAGTGCTTGTGTGTTAGTGTTTTGGAGTATGAGTTGACCATATAAACTTTTTGATGATACCTCAGGTTGGAGCCATTTTTTCTCTATGTAAGCAGCTTCTTGCACAAAACGCTTCATGTGAGGGGCTTGATGCGGTATTCCATTTATGTATGGTGGATTTGTTACCGTAGCCCTGAAATTCATATAATCAAAGGCAGTACTGTTCTCCCTCTTATATTGCATTGTCCGACGTATAAAAAGCGCGTTTGCTTTAATCCGAGCGTCTTGTAACGCTAGACCACCTTGAAGTTTGGGGAGAATCAGAGTCGTTCTTGCAATTCTGTTTGAGGTTCCTGTCCATAAAAAGTACCCACAGATGGTATATATTCGTTTTGCCACCAGCAGAGGTATGGGAAGTACTTGACTCAAGTACCAGATTTTGGATAACCCGTAAGTGTTAACAAAGAAGACCCTTTGTATGATTGTCAATTTCCTGTTTCGGTTGTTAAGTAGCGTGGTGCGCACAAGTGATACTGCCGCTTCCCAGTTGGTTCTTATCATTTCATGTAAATTGTTACTGAATTTAATTCCCAGAATCTTGATACTATCCTCGATTGGAAACCATGTATTCTCAGGTACATGTGTGATACTTCTTTGTCTACCTAGTATCATTCCTTTGGACTTAGTTGGATTTAGGACTGCTGCAGATATTTGGCAAAATGTGTTGACTTTTGCATAGATCATGTTTATTTCCTCATGATTTTTAATGATCAGGTTGATGTCGTCCGCATAAGCATGCACTTCAGTAGTTGGTGATTTTAATAGTTGGATCAGTGGCTCCAAATAAATGATAAATAAACTCATTGATAAGGGACATCCTTGCCTTACAGAACATTTTATCTCTACTCTTGGGCTGCGTCCCCCGTTGATTTGCAGACAGGAAAAACAGTTCGTATACATTTGTCTTATGTTGGTGATAAATCTGTTTGGAAATCCGTATTGTTTTAGTGCCCACCACAAGTACTCATGATTGACTCTATCGAACGCATGGTCCAAGTCCAAGTTTAGGAGGATATAATTCTTGCTATGAATGTTTGCATTTACTACTTCTTCTCTTAGGCTAAGTAGTGTTGAAAAGATGGTTCTGCCTGGAGATGCACACGTTTGTTCATCGCCAACTATTTGGTTTATCAAAGTGCTAAGTCTTGTTTTCATACATCGCATAAATAATTTATAATCTGTGTTGAGTAATGAGATGGGTCTGTACTCACTCAGATTTTTCGGGTTTGCTTGTTTTGGTACAAGGACCATAAGTCCCTCCTTAAAGGCATCTGGCGTGTTCACTCCTTTATTTATCTCGTTCATTATTGTCACTATACTGTCCTTAATTATGTCCCAATATTTTTTGTAAAATTCTACATTGAACCCGTCTGGCCCAGGAGATTTGTTTAATGCACTGTTGTTTATTTCGTTCAGTATTTCCTGTTCTGTTATTTCACAAACTAGCTCGATGCCGTTTCCTGGTTGTAGTTTCTTTTTAAAGTGTTTTTTTAAGACCTGGTTAGCTTGCTCAGTGTTAAATTGTCTTCCTTTATATAAATTTGTAAAATATTGACTTATTATGTTTGGTATTTGCTCTTCATTTTGTGTTGTATTACTTTCTTCCAGGCGAGTTATATTTTTCATTTTCTTTTGTTTTTCTTCACGCATTATGTGATATATTGATGCCTGCTCATCGGGGATATTTTCTTTTAAACGACTTCGGATTTTGCAGCCTTCTAGGAGCTTCCTTTGTTGGTCAGTTATAAGGGCTCTATATTTTTTTATCTCTATGAATGTTGCTGGATCATTTGGGTTCCGTTCCATTATTTCTTTTAAACACTGGTAGTAAAATTCAATGGTTACTCTCTCAGTTTTTTTCTTTATTGAAGCTTGCCATTGAAAGAACGACCTGATTTTTGGTTTTGCGTAGTTGACCCACCATTGTATAACACTTGTGAATTTAGATTTTTGGCGGTTCCAGTATTGCCAGTTTTGTAGAAAAAGTACTTTGACGTTAGGGTCTTCTAGGAGCGTGATATTCAATTTCCAAGGTGTTCGTGCAGTCAGGCATCTACTCTGCGACATTCTTAAACTTACCATAATCGCTCTGTGGTCTGTAAATGGGGCCGGATGAATTGAAGTTGTGCCTACCATCTTTGATATTTCTTGCTTAACGTAAATTCTATCTAGTCTAGAGGCTCCCTTTGTATGAAAGTAGGTATATCCTGGTGTTGTATGTTTAAGTGTCCAGACGTCTACCAGGCTTAAGTGTTTTATGGTGTTTTTCAAAACTGGGCAGATGTTGTCGTATGTGTCATTTGACGCGTCGCTTCTTTCAGTTACACAGTTGAAATCACCAACTAGTATTAGTTTTTTGCCTGGTGTATACAGCCTGGGTAGTTCGCTTATAAAGAACTCTTGCCTGGCTCCCTTGTTTTGACTGCCGCTTGGAGGATATATATTTATTATATTGTGGTTGAATATTGTGACGGCCACACCTCTCGATGACTCTAACATTTTGACCTCATTAAAGGCGATACCATTCCTGATTATTATTGCTGTTCCTCTTCTATTTTCATTTATGTTAACGATTGCTTTATACCCACTAATGAAGGCGAAATCACTGATAGCTACTTCTTGTAGTAAGACAATATCGACTTGATGGAGGTAAATAAAACTTTTAAACATTTGTAATTTTAAGTCTGATGATATACCACACATATTTAGGGAACATATCTGATATGATATCATTTGCTGGTTACACGTTGTGCTGTCGGACATTTTGTGTTTAATTTCACTTTAATATGTTGATTCCTCTGAAGACTCCCTTAATAACGTAACCGGCTTTCTCACTCCAGTTTCGAGTTCGTCATCTTCTTCATCTGCCCAGTTCACTTTCTTTGCATTTGGTTTCACAGTTTCGCTGCCTGAGTCACTGGAGTCAGCTTTTCCTCTCTTCTGGCCTTTTTTTGTAAGACTGTCTTCGTATTCTGTTACGTCATTTTCTGTTGTTTTCTGATGATAAATGTCGGTTTGTGCATCGTCTACAGTATCTTCATTGGTGTCGACTTCTTTTTCTGTCAATGTTTGGATTACTGCTTCTGGTGTAGTGTCCTTTGCGCCGTTTCCTCCAGGTAAATTTGTTTCTAGTCTCTTAGCGACTACATCTTTTTCTAGAGTTTGTCTTACCTCCTTATCGTTTGTATTTTCTGTCTGGTTCCTTTCCTCCGTAATATTTGGTGTTTCACTCTGACCGATAAAAGTGATATCATTGTTCTGCATGGATTCTCTATCAGCGGTATATTGTTGTCTTAAATAGCCGTTTAAGGCTGATGCATAGTTGCGTGTTCTAAGTCTGTATTCTTGAGAAAAGATACAATCTTTTGCCTCGTGTTCTGTAGATGCGCATCGCCTACAGGTTTTCTTTTGACCTAGGTATGTTATCCAAAACTGTGAGCCCGAGATTCGGACATATGATGGGATCGACCTATGTATTTCCATCTTAACAATTTTTATATCATTATAACATGCAAACGGTAGGTTTTTCCAGGAGTCGTTCTTTATTTCTTCCACAACACCATATGAGGATAACGCCTTTTTAATTTCAGAGTCAGGCATTTCAATTGGCATTCTGTGTATCCTTACTATGTTTTTTTGGCTCTCATTGGATAATTTTATTTGGTAAGTTTTTCCATTTGCCCCCGTATACTCTAAATTATTTTCCCATTTTTGGAAAATATCTTCTAAAATTTCTGCGTTCGCAACTTTAATCATTACCTTGTTATTTCCGTGCATTCCAATTGAGATTATATCTTGTACTTGCATCTTCATTTTATCTTGTATAAAAGTATGTGTTTCGTATGCAGATATTTTATATTCCATATTCATAAACTCCAGACTTAAAGTATTCGTTCTCATCTTTACAATTTATTAAAGGCACCTTATCACACGCGATAACAGACGTCTATCAGACGTCCTTACCGTGCCAGAGCACAGCGCGAACTCCCACCGACTGGGTAATTTATTACAACCACCAAATAACCTAGTTGATCTTCGTCGCCGAATTCGAAAATCCTGGAATCACATTCCCCAGGATACCATAAATCATTATTTCAAGCATGCCTCACAGAGTTATCGAATGCGTAGCAAACCGCGGTGGGCCCACTAGTTATCAAAAAACTTTGTTATTCTTTATATTTTAGTTTGAAAATGTAATCATTTTGATTTTGATTAAGCACACATAATGTAGAAATTTTATTAACATTGATCAACTCTTACTGGATGTTCCGATTTTTTTGAAGGTCAGTATATTTCAGCTAAAATCGAATCGACAAAACCAAGAAATTTATTTATTAACGAAGTTAATTTTAGCAAATAGTTACGTTGATTAATTTTTTCCCGTAATATGCTAAAACCTACATTTTCGATAAAATGTATTTGTTAGATTTTATGTAGTATAAAAACATAAGCAAGTGAATCGTAGACGAACGGCGTCGAATGTCTGTGGCATTATTTCGGGCGCCTGCATGACGAATTATGGTTATTTAATTAATCTAATAGGTTAGAGCAAATGACAGTAATTCTCTCTAGAAGCAGATAGACCTAAATCAAGGACTGTCATTATCACTATTTGCTTTTGTTTTCGTTGATCGGCATATTGCGTTTATGCTGGAAAATATTTATAAACTCTGTCTCACGCAGCCCGCTTATATTAATTTACGCATTCGTAGACAGAAATATTTACAACGCACTTTAGTACAAAACATTTCCTAATAAAGACGTCACGTCTTTCTCGAACTTTAAAAAAATTCTTTTAAATAAGCGTAAATTAGGGCCCCTGGAACCCATATTCAGATGTTGTTATCCGATTTTTATTTCTTTTCAAGCTATGTCGTCATAAAAAAGTTGATCTAACCATTGTGTTCCGATAATGACAAATGTGTAAACAAGACCGCATTTGGCTTCTAAACATTTTTTGATTCGTCTATGAAGGAGATCTGTTGCCATTCTAAACGATACACGCTCTTATTTATGTCTGGGGTGGTTGTGGTGGTCCGGTGGTTAATAAACAAGCAGAACATAACAACTAATAAACACTTAAAATATTTGGGAGTTACCCTCAACCGTCGACTTACACACACAAAACACCATACTAAAACACCATACAGAAACTATATGGCCAACTCAGAATGCTGTACCTCTTACTAAACCGAAACAGTAACCTAACTATTGAAAACAAAACAAGTATCTATAAAACAATCATTAGACCAGTCACGACTTATGCAGCTACAATTTGGTGTGGCATTTCAACACCAAAATTTTCAAAACTACAAGTGATTCAAAACAAACGGATGATTTCTTCTAAACAGTATTGAACAGTACAAGTTTAATAATCTACCATTCAGACGAAAGCATAGTAGTAGATAGGGGGACACTTGGGCGCACCCATCAGAGCGTTATGATTGGTCGTGACGTCAGAAGAGTGGTGTGTATGGCCCGTCCCCTTTTGTGACAGTGACAGTTGACAGGTGACAGGTTATAGGAGACAGTTGACAGGTGTGACAGATATCACAAGAGGGCTGCTGGTGTTGGTTCCCGCTGCTTTGTTTGAGGTTAGGTCTCTTATAATTGACACATATAACCCCACGTGCTGGTTTGTGGCTAGGTCTTTAGAAAGAGGTTATGGTATATAGCGCTATTTTGTTGGCAGTTGACAGGTGCTTAACATATCTGGCATTTCAAGCCCCATCAGATTGTTAGGTTAAGTCTGCGGTGACATATAAGCCCCCGAGTGTTGTCAGTTGTTAGGTTATGTCTCTGTTGACACATAAGACCCCCCCCCCATGTGTTGACTTTGAGGTTAGGTCATTTTGGCATATAAGCCTTGACGTGTTGCCATGTTCTTGTTGTTTATCTCTTGTTTGGCGTTTAACAACAAGATGGCTGCTGGTGTTGGCAGTTGTTAGGTTAGGTCTATGTTGACACATATAAGCTTCCACGTGTTGGCAGGTGACAAGTGTGACATATATGATATCTCAAGCCCCATCAGGTTCCCGCTTATTAGGTCAGGTCTCTATTGACCTATGATTGTTTTATAGATAATTGTTTTGTTTTCAGTATTCTAAGTTGGCCGTATAGTTTCTGTATGGTGTTCTCTATGTGTTTTGTGTATGTAAGTCGGCTGTCGAGGGTAACTCCCAAATATTTTACGTGTTGACTAATTGCTATGTTTTGCTTGTTTATTAACCACTGCACCACCCAAACCACCCTGGAAATAAATAAACGCATGTATCATTTGGAATGGCAACGGATCCCCTTCATAGACGAACCAGAAAATGTTTAGAAGCCAATAGCGGTATTGTTTGCACATTTTTTTTATCAGAACACAATAGCTGGATCAACTTTTTATGACGCCATAGCTTGAGATTAAATAATAATCGGATAAAAACATCTGAATTTGGGTTCCAGGGGCTCTAATTTACGCTCATTTAAAACAAATTTTGAAAGTTTTTCTAGAAAATAGTTTCTACGAAAGTGCATGGTAAATATAAGTTGAAAAAGAACCCCTTCACCTAAAAACACGGTAGGTTCTCCTTCCTCTCGTGCATACATACAACTAACTTTAAAGCATAAGCACAAGAAAAATTTCTTGCAACATGTTCAGAACCCTCCTTGGATGCACAAGCCACAAGACAAATTCGTTGCAAACAACCCCCAAGAAAGTTGCCGGACCTGGACGAATATGGGTGTTGTGCGGGGTGGATAGGGTTTAAAGGGGGTATTGCTGCAAAATGTGGAAAACGCATCTTTTCAAAGTCTGACTAAATGGTTTAGCATTTTCCGCTCATATTTCCTCCCCGCCCAGGACCCCTATTCATTCTTGGTCTCTTAACTTTCTTGGGGGTTGTTTGCAACAAATTTGTCTTGTGGCTTGTGCATCCAAGGAGGGTTCTGAACATGTTACTGAAGAAAAATTTGTAAAAATCCTCCGTGCAGTAAACTGTTCATTTACCGAAATTACATTTCACTTCGTCGCCTATAATATCTTTATCAGATAATATCGAATACCGCACTAAAGTAAATAAATTAACTTGCTATTTCACTTCTTTTTATTTTTATATTACATTACAAAAGCTAAGTATAATAAGGGGAGCGCTTAATTAGCATTAAGGCTACATAAACTTAAAAGTAGAGAGGGCATTTAGATCGTGTATAAGTGTGTGCAAACAAAAATGTGTAAAACACATTTATAAAATCTAATAAAAAACTACAGTTTTACAACCTTATTTTAAATAAACCAACAGGAATACGTTTCGCGCCGATTTAGCAATTCGCGACTGTATGAATCTGGCTTTAGTCCAAGACTGCACTGAAATCCGGTCGACGCCGCAAGCAAGCAGCTTGTAAATTAACCTCGATAGGCTTGGACGGTTAACAAACGTAGGTATGCCTAATTTTACGTAGGAGACTGTACCTGTTTGAAACATACAATATGATAAATACAGAACTACGCTTTAAAGTGCCCATACTGTTACTATCACTACATAATGCATTAATTATTTTCCATGCTTATAGAATAATAATAATTGCTATAGGTTCCGTTTTTGTGGCTCAAGTAAAAAACCTTAAAAACCGAGTGTTATCACTGCTTTTTGAATGTGTTTTACAGACATACTTGTTTTATATTTTACGCAAAATTGTATTGTTTTAAGTCATTATCTCACAATTTTCATTTATAACCATCGTCCAATATTTATTTTCAATATTTATATCTATGTTTTAAATATGTTAGCCTACTTTGAAAGTCAGTTGTTAAATGTCAACAAGGCTACATAACAAGCGCAAGCGACGAAGCGTAGAAATAATGCGCTTGTTAAGCTTGAAAGCTACTTGCTGCTGTTAAAGATCAGCGGTGTCGTCTAACGGCAGCCAGCTATCAAGATGCTTGCTGTCGCGTGCTAAAATTTAGTGCTTTTCAAAGCAAACATTGTCCCGGTTATGGAAAGAAATGGCCAGGGCTGACAATTTACAAAATTGTAAGTCGATTCTATACAGTCTCCACCTATAACATTTTGTGTTAACTAGATACTACCTGATTTCGCATCGAGATGGCGTCCCTGTTGTACATTTCACAATGCTCTACATCTTGCAATGATACTTGTAAATTCCATTGTTTAGATTTTTATCCACCATTAATTTAAACAGCACAGCAGTACAAGTAGCATCATCTGCCTTTGTCTAACATTGTAGATATTGAATTGCAGAATCTGAAGTGATGTCATGGATTATTTTAATTTTAATTTTTGGTGCAAAATCAGTGACGTAATTTTTGAGTTATCGGTAGGATACACACACACACACACACACACACACACACACACACACACATATATATATATATATATATATATATATATATATATATATATATATATATATATATATATATATATAAACTTTTTAACTGACCATGGAAGTAGGTTCTAGGGGCCCTAACTCGCGCTCATTTGAAGAAACTTTCCGAAAGTCATTGATACCTCTCTATTAGTGAATTTTCTTAATGAAAATAAAATAAACGGGCTTTGTGAGACAGAGTTTATAAATATTTTCCAGCAAAAACGCAATATGCCGATCAACGAAAACAAAAGCAAATAGTGATAATGACAAACCTTGATTTAGGTCTATCTGTTTCTAGAGATAATTACTGTCATTTGCTCTAACCTATTAGGTTAATTAGCTGGCCATAATTTGTCATGCAGGCGCTCGAAATAATGCCATAGACAATCGACGCCGTTCGTCTACGTTTCACTTGTTTATGCTTTTATACTACATAAAATCTAGCAAATACATTTTATCAAAAATGTAGGTTTTAACATATTACAGCAAAAAAAAAGAATCAACGTAACTCTTTGCCAAAATAAATTTCGTTATTAAATTAATTTCTTGGTTTTGTCAATTCGATTTTAGCTGAAATATACTGACTTTCAAAAAAATCCGAACACCCAGTAAGAGTTGATCAATTTTAATAAAATTTCTAATGTGTGCTTAATCAAAATCAAAATTGGTAAATTTTCAAACTAAAATATTCAAAAATAGCAAAGTTATTTAATAATTAGTGGGCCCCCACGATATCCTATGCATTCGATAACTGTTTGAGGCATGCTTGAAATGATGATTTATGGCATCCTGAGTAATGTCATCGCAGGCTTCTTGAATTCGGTGACGAAGATGAACTAGATTAGTTGGTGATTGAAATAAATTACCTCGTCGATTGCCGATCATATCCCACACATGTTTGATTAGTGACAATTTTGGGGAGAGATAAAGCAATAGAAGCAGGGTCACGTTATTTTCTTGTAAGAATCTTGTAGTAGCTTTTGCTGTATGATGACGTGTTGGAAAATGCGTTGAATTTACCCTCGTAGGCATGGCAGTGCAACCGACTGCAGTACGTTTCGTATATAATGATTTTCATTCCTATTTCTGTCATTAAAAACTAGTGGCCTGCTACTGTATGTTTTCGCACCCCACAGCATCACCCGCCATGTAAGGGCCGTATGCCGTTCCCCAGCAAATTCTTAATTTCTGCATTTTCCACGTAATCGTCTTACTCTTCAGAGAACACAACACGATTGCCTCTGTAGATAATTATTTTTGTTCGAAAAAACTTTTGTGATTTTAGTCAAATTTGTAACCAATTTTTTTAAAGAGACTTGCAGGACTTACATATATCTCTACCAAATTATAACTTTCTAGCTCCATAGAAAATATAAACTTCTTCAAATAATCGCTAACTGGGACTCTAAAACCGATTTCCAAGGTGCATTTAAATTTAAAGAATTAGTTTAATAATATATATTAATAATAGTGTACAATTCTTATGAAAATTCACTACTATAACGCACTTGCTGCGTCCCGAACTTTTTTTAACATAAAAGTTTTGCTCATATCATATCGTTTCTATTTAAGTTTGAAAGAACATTAGGTAAGGTAAATAAGGGAAAGGAATTGGTAGACGCTCAAACATATAAGCCTGTGATATTTTTCAGTTAAAAAAGTTTCGAGTTCTTTGATTTATATATCAAATTGGAACCAACTAATCAAACTAAAAAACGTATGTGTCTTGGAAATTACGAATATTTGTACAAGCAGTTGTGTAACAAAAATGAGTTTTAGTGAATTTTGAAAAAATTTCTTCAAATGAGCGCTAATTAGGCCCCCCAGAAAACATATCCGGGGTCAGTTTCAATTTTTATATGTTTATATATATATATATATATATATATATATATATATATATATATATATATATATATATATATATATATATGGATCACACAGATAACAGATAACTCAAAAAGTAATAAGCCGATTTTGATAAATCTTGCTGAGTGAGTTTCTTTTGTAAGTCGCTTGGACAAGTTGGTTATCCAGGAAATTTCCTGGAAAATTTTGGTTTCTCTTTTAGAAAATTTTTGTATCCCCGCAAATAAGAAAGCTATATGACAACCAAATGTGTTACGAAAGTTAATATTATAAAAAAGTATACTATATACCAAAATATAGTTATCTAAGTTAAAAGAAAAAAAAAGTTATAGACATTTAAAAAACATTTTGTGTGGATAAAAAAATCTATATTATTATTATTATTATTATTATTATTATTATTATTATTATATACTACAAAGATTAAATTTTTGGCGCACAAGAAATAAAGAAAGAAATACCAAATAAGTTACTTTTAAAGTTTTATAGTTTTTCTTTTTAATTTAATTTGAACGTCAAAATTAGCAACTTTTATTCCAACAACCTAAAACCAATAAGGCTTATGTAGAGAAAATGTCTCAAGAAATGTGTTTTACAAAACCTTCAGTTTTAGCTTCAGCCTTCATTGTCCTTTATTTTACTAAAATATTTGCATGAAATTGATTTCAAATACACCCTTTCGCTGATGCTGTGGCAGTAGTTGTAGAATAGAAAAAAAAAATCTGTTTCCTTTTCTAATCCCACAAAAAGTGACGGCAACCAATGTTTAACTTTGTCCAACAACTTTATGCACTAATGGGAACCCCCAAAAACAAAACCTTATATTCTACGTTTTTACTTTAATTTCTCTAATGTCTTATAATTATTTATGGTCCCTTTAGCGTAGAGATTGGGCTCCAATAATAAACAACAAAAGCTAAAGACAAATTCAGTCTCTATGAGAAAACCAATTTCCTTGAACCGATATTCTGTATAACAATGCCACACCAAGGATAATGCTTATTACCTTTATTGGCGTTTTCGAGATTTTACAGAGTCACGTAAGTAATTGCAGCAAATAAAAGAAGATTGCTTGTAGAAAATTTAATAAGATGGTCGGATAGAACACGGTTCAAACATATTTAAAAATATAATTCCTACTATTTTAGCAGCTTATTTTTGATGTTCACAGAAAATATTGAAATAATTTGCAGACGAGAAAGCATTTCGAAATACTTACCAAAGAAGACGTTAAATACGTAGAGTAGCTTTTTCTTTCTAAATTCTGAGATAGGCATGTTTTGCAGCGGAGCCTGAAAAAAGACAATTATGTTATTAATTATCTAGCGCCAGTTTACATGATTATATTTACGGAAAAAAAACAAGACAAAATATACAGGCTTAGTTAGGGATTAAATGAAGTACGTTTGTCGTTTATGGGTAAACTTTTTAAACAAAACGCACATATTATATTATATGGTCACTAGGTGTGTGTATTTAAAAACTGCTTTGGACTGTACCGGGTGGCCAATTAAGCGAGGTAAGCGGCTATATCTCGGAAACTGTATACCATAGAGCTTTGCAGAAAAATATCTTTAGTAAATGTGGCCAAGAGAAATCGTTGGAAATTATTTTCAAGTTCGTCAGATGCCCGCTAGGGGGTGTAACACCAAGAGGAAATGGAAAAGATAGGATATCTCAGTAATATGTCCAAATAGACTGTATTTAAAATACCTTCAAATAAATTTCGTGTGTATCACCAACAATTTCTGTTTTAACTATTTTTCTCTAACTCTTCAGATAAAGTGGTGGGGGTAACGCAAACATTGATTAGGAAAAAATGCAATATCTCGGGATCGCATCATTGGAAAATATTGAACTTAGTGTCATTTAAAAGAGTATTTCTTGCCCTATCAACTGCATTGCAAGCCATGTCTTTGTTATTGTTACTGTAATCACTAGAAGGCGCTTTTTAAAAATTTAACATATTTTATGATTTTTCTCAAGAAACCTAAATACATTGATATAAATATTACTACACAGGTAGAAAGAGGACTAAAGGCCAAAGCAAGTGGTGAAAATCCCAAGTCTCTATCTTTTGTTTAGCCGGAGATATTAATGAAAAACTGATAAAACTGGAATTTAAACAAAACACTTTCAGCATTGGCTAATTTAAAGATTGAAAACATAAATTTTTTAATTTGCAAATATAGTTTTATAGTTTTTTTTGTTAAAAATAAGACTTATTTACGCATTCCTAACGCAATTATAACTTATTCGTTCGGCCCAATAATTATACTCTAAAACCGAAATAGGTAAGCTTTGGAAAAAAGACAAAACTTTAAAGAAACGTCAAATTAGTTACTCTGAGTTCTTTTGTGTATAATTTAAATATAAAAATGTTGTTTACAAATGATGAAGCCGTTGATATGATTGGTGTTTACTTTGAGTGCTTTCAAAATGCGGCAGTTGCTGAAAGAGTGTATGCAATGCGGTATCCGAATCGCCACCATTACAACAGAAGAGTTTTTCCTCACTTGCTGCAAAACTTACGTGAAACTGGAAGCTTAAGCGGACCGGTGCTGCGGAGACGCCGTTTTGCCAGAACTGAAGAAAATATTATCAATGTTTGGGCATATATAGAACTTAATCCTCATGTTAGCACAAGAACATTGCATCTTGACTTGGGAATATCACGGACCACCATCCAAACTATTTTAAAAGAGTATAGGTAAGCTTATTATATCGTGAAATTCAAAATAGTTATTGTTATTTATCTCACAGGGATCATAATGACGGTTGTGAAAATGATCAGACGACAGTCGTATAAATTATGATATGGTAACACGACATGCTACCATAATGATCGTTTATGATCCGAGTAAGATACAAACTTTATCTGCTGGCATTCATTAAAACTTAAGACCCTTAAAAGATTTGGATTTTATTTGCAATACGATGAAACTGACATTTTTTTACTTAATTTTATTGGTGTGAATATAGCGTTTGTTTGTCTTTATTATTGAATTAGTTAGCCAAAGATTCGTGTTTTGTTTCTCGTTGTAGTAGCAGTAGTGCTATAGTGAATCTCATTATCGCACTATGGGCTGTTTACCCAAGCTAGACAGTTGCATCATCAACCACCAAAATCTTCGTATATCAATAACAAGTACGTTTTCTCGAATTTAGTTGATTTTTGGTATATGAGTACTATTTTACTCAAATTCTATTGAAAACATTGAAATTACCGCAACTGTTCAACTTTCAACGTAGTAACAGTTAAGCTTTATGAATTGTTGATGACGTAACTATCTAGTTTAGGTGAACGCCCCTTGTGGTATAATAGCTTTATGTTACTTAAATCCTATAACATAATGCATCTATTATGTCAGCAGATAAACATATTTTTATTACAATGTCCTTTTGAATATATGATACTTATTTTGATTTTTAGACTACACCCTTATCATATTGTTTTGAATCAAGCGCTGAATGAGCAGGATTATGTTCGAAGGCTGGATCATTGCCATTGGCTTTTAGACATGATCAATGAAAATCCTAATTCTTTAACGCCAGTTCTTTGGACGGACGAGGCTACTTTTCATAGCGACGGTAATGTGAATTTGCATAATATGCATTATTGGTCTACTGAGAACCCCCACTGGATGTGAGAAGTTCAACATCAAGGACGTTGGCGTTTTAATGTATGGTGTGGCGTAATAGGAGGTACAATTATTGGACCCTATTTCTTTGATCAGTCTCTTACTTGTAACCTCTTCTTGGAGTTTCTAAGTAATGATTTGCCAGTTTTATTGGAAGATGTGCCCCTTGAAACCAGGCAAACTGTGTTTCTGCAGCTCGATGGTTGTCCAGCACATTTTTCAATTAATGTGAGACGTATCCAGGCCGCTGGATAGGAAGAGGAAGCATATTTCCCCGGCCAGCGAGGTCACCTGACTTAACATGCTTAGACTTTTATTTGTGGGGACGAATAAAAGACCTTGTCTTCCAAACAAAGCCTACGAGCAAGGAATATATGAAGCATAGAGTTCGAAATGCAATTCGTAGTCTGTCAACAGCGGAAGTGGAAGCTGCCGTTTTTTCTAACCGAAATAGGCTCGAGCAGTGTGTAGAACGTGACAGCAGACACCTTGAGCATTTAAGGAGACACTAAAGTGCTTATAGTTTAGAATTACATACAGAGAGAATGAAATATTTTGTTTTAGGTTTCAGTATCAGTTTTTCATTAATATCTCCGGTTAAACAAAAGATAGAGACTTGGGATTTTCACCGCTTGCTTTCGCCTCTAGTCCTCTTTCTATCTATGGAGTAATATTTATATCAATGTATTTAGGTTTCTTGAGAAAAATCATAAAATGTGTTAAATTTTTAAAAAGCGCCATCTAGTAATTAAAGTAACAATAACAAAGACGTGGCTTGCAATGCAGTTGATAGAGAAAGAAATACTCTTTTAAATGACACTAAGTTTAATATTTTCCAATGAGGCGATCCCGAGATATTGCATTTTTTCCTAATCAATGTTTGCCTTACCCCCACCACTTTATCTGAAGAGTTAGAGAAAAATAGTTAAAACAGAAATTGTTGGTGATACACACGAAATTTATTTGAAGGTATTTTAAATACAGTCCAGTTGGACATATTACTGAGATATCCTATTTTTTCCATTTCCTCTTGGTGTTACGTTAAATAATTTCTAACGATTTTTCTTGGCCACATTTACTAAACTTTTTTTCCATGGTGAACAGTTTCCGAGATACAGCCACTTACTTCGCTTAATTGGCCACCCTGTACATAGTGTGCCAAAAATCAGGGCGGTACAAAGTTTGTATTTTTCTATTTTCTAATTCTACGTGTAATTCTATAACTTTCTTGTTATACGTTTGGTATATACGGGTTTACTACGAAATGCGTTGGTGAGATATTTTTCTAGTTATTAACGTATTTCAATGCTGAAAATTTGCATTAATATATAAGACATAACGTTCATTTCATGTAAAATAATTTGGAATCGAGATCACTTTCGGCGTAACTGGAAGTAGCAATCAACTTTGTTAGTTTAAATGGAACATTCTGTATATTTTAACAGATTTGGATTGTACGTGAAATTATGTGTCCATCAACGTCAACTATCTTAATCTACCTTCACTTGTTTCAAAGTTATTGTGATTTTTTAAAATGTTTATTTAATTGCATTGAGATATTGAAGCCATTCCAAGTCATTTCTTTTTCATAATTAAGAAGTAAAATTTTGTTAGTCGCTAATACATATATTAGGTTTGTAGAATGTATAATGATAATTGATCTCATTTATATAGTATGCTCAAAATTTAATGGCGAATCAGCAAAACTTCAAAGATAAAAAAATATAGTTTTTTTTCAAATAGAACACTTTATATATTTTTACATATTTTGATAGAAAATTTAATTTTACACCGACTAGATATAGCATACCCTATGCTCTGCTGTAGTTTTCCTGTTATTAAAGTTTTATTTTTAGAAAGAGAAAGGAGTAGGAGGTTATGGCACTAATAGTGTTGACAGTAATAGTTGTAATGAGTTTGTTATAGCGTAATAAGTGAAAAAGTCTGGACGCAGCAAGTGCGTTATGGTAATGAATTCTCATAGAAATGATCTGGCACCAAATATTTTTTGATCTTTTTTTCCTGTAACATAGAAATCAAAATTTTAGTATATGGTTTTCTTTTAATGTCATAAACTTGTGTACCAAATTTGACTGCCATAGCTTTTTTCTTTGGAGATCTTTTCCGAAAAAAACCCAAAATTTTCCCGGAAAACCTAGTTCGATTTTCCTGGATAACGAACTTATCCAAGCCACTTACAAAAGTGCTAATTTTTATCAACGACCTATTATTTCTTGAGTTGTCGGTGATATATATATATATATATATATATATATATATATATATATATATATATATATATATATATATATATATATATATATATATATATACTTTATTTGTTTGCTGTACGTTTTTGATTTCTTATTGGTTTGCGTGGACTGCAGTTTCGAACCGTCCCGGTTCATCCTCAGCACGCTACTCCAGTAGCTCGAAACAGTCGTTGAACGTGTTTGAAGTGACAATTCTATTAATTCTGTAATGAATTGTTACGTTTACTTTTAATATAATATAAAATATCCGGGGCATAAAGCCAGCGTTAAGTATCATCTAAACAAAGCGTTAGTTAACGTATCTCAGATGGTTCATTGGAGTGCTTGTCTTCTACGCATGCGTCTGCGTTTGTATATGTATGCAAACAATATTGGAGTTAACTGAAAGTAAATACAGGTCAGCATCATTGTTCTTGATCCATTAGCCAATAGGTACAGCAGTATAAAGACGCAGGTTTTTTTTAAAGCATTGTTCCTGTAATTAATTGTAATTTTTAATTGTAAAACCCAAATTAATACACTTGTACTAATAGTAACGTAGATAATAAGATATCTTTACATAAATAATTATTCTAATGTAAAACACAAATCACTAAGTCAAGATTTAAATCTGTGATGAGCACTGATTTGTACACCTGGAGAACCCAAAGCACCATAGCTGGAAGTAAGATATTTAAAAATATTCATCATCTGATGACGCTAACTTGGTCAGTGAAATGATCGTCAGGTTTTTAAAATGCGTTGTGGTGATTTGGGTTCTCCAAATGTACTTGTATAACATAACCATAAAGCTACGATAGACCTGGATCATTACATGAACCCTATTATCCTGTACATTATTAATATATTGTAAAATATTTCTTCTGACAAAATTTGTTGATTTTGAGTTTGAGTCTTCTACGTAGAAGGTTCCGAGATCGATTCCCGCTTGACGAATGTATTTTTTTTTTACTTTGACATTTGGAGAAGAAATAGCGTACAGAGTTCATACGTTTGGAACAAGATCTCATTTTGTTTAGAACGCCTGAATAACTTTGTTACCTTTGAGTCTAAAATTATAGTTTTCAGCAGACATTTTGACTATGTTGATATTGACGAAATCGGTTTGGTTATATTGACTAAAACGAAATCATTCAGGCAATTAATAAAGAAAAATAACTGCTACGTTTAGAATTTGGCAGATATCTTACTTTTCTAAATATGAATCAAGTTTCCTTCTTGTAACTTTAATGAAATTTGTAATACAAGTTTATTTTAAAGAGACTTACACTATCTATAGACATAAAAATTTAACTTTCGAGCTCTATAGAAACTTGAATTTTGGGCATTTTTCTCAAAAGGAGTTAGAACAAAAGATTTTTTGATAATAGAGGGGTATCGATGATAAAACTTTCGAAAGAATTATTCAAATGTGCGCGTCCTAGGACACAAAAAATTGATCTTCAAGGTCTAAAAGTTAAAAGTTTTAATTTTAGTAATATGCCGTATAATAAACGTGCACAATTCTTATAAAAATTCACTACTATAACGCACTTGCTCCGTCCCGATTTTTTTTATAAATTCGTTTTTTCTTGACTGACACCCAGCAAACTTGACCATGCAATTCCACATAATGAAGTTTTTCTATTTTCAACAGTTACCTCATACACAAACTCTGCTGTCATTTGAACACCTTGCTTCTTTCGTGGATGTCTACGGAACATTGACAACGTCTTTGTGCTCACTGATATATATATATATATATATATATATATATATATATATATATATATATATATATATATATATATATATATATATATATATATATATATATATATATATATATATATATATCTTGAACCCGTTGTTTGCCCATTTTACTGCAAAACTTCACAAACGATTTGGTGCAGATTGGAAGCCGTGATGAGCACTGATAAGTACACTTGGAGAATCCAAATCACCACAACACATCTTTTTAAAGACCTGGCGATCGTTTCGCTAACAAAGTTATCGTCATGAGAGAATGAAAAATTCTAAACTGCTTACAACTAAACATCGCCTTTTAGTGAATTTTCTTTAAAAAATTCACTAATGAGGAGACCCCGACTTTTGAATTTTGAAAAAATTTCTTCAAATGAGCGCTAATTAGTCCCCCCAGAACACATATCGGGGATCAGTTTCAATATATATATATATATATATATATATATATATATATATATATATATATATATATATATATATATATATATATATGTATCACACCGATAACTCAAAAAATAATGGGCCGATTTTGATTTAATTTGGTTAATACCTTCCTTTTGGAAATAGCATGGATGAGTTCGTTATCCAGGGAAATCAGCTCAGGTTTTCCCGGAAAATTTTGTGTTTTCTTTCGAAAAAAATTTATATCGCCCGAATTAACAAAGTATTGCTATTTAAAACATTTTAATGAAAATCCACTATCATAACGCACTTGCTGCGTCCAGACTTTTATACTCTATCGTATGAAATCGTTGGATAGGTGCAATTGAGTGGGATGAAAGATCCCCAGACACTTCTGGAATCTTATTTGTTAGGTGATCCAAAGATTAAGTTTAGAAATATAGGCCGGAAATTGCGGGAATTGAGACACAGACTTGGATATTGTTTAGCAACTAATAGTCAACATTTTGAACATCTCATAAAGTAACTAAATCTGGTTTTTACTTGTTTATTATCGTTAATTTTTTGTGTGTTATGTGATATTATGTACATACTTTGAAATTATAATATGAATACCAACATTCCGTTTATGTAGACGAATAAACAACAAACTTACATAATTGAATTTATATCTTAAATGTCTATTAGACTATGAAAAATTTACAGGCGTTCCATTTAAAATAACAAAGCTGGTATTATTTTCCAGCCACCCTGTACAGTTACACATACTTTTTTACTTGCCAAAAATGTATTGAACAAATATATCAATATACTAAGTGTAAAAAAAATATGTTCCGTGGTTTTCGAAATATTAACAATTTTTGAAACTTGTTTTGAACAGCCATTTTTTCAGTAGTGAATAAAGATAGGAAAAAAACTTCAAACACAATTAGACCTTTAATAAGATGTAAATTCAGAAACTCAAAAACATATAAGGTCTTCTATTTGAAATAAAAACGTTCGTATTATTTCTGAGCCAGCCTGTATAGTTACACATACTTTTTTTACTTGTCAACAGAGTATTAAGTTTAGGTACATCAATATACCAAGTGTCAATAAATATGTTTAGTAGTTTTCGAAATATTGGCAATATTTCACATTTTTTTACAACCTGAATTTAATTCTTTTTAATTAAACGAGGAATCTAAATTTCGATGATAACAAGGCCTATAGATAAACGCTTGAATTATAAAGAATTCGGCCCACCTTCTAATTTAGGTGTGGAAAGAAGTAACAAATGCCATAATAAGACACAAAAGCACGTGAATTAAACAGTCTATAAAGGACAAAAGATTCACATAAAAAGCACAGAATACACCGCATTTTTTCTAACATCACATTTAAGACCTAGTGATTTAGACCGCCGCCATAAATGTGGCCAAATAAAATGGAATGAAGTCATAGATGTTTACGGCCCATTTGTAGGAGATGTATAACCATCTATCGGGAAGGTCTGGATATAAAGCTCAGATCACAAACGGGATGAAAGTGGATTGCAGTTTTTATATATATTACAACAAAGACGCAATTCAAAACACTCATGTTTCTCAACCATGTGAACAGCTGTAGACGTTTTCATGGTTGTTGGTTTTACAATAGCATCAGTTCCGATGATTTTCTTTGAATTCTGGATTCTGGGCCTCCTAACACGACTGTTTTTTATATTCTTTTTCCGTAAATTATTTGTTAACGAACTTGCTGCTACGTCATTGCAACCTAAGAGGTACAAATGAAAAAGGTCTGGAGCTAATTCGTTTCGTAAAAAAACTATTAACATCAAGACCAGAAAACATCTATTTTTTTTAATAAAAAATTATATACAGTCAATCGTTTGCAATGTAGGGTAAATACTATAATACTAGCGGTTAGCTATATTAATTTTTCTCACAAGTCGTACTCTTTCAAACTTTTCAGTATGATATCTGGTAGCAAAATTAATTAAAAACTAAAAGTAGGTCTATCACCTTAAAAATTAAGAGAATTTGAAAGTACAGATGTAGAAACTACTTCGCTGGCTCCACAAGTGTGTGGTTTCTTCTCTGTAACCGGTTTAGCAGCTTGACGGCATTATCAGACAGTAGAAAATTGTAAAGCCAGAGAAGTAGTAAATATATATATATATATATATATATATATATATATATATATATATATATATATATATATATATATATATATATATATATACATATATTTAGTATGGAAAGATTTCACCTAGGAATGGCAACAACAATAAAACAATATAAGAAAATAAAAATAAAATATGTTCATCATAAAATAAATGTTGAAAAAGGTTTCCATTTCATTTTTGTGAATTTTCGCAAAAACATTCACCAATGCGGCGATCCCAACTATTGAATTTTGAATTTGAATAAAAATTTCTTCGTATGAGCGCGAATTGGGCTATATATATATATATATATATATATATATATATATATATATATATATATATATATATATATATATATATATATATATGCCAGTCCCAAGCCTGGAGCCTCTTCACTTAAGAGGAAGGAAGGAAGGAAGGAGGAGGGATCGAGGAGTAACACCTCGTAAAAAAACAGAGCATCTGGACCGGATGATAGCACCATATGAGGGCCTCTGCCTAGGGTACAGGCGAAGAACTGTGGGTCAATGGGTAGGGAAATACACGCTATTTTAATCTAGTTAAGAAAGCAGAAGAACCTATAGTGAGGACAAAACTGGTCTCCAAAGTCGAGAGATACAGCCAGTTTATGGGAAGAAAACCCGGAAAAAAAATTACCTGGTCCTCCAGGTTGGGGGTTGAGACGATGGACCTGGAAAATGTGTATCACCAACGACTTATGGGCCAGCCTGTGATTGTAGAAATATTTTTTTAAGATGTAGCTCACGGCACCCTATAATTAATGTATACAATTTTTTTCGTACCTTGTATAATAACGGATATACTAAGCTTTACGAAAATTTGCCAAAGATTATATACCGTTAAACGATAAGCTCTATAACTACCGTCAAAGCATCAGAGAAAGGGTCTATTTAAAATGAATTTTCTGGAAATATTTTAGTAAAATGAAGCAAAATGACGGTTTAGAGAAACTCTTCTTGCGACACATTCTTTGCATAATCCTTATTTGCTTCAGGTTCTTTGCTTAAATGTTGGCAATTTTGACATTTCAAATCTCGACTTTGACGTTTTGAGGAAAACATCAATTTTGTTTTTCTTTAAATGCTATTAGTGAAGTTTTGTAGAAAAAATTCACTAATGGGGAGATCCCAACTTTTGTATTTAAAAATTTTTTTTGCAAATGAGCGCGAACTAGGACTCCTAGAACCCATATCCGGGGTCACTTTTAATTTTTATATGTTTATATATATATATATATATATATATATATATATATATATATATATATATATATATATATGTATGTATCACACAGATAACTCAAAAAATAATGGGCCGATTTTGATAAAATTTGGCACGTACCTTTCTTTTGTAAATGGCTTGCATAAGTTCGTTAGTCAGGAAAATCGGTCCAGGTTTTCCGGGAAAATTTTGAGTTTTCATTCCAAAAAAATTCTTATCTCAAAAAATAATGGGCCGATTTTGATAAAAATTGGCATGTACCTTTCTTTTGTAAATGGCTTGGATAAGTCGTTAGTCAGGAAAATCGGACGAGGTTTTCCGGGAAAATGTTGAGTTTTCATTCCAAAAAAATTCTTATCTCAAAAAATAATGGGCCGATTTTAATAAAATTTGGATATGTACCTTCCTTTTGTAAATGGCTTTGACAAGTTTGTTAGTCAAAAAAATCGGACGAGGTTTTCCGGAAAGATTTTTAGTTTTCATTCGAAAAAAATTTTTATCTCAAAGAATAATGGACCGATTTTGATAAAATTTGGCATGTACCTTCCTTTTGTAAATAGCTTGGATTAGTTCGTTAATCAGAAAAATCGGACGAGGTTTTCCGAAAAAATTTTGAGTTTTCATTTGAAAAAAAAAATTTATCTTAAAAAATAAAAAATCTATGATAAGCAAATTTGGTAGGTAGGTTTACGATATAAAAAGTAAACTATACACAAAAATTTAGATTTTTATATTACAAGAAAAAAAGTTATAATAAAATATTTTGTGCCAGATCATTTCTATGAAAATTCACTACCATAACGCACTTGCTGCGTCCAGGCTTTTTTTGTTTTTTAACTTACAGAGCTAAATTTTGGTATGTAATTTACTTTCAACAATATACACCCGCTTCCCAAATTTGATTGCCCTTACTTTGTAATTTCCGGAGATGTAATTTTTTTCCGAAAGATATATATATATATATATATATATATATATATATATATATATATATATATATATATATATATATATATATATATATATATAAACATATAAAAAATTAAACTGACCCTGGCTATGGGTTGTAGAGGTCCTAGTTCGCGCTCATTTCAAGAAATTTTTTAAAATTAAAAATTCGGGATCTCCTCATTAGTGAATTTTTAAATGAGAATTCACTAACAGTAAAAACAGGACCTATTAAGGTACCACTAGTTTAGTTATATCTCCAAGATTTTCTTGACAAACCAGCCACAGAATTTTACAAGAGTGTCGTCAGCAACTCAATTATAGAGAAGTTATATTTTCTGTAAAACAGTAATAACTTTCTTGTTTGATTCACCCCCTGACAGCTGGTAAACTGACTCAAGTGCACAAAGAGTTGGGGATTGCACATCAACATTTCCTTAGAACGGAATTACCGAACCATCTAAAATTTTCCTTTGATGCAGCCAACCGAGCATCAAAGTAAATAATAATATTTGATCATAGAGTAGTAAAATTTTATTCCTATCTGATCATAGCTGTCTAGTTTCAAAGGCTGTGCCTAGAATCAAGAGTAGAGTCGTAATATCAGTTTACAGTGTTGAGGTAATTAACTGATCCCCTGTTTGTGTATTTAAGCTGATATTGAAAATAGGATTCAGAGCTTTACGTTTATGGTTCAATAGTAAATCGGGTATAGGCAATGCGATTCAGTAATGATGCTGGTATTATTGCTGCTGTTATCTATTTGTTAGCGGAGAATTTACAGC
Organism: Tillus elongatus; assembly: GCA_964006375.1. NCBI lineage: Eukaryota > Metazoa > Arthropoda > Insecta > Coleoptera > Cleridae > Tillus > Tillus elongatus. The sequence goes on from OZ023262.1 coordinate 275,107,435, forward strand.
ATTGTAAAATGAAATGCTTTGTATCCTAGTTTGCAGTTTAATTTTTAAAGAGAATATGTGTATTGTTAGACAGATATATCTATTTAAATGTGCGCTGTTAGTTTTTATGACACATTTTATGCAAATCATATATACTGTGTCATTAAAATGAGAATTTTATTATTTTGTCATAAAATATCTATGTCAGCGCATTTATATTTGCTATTGTAACTTTATTAAAAAAAAACAGATAGTTTTATGTCTTCCTTCCTTGAATGACGTATATATTCTGTGCTCATGGTCAATAGCCTTTGAGGCTGGCATACTGCACCCATTCGCCATCTTGCTCAATGGTTATTAATTCAGGCTGCAATGGGTATCAAAAATAGTTAGTTTTCAATACGTTAGAATTAATACGTATTTACATGTCGTTTTTAAGAACTAAGTGTTAATTTTGCAAATCTGACGCTGTAATTACATTTTTAGAGGTGCTTGTTCATGTATATGTATTTACTCTATCTTTAGTGCCTTAAAGCTTGGATGTGAGACAACAAAATGTAATGCATTGTCTTTCTCTGTCCTGACAGTCCACTAATAGTTCAGTTATCGGTAAGCTATTAATTTTTTTAGTGAAATTTGTTAAAAATAGTTACAAATGTTCACAGAGTTCTTGACAGAGCATTATTTCTACACTCCGTGGCTTGCCCTTGTTATGTAGCGTTTACAACTGACTTTGAACTAATCTAACATATTTAAAATATGGATATAAATATTAAGTATTGAAAATAAATACTGGACAATGGTTATAAATGAAAATTGTGAGTTAATGACTTTCTTTAACCTTCATCTCGTACATAGAAAATTTAAGGTAAATGAAACTACATAATGTTCTGCAGTAGTTTAAAGTATACCGACAAACAGTTGTTCAGCGTAAATGGACATAATCCTAATTTCAAAATTTTGTATTGTTTATATTTATTTATTGTATTTTCAAAAAGTATGAATACAGCAATAGTAAATAAGTGTTGAAAAGAGTTTATCTGCAGCAAGTGCGTTATGGTAGCGAATTTTCGCAAAAGTATTCCAAATGGTGATAGTTCAATTTCCCATTAAACTAGAATCTTCAGTTTTGATACATACTAAAACCTATATAAAACCAGCGTGGGTGTTAAATTTAAAAAATAACACAATAAGCTTCACAGGCAACGACAAATTTGTTTTAGAAAACCATTTTTGTTATTTTGTTTGCAGAAACTAGTTCGATTGAGTTGACTAAAACGGATCATCCAAGCGACTAATAAGGAAAAATACCTGCAAATAGAATTAAAGTTTTGGTAAATTTGTAGATTAGCATACGGGGGCTTTATACAAAAAATTCAAAAACATGCTTAGATCTCTTTCTGGATGCACAAACTACAAGAAATCTTTCTTGCAAACAGGCCCCAAGAAAGTTACGGGGAAGAAGTTAAAAAGGAAATGTTAGCGGAAAGTGCGAAAAACTCAGATTAGTTGGACCTCTATAAGCTACCTTTATCCCATTTTGCAGGTATACCTCCTTAAAATTTTGTTTATCCCGCCCAGAACCCCTATTCACCGCAGTTCCCGTAACTTTCTTGGTGGTTGTACCAATAATTTTTTCCTGTTTACATTGTTCTTGTTTATGCATTGAGGGTGATTCTAGGCATACAGAAGGGGAAGAAGAATCCCTGCGACGAAGCAGCGAACCAATATTTTCAATTTATGTTTAAATTATTGTTACCTCATTTCATTTGTTTAAAATATTTTCCCAAAAATGAATTTAAGGTTGCCTTGTTTGCCAGTCTCACATACAGAGCTAAAATATATTATCATTTTCAAAAAGTAAGGATACAGCAACAGTAAATAAGTGTTGAAAAGAGTCTGGGTGCAGCAAGTACGTTATGGTAGATAATTTTCGTAAAAATATTTCAAATCCGAGAACTGAATTTCCTATTAAGCCAGAATCTTCAATCTTGAACCATAGTAACACCTATGTAAACAGAGCGTGGGTACAAAATTAAAGAAATATAACATAATGAGCTTCGCAGATAACTAAAAGTTGGCTTTTAAAAATTTTTGTTGTTGTTTTGTTTGCAAAAACTAGTTCGACTGGGTAGACTAAAACAAAACCATCCAAGCAATTAAAAGGAAAATACCTGCCATACTTATGATTTGGCAGGTACATTCGCGTTGTAAATAATTAATTTTTTTCTAGAAAACTTTCGGGACCTTAATGAAATTGGTAACACAGTTTTTTTAAAGAGACTTTCTGTACTTACATATATCTCTACCAAATTATAATTTTTTAGCCCCATGGAAAATATAAACTTCTTCAAATGATCACTAACTGGGACCTTAACAACCGGTCTCTCAGGTCCATTTAAATTTTAAAAATTAGTTTTAATAATATACCTTACTAATAGTGTACAATGTTTATGAAAATTCACTACTAACTATAATGCACATGCTTCGTCCCGAACATTTTAGTGAATTTTCTTAAAAAAAATTCACTAATGAGGAGATCTCGACTTTTGAATTTTGAAAAAATTTCTTCAAATGAGCGCTATTTAGGACCCCTGGAACCCAAATCCGAGGTCGGTTTCAGACTTTATATGTTTATATATATATATATATATATATATATATATATATATATATATATATATATATATATATATATATATATATATATATATATATATATATATATATATATATATATATATATATATATATATATGTTTATATATTTATGTGTCACACCTATAACTAAAAAAATAATGGACCGATTTTGATAAAATTTGGTGAGTACCTTCCTTTCGCGAGTGGCTTGGATAAGTTCGTTATCCAGGAAAATCCGCCGAGGTTTTCCCGGAAAATTTTGTGTTTTTTTTCGAAAAAAATCGAAAAAAATTTATATCTCCGGAATTAACAAAGTAAGGGCAACTAAATTTGGTATACGGGTTTATATAGTTATATGTAAGCTACCTACCAAAATTTAGCGCTGTCGGTTAAAGGACAAAAAAGTTACATGCATTTAAAGAAAAATAAATTTGGGTTTTCCTCAAAACGTCAAAGTCGCGATTTTAAACATCAAAATTGTTAATATTTAGGCAATGAACCTGAAATTAATATGATCTATAAAAGGAAAATGTCTCAAGAATAATGTTTTACAAAGCCTGAGCTCTTAGTTTCAATCGTCATTGTCCTTTATTTTACTAAAATATTCCCAGAAAATTCATTTCAAATAGACCCTTTCTCTGATACTTTAGCAGTAGTGTTGGCTATAGAGTTTATCGTTTAATGGTATATCATTTTTGTCGAATTATCTTAAAAAATCATTAAAGCGCAATATTTCCGTTATTATTCAAGTTACGAAAAAAAGTTGTATACATTAATTGTAGGGTGTCTTAAGCTACATCTTAAAAAATATTTCCACAATTACAGGGTGGCCCATAAGTCGTTGGTGATTCAAATTTTCTTTTTTTTTTTAGTGAATTTTTTTAATCGAACACGCCCTATGTTATTGCATTTTTGTATTTTCCATCGAAATATAATACATCTTTGTAAGAAAAGACATTCGGGACGCAGCAAGTGCGTTATGGTAGCGAAGGTTGACCAGAAAACCAGTTTTTTCGGGAAAAATTTAAGTTTACTTTCGGAAATTTTTGTACATTTTCAAACAATAAAGTTATTCTGATGAAATATGGTACATTGTTTCTAATATATAAATTATACTGGTAACCAAATTTGGTGCCTGTTTTCTTAAAAAAACATTTTTGCTATTAGAAACATTTTTATGAAAATTCACTACCATAACGCACTTGCTGAGTCCAGAGTTTTTCAAAATCAATTGTTGCTGCCAGAAAGCCCAGCCTTCTGAGTTATTAGCTGAAAAAATGATTAATTTCCGTATTTTAAGTCTCTTCAAAGCGAAGAAGCACAAAGTGTCATGCACCATTGTAATCTGAATTTCATGCTTCTTTTGATGACGTAAAAATCCAATATGGCGCCCATAACAAAAATAAAAGGTGAGTATCGCGACTAAAAATTTAGAGGACCTAGAAACATTTTGAAAACGGTAGTAGATAGCTCGTATATAGTTATATCAAAGTGTAAAACTTTCTTCCTTTGCCTTCAATATTAAACGAAATACAACAAAATGTTCGGAATGTAGCAAGTGCATTATAGTAGTGAATTTTCATAAGAATCGTACACAAGTTATATTATTAAAACTTTAAATTTAAATGGACCTGAGAGAATGGCTTTAGAGGTCCTAGTTAGCGATTATTTAAACAAGTTTCTATTTTCTATGGAGCGAGAAAATTATAGTTTGGTAGAAATATATGTAAGTACTCGAAGTCTCTTTAAAAAAATTGTGTTACAAATTTGTAACACAATTTACCTGCCAAATCATAAATATGGCAGGTATTTTCCTCTTAATTGCTTGGATGGTTTTGTTTTAGTCAACCCAATCGAACTTGTTTTTGTAAACAAAACAACAAAAAATGTTTTTTAAAACCAACTTGTAGTTAGCCGCAAAGCCCATTATGTTGTTTTTCTTTAATTTAGTACCCAGGCTGCGTTTACATAGGTGTTACTATGGTTCAAGATTGAAGATTCTAGCTGATTAGGAAATTGAGTTATCGGATTTCGAACATTTTTACAAAAACTCTCTACCATAATGTGTTTACTGCACCCAGACCTTTTTCATCACTTATTTACTGTTGCTGTATCCACACTTTTTGAAAATAATGAAATATTGTAGCTCTCTACGTAATATTGACAAACAAGGCAACCTACATTTTATTTTTGCAAAAATATTTTAATCAAATAAAATGGGGTAACAACTTAAACATAAATTGAAAATATTGGTTCGCTGCTTTGTCGTAGAGGATTCCCTTCCCCTTCTGCATGCATACAACCACCCTCAATGCATAAACAAGAACAATGTAAACAAGAAAAGTTTCTTGGGAACAACCCGCAAGAAAGTTATGGGACCTACGGTAAATATAGGGGTTCTGGGCGGGATAAACAGAATTTTAAGGAGGTACAGCTGCAAAATGGGATAAAGCCAGCTTATAGAGGTCCAACTAAGCTGTGTTTTCGCACTTTTCGCTCACATTTACTTTTTATCTTCTTCCCCGCCCAACACCCCTATTCACTCATGGTACGGTAGCTTCCTTGGGACTGTTTGCAAGAAATATTTCTTGTAGTTTGTGCATCCAGAAGGAGATTTAAGCATGTTTCTGAATTTTTTTTCTAAAAAGCCCCCGTGTGCTAATATGCAAATTTACCGAAAATTTAATTTTTATTTACAAAACGAATGTACCTGCCCAATTATAAACGTGGCAGGTATTTTTCATTATTAGTCGCTTATATGATCCGTTTTAGTCAACGCAATCGAACCACTTTCTGCAAACAAAATAACAAAAATGGTTTACTAAAACAAATTTGTCGTTGCCTGTGAAGCTCGTTGTGTTATTTTTTAAATTTAGTACCCACGCTGCTTTTATATAGGTTTTGGTATATATCAAAACTAAAGATTCTACTTTAATGGGAAAGTGAATTATCACCATTTGAAGTATTTTTACGAAAATTAGCTACCATAACGCACTTCCTGCACCTAAACTCTGCTAAACACTTATTTTCTATTGGCGTGTCCATACTTTTTGAAAATCAAATAAATAAATATAAACAATACAAAATTTTGTAAATAAAATTTTAATAATGTACCCTGAACATCTGTATAATTTAAAATAAAATAGGTATAATTTAAACTACTGCATGATATTATGTAGCTTCATTTACCTCAAATTTTCCATATACGACATGAAGAGTAGATAATAATGAAAATTCACCAAAAACTAAAAGTAAACAATAAGTACTTTATTCCAAGATTCTAAAGCATTAGCTGAGTCTTATTATTTGTTTATGACGTCTGTAAATAAAGAAGAAAAAGATAACCTTGAATTTGACTCTCCCCCCACTGTCATTTTGCAAAATAATAAATGACAATGACAAATAGCTAACTGGCGTTGTCAGATTTAACTAGGAGAAGGCGATGGGTTTTAAATACCTTGAAGAATGGGAAGCTTAATATTTTTATATAATAAAACGTTGTTCTAGTTTGCCTGTAAACAAATTGAATAACTTCAATTACAATTTTTATTTATTACTTAATGTTTTCCTGATGTCTTCAAATTCGGATGACAGTTTTGGCAAATGGCAACCCCGCTGATTATTTATTGTGACATATTCCTGTATCCTGTTCGTTTGACGTTTAATTTGGAGCATTTTTTTGCAAAAGCAGCGTAACCCTGATATATCTGTCTGACCTTGTCTAACATTATAGGCACCCATTCAGAGGTAATTTCAGGTTATATCGTAAATTATTTATTTATTATTTGGTTATAACTCATAAATTTCTGAACGGATTAAGTTTGAATTTAGTAGAGAGGACCAATGATATCATATCTACGTTCGTGTAAAGTTTTAGTTTCATACTTTTAGTAATTTAAAAGATATTGCGTTTTCAAACAGTTTTTAACATTTTTCTCTGAAAGTATGTGTCAAAACTGTCTAACGAACTCATCCAAGCTATTAACAAAATGAAGGGAATTGCCAAATTTGATTTCGATTGGTAAAGTATTTTTTAAGTTATTGGTTATATATATATATATATATATATATATATATATATATATATATATATATATATATATATATATATATATATATATATATATATATATATATATATATATATATATAAACTTTTCAACTGACCTTGGATTTGGCCTCTAGGGGCCCTAATTCGCGCTCATTTGAAGAAATTTTCAAAAAATCTTACCATCGATACCGCTCTATTAGTGAATCTTTTTAATGAAAATTCACCAAAAAGAATAAATTCGAATTTTTCAGGTATTTTAAGGATATTTCAGAAACGGCAAAAGCCAGCGCCGAATTCTTTTCAGATTACTAATAAGCCTGACAGTAGGCAACTTTTTTCTAAGTTACACGATGTCGTAGCTTCTTTACTTTACGAGATCTCAATTGTGGGCATTGAAATAGTTGTAACCCTGTATAGTTGTCATGAGTGCATATAGATATATTCAATTTTTCCTGCCTGATGATGCCGTAAAAGGCAAAGCGATGACAGAAAAGAAAACAAACGTTTTTGAAACCAAAGCAAAAGTGTTTACATACATATTTGTGATGGAACGGGTTTACGAATTAATAGCAACAACAATCAGCACGTATAATTATTATTTGCTATGTTCAAAATATATTATTCAGGATTATTTCAACCAAGCGTGAATTTAAAAAAGTCCGCTTTTTGATTGGGCGAGTGTGGTTATAGCTAATATTTTTAACTACCTAATGTCTAATCATGCAAAAATTTAACAGAAATGTAAAATTCTTTGGCAGACTAATCAAATTTCTAAATTACAAATTAAAAAATAACCACCTAAACTTGTTTCACCGCTGAAATCGCACTTGTTCAGGTCCACATGTGCCAAAAAATAATAGCTACTCTTCTTTTATTAACTGCAAGCACAGCAATTTTTTACAGCACTTACTTCAATGTGCGTTTGAATTCACAGTTTGAGTGATGTCTGTGAATATGCATCGAGAACGCTGCAGTCAGCTCTTGGCATAAAGGGTTGGCTAATGCATACCAATGTTCCACTGCTGAAAAGGCACCATGCCAATTTAATTTTTCAAGCTTGCATTGAAGTATCAAACATGATTTGCGCACTTTACAGAGACAGCGTGATGTTGTTGAAAGCTTGAGTTAAATTGTTTTTATTTCTAATAATTCCTTCCTCGCTGTTACTAATTTACCAATTTGTCGTATGAAAGAGCTTGCGGTTGTACATGCATAGCACAAGATTTATACATAAATTATTTATTTACATCAAAAATGTTAAATACACTTGTACCGATATGGCGATGAAGCATCTTGGCTGTTTTCTTTCTGTTTTTTTAACGTCGGCCTATTTCCGCGATTACGGCCAATCACCGCCGCCAGGGAGCAGTTTCACCTCACTATCCTGGAAACTTTGCCCAACCCCTGCTTTTCTGTAAGGATGGTAGAGATCTTTAATGTGCCCAACTTTGCATGGACATGGGACCGACGTCTTTACGCCCCCACCGAAGGGCGGAACGTGCAGACATTCAACTTGCTCAAATACAGTGCCGTAACCTCGGTTGATGTTAATTTATTGATTACAGTTTGTACTGAAAAAGAGAAAGGGAAACCCTGGGAATTGAAACCGGTTCCCTAAGGTTCAGAGGCATACGTTCTTACCCCTGGACCACCGAGGCCTTAATCCTTAATCTTGGCTGTACAGGTATATGTTGAGAATCAATCGCCTATTTCTTATGCTTTTCTAGTGCATTTTCAAATTCACTAATGAGGAGATCCCGACTTTTCTTCAAATGGGCGCAAACTAGGCCGCCTAGAACCCATATCCAGGGTCACTTTCAATTTTTATAAGTTTATATATATATATATATATATATATATATATATATATATATATATATATATATATATATATATAATGGGCCGATTTTGATCAAATTTGGTACATACCTTCCTTATGCAAATGGCTTGGACAAATTCGTTGGCCTGGAAAATCCGCCTAAGTTTTCCCGGAAAATTTGGTGTTTTCTTTCTAAAAAAATTTATATCCCCTAAAATAACACAGTAAGGGCAACCAAATTTGATACGCTCTTTTCCGTTGTAAAGAGCATGTATGTATGTACCAAAATTCAAATCTCTATGTTAAAAGACATAAGAGTTAGAGGTAAATTAATTTTTAATTAATTAAATCTGATGAGACAAAGTTAAAACGTCAAAATTAATAATTATGGCAGGTGTAGGTACGAACGTGAGTGAAAAATACTAACAAGCTCCTAGATATGTGTCTAAGTCGTTATTTTCCTTCAGTTCGTTCTATATGAGCAAAAAATCCATTGTAAATAAAAAATGTTTGGTGAAAATAGAAAAGACGTTAATCCAATTAACGTACTACTGGATATACCTGCCAGTCTTCCATATCGAGCGTGGCCCAGTCCGTTAAGTCCTGTATATCTGCAGACGTCGTGTCCCACATAACGAGTTCTAATCCTAGTTAGTGACTTCACTTTTTATATTTTTTTAATCTCCTTTCACTTTATCGTTATCTGATCAGATTGTTGTTATTCCGCTGAATTTTTAGCGAGTTTTTGTAAAAAAAACAAATTAATAGAGAAAAGATGAAATCTTTTAAAACTTAATTCAACTTGAGTGTAATATCTGGTTGTTTGTTTTTGCCCTAAGTTATTGCAACCGTTCTATTTTAAATACAGTCGTAGACTTTCCCGTGGCTTCACAAGTGCTTGTTTTAGTGAATTTTCTTTAAAAAATTCACTAATGAGGAGAACCGACTTTTGAATTTAGAAAAGATTTCTTCAAATGAGAGCAAACTAGGCCCCCTAGAACCCATATCCAGGGTCAGTATCAATTTATATATATATATATATATATATATATATATATATATATATATATATATATATATATATATATATATATATGTATATATATAATATGTATCACGGCGATGCCTTAAAAGATAATGGGGCCATTTTGATCAAATTTTCTGAGTACCTTCTTTTTGTAAGTGGCTTGGATAAGTTCCTTAGTCAGGAAAACTGGCCCAGGTTTTCCCGGAAAATTTTGTGTTTTCTTTCGGGCAAACTTTATATATTCAGAAATAACAAAGTAAGGCCAACCACATTTGGTACGCGTATTTGTATTATAAAGGGTGCGCTATTTACCAAAATTTAGGTCTGTAGGTTTAAAGAAGAAAAAGTAATAGGCATCTAAAGAAAAAAACTTGAGGTTTTCCTCAAAACCTTAGAGTGGCGATTTGAAATGTCAAAATTGGCAACATTTAAGCAATGAACCTGAAAGAAATACGGATTATGTAAAGATTATTCTGTAAATCCTTAAGGTTTAGCTTCAACCACCATTGCCCTTCAGTTTACTAAAATATTTCCAAAAAATTCATTTCAACTAGATCCTTTCTCTAATGGCAGTAGTTTTAGTGAAGTTTATCGTTTAACGGTCTATAATTTTAGCTAATTTTCGTAGAAAAATTCGTCAATGAGGAGACCGCGATTTTTGAATTCTAAAAAGATTTCTTCAAATGAGTGTAAACTAGTCCCCCTATAATCCATATCCGGGTTTACTTTCTGTTTACCTATACACAGGGTGACGCATTTCTACAGTAAAGCTCAATATAATTGTTATTATGCAAGATACGAGAAAAAATTGTATGCATTGTCTTGAGCTGCATCCTATAAAATTATTTTGACAATCATAAGGTGGCCCATAAGTCGTTGATGTTACCTACATTTTTTTTAACATTCCTTATTGAATTTTTGCATTTTCATCGAAATATGATGCATCTTTGTAAAAAAAATCGAGACGCGGTCAGCGCGTTTTGGTAGCGAATTTTCATTAAATGCTTTAAAATTCAATAACTCAATTTGCTACGGAAAATGTTTATATATTTTCAAACAATAAGTTATTTTGATAAAATATGGTACATTTTTTCTACTATATAGGTTATCCCAGTGACAAAATTGATGCCTGCTTGCATTAAAGGGACATATTTGCTATTAAAAATATTTTTATGAAAATTCACTTCCATAACGCACTTACTGCGTCCAGACTTTTTATTAATCTCCTCACTCTCCTTATAATTTTTATTTATTAATCAAAGCAGTATTCTTCATTTAACATTGTCATGTGCTTTTTTCAGGTATATCAACGCAACAAAAATGTATATTTATTTTCCTTAAGCGTCCTTCTACCTATTGAGTGCCAGCACCGCTTCTCTAGCTCCTTGGTTAAACCTAATTCTAAACTAATCTTTATTTAGGGAATTATCAATTTTGATTTTATTCTTTATTGTTTAATTAAATATCGTCAATACGTGTGGAATTATGGTATCGGTGACAGAAAAAAAAATCACTTCAACATTGTAAAAAATGTCAAACATATAGAAAACATAATTTGGGAGCGAATGTTTGTCTGTCAGTCTGTCGGTATGTCGGTCTGTCGTTCCGTCTGTCTGTCGGGTTCTTTGTCTGTCGGCCTGTATGCCTGCCTGTTAGTAGCAACGATAACTTTAGAACGAACTGAGATATCATCTTCAAATTTGGTATACAGTTAGCACCTCGAACGGTTCGGACTGCTTCTGGGTTATATCGCTCCAGGGGTAGGGGATGAGTGCGAGGGTGATTTGGTGAAAATTCGCATTTTTTCGTTATAACGTGAGTGATATAACGTTTGAGGGTTTGTTTATTAGAACACTTTTAGTTTCTGCAAACATCTGGTATTCTTTGCTGAAATTAAATTAGGGGTAGAATTTGTGGGGGTGGAATATCGGTGACAGAAATTTCGATTTTTTTTGTGCTAAAATTGCGTAAATAGTCTCAAAACCCTACAGTCAAGTTTTCCATATGAAAACTTGATTGTGGAACGAACATTTTTTGTCGGTCGGTCATTCATAATTTTTTTGTAATCAAGTCATGGACCCTAAATTAAATTCATCAGAATGTCTTTCTGAGGAGAGCAAATTATCACAGCTATGTGACAGTTATGCTTCATCACTTTTTTCAGTTTGATTAGAATCTTCACTACACGTTTTTGTAGACTCATGATCCTATGCTGGTTGCAATTTCGCGTGTTCATTATTCTGGAATAGTGATACCGCTACTCTTTAAAAGTTCACTGAGCAGTTCTCCCGTTTGTAAAACTTTCCGATAAGTAAAAAAAATCTGGACGCGGCAAAGGCGCTATGCTAGCCAATGTTCATGAAAATGTTTTTAATAGCATGGCTAGGTATATTCTCACCATAATTAGAACCGCAGACCGGTTTCGCTTTAATTAGAGCTCATCAGTACGGTATACTAATTACAGCGGAAACGCACTTATAAAGTAATACGGCTATGGTAGCCAGCATCCTAGAACATTGCGAGACGACAGGGTCGGCATCTCGGTGCGGAACCAGGTAGTATGTTGCCACGATAGCTCCAAATAACACAAAATATTATAAAATAGAGACTGTGTACAACCAACTAACAATTTTGTAAGTTGTCAGCCCTGGCCTATTTCTTCCCTAATATAGGGACAATGTATGTGAGGCTAGATGTATTCTCACCATAAGTAGAACCGCAGACCGGTTTCGTTCTAATTAGAGCTCATCAGTACGATATATTAATTACAGCGAGAACACACCTATAAAGTAATACGGCTATGGTAGCCAGCCTCCTAGAACATTGTTAGATGTACGACGGAATTTTGGTGCGGAACCAGGTAGTATGTTGTAGCGAGTAGCGAGTTGCGTTCTCGCTGTAATTAGCATACCGTACTGATGAGCTCTAATTAGAGCAAAACCGGGGTTGCGGTTCTAATTATGGTGAGAATACATCTAGCCTTACATACATTGTCCCTGTATTAGGGAAGAAATGGGCCAAGCCTGACAAATTATAAAATTGTTAGTTGGTTGTACACAGTCTCTATTTTATAACATTTTATGTTATTTGGAGCTATCGTCATAACCTACTACCTGGTTCCACACCGAGATGGCTACCCTGTCGTATATCTAAATATGTCTTATTTTAATGAAAGCAGGTATCAAATTTGGTTACCGGTATAACCTATATGTAGTAGAAACAATGTACTATATTTCATCAGAATAATTTTATTCTTGGGAAAAGGACAAAAATGTTTCAAAAATAAACTTCCCGAAAAAACTGGTCCAATTTTTTAAGTCAGCAAATCTCTTTAGACTATTTACTCACCTGCCAAGAGATAATTATTCACAAAAAACTTTTTAACGGAACTTCCAAAAACAATTTTTGCATATCAAACAATGTTGTTTATGAAAATCCGCAAACATTTTTTTTACAAAAGCATTACATTAAACATTCATTATTAATTTTCTAAATTTCAAAAAAAAATCTTACAAAAAATGATTTCTACAGAAATCTCAATTATATATCTAATCTGTAATTCGTTCATTTAGTGTTTGATTTTTTTGCTGCGGTTTGGTTTAAACCATTCGCACATTTTCTTTAATTATACTATTTAATTAATTTTACCGTGTGTGAGTGTCTGTTTATCTGTAATTAAAATTGAGAAAAAGAAAATGTAATGTTTTTTTGTAACTTTTTAAGTCAATTGGAACCAGTGGAAGTGAAGAAAAATTTAAGCGGAAAATTACACATATTTTTATGTCAGAAGTTGCCAATAATAACAATGTTACGTTTTTGAGTCTGTCACTTTGAAGTACTTATATATTATGAAAGTGAAAACATAGAGAATCTTTTTTGTACCAAAGTTAACTAAGTTTTTAGCGATTTTTTTTAAAATTTGCTAACGAGGAGATATGTGTTTATATATGTGTGTTTTGTGTTTTATTTCTAAAAAATTCATATCTCCGTAAATAACAAAGTAACGGCGTAAATCTAATGGAGTCAAATACTGTTTAATTTGGCAATAAAATCATCTACTTTGCATACATTTGTTTAAACAGTAAATTTGATGCCATTAAATTCGCGCATGAAAAAAAAAATAACAAATTATCTTTTCTTGATGTATTGGTCATTAAAAATAAAGACACTTTAAAATTTGACATCCACAGAAAAGACCCCACTACTGTGAGTTACGTTTCGATTGACTCACACCATAGTTTTCCACAAAAAACAGCTAGTTTGAATTTTCTGGTTCACAGATTAATACAGTTTCTCCTAAATAAAGAAAGATACAACAGAGAATTTGAATATATTAAAACCGTTGCTAACTATAATGGTACTCCTGTCTGCTTAGTGGAGAAACTAGTTAATAAAGATAAAAGATACCTACCCTCTTTACAGAAAGGCAGGGGTTCCGCAAAATTTCCAGGATAGTGAGGTGAAACTGCTCCCTGGCGTCGGTGATTGGCCATAGTCGCGGAAATAGCCGACGTTAAAGGAACAAAACACACACACACACATAAAACAAAGAAAATATATAAACAAGAGAAAACCGTTGTCTGTTTACCATTTGAACCGCGAATTACGAGAGGTTTTTATACCATTTTTAAGAAAGCCAATTTGCAGCTAAGATTTTATACAAAAAATACATTAAAAAATTTGCTGGGTAACCCAAGGGATAAAGACAAAACCACAGAAATGTCGGTAATCTATGAAATAGGTTGTAAGGATTGTGAACTTAAATATATTGGGCAAACTAAAAGATCAATTGAAAATAGATTTAAAGAACATTTAGCGCAATAAGATGTGGCACTATTGTCAAATCATGTATTGCTCAGCATATTTGGGATAATAATCATCATGTACATAAAGAAAAACTCAAGTTAATCAAAAATATCAGGCAGACCCGTCAGCTCGATGGTTACGAAAGTATATATATCGTTAGAAATTTGAACAAAAATGTTTCGATGAATAGAGTAGGTCCTGTTCTATGTAGTCCATCGTTCGATCTGTTATCTTAATAACCTGCGTGTCCTTCTTAGAAGGAATATTTGATAACGACGCACCGTATTACATGTGTGCATTTTAAATTACAGGATTTAAAATCAAACAGTGGGGGTCTGTCTATATACCTTCCTAGAGGACGCTCTACGCACCTGCTTGGCAACTAACATATAAATAGTAGTTCTAGTCTTTATTCACTTAGTTTGTTCATCCCTCTGATGACGCTAATGTTGTTAGCGAAACGATCGTCAGGTCTAAAAATGCCATTGTGATGAATTGGGTTCTCCAAATTGTACATATTTAACAATGATCCTATAATTCTGATCATGTAAGCATGGCTTTTAAAGGTGTTCTGTTTTGTGTTTTCTGTGTGATTTAGATGTGATATCTCTCCAAGCTTGTAGATGTCACACATTCTCCATTTTGTGTTTCCAACCAAAAATTTTTTTTCATTGTTCATTGTTTTCGGTAAAAAAATGTAAGACCTTTATGTGTGTGTATACTAAAGCGGAAGTTTTTGTAGGCTACTGAGGAGGCTCCAAAGTAGGTGCGAAATATAGAGCATGTATTAGCAACGAACTTCCATGATTCTCTGCCCAAATTTTAGAGGTTGATGGGCCTCATTAAATGCTGAGTTTTTGTAACTAACAATATATATATATATATATATATATATATATATATATATATATATATATATATATATATATATACAATGTGGACCGCAGTTATGGAATTATATTCATAATTTAATGAGAAATGTTTTTTCATAGAAAACGCTCGGACACCTTAACTAATTTATTTTGTTTTCTACATTGTAGTATTAGTTTGTAACTTTATTATTAATTTAGTTGGTTGACAAATTAAATTCCAAAGGCTACTATTGTTACAAGTTTGCAACCCTGATTCGAATAAATGTGTATTTATCTTCAAAACGGTTAGATTTAGGTATAGTGAACGCTAATGAAAATCGAAAGAGATTCGAAACGCCAATTAACGTAGTTAATAAAATACAGGCTGTTCTATTTGAAAAACGCAAGTTTTGATCAGTTAAATTTTGTCTAGTTGCCAAGTCAATTTCTATCACCCTGTATGTTGTCACGCAAAAACCTAATACCTTTGGTGAACATACATACACTAGTGTGTTGTATGTAAAATATGAATCTTGTAGCTTATTTTTCCTTCAAGTTATCAGGTATAAAGTGCCACTATGATTTGGAAAAATTTTCGAAAAAAAAACTTTGAAAATGGTTAATTTTAGACACATAGTATGCTAGTAGTCTACCTCAAATTAAGAGTAGAATTCAAAAATCTATAAAAAAGTAGCATACTGTATTTAAAATAACGAAGTTGATGGACACTTCCGGTAGAACCAGAAGTGCCACGTGAGAAAAAATATTTTAGTTTAATTGAGCTTGGCCGAAAACCTATTAAACTATTCCGAATTAAAATCGGTTAGGTTATTGCTAAACTCCTAACAGAAAGTCTTCTCTTGACGCCTCACACTTTACTTAATGCAAAGTATCAAAGTAAACTAGATACCAATATATCCTGGTTCAACGCGCAGCTGTTTATTATGCCATCTGTAACACGTGGATCGAACTTTTAATATTTACCGTTATTAATCAAAGTAAAAAATTGAGCGTGTGTGTTTAGATGTAGTAATCTGCATCATCTGTTTCCACGCTTACTGATTCCGATCGGCTTCTCAGAGGTGTAGATCATGTTGACTACGTTCCATTAGATGATACACTTTGATCTTACCTTATCCTACTACAATATGGAGCCCTAACCTCAAACTAAATTGATTGCACAACTTCATTTAAAGTTTTGTTAGAAAGCCCCAGAGTCCTGAAAGCTTCTCAATCTTCTACAGCTTTCCCTAAGATTGATCGAACTATAAGCGTTTAACCGTAACAAATCATGTCGCAATATTATGTCGAACGGATTGTTCGCTATTCCATGTTTCGGCTTACAGTGATACAACTGAGTTTTGGTCTCATAAAAGCTTCGCTCTTTGCAATAGCTGTTCTGGTTGCCTGTTGCATAATATGGCCTTATATTAATAACGCATTACAAAACTGAAATTGATATATAGCTTCTTCTGAGAAAACGTAATAAATTCTCTATCTAAAAAATGGGTTATTTCGTAACACTTCTAGATATTTCCTTAGTTTGAGATTTACCAGTGGTGTTGGATGGTGTGTTACCAAAAATAAAACTGAAAATCAATCTGACCATAACAAAAGTAATAAAGTAAGTAACGACAGTACAGCGAAAATTGATATGAGCTAAACAGACAACTTGGAGTCGAAATAATTACCCACCTCGAAGGCAATATTATATATGGTAAACATAGCAGATAAATAAGAAAAAGAATTGCGATGAATAAGGAAGCATTCGATAGCCAAAATACCTTTTAGTGAATTTTCCTAGAAAAAATTCACTAATGGGGAGATCGTGAAAATCTATTTGAATGAGCGAGAACTATACACACACACAAATATATATATATATATATATATATATATATATATATATATATATATATATATATATATATATATATATATACAGCATATATAACTATAAAGTGGCATAACTTACCTACTTTTTAGTGAATTTTCTTTAAAAAAAATTCACTAATGAGGAGATCCCGACTTTTGAATCTTGAAAAATTCTTCAAATGAGCACTATATAGGCCCCCGCGAACACATATCCGGGGTGAGTTTCAATTTTTATATGTTTATATATATATATATATATATATATATATATATATATATATATATATATATATATATATATATATATATATATATATATATATGTATGTATGTATCACACCGATAACTCAAAAATAATGGGCCGATTTTGATCAAATTTGGTGAGTACCTTCCTTTTACAAGTGGCTTGGATAAGTTTGTTAGCCAAAAAAATATGCTCAGTTTAAATAGATAAAACAATGCTTTGTTGTAATTACACAGACGGATTCCCCGGTAAGTGTCAGTTCTGAGCTGACCTTAAATGTATGGAATTTCGACCACAAAATTAGAATGCATGTTTGTAAGAAAATTAATTCGGGACTCAGCAAGTGCGTTATGGTAGTGAATTCTTATTAAATGCTTCAAATTTGAATAGCTCAATTTGCTATTAGCTTATAAGGTTTGCTGGCCAGGAAACTAGTTTTTTTCGGGAACATTTAAAGTTAATTTTCGAAAAATTTTTGTACATTTTCAAACAATAAAGTTATTTTGAGGTTATATGGTACATTGTTTCTACTATGTAGGTTATACTGGTAACCAAATTTGATGCCTGCTTTCTTTAGAAAAACACATATTTGCTATTTAAAACATTTTTATGAAAATTTACTATCATAACGCACTTGATGCGTCCACACCTTTATGAATTAATCAGAAATATCATTAAATTTTGCATCGACGTAGTATGGGTTTCCCTATAGCTATAGTTGATAGTTTTTGAGTTATAGTGGTTTGTTTTAGTTTCGCTTTTAAAAATAATGATACTGTCAGATCGTCACTATATGAGGCACATAGCATGTCAACAACATCAGGTGACACCTGGACGCCTTCTTAACAATGAAGTCAGCGGTTTTTACATCTCCATTGTTTGAGATTGCTTCCGTATAATAAATGTTTGTTTTAACAATAATTTCAATACAATTATCAGAAATATAATGAGCAATTCAAATTATTTAATCCTACCCCCGTAACTAGATAATGTGTCAACACAAAACCTTATAGAATGCAACTGCATGCAACGTAACCATCTTATGTACTTATTCATATTTTTGCCATACAAAAAGTGAAACACAGTTTAATAAAAGTAGTTGGAATTATGCGTCCCAGAAAATGAAGTAAACCATAATAACATAACTGTAATAATAATAATAATCCACAGTCATTAACATACAAAATAATCTAAAAAAGCGATAAATTAGAAATTTGACCATTGACCTAAATACACAATCTAGTCCTCCTTAAGAATTCTTTTTGAACGTTGCTCAACATTTGCGAAGTTATTGCCCTGCACGCGTCTGCAATTTTATTTCTTAGTTCCTGTGGGGTGTTGGATGGTGTTTCATATACAATGCCCTTTATAGCCCCGTAGAAAAACATCTAGACATGGGAGGTCAAGAGACCTTGCAGGCCACGAGACGGGACCACCTCCACCTATCCATTTATTGGGGTACTGATGACTTAGAGATCGGCGAACATTTATGTCATAATGTGCTGGTGCCCCGTCCTGCATAAACCACATACGTTATCTAGAGGCAAATCTTCCAAGAAAGCCTCTACATCTTCCCAAATATCCCAGCCCAAACATTTATCGTAAAACGGTGCTGGTGGTCAACTGATCTGCAAAAGTTCGGATTAAGTGTAATAATGAAATTTGTGCCCGTTAACCCTACCACAACTTGAAAATGAATATTCATCACTGAACATCACGTAATTAAAAAAAGTCTCACTTTCATTGTACTTGCCTACTGCACACTCGCAAAAACTGAGGAGACTTCGAAAATCTGCATTCGTCAATGCCTGCTGCAACTTCATTGTATATGGGTGAGACTTGTATTTTCTCAATCTGTTCACGAAATATTTTGATATTCCTAATTATTCGGCAACTTTCCACACGCTTGTGTGCAAATTATCTATTGTCAATGCAACAATGGAAAAATAGTTTTCTTCATTTCCGCTTACTCACCATTGGCGCGTTGACATTTCATAATTGGCGTTAGCAGTTCGCAAAAAACGGTCTAACAATTTGACGAAATATTTTTCCTGGGGATGTCTTCGGTTCCGATATGTTTGTGCGTACATACAAGATCCTAAAAACAATTTCGCTGACATTCGCCAACAGTAAGATATCTACTAATTCTTCAGTATTATCATCCATTTTTAATTAAATAACTCAAAAGTTAGAACATAAGACTTGGCTTAAGCTGAGAACTGAAAATAGTTATAGTTTTGGCTAGGTGACTGCCATCTGACAATAAATATTAGTTGTTTCATTCTTTGTGCCACCTGTATCTTACATGAAAACAGTTTTTGCAAGCGAAAGTAAAACAAACACCACTATAAGTCAAAAACTATAGCTACAGGCAAACCAATATTACGTCGATGCAGGATTTAATGATCTACCTGATTAATCTATAAAAAGGCTGTTCCATTTGAAAAATACAAGTTATGCTACCTTAAAGTTTGATATGCTGTAACCCAAAAAAATACACCCTGTACAATAATGATACATTATTCTTTAACTATTTTGAATAATTAAATGTCGTTTATTGACATTTTGAATTTAAGACAGCAAAACTCAAAACTCTGCACACAGCATACGTTTGAAATAACATAACAAGCTAAAAAAAGTTGTAATATTTTCACAAATATCAAAGATAGTTGTAGGGAATGCTACACAAAGTCACACTTATTTTTTAATCTCTATCCAAATATTTAATAAAAAGTATAAAATTCCATGTGAAATAACGAAGTTGATAGCTGGTGTAACCGGAAGCTACACAAAGCTAAATATATTTTATTGATATAGCTTAAAAAATAAGAAAATTTCTTTCAAACTTGTTTCGGCTAGCTCTTAGGATAAAGGATATATAGAGAAATTACGTATATATATATATATATATATATATATATATATATATATATATATATATATGTATATGTATATATTGAAATATAACAAAGCTATGGCAACCAAATTTGTTACGCGAATTTATATCATGAAAAGTAATCTATGTACCAAAATTTAGATCTCTAATTTTAAAAAAATAATTAAAGGCGTTAAAAAAACTTTTGGATGCCACTGGTGACCAGATATTCTTACAAAACAAAAATATTATATATATATATATATATATATATATATATATATATATATATATATATATATATATATATATATATATATATATATATATATATATATATAGATAGATAGATAGATAGAGAGAGAGAGAGAGAGAGAGAGAGAGAGAGAGAGAGAGAGAGAGAGAGGGGGGGAGAATTGAGATATCGTCTTCAAATTTGGTAACAGTTAGCACCCGACAAACTAACGGTTCGGATTATTTTCGGATAAAATAGCTCCAGAGGGTAGGGAATGAATGGGGGGTGATTTGGAAAAAATTGATATTTTTTGGTTAAAACTCGTGAAATATAACGTTTTAGGGTTTGTTTATTAGAAAACTTTCAATTTCATAAAACATCTGGTATTCTGTGCTGACATTAAATTAGGGGTTGTAGTTGTGGGGGTGGAATATCGGTGACAGAAATGTCAATTTGTTTTTGCTAAAACGGGGTAAAAAGTCTTAAAACATAGAAAAAACTAGATCCTGGAACGAAATTTTCTTGTCTGTCGGTCGGCCTGTCTGTCGGCCTGTATGCCTGTCTGTTAGTAGGCGCAATAACTTTCGAACAAATTGAGATATTATCTTCAAATTTGGTACACAATGAGCACCCACCAAACTAACGGTTCGGATTGTTTTTGGGTAAAATTACGCAAGGAGGTAGGGGATGAATGGGGGGGGGGGTATTTGGTGAAAATAGACATTTTTTCGTTAAAACTCGACTAACATAATGTTTTAGGGTTTGCTTAGTAGAAAACTATCAATTTCTTCAAACATCTGATATTCTATGCTGAAAATAAATTAGGGGTGGAATGTGTGGTGCTGGAATATCGGTGTTAGAAATTTCGACATTTGTTTTCTTGCTAAAACGGCGTAAAAAGTCTCAAAACATATGCAAAACTTGATTTGGGAAGAAACATTTTTTGTCTGTCCCTCTGTCGGCCTGTACGTCTGTCTGTACACATAATAACATTCGAACGAATTGAGATATCATCTTCAAATTTGGTATGCATTACCCGACAAAGGAACGCTTCAAATTGTTTTTGGGTAAGATCGCTTTAGGGCGTAGGGGATAAATGGGGGGTGATTTGGTGCAAGTTAACATTTTTTTGGTGAAAACTCGATTAATATAACGCTTCAGAAGTTTATAAGTACACGATCATGAATATTTTCTTTGTCATGAAGCCATTGACCCTAAATTCGTTCCCTGAAATGTCTTTCTGGGAACAGTAGATTATCACAGCTATGCGGAAGTTATGATTAAATTTGCAGCACTATTCTCCATAAAATCTCTAAAAAATTTGCAGCACTATTGTGTATAAAATCTAATAATTCATTGGAAAAAAATAGTTATTAGATATTTTTGGAAAACCTCCTTAAAATATTATCTATATTAAATACTAGCTTGTATAACTAAGCATTTTTTGCAGAAATCAGAGAGTGGAGATCCGAATTAAAATTAAATCCAACTTTATTTCCGCATGATAGGCAGGACAGTCTAACAAGGGATTTGAAACAGCAAACTTTCTATCTCCAAAATGAATAATACATTTCATAAACAGAAGTTCTAAATGTGTAGGTGGCCGTCGAGTAAATTAGTTTTGCAGTTTACAATTTTCGATGATTCCTGATGATATTTAAAAAACTTAAACTTAACTTTAAATGTGTGCTTGTGATTGTATGTACAGTGTGTTTAGTGTTTGATGTCGGCTTGTCTCACAGTAAATTATCTAAATGCAACTATACAGCGTGGCCACTTAAGTTGTTAGCGTTGAAGAGCTCCGATCTGCTCAAATACCAACTGGTCACCGAAATAATATTTATCATTCTTGATACAGGAAATACAGGAATTATCCCTCGCTTATTGAAACAAACAAAGATAATAGCGATTCTAAAACAAGGAACGCCAAACGACAGGCCAGAGAGCTATCGTCCCATCGCGTTAGTTACAAACTACTAGAACGGCTTTTGTACAACAGAATAAGCCCAAATACCTCAGAAAGCATACCAGTTGAGCAGGCTGGGTTCAGGCCGGGGCGAAGCTGTACCGAAAAGGTCCTGTCACTAAAACCCATATAGAGGCCGGGTACCAGATGCAGCTAAAAACATCTGTTGCATTCATATACCTAACTGCGGCATATGACACTGTTTGGAAACAAGGACTACTCTACAAACTCCTTCGTCAAATACCCTGCAAAACAATCGTGGGACTAATCGATAACATGCTGAGCAATAGATTGTTCCGTGTCGTCATGGGAAATGCTCTGAGCGATTGGAAGAAACTTAATAACGGCCTGCCTCAGGGCTCTGTTCTGGCTCCACTCCTGTTCAACGGTTACCTCGCCGATATGCCCACAACAAGATCCAGAAAATTTGGCTATGCTGATGACTGGGCAACAGCAACCAGAAGCAAATCAATGGAAGAAACGTAGGAAACGCTAACTGACGATTTGGACACCCCAGGGAAATACTTCCGCAGCTGGAGACTCCAACCTAGCACAGGCAACACGGAGGTGGCATGCCTTCACCTAAACAACCGCATGGTCAATAGAGAACTCAACGTGTACTTCGGTGACAGGCTGCTTCACCATAACCGATATCCTAAATACTTAGGAGTAACTCTTGATGGAACTTTATCCTTCAAACAACACCTAACTAAGTCTGCCTCAAAACTCAAAACAAGAAATAATGTCATACAAAAACTATGCGGCACTTAATGCGGTTCCTCCGCTGCCACGCTTCGATGCTCCGCCTTAGGGCTCGTTTACTCTACGGCGGAGTACTGTGCTCTGGTCTGGCAAAACAGTCCACATGTTAAAATGATCGACGCACAATTGAACCGTACGATGCGCTTAATCTCGGGCACAGTTGGATCTGCACCAGTTTAGTGGCTACCAGTTCTAAGCCACATTCCACCCCTAGGCATACGGAGATCCACTGCACTTGTCAGAGAGTTTAGCACGATTCTTCAAAACCCACAACTACCAATAAACACAGATATCGATGACCTAGGAAGGAATAGGCTACGCTCAAGAAAACCCCCAATCAGAATAGCTGGAGACCTGGTGATCGATGACTCCGATCCAATAGACGAGGAGGCGGAACTGGACCGAGGTAGCCCAACCGGAGCTTCACAACATGGCTTGCATAACAACTACTCCAGCCGGCTTCGAACTACCACGCAAGACATGGACAACACTTAACCGGATTAGAACCAACCATAGCAGGTGTGCCGATGCCTTCTACAAGTGGAACATAATACCCTCCCCACAGTGTTACTGCGGCGCTGAAAGGCAGACGATCCGCCACATCACGGAGCATTGCAACCTGAGGGCATATGGGGGCCATCCGGGTGATTTCCTGACAGGTTTACCAGTCTTAATTGATTATATAAATAATTTGGACCTTCAATTGTGATTTATGTTATATTCTTATGTTGTACATTGTGATATATGCTGTACCATTGACTTACACGATATTGCTATGTGATGTGTGCCATACGATAAATAAGTAAATAAATTCTTGATAATCTCAGTCAATAGTTTTTCCAGCAACTTCAAGTACATATACTCAGTCATATTACCAGGTAAGTAAAAATGGCCAACGATATGGTCACTCAAAATTCCAACCCAAACATAGAGTTTTTCCGGGTGTTTTGTATGAATGTCGTGAAATAATTTGAGATTAGAAGCGGCCTAATAGCGACAATTATGACGGTTTATATAAGTTAATTATAGGTTGTTTTGAGCTGCATCTTATAAAGTTTTTACCAACAGAAATCGGAGTCCCATGAAAATGACGCAATTAGTCAGGTTTTCGTTTATATTATTCGTCAAAAAAATCGAGATGCCATATGCAGGCGCTCTCAAATAGTGGTTAAATTTGAAAAAAAATAATCAAACTGCCGTAACTCAAGTTTGTGAAATGGAACGGTCTGCCCTCTGCTCCAACTCTTGTATAATACTTCCTCTACCTAAAGACTCTAGTTTTGAAAATATTTACATTTATAATGGCATACCCCGATACATCTAGGGACCAGTTTAAAAGATATAAGAGTCCTCAAAATAATATACCACCCATTCGGGAAACTGGAGGAATCTGGTCAAGGTCAGACAATGAGAAAGCCGAATTGTTTAGTCAGCATTTATCAGAAGTCTTCCAACCTTACTCAGATGAACCTGATTCAGAAATAGAGGAATATCTTGACATACCGCTACAGCTGTCTCCTCCAATCCGTAAATTCGAAGTTAGAGAGGCCAAGGAACAAATAAAGAGGGTAAACGAACGTAAAGCACATGGACTAGATCTTATTACTGGCACGGTACTGAACGAACTACCAGAGCAAGGGCTCAAATTTATAACTATAATCTTCAATGCGATATTACGGTTAGCCTATTGGCCCAAGCAGCTCAAATTTGCTCAAATATTAATGTTTTTGAAACCAGGAAAGCCACCCACAGAAGTAAAGTCATATCGACCTATAAGTCTGTTGCCCATATTATCAAAAGTACTTGAGAGGCTCATCCTTATCGCTTACTAAGAAAACTGGACGAAGAGAACTGGATTCCTGAACACCAGTTTGGATTTAGAAAACAGCACTCAACAGTTCAACAATGCCCTAGACTCGTGAATATAATACAAAAACCCCTAAAATCAAAAAAAAATACTGTTCTTCAGTTTTCCTAGATGTAAGTCAAGCTTTTGACGGAGTATGGCATAAAGGACTACTGTACAAAATCAATAAATCCTTCCCTTATCACTATTACCTCTTCTTAGACTGTTAGATCATTGTTTGAAGACCAAACAAGACGACTGAATAGAAAGTGGCCATCAGATCTATGGAGGCAGGTACGAAATAAAATCACAATTGCCGGATAGCACCAATGCGTGTAATTCCTTCATATCAATTTCTCGTCAGCATATTTACTTATAGAACTCAATGTATATACATATTAGTTAATGTATATAATATATTAGGTGGTACTGATTGTAAATATTAGTGTACAATACAAAAAATGTATAATTTATACGTCCGCCGGCATACTTGTGTAAAGCAACTAAAAAGCAAGTGACATTAATTTAGCATCGCCCGACACTTGTATTGTCAACGACATCGTGGCCAACTAAAGTGAGATCAAACGACCAGGCCACTATAGTAATAGAAAAATAGAAAATTGTTAATATTTCGAAAAGTAAAACGGTTTTTTTTTGAACAAACAACTTCATACAAAATGTTCCTAGTTTTTAATGCGGAAGGAGTTTAAATAATCCAAATAGGGGCTTTCCATTGGAAAAACAAGTTTCAGCGGTTTCGTCATCTTAATTTTGGTACTTCTTTTTCTAACACTCTCTATCAATATATTCAATAATTTCATTTAAAGACCGTTAGACTACCTCCATATCTACAAGGAAAGCAATCCAAAGCAAATAATTATGTCGTGCGTATTAGAGAAAAATATCAATATATTCCGGTCTGAAAAAGTCAATTTTGACATAAGGGTTCGAATATGTGTATATGATATATCACGGTGCCTACCACAGGTTCAAAGTTCAAATCTTGACTCAAGAAGCAAGATACATACAGATAAATACAGAAGTGGTAAAAATGGAAGTTTATGTTTATTTTAATAAAATTACATTTATCAAAAGCGCATAAGCGAGATAATGATCCAGGGAATTACCGTAATTCCGTGCAAACAAAGTTTGGGTGCCGGATAAAATTACACTATTAGTTTTCCCTAGCATCTAGTAATACATGACTATTTATAAAATGCTTTATGTTACCCGCTTCCATTACAAGGTTGCCATGGGAGTTTTATTAAAGCCTCGTTTGTTTTCTCTAGAAACAAGATAACAAAATGATAGGAGTGCATCCTGCTACGGAATGTTGCTAATGGGATATAAACTCTAGGTGTACGGTGTGGGGCAACCAAATGGAATAAATTCAGTATCTCAATTCTTGTGCACATTAGTGAATTTTCTTAAAAAATCTATCTATATGTGTCAGAGGGACAACTCAAAAAATAATGGGCCGATTTGACCTAATTTGGTACGTACTTTTGTTTCGAAAGTGGCTTGGATAAGTTCGTTATCGAGGAAAATCGGCATAGGTTTTCCCTGAAAATGTTGTGTTTTCTTTCGGTAAAATCAATTTATATCTCCAAAAATAACAAAGTGCGGCCAATAAAATTTGGTACGCTGATATCTGCCATAAAGAGGATCTTACGTACCAAAATTCAGATCTCTAAGTTAAAAGACAAAAAGTTATAGGCAAGCCTTTGAACAAAAAAAGTTAAAACGTCAACATTGATAATTATAGTAGTCCTATTAATGTGAGTGAAAAATATGACACGAAATGGCTAACAAGCTTCCAGATCTGTGTATAAGTCGTTATTTTTCTTCATTTCGTTAAAATTTGGGCAAAAAATTAATTGTAAATAAAAATTGTTTGGTATAAATAATAAAGACGTTAGCAAATTAACATACTAACCTTATTCCTGCTAGTACATACATGTGTCATGTCGACGGTTGTCCAGTGGTCTAACCGGTTGCGTCAGATAATCGAGTCCTATAATAAGACGTGTTGTAATCTTAGTTAGTGACTTAACTTCTTATTAACTTTTTTTAGTCTTTCATTTGACTTAACTGTTTTCTGATCAGATTGTTGTTATTCCGATGAGTTTTTAGCGAGTTTTTGTACGAAAAATAATTTAATAAAGAGGAGTTGAAAAAATTAAAGACTTAATTCAATTTGATAGGATATCTGGTTGCTTATTCTTGCTCCAACTTAGTGAAACGGTTCCATATTTAATACAGTGGTAGACTTTTTCCGTGGCTTTAAGTCTTTGTTTTTTTTTCTGTAACCGATTTCAATTTTTAGTCAATTTTCTTTTAAAAATTGACTAATGAGGAGATCGCGACTTTGGACTCTCGTCAAATGAGCGCGTATAGGCCCCCTAGAACACATATCCGAGGCCAGTTTCAATTTTTATATGTCTATATATATATATATATATATATATATATATATATATATATATATATATATATATATATATATATATATATATATATATATATATATATATATATATATATATATATATATATATTCGCATCTTCAACTGTGAATAATTTTTAAACGAGTTGATAAAACTTCCAAAAAAATTAGTGTGCTGAATTCAGAAAAGAAAGAGCTTTCAAATGATGTAACACTCGACCCACGTTCCCTATTTAAAATATAAGGGTTGTTATCACCACCCTTAAGGGGTTGATGTGACAAAGTTGAGTTTTATGTCAAAACATGTCCCCCTCAATATTAAAAATGAGGTGTTTCAGCGTTTCTTAAAAAACAGATTAATTTATCTGGACGCAAATCGGTCTGTTTCGTTTTCAATGCGCCACCCATATATATATATATATATATATATATATATATATATATATATATATATATATATATATATATATATATATACCCAGGACTCAAAAAATAATGGGCTGATTTTGATAAAATTTGGTGAGTACCTTACTAAGTGAAGATTGGAATCTGATGAGCACTGATAAGTACACTTAGAGAACCCAAATCACCACAACACATCTTTTTCAATACCTGACGATCGTTTTACTAACAAATTTAGCGAGCCTCATCAGAGAATGAAAAATTCTGAATACCTTCGTTTTGCAAGTGTTTCGTTAGCCAGGAAAATTAGGAGTCTTTTCCCTAATATTGTGTGTTTTATATAGCAAGAAGAGTGTTTTGCAAATCCTTAAGTTTCAGTTATCAAAATATTTACAGAAAATTCATTTCATATATACCCTTTCTCTGATGCTGTTTTGTTGAGTTTTGTATCCAAATTCCGGTATAAATTTATGTTAGGGGTCATGTTTTTGCTTGCCCTTCTTTACCTTATTTTTTACCGTTCCTAATTAAATAAACTAACGTTTTCTAACTTTTAATATAAGGCTAAATTACAATGATATAGTATTATTATGAAAATTCACTACAATAATGCACTAACTGCATCCCGAACATTTTTTATGTCTACTTTTTAATTGACACCGTGCAAAAAGGACGCTGAAATTGTTTTGCTTGCTTTCTCATTATCAAGAATAAAACGCAATCAGTTACTAATTTTTAAGTGTGTTGTAGCGAAGTTCGTCAATCAGATTCCCTTTTTGTTGTTACTCGTAGGGGTGGAATGTAGGGGTGAAGTTTTCACGTTGCAGGATGTAATTTTTCAATCTAAAATTTACGTGTTTCGGGATTTTTTATAAATATGCACGATAACTGAGACACTAAATTTATTTTAGTTGGGTGTTTTACACTGTATTGAATGCCGTTGATAATTGAAAAGTAAGCACGTTTCTCTGCAAATTACAATTTATTGTTTTTCATCTGGTTTTCCCTGTAACACACCTCTTGTGTACGCAACAGTTTACAGTTTTCCTAATTATGATTTTCGTAGGAATTTATACAAGTTAAGCGACCTTAAACTATCAGTATTCTCATAAGTACACTTGGGGAAGTCAAATCACCACAACACATATTTCAGAGACCTTACGATGGTTTCGTTGACCATGTCAACATCTTCAGAGGAAGGAAAATTCTAAAAATAAACTACTAGCTACCGTGTATTTATATAGCGTCTAAGTAAACGAACTAGTCCGAAGTTGTCGAATTGTCGTCGAAGACCCATCGTTTGTTTATTGTGTAGTGAAATTACGAGGTCGAAGACCTGCTTTAATCTTCTGGTCGACAAATTTATGACCTTTATCTAATATATAATAGGCTTAAAAGGAACGGTACCGAGTTATGTAAGGAATGTTCACGGTCCCTTTCGATCTAGAAATTTACTATGTGGATATTAGAGAAAGCCGACAACCACATCTTGCGAGATAAACAAAATAACCTCCGCTCATCTTTTTATATATAGAAAACAAAACCCGGGTGTTTTGCTCACATTGTTACCTTTAACAAAGGATAAATAATTCAACTAAAATACTACATAAAAAATATATTTAGATTGATTTTAATTTTTCGTAAACAGTATTTATATTGACTTCATAGATATATGTACACGCGTAGAGATTAGCATATGTATAGACCGGCAAAGTTATTGACAGTAATTTATTATTCTACCAGACAAATTAGGAGTGTTTAAGTGGTCAAATGCAAAGTGAAAATAAAGGGCTTGAAATTAAAGGTGCCGCACAATTCAATGATGTTTTGTTCTTAATCGACCTTGATATAAAAATACTTTCTAATGAATCAAGCATAGTTTGATGTCTAACATTTTTGACAAGTTTCAAATTTTCTTTGTCAATGTGGTGATTATTATCCCATATATGTTGTGCCACACACGATTTGTCCACCGTACCATATCGTAAATGTGCGAGATGTTCACGAAATCTGGTGGCTATGTTTCTCCTAGTTTGACCCACGTATTTAAGATTGCAATCTTTGCCACTAATCTCATAAATACCGGACATTTCAGTGACTTTGTCTTTATCTTTCGTATTACCCAACAAATTTTTTAAATTACTTTTCGTCGAAAAAGTCAAATGTAAATCGTGTAATTATTAGTGCTCATCACAGGTTCCAGTTTTCACATAATCAGTATTCTCGTTAATATAACATTCAGAATTTTTTTCAACGGTATTTTAGAGGGCACCATTTAACTAAAGGCTTTTTGTTTTTTGTTGCTTCCGTTACACCGAAAGAGGCCACAAACTTTATAAGGCTAGATGTATTCTCACCATAATTAGAAGCGCAGACCGATTTCGCTCAAATTAGAGCTCGTCAGTGACCTATACTATACTAATTACAGCGAGAAAACACCTGTAACGCAATACAGCTAAGGCAGCCAGCCTAATAGAACATTGTGAAATGTACGACAGGGTCGCCATCTCGGTGCGGAACCAGGTAGTGTGTTATCACGTCAACTCCAAACACAAAATGGTATAAATATAGACTGTGTACAACCTACCAACAATTTTTGCAAATTGTCAGCACTGGCCAATTCCTTCAATAATACCGGAATAAAGTATGTAAGGCTAGATGCATTCTTACCATAATTGGAAACGCAGTCCGGTTTGGATCTAATTAGTGCTCGTCAGTGCGCTATACTAATTACAGCGGGATTTTTTTGTTTTTGTTTGTGTTTTTGTGTTTTTTTATACAGGAGAGGGAAAAGCTCATGCAGACCCCATTCACGGCCCCGTAGTACCGTGGGATATCGAGGTACTGTGAGACTGTACTCACTAAAACCCCCTCCCTAGGAGTACCGGACCTTAGTCCATAACTCCGTCGGAAAGATTTCACACAATGACTTTTTGGGTATGAATGTTTCCATTCTGTTTTTGCCACGGGGGCGTTTAGCGGGTAAGTATAAGCTTTGAACGCTTATGCTTATGTGAAAGTTGCTCGTCGTAGTCGGTGGCACTACGGAGAAGAGCATTTGGGTGAGAAGCGGATTTTGCGAACTGAGTTGTGGATAGTTGAGTTATAAACTCAAGTATCGAAGGCATTTCCAGATCAGAGTAAATCTGACTGTTTCGGACAAATCATGACGCTCCGGTAACCATTCTCAGAATTTTGTTCTGGATGATTTGAAGGATCTTGATGTGTGTTGCGGCCGCGGTGGCCCATGCAGGTGATGCATAGATCAAGGCTGACCGGATAATGACTTTGTACATGAGCAACTTATTGTTCGTGGACAATTTGGAATTTCTATTTAGAAGTGGGAACAGCATCGAGATAAACATCGAGGCTTTTTTTCGAGCGTTATCGACATGGAGGCGCCATGTTAAGTGTTTTTCGAGGAAAACCCCGAGGTATTTGGCGGAATCTTGCCAGGGAATTAGACGGTTGTCTAATGAAACGTGTTCGTGAGGTGTGTGTCTCCTCTTGGAAAATAGGACAGCTGAACATTTATCGGGGTTTATGGCTAGAGGGGATTTCCTATACCATGATTGCAGCTCGACTACGGCGGTCTGAAGTCGTTCGGTTATTATCCTCGGCTGAGTGGAGCTGCTGAGGATGGTAGTGTCGTCTGCCTACAGTGCGTATGTCACGTTTAGGGGTGCTGTCGGAATGTCTGCGACAAATATATTGTACAGCAGAGGGGAGATAGTAGAACCCTGCGGGAGACCAGCCGTGGCTGGGTACGTTCTAGATCTGGCTCCCAGATGCTTGACCTGGTACTTCCTCTGTTGCAGGTATGACCTGATTAGCAGAATCAGAGGGAGATGATAATTAAATGATATAAGTTTGTTTAGGAGGCCCGCATGCCAAACCCTATCGAAGGCTTGAGCAATGTCAAGCAATATTGCACCAGTTGACCTGTTTTTTTATTAAATCTTTCGGTGATGTTTTCCACCACACGAAGGACTTGGTCTGTTGTGGAGTGCTGGTGCTTGAAACCGAATTGCTCATCCGGGAGGATATGATTTTCTGAGGTTAATGAAGCTAGCCTTTTCTAGATCAGTTTTTCGGCGATTTTGCCGAACAGTGGGAATACACCTATAGTAATTGGGTTAAGGTAGCCAGCTTTCCAACACATTGTGAGATGTACGACAAGGGCGCCACCTTGGTGAGGAACGAGGTAGTTTGTTGTCACGGCAGCTCTACTAAACACAAAATGGTAATACATTGAGACTGTGTACAACCAACCAACAATTTTTGTAAATTGTCGGCCCTGGCCTATTCCTTCCCTAATACCGGGACAAAGTATGTTAGGCTAGATGTATTCTCACCATAATCGTGTTTTAATTTTTATATGTTTATATAAAACAGATGTAAAGCTAAACTGCCAGCAACGAAAACAATGAGAAATATTCATGTCACTTAGGAGTATTATTACGAATGAGATTGAATGTAGTAAATATCTGAGAAGGAAAGTCGTGAAGGCAAAGCAAACGTCTAATAGACGAATTACTCTTCTCACTAATTACCATTTTAACTTGGAACTAAGGAGGAGGTCTCCAAAGTCATACGTATGAAGTGTGGTAGTGTACGGGGCAGAAAAAGCCATGAAAAAATAGTGCTGCAAATTGAATCATAACTTCCACATAGCTGTGATAATCTACCATCGCTGTGATAATCTACCATCGTCAAAAAGACATATTTATCAAATAAATTTAGGATCCATGACTTGACCACAAAGAAAATATTCGTATTCTCGTACCCATAAACTTGCGAAGCGTTATATTACTCGATTTTTAAAGAAACAACGTCAATTTTTAACGAATCACCGCTCATTTATCCTCTCCCCTGAACGATTCGAAGCGTTCGTTTCTCCGGTGCTAACTGCACCAGAATTTGAAGATGATATCTCAATTAGTTTGAAAGTTATTGTGCCTACTAACAGACAGACCTACAGGCCGACAGACCTACCGACCAACAGACCGACAGACAAAACAAATTTCGTTCCAGAATCAAGTTTTCTATACGTTTTGAGACTTTTTACGCCGTTTTAACAAACAAAAAATTTCAAAATATCTGTCACCGATATTCCACCCTTACACATTGAAATTATAATTAAATTTCAGCACAGAATACCCGATGTTGGATGAAATTGAAAGTTTTCTATTAAACAAACCCTAAAGCGTTATATTACTCGAGTTTTAACGAAAAAATTTCAATCTTCACCAAACCACCCCCACTCATCGTTATCCCCTGAAGCGATTTTACCCAAAAACAATCTGAACCGTTAGTTAGTCGGGTGCTTACTGTATACCAAATTTGAAGGCGACATCTCAATTCGTTCTAGAGTTATCGTGGCTACAACAGACCGACATACAGACCGACAGACTTGCAGATCGACAGACACAATTTTTTAAAATTAATTCATCATGTGTTCTATATGTTTCGACACTTTTTACGACATTTAAGCGTAACGCGTAACGACGGTGTGGAAGTAATAATAACAAAATGTTCGGGATGCAGCAAGTGCGTTAAGGTAGTGAATTTTCATAAGAGCTATATATTATAGTGATTTAGCCTTATATTAAAGGTTATAAAATATTACTTTATTTGCTTAGGAACAGTAAAAAATAAGGTAAAGAAAGGCAAGCAAAAACATGAGCTTTATCTTTTATGGCCTCCGATGGTATCCCGTCTGGGCTGGTAGCCTTGCCGGATCTAACTTTTTTAGCTGCTGCTTCTTTGGGTCTTTGGGTCTATTTAAAAGCTAAAATATTTGCTCATCATGTAAAAAGTCTGGACGCAGCAAGTGCGTTATGGTAGTGAATTTTCATTAAAATGTTTTTAATAGGATATATGTGTGTTCTTTTTTAAGAAAGTAGGCATCAAATTTGGTTACCAGTATAACCTATATAGTAGAAACAATGTGTCATGTTTCAATTCGTTGATTGTTGTTGCCCTTACTTGGTGAAACTGGTTCATACTACATACAGACTTGGAGACTACTTCTCTGGCTTCACTGTTGGTTTTCGTTTTTGTAGGTGAAGGACGTAGCCAGCGCGTAAGCTAACTGGAGCAATTGGCCCTTATGAATTCTGTATCTTCTAGGATGTTCTTCAACGTTTCTGTGACTAGTTTCAGAAACGTTGAAGAACATCCTAGAACATCCAGAATTCATAATGGCCACTTGCTCGAGTTAGCTTACGCGCTGGCTACGTCCTTCACGTACAAAAACGAAAGCCAACAGCGAAGCCAGAGAAGTAGTCTCCAAGTCTGTATGTAGTGTCATGTTTCGTCAAAATAATTTTATTGTTTGAAAATGTACTCAAATTTCCGAAAGTAAACTTAAAGTGTTCCCGAAAAAACGGATTTCTTGGTCAAGCTTACAGATTAATAGCAAATTGAGCTATTTAAATTTGAAGCATTTAATGAAAATTCGCTACCATAACACACTTGCTGCGTCCCGAATTTATTTTCTTACAAACATGCATTGTATTTCGATGGAAATTGCAAAAAATGCAATAACATAAGACGTGTTCGATTAAAAAAAAGAAGGTTTGTATCACCAACGACTTATGGACCACCTGTGATTATAGAATATTTTTTTAAGATTTAGCTCAAGACACCTTATAATTAATGTATACAATTTTTTTCCGTATCTTATATAATAACAGGTATATTGAACTTTATTGATTTTTTACGAAAATTCGACAAAAATTACATACCAGTAAACGATATACTCTATAGCTAAGACTACTGCCAAAACATCAGAGAGAGGATCTATTTGAAATGAATTTTCTGGAAACATTTTAGTAAAATGAAGGATAATGACGGTTGAAGCTAAGACTTCAGGATTTGTAAAACATTCTTCTTGAGACATTTTCTTTCCATAGCCCGTATTAGTTTCAAGTTCTTTCTCTAAATGTTGCCAATTTTGACGTTTTAAACCGCGACTGTGCCGTTTCGAGGAAAACCCCAATTTTTTTGATGCCTCTTCCTTTTTAGTGAATTTTCTTAAAAAAATTTCACTAATGAGGAGATCCCGACTTTTAAATTTTGAAAAAATTTCTTCAAGTGAGCGCTAATTAGGCCCCCCAGAACACATATCCGGGGTCAGTTTCAATTTTTATATGTTTATATATATATATATATATATATATATATATATATATATATATATATATATTATATATATATATATATATATATATATATATATATATATATATATATATATATATATATATATATATATATGTATGTATCACACCGATAACTCAAAAAATAATGGGCCGATTTTGATCAAATTTGGTGAATACCTTCCTTTTGCAAATGGCTTGGATAAGTTCGTTAGTCAGGAAAATCGGCCCAGGTTTTCCCGGAAAATTTTGGGTTTTCCTTAAAAAAAATATTATATCTCCGGAATTAACAAAGTAAGGGCAACCAAATTTGGTACGCTGGTTTATGTCATTATAGGTGAGGTGCCTACCAACATTTAGCTTTGTAGGTCAAAAGATAACAAAGTTATGGGCATTTAAAGAAAAATAAATTGGGGGTTTCCTCGAAACGTCAAAGTGACAATTTAAAACGTCGAAATTCGCAACATTTAGGCAAAGAACTTGAATCTAATACGGGCTCTGGAAAGAAAATGTCTTAAGAATAATGTTTTACAAACCCTGAAGTCTTAGTTTCAACCGTCATCGTCCTTCATTTTACTAAAATATTTCCAGAAAATTCATTTGAAATAGACCCTTTCTCTGATGCTTGGCAGTAGCCTTAGCTATAGAATTGATCGTTTAATGGTATATAATTTTTGTAGAATTTTCGTAAAAAATCAATAAAGCTCAATATCTCCGTTATTATACAAGATATGAAAAAATATTGCATACATTAATTATACGGTGTCTTGAGCTAAACCTTAAAAAATTATTGCTACCATCACAGGCTGGCCCATAAGTCGTTGGTGATACGAATAATATTTTTTTTAGTGGAAAACGCCTTATGTTTTTGCATTTTCCATCGAAATATAATGCACGTTTGTAAGTTAAGAAATTCTGGACGCAGCAAGTGCGTTATAGTATCGAATTTTGATTAAATGCTTCATATTTGAAAAGCTCAATTTGCTATTAACCTATAAGGTTGACCAAGAAACGGATTTTTTCGGTTACATTTTAAGTTTACTTTTGGAAATTTCTGTACGTTTTCAAACAATAAAGTTATTTTGATGAAACATGGCACATTGTTTTTGCTATATAGGTTATACTGGTATCCAAATTTGATGCCTGCTTTTTGAAAAAAAACACATATTTGCTATTAAAAATATTTTTATGAAAATTCACTACCATAACGCACTTGCTGCGTCCAGAGCTTTTTTTGTTTTTTAACTGATTTTGGTAAGTAATTTACCTATAATGACATAAATTCGCGTACCAAATTTGGTTGCCCTTACTTTGTTATTTCTGGAGAAATAATTTTCTTCCGAAAGAAAACACAACATTTTCCAGGAAAACCTGAGCCGATTTCCCTGGCTAACGAACTTATCCAAGCCACTTGCAAAAGGAAGGTATTAATAAAATTTAGTCATAATCGGCCTATTATTTGTTGAGTTATCGGTGTTATGAATAACATTTATAGGTAAATTATCAGATTAGCGTATTTTCTGTTTTTTGCAAAAAAAATAATCAGAAACATGCCTAGAGGACCCCCTTTATGCATTAACCATCGGAATGCTGTGATCTCAACTTCACAATACAGTTAAGAGACCTAAAGTAAATTTGAGGTTCTGTACAGGGTAAACATACTACAACGGAGCTATAAATTCGAACTGTAAAAAACTCACCTTACAGAACTCCATAGAAAGGAGAAACTCCTTAGCAACATCGTTTCTTCATAAAAAACTTCCACTTTTCCCAATTGAAAAAAGAAAGCGCTAAATAATAACGTAATCTGATTATTAGAATTAAATAAATAACTGAAACTGCCACCAAAGCATCACATGAAGGGTGTATTTTAAATAAATTTTCAGCAGATAGGTTAATAAAATAAAGAACAATGAAGATTGTAGCTGAAACTTAAGGCTTTCTAACTTCTTACGACATTTATACTGCATAGCGGTATTCATTTAGGTACCCTATCTAGAACATGTCAATTTTGACGTTTCTAATCGCGTGTTTTTTGACGTTTTAAGAAGAAAAAAACTTAAAAGCTTTTAACTTTTTAAATTTTAATGTAGAGATTCAAATTGAGATGCATGGTTTTCTTTTTATGATATAAACCCTCTTACCCAATATGGTTTGCCTAACGGTGTTATTTCGGGAGATATAAAATTTTTTCGAAAGAAAACGAAAAATTTTCCTGGAAAAACTAGTCCGATCTTCTTGGCTAACATACTTGTACAAGCCACTTGCAAAAGGAAGGTACTCACCAAGTTTTATCAAAATCGGCTTATTATTTTTTTAGTTATCGGTGTGACACATAAATATATAAACATATATATATATATATATATATATATATATATATATATATATATATATATATATATATATATATATATATATATATATATATATATATAACGTCTGAAACCGATCTCGGATTTGGGTTCCAGGGGTCCCAAATAGCGCTCATTTGAAGATATTTTTTCAAAATTCAAAAGTCGGGATCTCCTCATTAGTGAATTTTTTTAAAGAAAATTCACTAAAACTATAGATGATTTAAAGAATCCTATTTCTTAACAGGTAGCTGCTATTTCCATGGACACGGTGGGATGAGTAATGACAGCCTTTGGTAATATTTTTTTAGAATGCCTACTAGTAACGGCGACCATACAAAGAACATACTTTTTGAATCACAAATAAATTTCTTACGTAACACATTTTTAATCAACACTATTGTTTTTTATTTCACATAAAAATAGAATGATTTGGAACACAGTTGCATTATTGCAGAACCGCACTGTCTACCTAGGAAGCCCATTATAATTACAATGGCTTTCTGATAGGGAATGCATTTTTTAAAGCACTTTAATTAGAGTCTATGATACTGCATAAGGACACGTTATTTTTTGTAGCAGTTTTGTAATTTGGTGAAAATATGTTGTTTGGGTAGTAAATGCTTCGTGCTTGAAACTCGAAATGATTTCACGTGAATATTTAAGATATAATTAAAATGTCCGTTCAGCATGCTGTTTTTATAGCCGGGAGTGTTATTTGCTGTATATTAATTTAATGGAATATGCTGTTAAAGACCGGCGAACCTTTTAATTATTAAGGAACTGTTGTGCAATATCAAGGACAGTGTGCTTAAAGAAAGGTAGACAACGAACTGCCTAATCAAGTAAATATATGGCATGATGTTGCGTGTTTTTCCTGAGAGTCCTTTCTGCGTAATCAGTGATTTATTTAAGAAAGCCGAACACGAAAATATTTTAATCTGTAAAATAATGCTTTGCTAACTGTGGATGTAACCTTTGTTATCATTAAAAAGGTCTGGACGCAGAAAGTGCGCTATAGTAGTGAATTTTTAATTAAGAAATAATCTACATATTTTATTATATAGGGTGGTGCATTGAAAACGAAACAGACCGATTTGCGTCCAGAGAATTTTTTTTAAGAAACGCTGAAACACGTTAATTTTAATATTGAGGGGGATATGTTTTGAAATAAAACTCAACTTTGTCACATCAACTCCTTAAGGGTGGTGATAACAACCCTTATATTTTAAATGGGGAACATGGGTCTAGTGTTACATCATTTGAAGGCTCTTTATTTTCTGAATTCAGCACATTAATTTTTTTGGAAGTTTTATTAACTCGTTTAAAAATTATTCACAGTTGAAGATGCAAAAACGCATTTCATTTATTTCGATAAGAAATGTGCTGATAGTCAATGTTTATATATATATATATATATATATATATATATATATATATATATATATATATATATATATATATATACACACATTGCCTATCTTTAACTTTATTTTCCTTTGATCGAAAGACTTGAAAATTGGTCTACAACCGCGTCTGTCTATTTTCTCTTAAGCTGTAAATTTTCGTTTCAATCACTAAATCAGTTTGAGAGATATTGCGTTTTAAAAAATATCTTTTAATTTTTTTGGTAAGAAAAATTGGCCTTTAAGATATGATGAACGAACTCATCCAAGCCATTAACAAAATAAGGGTAATTCCCAAATTTGGTCCAAATCAGTGAAGTATTTTTTGAGTTATCGGTTGTGTGTGTGTATATATATATATATATATATATATATATATATATATATATATATATATATATATATATATATATATATCTACAACTCAAAAAACAATTAAATTTTTTTTATGAAAATTGGCACCTGTCCTCATATTATATTTTCCACGAGTTCGTTCGCCAGCCCAAGTGCACCAGTTTTTCAGTAAAAAATTCAAGTTTCTTTTCGGAAAATGTATATCTGAAAATAGTAATTTTATTTAAACAAAATTTGGTTGGCAAATTTCATTGCCATAGACTATAATACTATGCACGAAAATTTGAGTCATTGACATTTTTTCCCAGGAGGCAAGCAATATCTATATATATATATATATATATATATATATATATATATATATATATATATATATATATATATATATATATATATATATATATATATATATATATATATATATATATATATATATACTTTCGAAGGCATTTAGTTGTCCTGGTTGTCTTACATTTTTGATTAATTTTATATTCTCCTCATTAAAGTGGTGATTATTAACCCAAATATGTCGGGCGACCGAAGATCTATCTATAGTACCGTATCTTAATTGTGCTAAATGTTCTTTGAATCTAATTCCAATAGATCTTTTTGTTTGTCCCATGTATTTAAGATCACAATCTTTACAACTAATTTCATAAATTTTCGACATTTTGGCCGTACTATCATTGTCCTTGGGTTACCTAGCAAGATTTTTAAAGAATTTTAGTTGCAAATTGGCTTTTTTGAAAATGCTATCTAGACCCATCGTGATTCAAATGGTGAGTAAACAAAGTTTTTTCTGCTTTCTCCTTTCTAAAAGTCGTTGATTCCGCTAACATTTTCTTTGTTTTCTGTTTGTTAATTAATTTCTCCACTAGACAAGCAGTGTATCCGTTATATGCGGCCACGTTCTTTATGTACTTTAATTATTTGTTATATCTACTTTTAGTTAAACGAAAATTAATTAAACTGTTCACTAAATAATTCAGACTGGCCATTTTCGTGCATACGTATGATGTGAGTCATTCGGAATGTAGCTTAGAGTGGTCGTTTCCTTTCTATGGACATCGAATTCTTAAGTGTCTTTATTTTTACAACTAACGCATCTAGAAAGGGTAATTTATTATTCATTTCTAATTCGTGGGTAAGTTTTGCAGAATCAAATTTAATGGTTAATTTAGCAATGAAATCTTTTATTCTGAAAATGTTTGTGTTAAACACTGCGAAAATATCATCCACGTAACGAAACCACACTCTAGGAAAATACTCACTTTCACTTTCAAGATCTGTTTCAAATCTACTGATGAAAGGGTCTGCAATAAATGGCGATAGCGGGTAGCCCATTGCCGTGCCTTGGGTTTGTTAAAAAACTCGTTGTTGAATTAAAAAATATTTTGTTAAATACAAAGGTTTGTTAAAGTTAAATATTATTTGCAGACCTTTTCATTTATGCTATTCATTTTTAGCAACTCTTCTAAATACGTTACCGTTTGCTTCGTGGGAACGCTAGGAAACCATGAGGGTACATGAAATGATATCTAAACCTCGCCTGCAACCAATTTAACCTCTTTAATTGTATTAATAAATTCAAGTGAATTTGTTACTGAAAAACTTTTTTGTTTGACGGGCCAGCTTTTGAACTCATTTTTCAACCATTTTGCTAAATTGTATGTCAGGGAATCTATAGCCGAAGCAGTAAGTCTCATTTATTTTTCCGGCTTATGGATTTTTGGGAGACTACTTTTTGGGAACTTTAGGATTTGCAACTTGCAACTTTATTCCTAAGTCTTTTGATATAAGGTTGTGACAACTTTTTAGGCTATTTTTAACACCCGAAATCATTTTTGATAGCAGGTTCGTTGTAAAATTGATTGATGTTAAAGCAGATAAAGACAATAAGGTGGTGATTTTGGACAAGAACGAGTATAAAGATAGGGTTTATACCGCCATAGAGACAACACCGTATAAAAAACTAAAGAAAAACCCGCTACCAAAAATTATTTCGGGCGTTAAAAATAGTCTAAAGAGTTATCACAACCCTATATCGAAAGACTTAGGAAGAACGTTACAAGTTGCAAACTCTAAAGTCCCGAAAAAGTACTAAATTTGCTAAATGATAAACTACCCGATTTCGTCCAAGTGTGGAAAAAATGCCAAAACAAGTCATGTTCAGCTTGAAGGGGGACCAAATTATTTTTTGGGTTCGAAATTATTTCAGTATCCCTTCAGCGCCCAGAGCCACCCCTTCAAAAATTTAAATCGCCAGAGGGATCGAGTGACACAGCTTTTTAGAGCTGCTTTCATTCTCTATGCAACCATGTTTCTTCTTTAATTTTGAGCGATTGGTTTCTAAAAATTACGAGTGTCTCCCAACAAATTTGAACCCCCGAAAATTTTCTTTTTCGTTCAAGTGTGGAAAAAGTGCTAAAACAGGGCAATTTTAACTTAAAGGGGGACCAAATTTTTTCCTGGTTTCGAAGTTAATTCTACATGCCTTTAGCGCCCAACCACCCATTAAAAAAATTGAACAGTGACACATCATTTTGAAGCTGCTTTCATTCTCTATGCCATCATCTTTTTTTTTTCAAGTTGACGAATGTATTGCTTAAAATGGCCACCACAACTTCCATACACTAGTACAACCGATCCTCAAACGCTTGTCTAACGTTTTTCAACATTTCTGGCTTGATCGTTCTCGAAGTATTTGAAGAGATTCAGGTGGTGTAGCATAAATCTTAGACTTTAAGTGGCCTCACAAAAAGAAATCCAAAGGGGTTAGGTCGGGCGATCTAGCTGGCCATTCGATGCTACCTCTCCGACCTATTCATTGTCAGGGTAAATAGGCATCTAAGAAACCGCGTACTTGTACATGATATTGGGGAGGCGCTCCATTGAAAGAAAAGTTGGTGCTTTTGGACATTTACGTCTTCTTCCAGTGCTTGGGTGATTAAAGGTTCAATAAGGTCTTCTAACATCTTTAAATAACTTTCACCAGTCAATTTACCTTCAACAAAAATGGTCCGATAATGTGGTCGTACAGAACACCTGCCCACACGTTTCATTTTTGGGGCTTTTGGGTATGACTTTCACTTAAGATGTGTGGGTTTCTGTTAGTCGAATAACGGCGATTATGTCTGTTTACTTTATCGTTCAACATAAACGTACTTTCATCAGTGAAACAAATGTTGTAAAGTAGATTTGGGTGATTCTTCAAACGTTAAGTTAAATTTTCAAAAAATTGTAAACGTCGATTTGGATCATCTTCGTTTAATTCTGGAACAAGTGTTATCTTGAATCGATGAAACTTATGTTTAATCGGATGAACACTAGTTTTTGACACACCACTTGCTTGCGCAATTTTTCTTACAGATTGCCTGTGATCCATTAAAATATGACCAAGAACAGCTTCTTTAACACCATCAATTTGGATAAGGTGTTGACGGTTATGTTCCCGTTTCCTCAAATTTTGCAATGAAATTAATGACGTATTGACTACTAGCCTGCTGTTTCACATGATTTTGGTTGAAAAGTCTAGCAGCAACACTGGCACAATTGTTATTTCCATAGCACAGTTTTTCTAGTTCCATTCTTTATTCGGTGCTGTAAATAATTTTAAAATTTACGGATTTTCTTTTTAACTTAGTTACTGAACGACGGTAATTCATAAAGTCAAGCAGAAACTGTTAAAATTAGGCCAAAATCTTTTGTTTCCTTAAAAACTAAAAACATTGGTGTAGATAAGATGACAATTTTTATTCGGTTTCTACAGAAAAAAAATTTTACACGAGATTGTATCTTACAAATTTCAACGATCCTAAAACAATTTCGTGATTGTCAAAACCCAATCGCTCAAAATTGAAAAAAAAAGATGATTGCATAGAGAATGAAAGCAGCTTTAAAAAAGTCTGGAGACAGCACGTGCGTTACGGTAGTGAATTTTCATAAAAAATGTTTTAAATAGCAAATATGTGTCTTTCTTTTAAAGAAAGCAGACATCAAATTTGGTTACCAGTATAACCTTTATAGTAGAAACAGCATACCATATATCATCAAAATAACTTTATTGTTTGAAAATGTACAAACATTTTTCGAAAATACCCATGTTCCAGAAAAAACTAGTTTCCTTATTTCCTTGCTATTAACCTTATAGGTTAATAGCAAATTGAGCTATTCAAATTTAAAGCTTTTAATAAAAATTCTCTACCACAACGCACTTGATGCTCTCGAATTTCTTTTCTTACTAACATGCACTATAATTTCGTAGCGAAAATTCGATAAATTAAAGGTCAGCTCAGAACTGACACGAACCGAGAAATACGACTATCTAATTAAAACATTGCATTGTTTAATCTATTTGAAATGAGGAGATTTTCCTGACGAACACACTTATCCAAGCCACTTGCAAAAGGAAAGCATTCACCAAATTTGATCATTGATTTATTGAGTTATCGGTATATATATATATATATATATATATATATATATATATATATATATATATATATATATATATATATATATATATATATATATATATATATATATATAGGGTGGCGGATTGAAAACGAAACAGACCGATTTGCGTCCAGAGAATTTTTTTTAAGAAACGCTGAAACACGTCAATTTTAATATTGAGGGGGACATGTTCTGACATAAAACTTAACTTTATCACAACCCCTTAAGGATGGTGATAACAACCCTTATATTTTAAATAGGGAACATGGGTCGAGTGTTACATCATTTTAAAGCTCTTTCTTTTCTGAATTCAGCACACAATTTTTTTGCAAGTTTTATCAACTCGTTTAAAAATTATTCACAGTTGAAGATGCAAAAACGCATTTGACTCATTCCGATAAGAAATGTGCTGACAGTCAATGTTCTGTTGGTTTGTAAACAAAAAATTGACTATCAGAACATTTCTTATCGGAATGAGAGAAATGCGGTTTATTATTTCAGTTTATCGGTCGGTTTGATACTTGATAGTACTACCGAAAATTAACTTTACAATGGTGTATTCTGTAGAAGAAAGAATTGAAATAATTACTCTTATTTCAAAAACGATGACGGTGC
The DNA here is from genome assembly GCA_964006375.1 of Tillus elongatus. NCBI lineage: Eukaryota > Metazoa > Arthropoda > Insecta > Coleoptera > Cleridae > Tillus > Tillus elongatus. Next base: position 275,151,606 of record OZ023262.1, read on the forward strand.
CAACCGTACCGCAAATCAGTTTAATGAACTACATCCGAATAGACATGTTAACAAAAAATACATTTTGGAGTTATTTGCAAAGTTTCGACAAAGTGGGTTAGTAACCAACAAAAAACGGGATCCTGAACGTGAATTTCCGGTTAGAAATGAGACTACTGAGATTGAAGTTTTAGGACAAATTGCTGCAGATCCAACTTTGAGCACCAGAAAATTGGCCACTGTTTCAAACATAAAAGGAGAACTATACAGCGAATATTGAAGCATCGTAAATTTCACCCGTATAAAATTCATCTTGTACAACAACATAATGAAGATGATTTTGATCGGCGGCTGGAGTTTTGTGAAGTTATGACTGCACGAATAGCTGATAACGGGAACTTTCTGTTCAATATCCCTTTTTCAGACGATTGTACGTTTTTATTAAACTCTGCAGTCAATCGTCATAATTGTGGTTATTGGGCAGATAATAATCCAAGAAATTTTCACGAAGTCCACACTCAAACTCCACAGAAATGGAATGTCTGGACTGGCATTTTTGGAGACCGTTTAATCGGACCAATTTTTCTTGATGACAATTTGAGTGGCGAAACGTATTTGGAGTTACTAGAAGATATCGTTTACCCTCTACTAATTGACATTCTTGAAAATGATGATTGCTATCAAGAAAATCAATTAGTGTTTCAACAAGATGGAGCTCCTCCACATTTTTCACAACGTGTTAAGAAGTTTTTGAAGAGAGAGTTTCCAGGACAATGAACTGGGCGTAGAGGTGCTATTGAATGGCCCCCTAGATCACCGGATTTAACTACTTTAGACTTCTTTCTATGGGGCCATTTAAAGAGTAGAATTTACGCAACAGAACCGGAGTCTCTGGAATAATTACGACGACGCATTGTTGAAGAATACCGTCTAATAACTCCACAAATTCTCCAGAATGTCAGAGCTCGTTTTGAACAAACTTTGTACTTTTGTATGGAAGCTGGTGGTGAACAATTTGAACACTTACATAACTGAATAAACATTTTTGAACGTTTGGTTTTGTTTTTTGTTTTTTTAACAAAAAATTGACTAATTAGTGAATTTCTTATCACAATGAATGAAATACGTTCTTGCAACTCCAACTGTGAATAATTTTTAAACGAGTTAGTAAAACTTTTAAAAAAATTAGTGCGCTGAATTCAGAAAAGAAAGGGCTTTCAACTGATGTAACACTTAACCCATGTTCCCTATTTAAAATATAAAGGTTGTTATAACCATCCTTAAGGGGTTGATGTGACAAAGTTGAGTTTTATGTCAAAACATATCCCCCTCAATATTAAAATTGACGGGTTTCAGCGTTTCTTAAAAAAATTGCTTTGGACGCAAATCGGTCTGTTTAGTTTTCAATGCGCCACCCTGTATATATATAAACCTATAAATAAGTATAATTTGGAGAACCCAATTCATCACAATACAGTTTTTTGACCCGGCGATCGTTCCGCTAACAAAGTTAGCGTCATCAAGAGGATGAGTAAACTAGAACTACTATTTATATATTAGTTGCCAAGCAGTTGCGAACAGTTTCCTCTAGGAAGGTATACAGACAGACCCCCCACTGTTGAGTCTTAAATCGCTGATTTGTCAATAGTGCCATATCTCAGTTGCGCTAAATGTTCTTTTAATTAATGGTTATTTTAGTTTTCCCAACATATTTAATATGTTGGGCAAACTAAAAGAACTATTGAAACTAGATTTAAAGAACGTTTAGCGCAACTGAGATATGCTACTATTGGTAAATCACGTATTGCTCAGCGTATTTTGGATAATAATCATCATGTAGATAAAGAAAATCTCAAGTTAATAAAAATGTCAGGCAGTCGCGTCAGCTTGATGCTTACGAAAGTATATATATATATATATATATATATATATATATATATATATATATATATATATATATATATATATATATATATATATATATATATCGTTAGAAATTTGAACAAAAATGTTTCTATGAATAGAGTACGTCCGGTTCTATGTAGTGCATTGTTCGAACTGTTATCTTAATAACCAGCGTGTCCTTAGAAGGAATATTTGATAACGAAGCACAGCATAATAAAGGCAGGTATGCAGTTTTAATCAAAGGAATTTAAGACTTAACAGTGGAGGCCTGTCTGTATACCTTCCTAGAGGACGCTGTTTGCAATTGCTTGGCAACTAACATATAAATGGTAGTTCTAGTCTTTGTTCACTTGGTTTACTCATCCCCTTGATGACGCAAACTTTGTTAGCGATCGTCGGGTCAAAAAAACTGTATTGTGATGAATTGGGTTCTCCAAATTGTACTTATCGGTGCTCAGCACAGGTTCCAATCTTCACTCAATAAACCTATAAAGTTTGAAACTGAATTTGGCTTCCAGGGTTCCTAAATCCGGCTCATTGGGCGAAATTTTTTCAAAATTCAAAAGCCACAATCTCCTCATTAGTGATTTTTTTAAAAGAAAATTCCAAAAAATCTCTGTCACTCGACCCCTACTGCTGCTTAAATTTTTCGAAGGGTATAACTTTTCGAAGTTTTATAAGGCTGGCTACCATAGCCGTATTACTTTATAGGTGTATTTTCGCTGCAATTAGTATGCCGTACTGAGGAGCTATAATTAGAACGAAACCTGTCTACGGTTCTAATTGTGGTGAGGATGCATCTAGCTTTACATACTGTGTCGCTTTATTGGGGTAGAAATGGGCCAGGATTGACAATTTACTAAATTGTAGTTGGTTGTATACAGTCTCTATTTTTTTTACATTTTGTGTTATTTGGAGCTGCCGTCACAACATACTACTTGGTTCCGTAACGAGATGGCGGCACGTGTTTCTTGTCTTACATCTCACTTAGTTTTATAAGGCTCGCTACTATAGCCGTATTACTTTATAGGTGTATTTTCGCTGCAATTAGTATGCCGTACTGACGAGCTATAATTAGAGCGAAACCTGTCTACGGTTCTAATTGTGGTGAGGATGCATCTAGCCTTACATACTGTGTCGCTTTATTGGGGTAGAAATGGGCCAGGATTGACAATTTACTAAATTGTAGTTGGTTGTATACAGTCTCTATTTTTTAACATTTTGTGTTATTTGGAGCTGCCGTGACAACATACTACTTGGTTCCGTAACGAGATGGCGGCACGTGTTTCTTGTCTTACATCTCACTTAGTTTTGGAAGGCTGGCTACCATAGCCGTATTACTTTATAGGTGTATTTTCGCTGCAATTAGTATGCCGTACTGCTCTAGTTAGAGCGAAACCGGTCTACGGCTCTAATTGTGGTGAGAATGCATCTAACCTTACATACTTTGTCCCTATATTGAGGTAGAAATGGGCCAGGGCTGGCAATTTACTAAATTGTTAGTTGGTTGGATACAGTGTCTATTTTTTAACATTCTGTGTTATTTTAAGCTGCCGTGACAACATACTACTTGGTTCCGCAACGAGAGGGCGGCACGTGTTTCGTGTCTTACATCTCACTTAGTTTAGTCAGTTATCCTTACCACATTCTTTTAAAATAGTACACCGCTTCAGTTTATCTGTAATGTCATATATTTTGACTAAATCTATAAACGTATTACGTACCTTTTCTACATTTTAACACTTTCAGCCACTTATAAACCTACACCCTACAATTCTCATCCTGTTCTATCAATACCCTTCAATATAGCTTACCAACAATACTCCACAAACTTGGTTTCGTTGAATCGTGCAATTGCCCCAAAGCAAATAACTGAAGCAACAAATTAGTAATTTTTTGCGGGATTTTATCCTGGATTATGTTATATCTGAAAAATAAAACCCCCGAGCAGTAAGATTCCTTTAAAACACATATGTCCATCTAAAGGTAAGTTAAAAATGACGTTTATAAAATATTTACAAGTTCCTAAACCTAAATTTTAAAGGCACTGTTATTGATAACTGATATAACTAAATAGGTCTGACAAACTGTAAATGCTTTTGCTACAACGCACCTTTGTGGCTAACTCTTCTATACTATGCTATATAAAACAAGCGACTACTAAAAATGTAAGCAAGAACGAATGCAGAAACATGGCCTACTGTATTGCAATAATAAAGCTAAACATATCTCAGCATTTTTGTACGTACCCCGAAGTAACGGGGCATAACGCGAGTCATCATTTCACGTAGCACTGTTTTCCCATAATTGAATGCATCCATTCCAAAAGGAAAATTAACTGTCGTATTCCGGCCTAAAAGAATATCGTTATTAATATAAATAGCTGTCTCATACATTCATTTCATAAAAATATTATATATCATCTCCATGTCATTTTTCTGATGAATATTTGAAAATACCACAATTTCAGGATATAGCTAACCGAATTATGTTTACGCCTCTAAAGCGATAGCGTCATATTATATACAGAGTGGCGTAGCGAAAACGGAACAGACCCGATTTTTCATATTTCACGTTATTTAAAAAAACACGTTTGACACGTCAATTTTTATTTCGAGGGGAAAACGTTTTGCCGATCTTTTCAACCCTGTCAGTTCATGGCTCTAGCGGGGTGAGTTTCACCACTGCAATTTAATATGAAAAGGGGTTTGAGTGACACCTCATTTTAAAACTAAGCAAATTCTCTTTCTGAAAAGTGCCAGTTTTTGAAAACCAGTTTAGTAATTTTTGAGAAAACGAATTTCAAAATGTGTACCGCCAAACAAAATAAACGACAATTACCTTAACAGTATGCTAATGTATATAATGTTCGAAACATTGACCTCCAGCTTCCATTTAATAATACAAGTTTTGTTCAAAGCGGTTTCAAACGTTGCAGTTCGAAGTATTTTGGGTGAAATTTGTTGACCTACGACTATGATGGGTTGACGTAAATCATCTACGCGTTCGGGTAGTGTAGTGTAAATCTGATTTTTCAGATTGCCCTACAAAAAGTCCAGAGGGTTTAAATCTAGCGACTTTGCAGGCCATTCTATTGCTCATCTGCGCCCAATCAATCTCTCAGGAGAAATGCACTTTATTGGAAGACATATAGAAAACGCTAACAGAACTTTGTAAACATAGTGACCGTTACCACAAAATTGATTTAACATTTAGCAAGGCGCAGCACTCCCACACAATACCGTGGATGATCATCCGTATCTGGACAAAACATTTCCTTAGAAACGGATTAAGCGAAGAAGAGCAAAGGAATGGCCAGATCTAATATAGGCTTTCTTGTGGTGCCACCTAAGTAATAATAATTTATTTCACTACACTGCTGGAATGCGTAGATAATTTACCCCAACGCATCCTCGTCGAATGTCAAAATTTCACCCAAAATACTTCGCAACGTTCGAAACCGCTTTGATCAAAACTTTTATTATTGCATGCAAGCTCGATGTAGACATTTCGAACATTTAATACGTAGGTATACTGTTAAGGCAATAAAAATAATAAATGAAACTTGTTTGTTTTATCTGGCAGGCAACAATTTGAAATGCGTTTTCTCAAAAATTACTGAACCGATCTTTAAAAACTGATACTTTTGAAAAATAGAATTTTACTAGATTTAAAACAAGGTATCACTCAAATACCCCTTCTGTTTAAACTTTAAGGGATGCAACTCACCTTCGTTTACTGACACGGTTGAAAATATCGGCAAAATGTTTCACCCTTAAAATAAAAATTAACGTGTGCGAGAGTTTTTTTTTTAATAACAGGAAATATGAGGAATTTGGTCTGTTCCGTTTTCGCTGCGCCACCCTGTAGATAATGACTAATACGTTGATAAAGTTTATAGTTTTATTTAAGACACGCTTTTTAAGAAATAAGAAAACATTTTCATTTTAAAATTCGTTTCAAACTATCCAACTTATGTCAAGAAAAAAATAAAATATAATAACTAACTGTTACATTGCTGACAGAGGTATCTGTGACCTACGTGACGAATTACAGAAAATATGTACATTTTTTGCAGCTACTAGCGCATTTACCAATACAGATAACAAACCTTTGAAATTCCACGCCGGCCATATTGAAAACGTTATAAAGCAGCTGATACTCCAATCGTATGCTATGAGGTATGCCATGCCATTGTGAATTGTTTCACGCTAGCTATGCGCGTGGAAATAGTCTGGACGCAGCAAATGCGTTATGGAAGTGAATTATCATAAAAATGTTTTTATTATCAAATATGTATCTTTAATACAAGCAGCCATCAATTTGGTCACCGGTCTAAATTATATAGTAGAAACAATGTACCATATTTTATCAAAATAACTTGTTTGAAAATGCACAAAAAATTTTCGAAAATGAACTTAAAATATTTACGAGAAAACTCGCTTCCTAGCCGACGAACCTTAGGTTAATAACAAATGGAGTTATTGAATTTTGAAACATTTAATGAAAATCCGCTACCAAAACGCACTTACTGCGTCTCGATTTTTTTTTTACAAACATGCATCATATTTCGATGAAAAATGCAAAAATGCAATTAGTAATGTTTAAAAAAATTTGTACGTGTCACCAACGGCTTATCGGCCACCCTGTGATTGCCAAAATAATTTTATAAGATGCTGCTCAAGACACTCTATAAGTAATGTATACAATTTTTTTCTTGTATCTTGCATAATAACAATTATATTGAGCTTTACCGTAGAAATGCGTCACCATGTATATATGTAAACAGAAAGTAAACCCGGATATGGATTCTAGGGGGCCTAGTTTGCGCTCCTTTGAAGAAATATTTTTAGAATTCAAAAGCCGCGGTCACTTCAGTTACGATTTTTTTCTACGAAAATTACCTAAAAATTATAGATCGTTAAACCATAAACTTAACCAAAACTACCCCCAAAGCATCAGAGAAAGTGTCTATTTGAAATGAGTTTTCTAGAAATATTTTATTAAGATGAAGGGCAATGATGGTTGAAACTGAAACTTAAGGGTTTGCAGAACACTCTTTATATAATCCGTATTTCTTTCGGGTCCTCTGCCTAAAACGTGCCAATTTTGACATTTCAAAACGCGACTTTTTACGTTTTGAGGAGAACCCCATTTTGTTTTTCTCTAAATGCCTCTAACTTTTTTGTCTTTAAACTTACAGACCTAAATTTTGGTAATTGGTTCACTCTTTATATATATATATATATATATATATATATATATATATATATATATATATATATATATATATATGTATATATATATATATATATATATATATATATATATATATATATATATATATATACATATATATATATATATATATATATATATATATATATATATATGTATATATATATATATATATATATATACACATATATATATATATATATATATATATATATATATATATATATATATATATATATATATATATATATATAATTGAGACTGGCGCTGGATATGGGTTCTAGGGGTGCCTACCTCGCGCTCATTTCAAGAAATTTTTTCTAGATTTAAAAGTCTGGATCTATTCATTTGTTGTTTTTTTTAAAGAACATTCAATAAAACAAGCACTTTTGAAGCCACGGGAAAAGTCTACGACTGTATTAAATATGGAACGGTTTCACTAAGTTAGGGCAAGAACAAACAACCCGATATGCTATTCAAATTGAATTAAGTCTTAAAAGTTTCATCTCCTTTTTATCAGATTATTTTTATACAAAACTCGCTAAAAAATTCATGGGAATAACAATCTGATTGGATAACGGTAAAGTGAAATGAGATTTAAGAAAAAATTGAAAAGAGTGAAATCACTCACTAGGATTAGAACTCGTCATGTAGGAGTCCATTATCCGATGTACACGCCTTAGCCAACTTGGCTACGCTTGACATGTATGTACTAGCAGCTATATCCCGTAATACATGTTAATCGTCTAACGTCTACTGTTTACATAAAACAATTTGGATTTATAATGGATTTTTTGCTCATATTTTAACGAAATAAAGGAAAACGACTTAGACAGAGCTCAGTAGTCATTTCTTGTCATCTTTTTCATTCAAATTCGTACTCCTACCATCATAATGATACATTTTGACGTTTTAATTTTCTTGAATCAGATTTAATTAATTAAAAATTCAATTACTTTTTGTCTTTTAACGTAGAGATCTGATTTTGGTACATAGAATACTCTTTATGACAGAAACCAGCGTACCAAATCTGGTTGCACCTACTTTGTTAGTTCCGGACATATAAACTTTTTTAGATAGAAAACACAACACTTTCCGGAAAAACATGTGCCGATTTTCCTGACTAACGAACTTATTCAAGCCACTTGCAAAAGGAAGGTGTGTACCAAATTTGATCAAAATCAGCTCATTATTTTTTGAGTTATCGGTGTGACACACACATACACATTTATATATATATATATATATATATATATATATATATATATATATATATATATATATAAACATATAAAAATTGAAACTGACCCTGGGTATGGGTTCTAAGGGGTCTAGTGTGCGCTCATTTGAAGAAATTTTTTCAAAATTTAAAAGTCGGTATATCCTCATTAGTAATTTTTTTAAAAGAAAATTCACTACAAGTCTGGACACAACAAATGTGTTATGGAAGTGACTTTTCATAAAAATGTTTTTAATAGCAAATATGTCTTTTTAGCGAATTATTCGTAAAACGAAAAATTCACTAATGAAGAGATCTGTGTGACTATATGTTTATATATATATATATTATATATATATATATATATATATATATATATATATATATATATATATATATATATATATATATATATATATATATATATATATGTATGTATGTATGTATGAGACGGATAACTCAAAAAATAATGGGCAGATTTTAATGAAATTTGGTACGTACCTTCCTTCTGTAAGTGTTTGGACGAGTTCGTTAGCCAAGAAAATCGGACCAGTTTTCCTGGAAAATTTTGAGTTTGCTTTCGGAAAATTTTCGTATCTCCGAAAATAGCAAAGTTATGACAACCAAGTTTGGCTTATACGTTTCCACTGTTAAACTTACCCTACACGCCTAAATTTAGATACCTATGTTGAAAGGAAAAAAAGTTATAGGCATTTTAAGAAAAAAATGTTGGGTGCCACTGGTGATCAGAGGAAAGCACAGGAACAAAATATTTTGTGTGATTAACAAAATCAATTGAATATTACATCCAACGGTAAAAATTTTTTGACGCAAAAACGTCAAGAAGTAGCAGAAAAAATATCTTGAAAATGTGATAATTTTTCTTCTTTAAACGTCAAAGTCGGAGTTTGAAACGTCAAAATTTGCATTTTTCAGACAACGAATTTGGAACACATACGGATTATGTAGACGATATGTCGTAAGAAGTGTGTTTTACAAAGCCTTAAGATTCAGCTTCAACCATCATTGTCCTTCGTTTTACTAAAATATTTTCAGAAAATTAATTTCAAATAAACCCTCTTTTTGATGCTTCGGCAGTAGTTTCAGCTATAGAGTTTATGGTTTAATAGTCTATATTTTAGCAGATTTTCGTAGAAAAAATTCGTTATTGAGAAGACCGCGACTTATGAATTTTAAAAAGATTTTTTCAATTGAGCACGAACTAGAACCCCACTAACCCATATACGGGGTCAGTTTCATTTTTTGTCTGTTTACACATATACAGGGTGACGCTTTTCTACGGCAACGCTCAATATATCAGTTATTATACAAGATATGACAAAAAGGTGTATACGTTATTTATAGGGTATCTCGAGCTGCATCTTATTAACTTATTTTGACAATCACAGGGTGGCCCATAAGTTGTTGGTGATACACAATTTCTTTTTTTAATAGAACACCCCATTATTTTATTGCATTTTTGTCTTTTTCAGCTAATTATAATGCATATTGACAAGAAAAAAAATTGATATCATTCATCGTTTTTGAGTTATTTCAATTGTTTTGCAACCTATCACGTTTTTTGCACATATTTCAAACACATATCACAAATTGTGAAACGGCGTTTTTATCAACAGAAGGAAGCAGAGCGCATTCAGAGAGCTTTTTGTTTGTACTACTCGTCGCAAAAATCGAGCTGCTGTACACGCTCAAATAGTGTCTGAATTTTAAAAGTTTTCGCAGAAAAGTTTTTAGTGTTTCTGTGAAATTTATTTTTGTAAGATTTTTGTGATATGCTGGTAATTAATAATAAATGTTTGGTAAGCTACTGTAAAAGAAAAGTTGTCGAATTTTTGTGAAAAATGTAATTCAGTGTAACATTACTGAAGGGAATTTCTGTAAAAAAAAAATGGTGATTTTCTGTAATTTTTCAATTTTATTCCTAAAGCTGTTTGTGAATAATTATATCCTGGCAGGTGTGTAAACAGCTTAAAGAGGTTCGTTGGCCAGGAAAATCGGACCAGTTTTTTCTGGAACTTTTAAGGTTTATTTTCGGAAAATGTTTGTACTTTATGAAACAACAAAGCTATTTTAATGAAATACCGTAGGTTGTTACTAATATATAGGTTATACTGCCAACCAAATGTCCTTCTTTTAAAAACAAGACATATTTGCCATTAAAAGCATTTTTACGAAAATTCGCTACTATAACGCACTTGCTGCGTCCCGTCGTTTTTTTAATGAAAGCAGATATCAAATTTGGTTACCAGTAGAGCCTAAATTATAGTAGAAACAACGTATCATATTTCATGAAAATAGCTTGAATACTTTATAAAAATGTTTTTAATTGCAATTTTTTTAATGAAAGCAGATATCAAATTTGGTTACCAGTATAGCCTAATATATATTAGAAACAATGTACCATATTTCATGAAAATGGCTTAAATGTACAAAAAGTTTCCGAAAATACACTTAAAATTTTCCGGAAAGAACTAGTGTCCTTGCCAACGAACCTTAAGTTAATAGCAAATTCAGTAAATTTGAGTTAAATTTAAAGCATTTAATAAAAATTCGCTGCCAAAACGCATTTTCCGCGTCCCGAGTTTTTTTTCTCACAAACATGTATTATATTTCGATGAAAAATGCAAAAATGCATAAGAATTGTTCTATTAAAAAAAAGAAAATTTATATTACCAACGACTTATGGACCATGCTGTGATTATAAAAGTAATTTTACAAGATGCAGCTCAAGATAACCCATAATTAACGTATACCATTTTTCTTTTGTGTCTTGTATATTAACAGATATATTGAGTTCTTTTCTACGATAATTCGTTAAAAATTATAGACTATTATACTATAAACTCCAACTAAAACTACTGCCAAAGCTATTTGAAATGAATTTTCTGGAAATATGTTAGCGAAATTCACCAAAATCTGGACGCAACAAGTGCGCCATGGTAGCGAATTTTCACAGAACTGTTTTTAAGGTTCAATTTGCTTTTTTTTAAAGAAAGACTTGAAATTTAGTGGATAGTGTAACCTTTATGGTAGAAACAATGTACCCTATTTTATAACTAACTATATAAACTAATTTTTTTGTTTGAAAAAGTCCAAAAATGTTCCGAAGATACATTTAAAATTTTCACAAAAAACTAGGCTGACTTTGCTGTCCAACGAACCTATTCACGTAATTTACATAAAAACTACACCAGCCAAGATACAATTATTTACAGAAATTTGCCCTGTCGGTATCGTTCTTTACCTAAAACTCAGTATAAAATGTGATGTTTGTAGTAAGTAGTTAAAATTTTTCATCCTCTGTTGACGCCAACTTTGTTAGTGAAACGATCAGCAGGTCTTTAAAAAGATGTGTTGTGGTGATTTGAGTTCTCAAAGTGTACTTATCAGTATTTAGCACAAGTTCCAATCTTCACTTAGTGAACTTTGATCTGTTATCGTTTATCTCCGTTACTAATCATCTGTAGAATTGGTATTTTATGGATTTCTGAATCGCAGTTGAATAACTGACGATTACTGTCATGCGGTTACAATCACACAGTAAGTTGCTCACGCATTTTAAAGAAAACTGTGAAGAACATTGATAACTTTTTATGTTTTCTTTTTAATTCATACGTTCCAAAAAGACACTGAAATTGTTTTGCTTGCTTTCTCCTTATCAAGAATGAAACGCGATTAGCTATTAATTTTTTAGTGTGTTGTAGCGACCTTTGTCAATCAGATAAATTTATGTTTTTTCACTGTTCGTTTTTACAATAAATTTTAAAAGCGCCTACTTCATATTTAAAAATTTGGCAGTTGCAACTGTCCCTATAAAATTGACATGTTGCGGGATTTTACTGAATTTTCTTAAAAAACATCACTAATGAGGATATCCCGACTTTTGAATTTTGAAAAAATTTCTTCAAATGACCGCGAACTAGTCCCCCTAGAACCAATATCCGGGATCAGTTTCAATTTTTATATGTTTATATATATATATATATATATATATATATATATATATATATATATATATATATATATATATATATATATATATATACATGTATGTAGGTATCACACCGATAACTCAAAAAATAATAGTGCGATTTTGATCAAATGTGGCACATACCTTCCTTTTGTAAGTGGCTTGGATAAGTTCGTTAGTCAGGAAAATAGGCCCAGGTTTTCTTGGAAAATTTTGTGTTTCCTTTAGAAAAAAATTTATATCTCCGGAAATAAAAAAGTGATGGCAACCAAATTTGGTACGCTGGCTTCTGTTATAAGGAGTATCCTATGTTCCAGATCTCTATCTTAAAAGACAAAAAAGTTACAGGTAAATTAATTTTTAATTAATTAAATCTGATTCAAGAAAGTTAAAACGTCAAAATTGATTGATCAGAATGTGAGTGAAAAATACTAGAAGAAATGACTAACGAGCTCCTCGATATGTGTCTAAGTTGTTATTTTCCTTGATTTCGTTAAAATATGAACAAAAAATCCGTTGTAAACAAAATGGTTTTGTGTAAATTGTAAAACCGTGAACAATGGGATATACCTGCTAGTAAATCCATGTAGTGCGTAGCTCAGTGGGTTAGGTCCTTGTACATCTTATAACCGACTCCCACGTAACGAGTTCTAATCCCAGTTAGTGACTCTACTTTTTATCAATTTTTTTAGGCTCATTTCACTTTACAGTTATCTAATCTGATTGTTATTCCGATGAATTTTTTCAGCGAGTTTTTGTATAAAAAATTATTTGATAAAAAGGAGACGAAAGTTTTAGGACTTAATTCAATTTGAATGACATATTTGGTTGTTTGTTCTTGCCCTAATTTAGCGAAACCGTTCCATATTTAATACAGTCGTAGACTTTTCCCATAGCATCACAAGTGCTTGTTTTTGGGAATTTTCTTAAAAAAAATCACTAATCACTAATAAGGAGATCTCAACTTTTTAATTTAGAAAAAAAATTCTTCAAATGAGCGCGAACTAGACCCCCTAGAACTCTTATATATATATATATATATATATATATATATATATATATATATATATATATATATATATATATATATATATATATATATATATATATATAAAGGGTTAACACTTTACCAAAATTTAGGTCTGTAAGTTTAAAGAAAAAAATGGGGTTTTCCCAAAACGTAAAAAGTCGCGATTTGAAACTTCAAAATTGGCAAAATTTAGGCAAAGAACCTGAAAGAAATACGGATTGTGTAAAGAGTGTTCGCAAAACTCTTACGTTTCAGCGTCAACCATCATTGCCCTTCATTTTACTAAAATAATTCCAGAAAATTCATTTCGAATAGACCCTTTCTCTGATGCTTTGGTAGTAGTTTTAGTTAAGTTTATGGTTTAACGGTCTACAATTTTTAGCTAATTTTCGTAGAAACAATTCGTTATTGAGGAGACCGCGGCTTTTAAATTCTAAGAAGATTTCTTCAAATGAGCGCAAACTAGGCCCCATAGAATCAATATCCGGGTTTACTTTCTGTTTACATATATACTGGGTGACGCACTATATAGGTTATTTTATTTATTTAATTTATTTATATTAGCGAATTTTTTTGTACAAAATGTTATTTTAATAGCGAATTTTCTTATAAATGAATTTAGGGAATTTTCATTGAAGAAACATTAGAGAATTTTTGTATATTCAATTGATGGAACATTTTCTAAATGAAATTCGTAGAAAATAAGGTTTTAATGGATTTTCCTGCAAACAAATTTTTTTATTTTCAATTTTAATTACAGATTAGGTATATTATTTGAATTTAACGGATGCTTTTAGCATAATGTTGTGTAAAAAATATTTAGCCAAATTTGATGCCTGCTTTCATTAAAAAAGACATCTGCATTACACATATATTTATGAAAATTCACTACCATAACGCACTTGCTGCGTCCAGACCTTTTTTTGGATAAATATGCATAACAATTGAGATACTTAATTTATTCTATTTGGCTGTTCCAAACTGTATACAAATTTCTACAATTCTTTATGCATGGTAACTGCATGTGCTTGTGGAAAGATGGAAATGTAGGTGAAGCACGTAATTTTATATGAACTCCGAACTCAATATCAGCATAACCTGACCACAAGCATAGACAAAATAGCTCTGAAATTACCCATTTACAGGCTGTGTACTTTGTAATTGAATTTCAAAGCTCGCGTGTAGTCTACTAAATAAACAGGTAAACAAATCAAGCCTTCGCAGAGTGACAACACAATCTGATATTATGTCTTCGATTATGTGTGTATGTGTGGCGCACACATTGCGAGTGCACGCCTCCGGCCTTAGACTTATGTCTCTTGGCCACAGGTTATCTGTTCCTAAGTTCGTGCATCTTCTAAGGTTTATAACTGTTGGGCTAGTGAGACATAATTTAACCCTTTCTTAAAAAAATGTATATATATATATATATATATATATATATATATATATATATATATATATATATATATATATATATATATATATATACATACAGAATGTCCCACGTAGACCTTCCATTAGCCGTTTCTGGAGTACGGCTCACAATTGAATTCTGAAAATGCACGCACGTGGGTTTCTCACAATTTCCAGTTTACTAAAAATATCGACGATAGTTATACCGGATGTAGACGTCAACTTTCTTATTTCAAACAGAAGATGGTATTTTTTATTACGGATCTAGATTGCTCCTCAAATTTTATGGTAGGTTTTACTAACATGTTATGTCATTTATATCAACCATTTTCGAGATATTTGACTTTTTTCAAAAATTTCCTAAAAAACATTGTCACATTGACACACCTATATCTCTCTTCTTTTTCAACCTGAAGAGTTGAAATTTTGAAGTGCAAATTCTAAAATGCCACAAAATACTCAGAATTTACTAAAGCTAGTACAAGTTAGACAGGGTGTCTGAAAAAGACCGATCAATCGTGACAACTTTAAAACCTAATAACTCTCTTATTTTAAATAGAATATCTTATATTTTATAACGTTAGTTCATATACTTTTTATTGCTTTTTCGATTGGCATCAGCATTCCCTATACCAAAGTCCCACCGATTTGAGATACTTAAACATTATTTGCGATAAGAAATAATTGTTAGTCTGTTTATCAGGAGATGAAAATCTTAAACGTCATCTTCCGACATAAGTAAAATATGCGACGACTTTTGAATATAACTTTTATTTACGAAAAGTATAATCGAATTATTAACAGAAGATGTCGTGTTGTTGTAAAGAGACAGACCATCTCGTTCATGATCAGAATACTACTAAAAATTTCTAAGAATTGAGTGTTTCGTCCAAAATTTCATTAGAGTAAAGCATTATTAGGAAACAAAGAGATTTGTGTGTTATCACTTAACAATAAATGTTCGAAATTTGCAACGTTCACTTCGAGGCATATTTGCGATAAAAAATCAGTGTATCAGGTTGCCTAAGAGATGACAATTTTAAACGTCATCTTCCGACAGTAAACTTAATGGTTGTACTGTAAAGTACGTTTGTCAATTGTATTTACCATTATTAAAAGAGACACCAAGTGCCTTGAAGTGAACGGTGCAAATTTCGAACATTTATTGAGAAGTGATAACACACAAATCTCTTTGTTTCCTTGCTTTACTGTTATGAAATTTTGGACGAAACACTCCATTCTTAGAAATGTTTTAGTAGTATTTTGATCATGTAACGAGTTGATCTGTGTTTATGTGGAAATCTCTTTGCAACAACACGACATCTTCTGTTAATAATTTGATTATACTCCTTGTAAATAAGTTATATTCAAAAGTCGTCGCATATTTTACTTATGTCGTAAGATGACGTTGAAAACTTTCATCTCATAGGCAACCTGATAAACTGACTACTAATTATTTCTTATCGCGAATAATGTTTAAATATCTTCAAATCGGTGGGACTTAGGTATAGGGACTGCTGATACCAATCGAAGGAACAATAAAAAGTACATGAACTAACGTTATAAAGTATAGGGTGTTTTATTTAAAATAAGAAAGTTATTAGGTTTTAAAGTTGTCACGATTAACCAGTGTATTCCGAATACCCTGTCTAACTTGTACTAGCTTTAGTAAATCTCAAGTATTTTGTGTCATTTTAGAATTCGTACTTTAAAATTTCAACCCTTCAGGTTGAAACATTAGAGATATACAGGTGTGTAAATGTGACAATGTTTTTAAGAAATTTTTGAAAAAGTCAAATATCTCGAAAATGGTTGAGAAAAATGACATAATATGTTAGTAAAACCTACCATAAAATTTGGCGAGCAATCTACATCCGTAATAAAAATACCATCTTCCATTTAAAATAAGAAGGTTGACGTCTACATCCGGTATAACCGGAAGTCCCATACTAACGTCAATATTTTCAGTGAACTGGAAATTTTGAGAAACTCACGTGCGTGAATCTTTAGAATTCAATTGTGAGCCGTACTCCAGAAACGGCTAATGGAGGTCTGCGTGGGACACTCTGTATACACACCTGCATACGTACACACATATATACAAATCCATAAACCTAGATAGTTAATATCGGTAAGGACATTCACAATATATTTTTAACTGGATTTTTTGAAAATGTATCTCAATAAATTTTTTTTTCTTAAATTAATTAGGACCAAAAAAGGACACATTTCTTCATGCCAAGGAGTTAATCTTGACAACTTTTGTTTCAGCAAACAAGAAAGACTACTAACGACCTGGGAAAATGCTTAAGGGTTATACGCATAGGATTTTTTTTCTTTTTTAAAAATTTAGTTTGACATATAGTTACTATTTTAAATCGTTTCAAATAATTATGGTAGCTTGATTTAAAAACGAATAAATTATATTGTACACTACCATGTTGTTTGTGATTAGCAAACGTAATATGTTGGTGGGAAAAGGAGTTTCAATTTGTGCCCATCGAGAGATAAAGTTGTGTCTCTCTGAAATATATAAACTGGATTAAAAAAATATGCGAGTTAGAGTTTGTGACGTAAATCTATCACATGGACAGAAGGGATCATCCGATATGCATATTTTGTATAGATGAGAATTACATTTTCTGTGATTTAATTTTATTCTTGTTATGGTTGCGGTGATTCTTTTTTGGAACAAAAAGTGTTTGTCTATATGGTATTATTTTTGATAATTCTTTATGTATGAGAGTGTATTGATGATTTAAATTAGCCACATAATTTCTGTATTCCTGCTCCCATTGCACACGAGCTTTGCGTATTGTGACAGTGACCAAGTCTTTTTGGATGGTAACACTGCAAATAATGGTATTATTCTTAGCCTCTTTTGCTAAAGTGTCAGCTGCGTCGTGCCTGGGATTCCAGTATGTGCTTTTACCCATATAATATTTTAATTTACATTGCCACATTGTCTGGTTAATTCATCGAAGCATTTGATAATAGAACATATAACTTTGTTGTCATATTGTTTGTTAGAAATTACAGACAATGAGTCTGACAAAATTGCATTCTTCTTTGTTTGGCTTCGTGAGCGCCCATCCTAGAACTTTAAGTATGGTAATTGCTTCAGCTGTGTAAATGCTGGCCATATTTTTTGCTTGATGGTGACACTTATCTTAAGGTCAGGTATGTAAAAAGCACATCCGGTGGCTTCTTCAGTCTTGGAGCCGTCCGTGCAGATATCTAGATGCTCTTTAAAACTCAAATGCAAATTTTTGGTTATACTCTATGTTTTCTGTATAAACTGGAATAGTAACGTTTTTGCTCCACGATAAGGTCTCAATATTTAGTTTGTACAGTGGAAAGCTTTGTGTGTCTGCAACTTCAAGGTCTTTTTTTTTATAACCCCGAAGCCATCCACTACAGGAAGACTATTTTTCTTGTGCCAGAATTTGTTAGTGTAATAGCCACTTTGCAATGCCTTCATTTTACTGACCTGACCTGACCTGACCTGACCTGACCATATCCATTTCGTAATCAGTAATACGCAAACAAAATTTTTGGGCTAAGAACAGGCGTTTTAAGCGAAGCGACGTCTCTTGAGCTTCTGCCAGAAGTGCTGGTATAGGAGCTGACCTCATTAAGGCGAGACTGCCATAAAATATGCTGCCATAATCAATAATTGACCGGACGTAACTTCTATAGAACATAATGCATGTATCGCTATCTGCCAAGATGTATTAGTAACTCCCAGTAATAAGTTTATGCCCCTTTCGCATTTGGATTTTATGAAGCTAATGTGTCTGGTCCATAGCAATTTTCTCTTCAAGATCATGCCTAAGTATTTGTGTTCGTTAGAGACGGGTATGGAAAAGAGGCCAAAGTTAATAGGTGTTATCTAACCTATCCTGTGTCGTATGTAAATAACAGTGGATAGTTTTTCGGTAGGAGCAGAGACTAGTAGAGGCATAAAAGCTTGAAGTTTACTTATGTATTTGTTTTGAGATGTTTGTCTAGTATATAGCAAAATCATCGACACACTGGATGCATTTAATTAATTCTGGTAGTATGTTATGAAAATCAGCAGCATAAAGGTTAAATAGAATTGGACCTAGTATTGCGCCTTGTGGTAGACCAATGTTGCCTAGCCTAGGTCCGCGAAAATGGTTATAACTGCCAAGAACGTAAACTTTTCTGTTCGTAAATAATTCAACTATATTAACAGCAGATGTCGTAGTTAAACCAATAAGTGGTAACTTATTTTTAAAGATGTTCAAGTTGACACTGTTGTACGCCCCTCTTATATCCAGGCAAAAGCATGCCAAATAATCATTTTTAGAAAAAGTAATGTGTATACCAGTTAGAAGTTGATTTATTCCATAGATTCTACCTTTCCCCTTCTAAATGCATACTCTTGTGGAGGGAAATATTGTTTTGTTCGCACCAAAACTTCAGTCTTGCCTTTACCATCCTTTCAAAAGTTCTAAAAATGTGGGAGAATAGGGAAATTTGTCGGTAGGATGTGGCCAGTGTTTTGTTTATTTGGTTTACCTATAAGACAAATGACGATTTCCTTTAAATGGTCTATGAAATAGCTATTTTTCCAACATTCATTTAAAATTTCGAGCAAGAGAATTTTGGCGCTGTGTGGCAGATGACTAAAGGTTTCCATTTGATTAGCTGCCTTATAAGTACACTTGGAGAACCCAAATCACCACCACACATCTTTTTAAAGACTTGACGATCGTTTCACTAACAAAGTTATCGTCATCAGAGGATACAAAACTCTAGATCGTCAGTTCTTTAAAAAGATGTGTTGTGGTGATTTGGGTTCTCCAAGTGTACTTATGAGTGCTCATTACAGGTTCTAATCTTCACTTAGTGAATTAGCTGCCTTATGTTTTCAAACGCCGTGGAAGGACACTTGATGAGTCTAATTTTCTTAAAGAATGTCTATTATATGTCTTTATCTCTAACCATGATTCATACACACACATACCGATATATTATATATATATATATATATATATATATATATATATATATATATATATATATATATATATATATATATATATATATTTATATATATATATATATATATATATATATATATATATATATATATATATATATATATATATATATATATATGTTGGGTGGCATAATAGATTATTTGCGACTATTTGGTGGCATTATCGACATTTTTGGAAGCACCCTATTTTTGGAGCGTGAAAACGCTGTAATTGCTCAAATAGTGAGATGGGTTATGCGACACATTTTTGGAAAGCGTAATCGGCGTACTTTTCGGTGGTATTAATTATTTTTGGGTCACCTTTAGCAAGAACGAAAACAATCGGCTCTTCATGAAATTTATTTGGGAAAATGGTAACATCTTTTTTTATTCAAGAAGATGCTTGTAAAGTTCAAACTTAACATTTGACATCAAGGATTCGGCCAAATTAATATTAGCCTCACATTCGCAAGAGAACTTTTTAGGTTTAAAAGGCATTTAATTTCATTTTATTAATTTTTGTTGCCCTCACTTGGTGACATTTTTCCATACTAAACACAGATGTAGAAGCTTAGTCTCTGGCTTTACAAATGCTTATTTTCTTGTCTCTAACCGGTTTTGCCTTTCTACGGTATCCTCAGAGAGAAGAGAATTGAATTTATGTATACGCATTCATACCAATTATTCGTTTAATTTATTCATCCCTTTGATGACGCTAACTTTGTTAGCGAAACGATAGTCAGGTCTAAAAAGTGTATTTTGTGAATTGGCTTCTCCAAACTGTAATTATTAGTGCTTATCACAGGTTCTAATCTTCATTCATTTAACAATTATAAATAAGAAACCATTGCCACGTAGGGTATTGTTATCCAAAAATTCTTTAAAAAATCTGGACGCAGTAAGTGCGTTTGGTAACGACTCTTCATAGCAGCATTTCAAGCAGCTTTTCCTGAAAGCAATATTTAAAATTTAGTTGGTGTTGACTGCGACTCTGGGTGCTCAGAATTATCATTTACCTATTTACACACCGACAGGCACCAGTGTCCTTATTTTATATCGAAAGTAACAAGGAATAAAAAGAGGGTATAAAATCTGCTGTTTGATAATGAGGTTTTTAAGTTATGATCCACTAACAGTATTTTATGTCTAACTTTTAAGGTTGCCTATCAACATTTCTGCGTTTTTGGGGCCCACGTTTCGCGGCATTGGTTCCTTTTTATACAGAATTCGTGTCGTTTTATATGCTTAATGAAGTGTCTGGGAGATCCCGGCTCCCATTACTGAAGCAATTACCAGGTTAAATACTGCTGGAAAACCTGCCAATAATTAGGTTTCAACAGTAAACACAGAAACGTTGATATTTTTCTTTGGCGAAACGAAACGAGTTATGTATACTTTTACACGGGTAATTAGAACCCGTGGTTAGACTATTTGAGAGCGGGGTTTTAGAAGGCAACAAATTTTTCGGCGGGTTATTAAAAGTAAATTGCAGGGAAGTCTTCAGGAAGTTTATTAATTAGTCTAACACTTTACCGCACATCGCGTGGTTTACCAAAATAATTAAGAAAAAAAGACGGATACAAAGTGATCCTCGAACAGCCATATTTTAACACTACAGAAATGCATTTATGTTAGCGAAAACTCATACTTTAGAATGAATTGACTTCTATTAATGTATCTCGAATTTCCATTTATATCAAATGCATGTTGTCGTTAAAACGCTGGTCTCCGTGATTGCATGTTAGTTTCGATTTACGATGTTCAGAGAACAAGATAAACTTGCAGCATACCAGAAAGGGCCATCCAATGAGATAGCAGCAGCTTAGAAGTGTCCATCAAAACAATAATGAAATATAATATATTGTACTTGATTCACGTTGACCTAGATACCGTGACATAGTTAAATCAGTGGATGTCACGTTTTAGCTAAGCCCAACAAGGTGCTGCATTCTGTATGTTTACAAGATATGCGTAATCACTGACACTGCAATATTTTTAATAGTCTTAGTTGTTTTTTTTTCTATTGCGGCGGTGGCGCGAGCCATTAGCGCGGTTTAGCAATTATGGTCAGGGCAGGTCCGAGGTCAGTTTCAGACTTTATGTGAGTGCGCGCGCGCGCGCGCGTTTGTGTGTGTGTGTCTCACACCGATAGCTCAAAAAATAATAGGCGCATTTTGATAAAAAATGCTTGAATAAGTTCGTCAGCCAGATCGGACCAGTTTTTCACGGAAAATTCTGTTTCCTTTCGAACATATTTTCATACCTCCGGAAACAACAAAGCAATGTCAATCAAATTAGGTACCCGGGTTTATATCATAAAAAACAAACCACGCTCTGCACCTCTACGTTAAATAAAAAAAGTTATGAGCATTATAGTTTTTCTTCTTAAAACGTCAAAGCTGCGATTCAAAACGTCAAAATTAACAGGATCTAGACAAAGAACATGAAACTAACACGGCTTATGTAGAAGAAATGTCGCAAGAAGTGTGTTCTATAAAGTCTTAGGTTTCAGCTTCAGCCGTGAGTGTCCTTCATTTTACTTAAATATTGCAGAAAATTTCAAATAGACCTTTTTCTGATGCTCTGGCATAATTTTCAGTTATAGGGTTTATTCTATATATTAAAACATGAAGAAAAGACGTTGCACCCCTTTTAAACACATTGCATGCACCGAGTAGACTGACATTTGGCATAGTTAAAGTTTATATCAAGAAGGAGAGCAGAAAGACAAAATGTATGTACAATATGTGTTACAAAAATGTTAAGCAATGATTTGGTCTAATTAGACAGTAGGATTCCCAGAGCCAGGTTTGAGCTGAGGGTTAATATAATAAAATGTCAATGTAAAACACATATTACTCTATGGTCGAACAAATGTATATGGATGCGTTCATATATATGTTCATACTGAATGTTAAACTTCAGTTTTTCAGTTGTGCGTGCGTGCACGCGCGCGTGTATGTGTGTGTCGTCAGATTGCACTGGCTGCGGCAGTTCCTAAAAAAGTAACTACAAATTTAATGAAGTAATTGACCGTTACGTTTATGAAGGATTTTTAGTGATTTTCACTAAACATAATATTTTATCTTTGTGATTTTCCTTTTGTTTCCGTAGTCATTTTGGTATTGGGTTTTTTAGTGAATTTTCTTTAAAAAATTTACCAACATAAGGAGATCGCGACACCCCTCCATATTTGGTGAATACCTTCCTTTTACAAGTGACTTGGTTAAGTTTATAAGCCAGGAAAATACGACCAGTTTTTCCTGAAAAATTTAAGGTTTTTCCGGAAAATGTTTATACCTCTGGAAATAGCAAAACTATGGCAACTAAATTTGTCACGCGGCTTTATATTATAGAATGTGAATTACACACGAAAATTTAGATAAATATTAAGTATATATGTAATTTGAATATAATGAATTTTTTAGCAAATTTTCATGTAAAAAATATCATGTAAAATTATTTTTGTCTTTCTTAAAAAATCATTTTTGGAAGATTTTTTGTAAACTGTTCGTAATAATAAATGTATAAGTTATTGTAAGAAAAAAATATTTCACATCTTTTTTTCCTCCCTCAGGGCTCGTCCGCGTCCTTGCCCCCCGATATCACTGCAGCCTTTGGCTTATTGTGCATGCCCTTAGTCTTTCTACTCGACGCCTTACAAAATCACCTTTAACTAGTCTGCACAGCAATTTGTACGGTGAAGGTTTATATTGCTCTGTCTCCGGTCTAGACTGACCGTAGATCAGTTATATTTTGCAGTCCAGAGTTTTACACTCGCACAAAATGTGATGGGCTGATTCCTCCCCCCCTCCGCAGAGTCTGCATGCGAGGTCCCCCTCAAACCGCCCCATTTTATGCAGGTGTTTCTTGACGGCCATGTGTCCTGTGAAGATACCTGTTATGTTTCTGAGCTGTCCTCTGCTAAGATTTAGCAGCTCCACAGCTCTCTTTGAACTGGGTTCGCTAATTACTGACTTCCCATGTCTGAGCCCTGGACAGTCTGCGCAGTACACCTTGTGTTAGTTTCTGACCCAGGACTTAATGACTCCCCTGGCAGTGCTCTTTGTCACGCCCAGAACCGGTTCTGGTCCCATAAATGGTTCTGCTGACCCTCTTTCCGCGAGACTCTTAGCTTCTTCATTGCTTTTGACTCCCCGAGTGACCCGGCACCCAGATGAGGGTGACCTCACTCTGCCCAGCCAGGTCGCTCGTCTCGTCTCGGCACTCACCAGCTTGGAGTTTACCCGTGGGCTACTTAGGGCCTTAAGAACCGCCTGGCTGTCTGTGGCTATGAGGATCCGCTTTTTGGTGTAGCGCCTCCTCTGGTTCTCCTGCACACAGTGCAGGATGGCGTACATTTCGGCCTGAAAGACCGTTGCATGGGCTCCGAGGGAAATACTATGACTTACCCTCGGTCCTTCCGAAGAAACACCTGCCCCCGTCCCACGCTCCTCGCCGGATCCGTCCGTTACCAGGCGAGTGCGTCCCGTGGTAAGCCCGGCGTCTCATCTCGCCATGCCTCGCGTTGTAGGGGGGGGGGGGGGTTACACGTCCATGGCGGCTGTTGGGGTTGAAGTTATGGCCCTGTGATGCCTAGACAAGCCATCTTTTGGACCTTGCCTAGTTTTTGTTTGGCACTGGATTGTGTCACCTTAGGCCACCAAATCAGTGCCGCGTATGTTAACGATGGTCTGACCACCCTTGTGTACAGCCAGTGGGCCATACTAGGTCTTACTCCCCACGTTTTTCCATATAGCCGCCTAGTGACGGCTAGGGTCATAACTGCCTTACGCACTATTTTTTCAACGTGACCATTTCAGGTTAGCTTAGAGTCCAATACGACCCCAAGACATTTTACCTGCTTAGTCATTGAGATGTTTCCACCATATAGAGTGAAAGTTCTGTGCCTCTCCCACTTCCTCCCCCTCGTAAACGGTATGACGGTTGCTTTCTCGGGGCTCACAGCGAGCCCTTTGCCAGCCGTCCACTTTTCCATCACTTTCAGTGCGGTCTGCTTGCGCTCCCACACCGACTGTGTAACCTTTCCTTGGACTATGATGACAATGTCGTCCGCATAGCCCTCTACCTCGTACCCCGCTCCTGAGAGCCTCCCTAGCAGGTCGTCCACGACCCCCGCAGAGTCCCTCCCGCGAGTGAGGTGAACACCGCCCTGTCCCTGAGCATGGAACCGATCCACCTGCACCAGGTATCCTCTATTCCACGCTCCCTGACAGCTGCCAGTACCGATCCGAATGAAGTGTTGCTGAAGCCCCCCCCCCCGTGTCTAGGAAGGTCCCCGGAGCCACCTCCCTGTTATCCAGCGTATTCTCCAGTTTCAGCACCAGTTGGTGCAGTGATGTTTCTGTTGAGACTCCTGCTCTGTATGCATATTGTCCGCAGTGTAGGGGATATGCTTTCAGTACACCGGCACTAATGTGCCGGTCGAGCAGTTTTTACATTGTTTTTAGTAAGAAGGGCATGAGACTCTGTTGGACGCCCAGGTTTAGGGTTTAACATCTTCTTGAAAACTAATTGTTAAGCAAATTTTCGTAAAAAGACATAATTTCGGTGTAACATTACTTTAACAAAATTTGTAAAGAAAATAGCAATTTTCGTTAAACAAACTGTTTGCAAATTTTCATAACAAACAGCTTTTTTTTTAAATTTTTGTCAAAAAGCTTTTTGTGGATAATTATATTTTAGCAGTTGTGTAAATAGCTTAAAGAGGTTTGTTGCCCAGGAAAATCGGAAGAGTTTTTCCGGGAACATCTTAAGTTTATTTTTGGAAAATTATTGTACTTTTTCTAATAATAAAGTTATTGTGATGAAATGAGGTACAGGGTGATTCTTTATAATGTCGCCCCCCTTTAACTTTGTTATTTGAAGTGTCCCAAAAAATTGAAAGTATGGTTATGTAGGTGCTAAAAAATACTTTTTTCTATGTGTAAAAAATTTTTGAAAAATGATCAGTATACAGGGAAAACCAAAAAGTTCAATTTTTTTTCAATGGATCACCCTATATATGAATTTATTTTTCGATTCCTCGTAAAATTCTAAGCATAATTTATATAACAAACTGTATACCTAAAATGAATAGTTTTTGAAACATTCGCATTTGAAACGTTATCATCAAATATTTTATTAAATAACTGTTACAAATCAAGAAGTCCTAGGATATTCGCATTTGAAACGTTAGCATCACAAATTTTATTAAACCAAAACAACTGTTACAAATCAAGAAATCTAACAATAAATAATATAACAAAAACAGTTTCTAATTAAATATAAAGATGCTCTACCGGGCCTCCATTTTCCTCAACACATTGTATAAGGGTTCTTCACATTTTCTCTAATCAATCTGTTATGAATGCTGGGTTATTTTCATTTAAATTAATAATTTATTTTCAATTTGGTGGTCGTATATACGGTTTTTTATATAACCCCTAAGAAACGCACCCGCAGGTGTAAAATGTGGGCTGTTTGCAGGCCATTTAATTGGCGCATTTCTTTCAATCCATCCAAGATACCTATCATTTGGGTAATTAAGCACAGCACGAATGTTGCGAAGGGGTGCTCCATTCTGTTAAAAAATTATATTTTGTAATATATTTAAAGGCAAATCGTCTAAATATTCTTCGAACTCGTTTTCCAAGAAATCTAAATAGCGGCCTCCATTTAAAACAGTATCAAAAAAATATGGACCGATAACTCGATCGCCCAAGATACCACACATTTACGGATTGTCGCCCGTGGAACTTAAATTCCCTATAAGAATGTAGATTCTCTCTTGCCCATAGTCTGGTATTTTTTCGGTTAAACAGGCCACTAGTAGAAAAGGTAACTCGTCAGTCCATAGAACTGTTTTAAAAAAATTGTTATTTATGTTTATTCTGTCTAGAATCAGTTGACAAAATGCGACCCGATCATCTTTTTGCATTTGGGTAAGCTTTGTAGTTGGTTTAATCTTATATGGCTTTAGGTTCCATTTTCTTAACATTCTTTGGACTTTACTGTATGAAGTTCGCTGAATATTTTCTTGTGTTGCTCGTAATGTCTTTGAAATGTTTCTTATGGAATTGTTTGGATTCTCTTCTATAGCAAGTAAAATATTCAATTCTGCATTTTCATCTACGTTCACAGCAGTTCTTTTTCTCCTTTGTAAATTTGACGTTTCTTGAAACTTCCTATAGATGTAAACGTTTTTCGAGTTGGGACATGCATATCGGGATTATCTTCTATCATATTTCTAATGGCAGCGTGACAATTTAAATTATTTTTAATATAATAACTTAAAATAACTCTTCTTTCTCTGTCTGAGAACGGCATTTTTACTTACTAAACAATACAACTACAACAATATTGGAAGAATGTCACTGTCGGTTATTTGTTTTTAATTAAAAGCATGGTATCCCAAGACTTCTTGATTTGTAACAGTTGTTTAATAAAATATTTGATGATAACGTTTCAAATGCGAATATTTCAAAAACTATTCATTTTAAGTATACAGTATGTTATATAAATTATGCTTAGAATTTTACGAGGAATCGAAAAATAAATTCAAATATAGGGTGATCTATTGAAAAAAAAGGAACTTTTAGGTTTTCACTGTATACTGATCATTTTTCAAAAAAATTTTATACATAGAAAAAAGTATTTTTAGCACCTACATAACCATACTTTCAATTTTTTTTGGGACACTTCAAATAACAAAGTTAAAGGGGGGCGACATTATAAAGAATCACCCTGTACATTGTTTCTACTATATGTAGGTTATACCAAATTCCATGTCTTTTATTTAAAAAATACATATTGCTATTAAAAATAAATTAATGAAAATTCAGTACCATAACGCACTCTCTGCCTCCAGACTACAAAACAATATTTAAGAAAATTATTAGTTTTGAAATAAACCGTTTTTCCTGTTTCCTGAAAATTTTGTATATTGGACATATGTTGCTTTTGTAAAACACGCCTCAATTGAGATTACTAGAAACGAGAAAATATTTTTAAAATGTAGGTTCTACAGGGCTTTCATCAATTTCAGAACCCCACGTGCCCGGATTCTGTCTCTCTCTTAGTGGAATATGATTTTATGAGTTGGCAGTCCAAAAAGTAACCAAAAAACCACTAGACTAGAGACCCTAAACTTACTAAATCAATTGACAGTTCAGTCCATTGGCGCTCAATTCCCTTTTGAGGGTTATTTTGTATGTATATTGTGCATTGTCCAAGTTCAACCAGTGTTTACCTTCTTCAAATAATTTTCTATCTGTTGGTCAATAAAAATAAACAGTTTTTATCAAAACTTAGCATCTTCATTCCGTTTTTACGTAAGTTAAAAATGTAGGTATGTTAAGGTTATGTTGTTGACGATATTCAACATCGCATGGAACGAAGCCCTACCAAATCTGTTCGTCGGTAATCTGCCCAAACAGGTACATATTTGTTCAATGTTACACAATACACATTCCCAAAACCGTAAATTAGAAGTGTAAATATTCGGACCTCAATTTGTTTACGTACATTACAAAATTTTGATATCTATACAAAATAAAAGTAATATTTTATTGTTTTTAATTTATTTTTCTAACAATCAATAACAGTAAACCATACATGAACAGACTTGCTTTTAAAAATACAAAATAATAAATACATTTAAGACATTTACTGTTTCACCTTATTATGATTTTTATATTTTTTATAAAACCCCAAAGGAAATATGAGACAACACTGGCATCTTATAGGGATTTTATTAATTCAGGTTGTACAACCGTGTATGCCGGGTTGCCTAACTTAGGCGGTCACGTGGGGTTCGGGAATTAATGAAGGCCCTGTATTTACATGGGTAGTAGCCAAATTTTCAGAATCGTATCGTCCTATAGCATAGCAATCGCGGATTTTCCCGATGCGACGCCTGTATAATAGCATATTATAGCAAACGACTCTGAGCAAAACAACCAAACACGCGTTGAAGTTCCACAAATTTTGATATGTATGTTGTGAGATTGGGCGGTATCTTAATAAAAATATAGCGAATATTTTCAATGAAACTGGGGTATCTGGATGAGTGCGATCTATTTTTAGCTTACCGTCTTACAAGTTTTATGTGAAGCTTAGGCTCTGCTGATTTAGGACAGTCTGGTAGGTGTGAGATAGATAAAGGGGACCAATAACGATCGCTCTGGGAAATCGAGTCCCTTTCAGCAATTACCAATATGGAGAATTCATTGTCGTTTGAAAAAAAAAACACTGTTTTAAATCTTGCGTGCTGGTTAAGTTAACTTTAAAAAACTTTGTTGCGTATCGATCACAATTATTGATGCCCAGTTAGGTTGGAGCAATGTTTTCTTTTACGCAGTGTAATTTTCAAGTATATCTTTTAATTTTAATTATATAGAAAACTCTCAGTAAAATAAGAATTTTTTTAAATAAGATATATAGCCTTAAAACTTTTGAAAAGTTAAGTGTAGCGCGGTGAAAAAATGCAAAGGAGCATACTATACAGGCTGTGTCAGCTTTTACCTGAGATACTGAGATTGTGGAAGTGCACATAGAATCGTCGTTTGAGTTTTTTTAAGGGCTTTTCACAGGGCCATATTTTAGGCGTTATTCAATTTATCTGGTTTAATCTATACAGATGTGGTGACTTGTGGTGTTTATTCAAGGTGTTTTCCACCTTGAATGAAATTTCTGCTTTTCCTGGCTAGCTCGCTAATCCAAGCCACTTACAAAAGGAAGGTGTGTGTCACATATTAAAATCGGAATATTATTTTTGAATTATGGGTGATATATATATATATATATATATATATATATATATATATATATATATATATATATATATATATATATATATATATATATATATTGCTATGGTATTGCACTTTTAATTGTTGAGCATGAGAATTTTAATTCTTATGAATTTTCCTCTTGCTTATAAAGTACTTATTTTTATTGCCAATATTTCTTAACTTACCGTTGTATCTGCAAATTTTTCTCTTATCTCATGGGTAGAGTTGTAAAATTGGGCTAGCATTTTTGTTTTGATGTAACTTATTTATATATTTTTTTATATTCATGTTAATTCAGAGTGTTAGAAATTTGGTTAAAACATTCTCAGTTGAGTTTTTATTAATTTTATTGTTTCAATTTATAGTTATTTAAATATAGGCTTATTTAGTGATATATATATATATATATATATATATATATATATATATATATTTATATATATTTATATATATATATATATATATATATATATATATATATATATATATATATATATATATATATATATATATATATATATATATATTCCTTTTATTATATATAGGTCAAATTAATCAGACTATTGAAATAAAATCTATAATATTTTATTTATGATAATTTAACTTCTTTTCAAAACATAGCTACATAAAAAATATTGATTGTATACAAATTAAAATCTTATTGTGACAATGAATTAAACTATATTCTATGACTTTGTCATTAATTTGGACTTTATCAGGATATCCCCTTTAATGTTATAAATATACACACAAATCATCAAAGTAAAAGAAAAATCCTTATAACTAAATACACAATGTAAAAATCTGCACATTTATAGTTGCAATATTAACAATATTGACTTACTGCTTAAAATGTCTCTAATTGCTTCTTCATTGGGGATTTGGATTATTCGCCATTGGACGGTCTATATTTGGATTTTATGCTCGCCACCATTATTGGTGGTAATTGATTATTATCGAGCTTATTTTGAATAGCCCTTTTGTACTGAAAATTCTCTTCTATATTGGTTACTATTATTATTGGTTATTATCCATATACTGTTGTTCTTTACTATTCTTTTTGTGTGCAAATTATATTGAACACCCCATCTATTTTTTTCTTCTACATAAATTTTTTTCTCCAATCTTTTGTCTTTACACTTCTCACAGTCAAATCTCAAATCATAATTATACCGTTACCTTCTACTCTCGGCAGTTCGATCTCGAATCATAATTACACTGTAACCTTCTACTCTTGGCAGTTCGATCTCGAATCATAATTACACCGTAGCCTTCTACTCTCGGCAGTTCGATCTCGAATCATAATTACACCGTTGCCTTCTACTCTTGGCAGTTCGATCTCGAATCCCCTCAATAAACTCACTTTTCACTTTAAATATCTTCGCTTTTATAAAACTGAAAACGTCTCTCTCTTTATAACACAGACTGTGCGACAGAGCTCACTATTGTCCAAATTGCGTATCAGGTTCACAAAAACCGTATCATTGTTTTACTAATAACATTGTGTGCCTTTTAGGATTAAGTCACACTAATTTTTTATCTTTAACCTTATCTCCTAAATACAATGTGTCTATACATACTTTACATCTATTCAAGTTGACCATATAAAAAGTATTTTCCCTAACCAAAATAATATAAATAAAATCAAAGCATTGTTCTGTATTTTTCATGTTCCAATGATATTTACTATTTAACCAAAATATCCAACACTCTTTTTAAATATACAGGGCACTTAAATTTCAGGACGCATAAATTTTATATACATGACTCGTTTTTCTCCACAAAAAGGTTTCTATTTTTAAGCCATATTTACTATTTATAGCAACATATATATATATATATATATATATATATATATATATATATATATATATATATATATATATATATATATATATATATATATATATATATATATATATATATATATGATATACTTGTTTCTCGGGTTGAACCGCGTCCAGAATTTATGAAAACTCGACGTTTCGGCTTCTGTTTTGGAGCCATTTTCAGGAGGTAAAGGAAATTTGTAAGGACACTCTAAGGCCTCAATCTGCCTACTCCTTAGAGCGGTGGACAAAGGTGGGTTGGGTTGTTGTAGCTCGATTACGAGGTCTCAATCTGCCTACTCGCCAAATCTCGCCGGAGATCGTCTGTGAGGTCTCAGTGTATTCAACCCTAGGCCTCGCGGAGATCTTGCAGTTCGTTGCAAGTCTTATATATTTCGTTCCGTCTACCTGCTTCGTTATCAGTGAAAGTAGTAGGGTCACGGTCAATTAAGTGGGGGGCTTTGGTCACGGTACTTAGAGGATGAGGAGGATCAAAAGGGTCACCGGCATTTGTTGAGATAGATAATGGGCCAATAAAATTACCCATATACAGGGTTTTAGGGGTTCTAGTTTTAAGAAATCTTTTTAAAATTCATAAGACACGGTCTTGTCAATAACGAATTTTTTCGACGAAAATTTGCTACAATATAGACTATTAAACCATAAACTCTATACTATATACTATAGCTGAAACTCAAGCATCAGAAGGAGGGTCTATTTCAAATGGATTTTCCGAAAATATTTTAGTAAACTGAAGGACAATGATGGTAGAGGCTGAAACTTAAGGCTTTGTAAAACACAATTATTACGACATTTTTTCGACATAATACGTATTTGCTTTGAATGCGTTGTCTGAAAATTGCAAATTGTGACGTTTCAAATCGTGACTTTGACGCTTTAAGAAGAAAAATTATAAAACTTCCAAAATATTTTTCCTGCTACTTCTTGACCTTTTTGCGTCAAGAAAACTTAACCGCTGTAAGTAATATTCAATTGGCTTTGTTAATCACACAAAATATTTTGTTCTTGTGCTTTCCTCTGATCACCAGTGGCACCCAATTTTTGTCTTTAACTGTCTATAACTTTTCTTTGTTTTAACTTACAGATGTGAGTTTTGGTATGTAGGGTAAGTTTGACAGAACGTATGTGCCAAATTTGGTTGTCATAGCTCTGTTATTTTCGGAGATCAGAAAATTTTCCTAAAGAAAACCCAAAACTTTCCCGGAAAAACTGTTTCGATTTTTCTGGATAACGAACTTTTCCAAAATCGGCCCATTATTTTTTGAGTTATCGATGTAATATATATATATATATATATATATATATATATATATATATATATATATATATATATATATATATACAATATATATATATATATATATATATATATATATATATATATATATATATATATATATATATATATATATACAAATACAGATCTCCTCATTGTTGTATACAGGCTCTTTTTTTTATTGGAGCTGCCGTGACAACATACTACTTGGTTCCGTAACGAGGTGGAGCCACGTGCTCCATGTCCATATCTTACATCTCACTTATTGTTGGAAGGCTGGCTACCATAGCCGTATTAGTTTATAGGTGTATTTTCGCTGCAATTGGTATGCCGTACTGACGAGCTCTAATTAGAGCGAAACCGATCTACGGTTCTAATTGTGGTGAGAATGCATCTAGCCTTACCTATTTTCCCACTATATTAGGGTAGAAATGGGCCAGGGCTGACAATTTACTAAATTGTTAGTTGGTTGTATACAGTTTCTATTTTTTAACAGTTCGTGTTATTTGGAGCTGCTGTGAAAACATACTACTTGGTTCCGCAACGAGGTGGCGGCACATGCTTCGTGTCTTACATCTCACTTAGTGCAAGAAAAAACCAATTAACAAAACCTAAAACAAAACACCAGAAACAAACACAAAATACACAACATTCACTTATAACCACCACATCAAAAAAAATAACACAAATACTCAAACGATATGACTTAAAAGTGAGCTACAAAACCAATAAAAATAATAAACAAAATAAATAAAAAATGAGAACACAACCCACATACATTAAACGGAAAATATCAGAATGTAACACATATAATAAAAAAATATACAGGGATGACAAAAAAACCAATAGAAGCAAGATTCATGGAACATATAACAGCATTAGATAAAATCCACATACGTAGTTACAAATCAAACGTAGCTACACACATTCACAACAGAAAACACCAAAAACCAGATATCAAGTAATAATTACAACTAATAAAACATATTAAAGACCACAAACAAATGGAACAATACTACATTCAACAAGCAAATAATAAGGAACAATTAATCGCAGAACAAATCCTAATACAAACATTTAAACAAGACTTAATAAAAGCCATAGAAATAGACAAATTATCAAACCACAATAACCAAAACAGCAAAGCGATACACTCGACACAGTCTGAAAACACAACCAACCAGAGAACAGTAAACCGACCATTATAAGCTCAGCGCGCAGACATAGACCACACAGAAACGATAAAAGTCAGTAGCGTGCTGATGATGAACCACGACGGTTCGGAACTGCAGTCCAGGTAAACAATTAAAAAATCACAAAAAGTACAGCAAACAAATGAAGTATATATATATATATATATATATATATATATATATATATATATATATATATATATATATATATATATATATATATGTATATATATATAGTTAGTTATCCGAGCGATAACTCAAAAAATACTCTATAACTGATTTGAACGAAACGTGGCACATATATTCATTGTATTAAGAACGCGGGCGAGTTGTGAATTATAAGTAATTTGGTACACAATATTTAGAGTTTTTCCAAATTAAAAATAAAAGCGAATGACATGCGTTGAAACGACTTAGTGGTTAAAGTCCAATCCCTAACAGATAGAGTACTTAACAGCCACGCGTAGATTGATTTATACAACAGATATAAGCCATACATCAACGGCAACCAAACTAAATAAATAACAGGCATAAAATATACTACCTGAATCAACAATCGTAAAATCTCGGCCACAAATATCGCGAATGACAGTCGACATGAAATTAAAAATTTGCCAAGAGATTGGTTTTTAACTGGGGGATTCAATCAGTTTTTAAAATGTACTATATTTGTAGCTTGATGAATGGCCCTAAATACAGTTGAGCACAGCATAGATATATGATGCTACGGTTTTAGACTGAAAGTGTAACATAACATAGTAGAAATGTAAACAAAACCAAGTCAAGTGTCTATAAAAATGATCCTAAAATAGTTCCTTTTATCTTTAAACTTAAACATAAGACGTCATTTCTTATATGACCGCAACAGTCATTGAATCTGTTTCAATGAGAATTCCACTGATTCTGTAACTAATTGCTATGTGTACTTTTAATATAATATCCCGGGCATGAAGCCGGTGTCAAGTATCATGTAAACAAAATGTTAGTTAACGTATCCTTAGATAGCTCAGTGGTAGCGTGCTTGTCTTCTACGCAGAAGGTTGCGTGATCGATTCCAGCTCAATGGATGTATGTTTTTTTTTGGTTTTATTTTGACATTTGGAGAAACAATAGTGCACAGATTTTACACTGTTAGAAATGGATCTCATTTTTGTTTAAAACGCCTGAACAACTTTATCACCTTTGAGTCTGTAAATATAATTTTCAGCAGATATTTTGTTATTGTAGATATTGAAACAACCGGTTTGATTAGGTGGACGAAATCGAAATCATTCTTGCGATTAAGAAGGAAAAATAACTGCTACGTTTATTATTTGGAAGATAACTTTTCTAAATATGAATTAAGTTTCCTTCTGGAAATCTTTTGTACCTTTAATGACATTTTGTTATACAAGGTTCTTTTAAGGAGACTTACAACTATCTACAGATATAGCAAAATTTAATTAGCCTCACAAAAACTGAATTTTGGGTATTTTCCTCAAAAGGATTTTTTGATAACATAGAGATAGCGATGGCAACACTTTCGAAAAAATTCTTCAAATGTGCGCCTACTAGGACCTGTAAAATGGAACTTCAAAGTCTGTGTAAGTCTGAAGTATTAATTTTAGTAGTATGCCGTATAAAAATAGTGTAAAATTCTTATGAAAATACACTACAATAATGCACTTGCTGCGTGTCCAATTTTTTGTTTTTCTTTCACGTCTGTAGAAATAATAGTGTACAGATTTCATCTGTTTTCAACAAGATTTCACTTTTGTTTAAAACGCCTGAATAACTTTGTAACCTTCCAGTCTAAAATTACAAATTTGAGCAGACATTTTGTTATTGTTGATATTGAAAAAACCGGTTTGATTACGTTGACTAATCGAAATCTTTCAGGCATTTAATAAGGAAAAATAGCAGCTACGTTTATAATTTAGCAGATAACTTGTTTAAATATGAGTTAAGTTTCCTTCTCGAAAGCTTTTGTAATTTCTAATACAAGTTTCTTTTAAAGAAACTTACACTATCTATAGATATAGCAAAATTGAATTTTCTAGCTTCATAGAGAATTGAGTTTTGTGCATTTTTCTCAGAAGGAGTTATAAAACGATATTTTTTTCTTATAGAGATATATCGATGGTAACACTTTTGAAGGAATTGCGTGTACTAGGATCTCTATAATCGATCTTCAAGGTCTGTGTGAGTTTAAAATATTAATTTTAGTAATATGCCGTATAATAAGAGTGTACAATTCTTATTAAAATTCACTATTATAATGCACTGGCTGCGCCCCGAAATTTTATCCTATTGGTTTAAGTCACAACACTGTTTGTCTAGTTCCTGGACTCGCTCTAAATACGAGCTTATCTTCATATAGGCTGTCAACGCTCGAGAGTTAACCACGAGAAGAAGGGGTACCTCAGGTAGAAGGGACCTCTAGTATGAGAGTCGGCAGAGTATTCTTTTTTAGTGATGGGCAAAATCGTTATTTTCTATTAACAGTTGAAGCCGTTAACGTTATTTAATAATAACCGTTGAAAATAACGGCTGCAGTTATTTTAAGCTGGATAGTCGATCGATAGTATCCTACATTCCCAAAGCTGTGAGCGAGAGCGAGCACACTAGTATAAATGCATTGTATTTTTACCCCGTTATTTCACGTAGTGTACAAATCTCAAATTTTGTCGATATGAAAAGGAAACAAAGGGTTAAGAAATTATAATAAGCGTGTCGTAAATCTTTTGCCACTCTGAAGTGAAACTTTTAGAAATCAGAAAGGAGTCTTATATTAGTATTCACTTAGATGTTTTAGGAATTATAAACTAGTCATTTCTAACAGATTTATTTTATGAAGGGTCTTTACGTAAATGTCAATGCCACAGCAAGAATCAATAAATATCATTATTTATCACGTCTTGGGACGTTAGACGTTAGAACTTTTATTGCTACATAGGGAGTGATTCTAAGAACTCCATAACATAACGCAGCTCATAAAATTTCGGTAAAGAAATTTGCCTTTATTCTGTACATATGGTTTGTTATTACATTATGCTTTTATTCTTTCTTAGAAAGATCTCTATCTCTAGTTACATTTTCGGTTCACTGGTCATCTTTATCAGTCCACTTTTAAAAACTGTGCAAACAACAGCCAACAGTATAAAAAATTAAGTTTGAGTTTGAGTTAAAAAAAAATGGAAGATATATAGTATTCATTATTTATTTACTTATTTTAAAATTAGTTGTTTTAAAATTAGTTTCAAAAATTTCAAAGGGCTGTAACTTGGAGGAGAAGGGGTTTCAAGAAAAACTCAATAAAAAGACACCCCTTATTTTTCTCCAAAGAATTACCCTGTAAAATTTTTCGCATCAATTTGGAAACACCCTGTATATATATATATATATATATATATATATATATATATATATATATATATATATATATATTCATTTAATTTTTTATATTTAAATGTATATAGACATTAAAAAATGTCATTATATTTTTTTATCAATTTGATAACTATTATCAGACAAACGAAAATGACGTGTTAACTGTTTTCTTAGGTAATGTATATAAATTTAAATAAATAAGTACTTAAATTTTACGTGAAATAACCCTATTTTGCGTTGTCTATAGTGAAAGTAATAAGACGTTTTTACAGAAATTCATCTTTTCACCCAACATTTTTTATTATTAAATATTTGGCTTTACATACTAGTGGGAAACTCAACTGTTTCAAAAATAACAGCTTCTCAGTTTAACAGAATAACTCTGTGTAGTAGTGTCCGTATGCCGTATCCCCATCAACAACCGGTTAAAGTTAAAATTAAAATTAAATCGTTTTATTGTACCTAAGATCGTACGTCCCTAAAGCTGTGAGCGAGAGCGAGCACACTAGTATAAATAATAATGTTATGAAGTACAGTCCGCTCTATACTGTATAACCATACATATTTAGCATTCCCAATCTCAAGGCTATTAATCGCGTTAAATGGTTAAATAACAGTTGCCGATGAAAACCGATGTTTATTCATCGAACCTAGTTGCAGTAGAACTGAAACAGACACGACTCCGAATTCTAGTTTAGTGTAAAAAGCGTTACTTTTTAAGCCGTTATTTTTATAAATCCATAACTGGTGGTTACCGTTACGGCTCGGTAACCGTTTAAAAATAGCTGACAGTTGAATAACGACCCATCACTAGTGAGCGAGAGCGAGCACACTAGTATAAATAACGTGTGAAGTGTTAAGTAATATGTTATGACGTAAAGTCCGCTCTATATTGTATACCCATACCCATACATATTTAGCATTCTCACTCTCATGTCCATTTATCCCGTTAAATAGTTAAATTTATCAGTTGCCGATGAAAAACCGATGTTTATTCGTCGAACCTAGTTGCAGTGGAACTGAAACAGATACGAGTCCGAATTCTAGTTTAGTGTAAAAAGCGTTATTTTGTACCTGTTGTTTTTATAAATCCATAACTAGTGGTTACCGTTGCGGCTCGACAACCGTTTAAAAATAACAGAGAGTTAAATAACGACCCATCACTATTCTTTTTCTACTACATATTCATCGATCAGAATCCAAGAGAACAACACGCCAAGGTGTAGAACAGTATTATCATAATATTAAGTGTATCATTCGTAAAGTAATAGTTCAATATATTAAAGAGTGTCCAAACAACAAGAAATACAGTTCACTAATTTAAACTAACCAGCAAGATATTCAAGCGGACATCATTGGTCCGCAACATAGGCAACTTTTAGTTTTGATTCTTATTATAACTTTTTTCACTCGGAACAACATAATATTCGCCACATGACGTTGTACATTTATTATCGTGTGTTACTGGTGGTTGTGGAATTATCTGCATTAAACTGATTAGTGGACGGTTTTCACAAACAACTTGATTCCGATATAAATACCGGATCGAAATTAGGGTTAAAACAACGTTGTTTTGCATTATTTCTAAACTAATTAATTATCTAGAAGGGTTATTAATATATATGTATACATTCCAACTACAAATTACAATGTGATACAAAGCTGGTTATCTCTGTTTCCAATGGCAGTCTGCCTAACCGCTTAAGCCCTAAAGCACAAATCCCCAGATTAAGCGAGTCAGTTACGGCTGTTAACTTTATTTTGCAGATTCCACTTCGCAGTCACATGCGAAGTACACTAGATGTAACTTTTTGATACTATATCTATGTGTTAGTTAACATGAGATGACTAAAATAATTAGGCAATCACACGTCTTTCAAACTTTACACTAGATTCATTAAAATTTAAATTAAACGTGCTTACAGAAATGGAAAATTTGAACTTTTATGGCCCGTTCGATGACTACTTGTTTTTTTGCGTGGAAAAAGTGTCAGTTCCAAATTTTATTTATTCGTAGGTGACTTAGTCCTATCATAGTTAAAGCAGTCTAAAGGCGATATGGTCTTGTCATTGTAACTATTACTTGCCTCCAGCTGTTGTTTTATTTCCTGGAAATGTCAGCGCTTTGCAAAGTTTCAATTTTGCAACGTCTTGTATAGTACATGGCTCCTACAAATTTAATTTAACATCCAATTATATCTGGATAACTGGCAATCAACACAACACTCTGTATAACAAAGATCTAGAAGCATTTATTAGATGCTTAGTAACGTTTTTAAAACAGTAGAAAATTTCTCTAAAATGTTTGGGTTATTTCGGCAATAGTAAACATAGTTTCCTAAATCATATTGATGGACAAAAACATATTTTAAGTAAATTTGGTTTAATATTTGAAATTAAATAAAGAAGGCAGCATAATATATATCAAAGCGCATGATAGAGAACAATATCGCCTGACTTGTTCGTTATTAAAGCAAGACTTTCTTTTCTCTTAGGGCTCGTCCGCGTCTTTGCCGCCAGATAACACCACAACTTGTGCATGCTCTTTGTCTTTTCCACTCCATCCATTTCAAAATCACTGTGCCTTGAACTTGTGTGCACAGCAATTGGTAGGGTGAAGTTTTATATTGCTCTGTCTCCGGTCTAGACTGACCGTAGATCAGTTGTTTTTGCGGTCCAGTGTTTTACACTCACACAAGATATGCTGGTCTGATTCCTTCCCCTTGCCGCAGAGTCTGCATGCCAGGTCCCTCCCGAACCGCCCCATTTTATGCAGGTGTTTGTGACGGCCATGTGTCCCATCAAAAGTCCTGTTATGTTCCTGAGATGTCCTATGCTAAGTTAGCAGCTCCACAGCTCTCTTTGAACTAGGTTCGTCAATTACTGACTTCCCATGTCTGAGCCTTGGACAGTCTGCCCAGTACACCTTATGTTTGTTTCTGACCCAGGACTTAATGGATCCCCTGGCAGTGCTCAGGGCCGGTTTTAATCCCATAAATGGTTTTGGTGACCCTCTTTTCCCGAGACTGTGAGCTTCTTCATTTCCTTTGATCCCCGAGTGACTCGGCACCCAGATGAGGGTGACCTCATTCTGCCCAGCCAAGTCGCTCGTCTCGTCTCGGCATTCACTTACCAGCCTGGAATTTACCCGTGGGCTACTTATGACCTTAAGAGCTGCCTGGCGGTCTGTGGCTATGAGGATCCACTTGCTGGTGTAGCTCCTCCCCTTGTTCTCTCGCACGCAGTGTAAGATGGCGCACATTTTGGCCTAAAAGACCGTTGCATGAGCTCCGAGGGAAATACTGTGACTTACCCTCGGTCCTTCTAAATAAACGCTTGCCCCCGTCCCACGATTCCTGTCGGATCCGTCCGTGAACCAGACGAGCCTGTCCCCTGGTAGGTCCGGCTTCTCCCTTCGCCATGCCCCGCGGTCGGAGATTTCCATTGTAAATTTTTTTTCCCTGCAGATTGGCGGGATCGCGAAGTCTGATCTCATTTTAAGCATGGGCTCCTTCACGATCTCATCAATTTTGCAGTGACCCCTGCAACCTGAGTTGATCTTCAGTCTATCATTGCAGGCTAGTCTTTATAGTTCTAACATGGCATCCCCCATGATAACTAAGTGTGTGTGTGTGGGGGGATACAGCAACACCTCCATGGCGGCTATTGGGGTTGAAGTCATGGCCCCTGTGATGCCTAGGCAAGCCGTCCTTTGGTTCTTGTATAGTTTTTGTTTGACACTAGATTCCAAGCAAGCCTTTGTTCTCATAAAAATGTTTTTCGGTAAACAACTCAACAATTGAAAGTGTGTGTGTGTGATTAGTGAGATCATCGTAACGACTTTACGGCCAAATAGACGCTCAAACTTCAACATTCTTGAGAATTTTACACAAAATGACCAACTCTAACATCTTTGACGCCGATCTTGCACAAAAGGGCTGCAGAGGAAGCCGATCATAGCAGTTTGCAGACCGTGAACCAAAATTCGTTCACTTCGCACAGAGCTTTCCGAGGTACAACCAAGGACGATTTGACGTAACTTTTAATTTGAGTCCAAGTATAATGTTCCCGCAAGACAAATTTGTTACTGCTCAATCAATTTAGACCTACCGATTTCTTACTAAATAAATTGGAAGTACGTACCGAATTAAGTGCTCGTAGTGATAATGTAATGATAAAAAGTACATTTTGATATAAAATGATATGATTAAAGTATAACCAAAAATATACATAAGTCACTACAATAAACTCAAAGCAAAATTTTCAGTTTTATCCTGTCAGGAGTCGACTCATATGAGACATCAGAGATTAGGTCGACTTTGTGGCACCAGTAAATCACGCATAAATTACACAACCAGGGAATCGAAACAAGCATGTCAGTTCAAGCAGTTGATTCTAAAATATTAAAATTTTCAGACATCGCAGTTACAATTAGAATTGAGAAGAATATGAATCCTAAAATAATTTGAACACAATAAAATGTTGAGTACATTTTTAATTACAGAAAGGAAGTTACGTTAAATTGCCTTCTGACGTGTGCAGAAAATATTAAAGTTAGATAGATATAAAACAGTTACATAATACAAAATATCAAAAGAATTTAAATGGCCATAAAACCAAATATTGACACGAGAGCGACGTATTTGCTAGTTTTCGCAGTTTGAGACACTTATCTTGTAATATTGATGTAAAAACTGGGGAACGGTCTACTTTATCCTAACGTGATTATACAGAATATGGCATATAATCAGATGTACATACCTTAATAAAGCTAAACAATGTGGTAGATTTCGTTTTTAATAACCTGCAATGATAAAAGCAATTAAAACGTTTCGATTTGCAACAAAAAGGTATATTTTTGCACCTAAGGTTATGGCACTCAACTTGTGGCACAACAAACAAGCTTATGATGTCACACATGATTTGCCTTTGACGAGCTACTTCACAAACAAAAATTAATAGAAGTTCCCTTTTTATGCGAAATTGTTATGTGCTACTTTTGCTTATAAATACCTACGACAGTATCTAAGTTTATAAAAAATACACTAAAAGCAACGCTATTGTATAAGCGTAATTATGT
Organism: Tillus elongatus; assembly: GCA_964006375.1. Taxonomy (NCBI): domain Eukaryota; kingdom Metazoa; phylum Arthropoda; class Insecta; order Coleoptera; family Cleridae; genus Tillus; species Tillus elongatus. Next base: position 275,193,954 of record OZ023262.1, read on the forward strand.
ACGCCCTCAATTATAAAGGTTTCGTGACGAAACATAGATTATCATTTGATGGACATTCAAATTACAAAGAAAAGTAGAGCTATCTGAGTTGACTACCTGATGAAGCTTCACATAGCAAATTACTGGTAGCATTGTCAGCTGAAGGCTCGTTAATAATTTAGATGATGGAGGTGCCTTCTCTGAAAACGGCCCATAAATAATCTCCCATATAATTTGAAAGCATTTGTATGTAACATTCCAGTAAAATAGATTTCGCTTTTCCAGATTAGTAGTCCACTCAACAACCCTTTTATCTCTTATCCATCGTCCCTAAACAAACTTGCATATGTAATAATTTCATTTACAACTGCGCCTACCCATTCACTAATACATCAATCATTTACTAACGGGTTCCCTCACGTCTAATGTAAGTAACATTAAAAATGGATTTGTCGGCTAATTACTGGCATTAAAAAACAGGTTGGTAGCAGCATTCGTTTAATATTATAGACGCGTTCATATCGCCAAAAAAATGATTTATTGGTATTATTTGAGCGATTAAAATCAAATTAATTTTTTAGCATGAACACACAATTAGAGAGATAGGTCTACAAGCGTTTAAAATATGATTGTTTCATCTCGCCTAGACAAGGCCGGACAATGTGCTACATACATTTGAATGTACGAACAACGCTGAGTACTTTAATCTGTGAAGATCAGGTGGCACTGTCGACTTAAAAGTCGGAATATTTTACTAACCTAATTGCCTCACTGTGATTTTACCCTCTCTATCTTACCCGAAAGAGACTAATTTGTCATATGCGTTACGATTCAAGTATCGTTCGTTGGCACAACCCCACACAGCCATGGACGTCCACTAGATATCCAATGGATATCCACGATGGATATCCAGGACATCCAATGGTTATACATGGACATCCAATGGACATCTAATGGACATACAGATGTCCTACCAATATTCATCAATCTGGATATCCATGTGGATATATATTGGATGTTGTATGGATATACATGTGGTCACGAAATGGATATCCATTATACATCTAATGGATATACATGTGGTCATTAAATGGATATCACTTTTACATGAAATGGATATTCGATGCTAACCTACCACCATTCTCTTTCTAACGCACCAGTCAGTGGTGGACGTGGCGCCACCTAGTTGCGGAACCAAGAAGTATGTTGTCACGCCAGCTTGGTTGTATACAGCACTTGGTTGTATACAGTCTCTATTTTTTAACACTTTGTGTTATTTGGAGCTGGCGTGACAACATACTACTTGGTTCCGCAACTAGGTGGCGGCACGTCCATCACTCACTGAGTGTTGAAAGGCTGGCTACTATAGCCGTATTAGTTTATATGTGTATTTTCGCTGTAATTAGTATGCCGTACTGAGCAGCTCTAATGAGAGCGAAACCGGTCTACGGTTCTAATTGTTGCGAGAATGCATCTAGCCTTACATATTTTGTCCCTATATTAGAGTAGAAATGGGCCAGGGTTGACCATTTACTAAGTTATTAGTTGGTTGTATACAGTCTCTATTTTTTAACACTTTGTGTTATTTGGAGCTGGCGTGACAACATGCTACTTGGTTTCGCAAATAGGTGGCGGCACGTCCACCACTCACTGAGTGTTGAAAGGCTGGCTACTATAGCCGTATTACTTTATAGGTGTATTTTCGCTGCAATTAGTATGCCGTACTGAAGAGGTCTAATGAGAGCGAAACCGGTCTACGGTTCTAATTGTTGCGAGAATGCATCTAGCCTTACATACTTTGTCCCTATATTGGGGTAGAAATGGGCCAGGGCTGACAATTTACTAAATTGTTAGTTGGTTGTATACAGTCTCTACTTTGTGTGACAGCATATTACTTGGTTCCGCAACTAGGTGGCGGCACGTCCACCACTCATTGTTTATATTGCTCTTGTTTATGCATTGAGGGTGGCTGTAGGCATGTAGAAGGGGGAGGAGAACCCCCGTAACGAAGCCGAGAACCAAGATTTTCAATGTAAGTTTAAATTGTTACCTCATTTTATTTGTTTAAAATATTTTTCCAAAAATGAATTTACGGTTGCCTTGCTTGTCAGTCTCACACAGAGAGTTACAATATTTTACCATTTCAAAAGCATGTATACAGCAACAGCAAGTAAGCGGTGAAAAGGGTCTGGGTGCAGAAAGTACGTTATGGTAGAGAATTTTCGTAAAAAAAATTAAATCTGATAACTCAATTTCCCATTAAGCTATAATCTTCAGTCTTGGACCATAGTAAAACCTATGTAAAATAACTGCTTGGTTGTTTTGTTTGCAGAAACTAGTACGATTGGTTTGACTAAAACAAAACCATCCCAGCAATTAATAAGGAAAAATAACTGCCATATTGATTATTTGGCACGTACATTTGGTTTGTAAATAATTATATTTTTTTCTGGAAAATTTCTGTAAATAAGGAAATTCGTAACACAATTTTTTTAAGCGACTTGCAGTATTTACATATATGTACCAAATTTTAATTTTATAGCTCCTTAGAAAATATAAATTTCTTCAAGTAATCGCTTACTGGTACCTCTAAAACCAGTCTCCAAAATCCATTTAAATTTAAGGAATTAGTTTTAATAATATACCTTACTCATTGTGTACAATTCTTATTAAAATTCACTACTATATTGCACTTGCTGCGTCTCGAACTTTTTTTCAAATGGAATAGTATATTTATGTTTCAGAAATGGAAGACATGCTATCTGCTTCATCCTTTGCATTAGACTCTCTATACCTAAAGGCTCTAGTTTGAAAAATGTATACATTTATAATCGCATACCGTAATTCATGAACGGATCAGTTTAATTTTCTTGTTAGTTTTTAATCAATTCTAATAAGCGACGAGATTATGGAATTTTCGACGAAAAATATTAAAATATTAAAATGAACTTTGGTATAAAAATGTAAGAAATAATGAATTTAATAAGATAATCTATCTACATTTACATTTTAATAGATATATATATATATATATATATATATATATATATATATATATATATATATATATATATATATGTGGCGGTGGTTCCGACCGCAGTGTTTTAGTCAACACTACCCTATGTTTCTCTTGACAGCTAAACGTTGCGTTACGTTATTCGACAGCAAGCTGTCAAGAACTACTATATAAGAGACACCAGGGATCTCTCTCTCTCTCTCTCCTCGCTACCAACCGACACAGTGAAGATACGTCCCTCCACGCTCGGTCAGTTATCTGTTATGTGCTGTTGTGATTGTTTTATAGTTAAATGTATCATATAGTTTATTCAGTTAGTGAAATAATAAAGTATATTAAATGTTTACGTATGGATTTAATATCAACAAGTGCAATTAACATCCATATTGGTGACTCCGTGCCGCAAGCCGAAGATGCCCAGCCTGATGTTCCAGCCGACGTCGCCTAACTTCCACGCACGTGCTCATGCCTACAGAAAACGAATATCTAAACAGGTCAGTCTTTTCTAATTTAAAAATTATCTGATTTTTTTCACAATGGCCGAAGATTCTTCAAGCAGCAATATCATGGCAAGGGTTGCAATAAAATTACCTCCTATATGGAGACGTAACGTGAAAATCTGGCAAATGCAGGTTGACGCCCAGTTTGATATATCGCAGATCAGTTCTGAAAAGACAAAATTCAGTCATGTACTCGCTATACTCGATCCTGATGTCGCAGAGTCAATTTCAGATTTTTTAACCCAACCATTATCATCAACCCCCTATTCAGATCTAATGAAACGTCTTTTATTAGAATTTGAAGAGTCCGATAGTCGCAAACTAAATAAACTTTTAACAGAATTAGAATTAGGCGACAGAAAACCATCGCAACTTTTACGCGAAATGAAGTTTTTAGCCGGTAGTCAGATTGGAGAAAATTTCCTTAAAATTTTATTTCTACAACGTTTACCAGTCAACGTTCGTTTAATTTTGGCTTTGAGCAACGATTCTCTAGAAAATTTGTCGCTTACAGCAGACAAAATCGTGGAATTTTCCGGAGATAAATACAACGTGGCTGAAATTCAGTCACGCGAGCCCGACAAGCTAGCCAAATTAGAAGCGCAATTAGAGAAGCTAACAGCAACAGTCAACGAATTGCGAACGCGTTCCCGATCTACCTTCCGAGAAAGACCCAAGCTTTCTCGAAATTCCATAACCGCAAATTCCTCAACCTCCACGTGTTGGTATCATGAACGATTTGGCAACAAGGCCAAACGTTGCATCCAACCTTGCAATTTCAAAGCAAAACATGTGTAGGAAAACTAATAAGGCACTCCCTCCACGCGGCAGGAGACGAGAGCCACCTAACACGCCGCCTTATTATTTTTGATAGACGCTCCAATATGAAATTTCTAATCGACTCTGGAGCAGATATTTCAGTTATTCCACCCACTCACCACCAACGGAAATTTCAATCGAAACGTACCTTGTATGCTGCAAATGGGACCCCTATTCATACCTATGGCGAACAACTATTAGATTTGGATCTAGGTTTACGCCGTAGGTTCTGCTGGCCCTTCACACTTGCCGATATCAAGCAACCAATTATAGGCGCTGATTTTCTAGCAGAGTTTGCTTTACTTGTGGATATGAAACATAGACGTTTAATCGATACAAAGACAAACCTCTCTAAGACCGGTGCTAACCCACCACCAGGAATTAATTCTAAAATTCATCTTGTAGACCCGACACACCAGTACTTCAAATTGCTACAACAATTTCCTGACCTTTTTAAGGAAACTTCTTCTAGCAACCTTCCAGAGGTTGAGTTCTTCCATACTATAAGTACGGAAGGACCACCTATCACTGCAAAAGCTAGAAGATTGCCCACAGAAAAGCTAGCTCAAGCAAAGCTAGAATTCCAGCACATGATGGACTTGGGAATTTGTAGACCCTCCAAAAGTCCATGGTCAAGCCCCCTCCACATGGTGCAAAAAAAGGATGGCTCATGGAGACCATGTGGGGATTACCGAGCACTAAACGCTTAAACAATCCCAGACAAATATCCCATTCCAAATTTGCAGGATTTTAATGCCCAGTTAGAAGGCAAACGTATTTTTTCAAAATTAGATATCATTCGCGCTTTCCATCACATCCCAGTAGCACCTCAAGATATTCCCAAAACAGCAGTCATAACTCCATTTGGGTTATTCGAATTTGTTAAAACCCCATTTGGCCTTCGTAATTCAGCACAAACATTTCAAAGATATTTACATTCAATTTTAAGACATCTTGACTTTGCCTACTCCTATCTTGACGATATTCTCGTTGCATCAGCCTCTGAAAAAGAACATCAAGAGCATCTAGCAAAACTTTTTCAGACACTTCAAGACAACGGCATCCGTATCAATTCATCTAAATGTGAATTCGGAGTGGCCGAAATTTCATTTTTAGGTTTTCGTGTAAATAAATCTGGATTATTTCCACTTCCTGAACGCATCAAAGCTATTACCGACCTACCTCTTCCCGATACCATTGAAAAACTCAGAAGATTTCTAGGTCTCATAAATTTCTACCGTCGTTCTCTTCCACGTGCTGCGGAAATTCAGCAACCACTATTCGACCTCTGCCAGAATCACAAAAAACGAGACAAACGTAAAATCGAGTGGACTCCTCAGACTCGAGAAGCATTCGAACGTTTGAAAGAGACACTAAAAAACGCTACACTAATAGCTCATCCGTCTTCTTCGCTACCACTGATTCTCCATGTCGATGCTTCTGATTATGCCGTAGGCGCTTCCCTCCAACAGCTACGTGATCAAACACTAGAACCCCTAGGTTTCTACTCTAAAAAGCTTACTTCAGCCCAAAAATCTTACAGCACCTACGATCGCGAACTTCTAGCTGCTTATCAGGCAGTTAAATACTTTAGATATACCCTAGAAGGTCGCCATTTCACCATTTATACGGACCACAAACCTTTGACATACGCTTTTGAACAACGCGTCGATAAAGCATCTCCAAGGCAACTACGACATTTAGACTTCAAAGGGGCCGTCATAAACTGGTTCGAGGGTTTTTCGCGGAATATCAATGCGAACAAAAACAAAAGGAGCTTCCATAAGCTAAGAAGTGGTATCCCGAACTGACAAAGTCTTCAAAATCAAGAAATCACACGGAGAAGAGACAATTTCTGTTGACCGTCTTAAACCCGCATTCATTCTTTGTGATAACGAACAGACAACTTTCCAGCCTCAGAGACATCCTAGTGAAACTGAAAGTGACAGTGAAAGTCCAACACCTAGTGAAACTGAAAGTGACAGTGAAGTTCCCGTTCCCGTTCAAACTACACGCCATGGACGTAGAGTTCGATTTCCACGAAGATACTTGAACTAATAGCGTTGCCACTGAGAGGGGAGTATGTGGCGGTGGTTCCGACCGCAGTGTTTTAGTCAACACTACCCTATGTTTCTCTTGACAGCTAAACGTTGCGTTACGTTATTCGACAGCAAGCTGTCAAGAACTACTATATAAGAGACACCAGGGATCTCTCTCTCTCTCTCCTCGCTACCAACCGACACAGTGAAGATACGTCCCTCCACGCTCGGTCAGTTATCTGTTATGTGCTGTTGTGATTGTTTTATAGTTAAATGTATCATATAGTTTATTCAGTTAGTGAAATAATAAAGTATATTAAATGTTTACGTATGGATTTAATATCAACAAGTGCAATTAACATCCATAATATATATATATATATATATATATATATATATATATATATATATATATATATATATATATATTTGTTTTTTAAGGAACGCTGAAACACGTCAATTTTAATACTGAGGGGGACATGATTTGACATAAAACTCAACTTTGTCACTTCAACCCCTTAAGGGTGGTAATAACATCCCCTATATTTTAAATAGGGAACATGGGTCGAGTGTTACATCATTTGAAAACTTCTTTTCTGAATTCAGCACACTAATTTTTTTGAAGGTTTTGTCAACTCGTTTAAAAATTATTCACAGTTGGAGTTGCAAGAACGTGTTTCATTCATTGTGATAAGAAATGCACTAATTAGTCAATTTTTCGTTAAAAAAACGAAAAAACAAAACCAAACGTTCAAAAATGTTTATTCAGTTAAGTATGTGTTCAAATTGTTGACCACCAGCTTCCACACAAAAGTACAAATTTTGTTCAAAACGAGCTCTGACATTCTGGAGCATTTGTGAAGTTATTAGACGCGATTCTTTAACAATGCGTCGTCGTTATTCTTCCAGAGACTCCGGTTCTGTTGCGCAAATTCTAGTTTTTAAATGGCCCCATAGAAAGAAGTCTAAAGGAGTTAAATCCGGTGATCTAGGGGGCCACTCAATAGCACCTCTACGTCCAAGCGATTGTCCTGGAAACTCTCTGTTCAAAAACTCTCTAACACGTTGTGAAAAATGCGGAGGAGCTACATCTTTTTCAAACACTAATTGATAGCGATCATCATTTTGAACAATGTCAATTAGTAGAGGGTAAACGATATCTTCTAGTAACTCCAAATACGTTTCGCCACTCAAATTGCCATCAAGAAAAGTTGGTCCAATTAAACGGTCTGCAAAAATGCCAGTCCAGACATTCAATTTCTGTGGAGTTTGAGTGTGGACTTCGTAAAATTTCTTGGATTATTATCTGCCCAATAACGACAATTATGACTATTCCCTGTAGAGTTTAATAAAAACGTACACTCGTCTGAAAAACAGACATTGAACAGAAAGTTTCAGTTATCAGATATTCGTGGAGTCATAACTTCACAAAACTACAGCCGCCGATCAAAATCATCTTCATTCAGTTGTTGTACAAGATGAATTTTATACGGGTGAAATTTATGATGCTTCAATATTCGCTGAATAGTTCTTCCTTTGATTTTTGAAACAGTGGCCAATTTTCTCGTGCTCAATGTTGGGTCTGCAGCAATTTGTTCTAAAACTTTAATCTCAGTAGTCTCATTTCTAACTGGAAATTAACGTTCGGGATCCCTTTATTTGTTGGCTACTGAACCACTTTGTCGAAACTTTGCAACTAACTCCAAAATGTATTTTCTGTTCACATGTCTGTTCGGATGTCGTTTATTAAACATATTTGCGGTACGGTTGGCACAGTCATCGTTTTTGAAAAAAAGAGTAATTATTTTAACTCTCTCTTCTACAGAATACACCAGTGTGAAATTAATTTTCGGTAGTACTATCACATATCAAACCGACCGATAAACTGAAATAATAAACCGCATTTCTCTCATTCCGATAAGAAATGTTCTGATAGCCAATTTTTTGTTTACAAACCAACAAAACATTGACTATCAGCACATTTCTTATCGGAATGAGTGAAATGCGCTTTTGCATCTTCAACTGTGAATAATTTTGGTAAAACTTCCAAAAAAATTAGTGTGCTGATTCAAAAAAGAAAGAGCTTTCAGATGATGTAACACTCGACCCATGTTCCCTATTTAAAATATAAGGGTTGTTATCACCACCCTTAAGAGGTTGATGTGACAAACTTGAGTTTTATGTCAAAACATGTCCCCCTCAATATTAAGGATGACGTGTTTCAGCGTTTCTCAAAAAAACAATTTCTCTCGGCGCAAATTGGGCTGTTTCCTTTTCAATGCGCTACCCTATATATATATATATATATATATATATATATATATATATATATATATATATATATATATATATATATATATATATATATATATAAATTCACACAGACTTAAATAGCGTTCGTATGTGTGTGTGTGTGTGTGTGTATAGAAAAAGGAAAATATGAGCATTTTCCGCTTTTATTTTTCTTCACTTCCACTGGTTCAAGTTTCTGTGGAAAGTGAGAAAAAAACTTTGTTACATTTTCTTTTTCTTTTCAATTTTGATTACTGATTAGGTATATAATTAAAAAAGTTTATGTATTTTTTAACAAACTTTCGTATAGAAAATATCTAGTCAGTGTTTCTTAGATTTTTCTTCAGTGTTTTCGGCAATATTATGTCAATTTTTTGTAAAATCCTATTAATTAATAATCATTGCAGAAAACTGTTTGCTAATTCACGTGCAAACTTTTAAAAATTTTCGTAAAAAAGTTATATAATTTCCGCGTAAGATTACTTCTTAGGCAATCTTTGAAAAAAAAAACCCGAATTTAGCAAAATAAACTGTTTGTATATATTTTTTGTACTTTTTTAAAAATTTCTGTTCAAAAGCATTTTGTAAATAATTCTTGGCAGGTGTAGCTTTTATGTAAATTGTTAGAATAAGCTCGTGGGTCAGGAGTCAGCCCAGTTTTACGGGAATTTATTATATTTTCTCTAATAATCAAATTATTGTGATCGAATGTGGTACATGGTTTCTGCTAGGTATAAAGGTTCCTACTAAATTTGATGTCTTTCGTTAATAAGTACATTTGGTGAACCCAAATCACCACAATACATATTTTAAAGACCTTACGATCGTTTGACTGACCACGTCAGCGACATCAGAGGATGAAAAAATTCTAGAAAAAATTCAGAATGTTTTCATCCTCTGCTAACGCTGACGTGGTCAATGAAACGATCATAAGGTCTTTAAAATATGTGTTGTGGTGATTTGGGTTCTCCAAGTGTACTTATCAGTGCTCATCACAGGTTCCAGTTTTCACATAGTCTTTCGTTAAAAAAAAGCATATCTAACATTAAAAACATTTCTATGAAAATTCCCTATCGCACTTGCTGCGTCCATCCATTTACCTGAATTTTCTTAAAAAAAATTCACTAATGAGGAGATCCCGACTGCTTTCTTAAAAAAAACACATATTTGCTATTAAAAACATTTTTATAAAAATTCACTACCATAATGCACTTGCTGCGTCCAGACTTTTTAGTGAATTTTCTTGAAAAAATCCACTGGAGGAGATCGTGACTTTTGAGTTTTGAAAAAATATCTTTAAATGAGCGCGAACTAGGCCCCCTAGAACCCATATCCGAGGTCGAATACGGGTTATGTAGAGAAAATTTTGCAAGAAGAGTGTTTTACAAAGCCTTAAGTTTCAGCTTCAACCGTCATCTTCCGTCATTTTACTAAAATATTTACAGAAAATTCATGTCAAATAGATCCTTTCTCTGATGCTTTTTTCAGTAGTTTTATTTAAGTTTATGGTTTAACGGTCTATATTTTTAGCTAATTTTCATGAAAAAATTTCGTTAATGAGGAGATCGCGACTTTTGAATTTAAAAAGATTTCTTCAAATGAGTGCAAACTAGGCCCCATAGAATCCATATATGCGGTTAGTTTCAGTCTTTATCCGTTTACATGTATACAGGGTGACGCAATTCTACGGTAAAGCTCAATATATTCGTTATTACACAAGATACTAGAAAAAGTTGTACACTTTAATTATAGGGTGTCGTGAGCTGCATCTTATAAAATTATTTTGACAATCACAGTGTGGCACATAAGTCGTTGGCGAAACAATTTTTTTTGGAACATCCCTTATATTATTTAATTTTTGCTCAATTTGCTATGAGTCTAAAGTTCGTTGGCTAGGAAACCAGTTTTCTCCGAAACCTTTTAGGTCTATTGTCGGAAAATTTGTTTACGTTTTCAAAAAAAAGTTTTTTGGATTAAATATGGTACATTGTTTCTACTATATAGGTTATACCGGTAACCAAATTTGATACCTGCTTGCATTTAAATGGTCATATTTGCTATTAAAAATATTTTAATGAAAAGTCACTTCCATAACGCACTTGCTGCGTCCAGACTTTTTTAAATTCAAAAGTCGTGATATCGTTTGTAAATATTTTTTACGAAAAGTCACTAGTACAAATACAGCTTGAAGTTTTACACTGGACATTGGCTGACTAAAAACTAACTAGACTTATCGACCGTTCAGTGAAAAAAACAGAGAAACTCAATCTCAGGAACTTTTATTTATCTGTACTCTGTACCAAGAACGCATTAAAGTTTTTCACAAACTGCCTTGAAACTTTTATAAGTTGAGTTCTACAGGTGAAAATTATGGCTACAAAACTTTTTTCGCGTTTAACGATCAATGCACAATCTGGCGTTATATTAAATTCTTAAAATTTTCATTTAAAATTTCACTTATATTAAATATCACTGAATTCATGACAGTAGACAGCGACGGTAATATTTGGTTCAGACTCTCTTAGAATTATATAAAAGTTTTTACCGACTGTTTCCGGGAGTTAAATTCTGGGGTGTGGAGAAAATCCCCCAGCTTATCTGGGATTACTCCACATCTGTTGAACAGTCAGAGGGTTCTTTTTGTAAAATTAGATATAAGAATGTGTCACCAAAATGATCCAATCGGATTGATGTTATTGCCGTGCGTTTCAATACTTTCAACGGCCGTGAAGATATATTGATATAATATGCGTATACCGAATTTTCTATAAGGGACCACATACGAGCCTGGAATAATAACAAGCGTATTAAATTGTACGTCATTACAACATGTGTTGAAAAAGAAATCTTGCTATTATTTAAGAAAAGTACAAGGAGATCTCATTGATCATACATTGGGTATGTTAAAATGCTGCATAAAATTAGATTATAGTACAGTAATATCCATCGTCATTATCATCACCACAATATTAAGGCGATAGAGCCTTCTCGTCGCAACTTGTTACGCTCGGCTTTTTTAAGCTACCGTACCATTCTGCTGCTTCTACAGAATATCTGAGAGAGTTTTAATAATCACTACACCCTTTTAAAATAAATAGGGAATAAACTATCGAACCAATAAAAAACAATGAAAATTCGCTACATAATTATTTGGTAAACAACTTACTAGCCTCCCGCTAGAGGATAAAATATTTTCAATGAGATCTAACGCCAAAACGGTGAGATAATATTCTTATACTTTATTTTCGTCGAGGGAAATTATTTGTTAAATGAGGATTTCTCCATGCATAAATCAACTGATTTATGGGTCAGTTTTGGCAGTTGAGACATACCGACAAAGGTTGCCGCCACTGCGAATCATTAATAAGATTGGCATTTAACGAACTAAGTTGGCGCTTGAAACCCAGAAGCTCTCGATCGAGGTGCGTGAACTCTCTCATACACAAAAAAAGTAATGAGTAAGCAAAGGACCAAAACTTTCTTGCTGCGACCGTTGCAGCTATCACTAACCAAGCGAGGTACTTAAGAGAGCGCAGAGCTAGTGCAGCGGCCAGATCTACTGACAACATCTAACTAACGGACTACCTAAAACAAGTCCCGCGTTAGGTGAGATATCGGTGAGTGGTCTACCTAGTGCAGTCACTGCTAAGGTTCTCTATGTGCTGTATCGGTGTTTAACAGAGGTTAATAAGTTTGTGTATCAGTGTTTAATTGAAGTTATTGAATCTAGCGCGCCCATTGGATAAATGGTGAGATTAAGGTGCCTCTTTAAAATCAATTGCAGAATTGTGATTGAAATTTTTCTATTAAATTACAGGGGCCTAGCCGTAGCCCTAGTCCTAGCCGTAGTAGTAGTCGTACGTCGTACTTTCTACTCCTGGTTCATAGTTCATGGTCCATAATCTGTAATTCCTAGCTTCTGGCTGTAGTCGCCATTTCGCATCTGAATTTGATGTTAGAATCTAGAAGATAAATTCGTACTCATAATCGAAATTCTAGGGCCGATGTTGAGCTCTGGTAATTGGTATCGTAATATATAACCTCTCTCTGAGTTTGAGTGTGCTCAGACTTCTAGGTCTCTTAAGTCGGGGCCTGTGCATTCCGGCAAATCTGGATCCCGCTGAGGTTTTCATTCTCCTTAGTGCAACACATAATCCACCTGCTGCGTGGATTATCAAGCAAGGCAAGGTTTCATCTAGGCCTTGACTGTGCCTACTTAGCTGATTGGATGTGTTCCGGTAACAAATGACTCCTGCTTAGTTTAATGTTTGTGTAAAAAAAAAACTATTATTCAAAGTTTTTGAGAAACTTCAGGTTAAGAACAGTCAAATTTTTTCACACTCTTAAATATTTACATTGCTGTTAGGATTACTTTTACTTGAATGAAATGTTTTAATTTTCTTACTGTAATAAATGTACTATAAATTTTCTAAAATGGTCACGCTTTTTTTTAAATATAATTATCGCTCGTCCAAAAAGTTGCTAAGTTGCACAAACCCCAGAGTAAAAATAGTATTTTTTTTCTAGCAGTCCAAATTAAATATAGACTATCTCTTTAGCAGTTTGAAGTAAATCGAGGAGCATTAGGCTCAGATTTAAAATTTATCTTGCAACAGGGCAAGCAAATCTAACAATCTATGCATATCCATCTGGCCAGAATGAGTAAATAAAAAGATACTAATTACATTAAATAACCTCATTTTTATTTACTGTTAACATTTTCTAATTTCTTGTATTTTTACTTGCCAATGATTTGGTGATTTATATTTTACTAGGCACTACATACCAAATCAAACCATTTTATTATTGTTGAATAAATAACTTGTAATTGTGTCCCATTTCTGCTTTTTAATTTAAGATCAAATTCCATTAATAAGTTCCCAGCAGGTTCAACTGCTTTATAACCCTCGACGTTTTCTAGATATCTTTATTAAGGAACATCTATCGAGTGCGAGAGTCTTGCACTGAAAGTTTTACAAATAGGAGATATTGGTCAAGACTAACCAAATAGTAAGTATTAGTTTGATTATATTTATAAACTGACGTGGTAACTCCTCAATCTTGTCTTTGTTTAACTCTTCGTTTAGCACTACAACTCCGCAAACTAGGACGAAATGCGGGATTACTTTTCCTCATTTCCATGGGCGTCTGTCTGCTTCTCTCATCCTGACCCCTCTGATATATTACAAAACGTCACCGGAATTATCCAAGCTGGCATGGATATATTTATTCCACGTACACAGAAAACCTCTTCAGTCACTCAAAAGCCCTGGTTCTCTAAATCATGTGACAAGGCAAGATAAAGCTCACAAAACGCTTCTACACAATCCTAGTCAAGAAAACCGTCAAGCATTTAACGACGCAATAAACCGCTATGTCCGCATTCTTTCTGAGGCAAAAAATTCGTTTAATAACCACATCAAAAACAAAGTCCTCTCAAGCTCCAACGGCAGCAAACCCTTCTGTATTCTTGATAAATCTATTGGGAATAATTTCTGCAAGAGCACATTCCCACCTCTTGTTCCAGGGAATGAAATTGCTTCTACCATCCTGGGCAAGGCTGAACTTTCTACTTCGTTGTTCGCCGGCAATTCTACTCTCAACTCGCCTTCAAATGTTCAACCACCAACAGTCCTCAATGTAGCGCATAAAATGACGGATATCATTTTCAAAACTAAACAGATACAAAAGATACTCTCTTCTCTTAATACCAGGAAAGCCTCTGGCCTTGACGAGATACCAGCAATTGTTCTCAAAAAATGCTCACCAGAACTTTCTCCTGTCCTGACTCGTCTGTATCAGACATCTTACAATATAGGCATATTCCCCAGTAACTGGAAAATTGCTCGAGTACAACCCGCCCTCAAGAAAGGATCCAAAGCGCTTCCTAGCAACTACAGGCCTATTTTTCTCCTTTCAGTCGTCTCTAAAGTGATGGAAAAGTATATAAACACCAAATTACTAAAATCTTTTGGATAACACAGTCTAATCCACGACAGGCAGTATGGATTCTGTCAGCGCAGATCAACTGCCGACCTCATTTCCTTTGTCACCCATTCTTGGAACAAGTCTATGGAACTACATGATGAATTCCAGATTGTCGCTCTAGACATATCCAAAGCATTCGACCAGGTCTGGCACACAGCGCTGCTTAATAAACTTCCGGCGTATGGCCTACCACAAAAACTGTGTACCTGGACAGCAAATTTCGTCTCCAACCGGAGCATTTCTGTTGTCGTGGATTTAATGCAGGAGTCGCTTAAGGTTCAGCTTCGGCCCCTACTTTGTTTCTGCTCCACATCAGTGACCTCCTCTCTAGCACATCCAACCCAGTTCACAGTTACGCGGACGACAGCACCCTCCACTAAAATATACAATATTCTAAGCCGGTCTCTTTAGCCCAATTAGATGAGGATCGTAGATTCATGGAGGGTTCTGTCTCTGTGGATCTCCAAAAAATATTGGACTGGGGAAGTAGAAATCTTGTACAGTTCAACTCCACCAAATCTCAGTCTTGCTTTCTATCTCATAAGAGATACACCAGCGATAGACCCATCAAAATGAACAACCAGGTTATCCAAAGTAATAAGTCATTTTTACTTGTTGGCATTTCTGTGGATCAAAATCCCAATTGGCACCAACATGTCACATCAATTGCAGAACCGGCTGCTAAAAAATTAAGTTTTCTCTTCTGGGCTCGCAAATACTTTTCACCAGTTAATCTCTATACCTTATATACTGCACAAATAAGGCCAAACCTCGAATACCGCTCACACATCTGGGGTGCCGCTTCCGCTTCTACACTCACTATCCTGGACTCCATTCAGAAGTGAGCTATACGTCTCATCGGTGACCCTACCCTCTCTCTTTTATAGATATCTGCACGGGCACTGCTCAGAGGAACTTTCTCTCATAGTTCCTCCACCTGCTGCCCCCAACAGATCTACCAGGGGAACAGAGAGAATGCACCCTTTTACTGTTCAGGTCACCAGACATAGAACATCTTGTTATGCCCGATCTTTTGTCCAGAGGACTTCCAAGTTGTGGAATTCCTTGCCGGCACATGCTTTTCCTTCTCCCCCGAACCTCTAAACCTTCAAGTCCAGAATTAACAAGTTGCCTCTTTCCTCCTTGTCGACACCCACGGTATGATAGTATTTAGACTGTGAGCCCTCGTGGTGTGTTGTTGAAATAAAAAATAATAAATAGTTTAAAAATGTTTTCCAAAAATAAAATTTAGGGTGCCTTGTTTGTCAGTCTTACATAAAGAGCTACAATATTTCATCATTTTCAAATAGTGTGGATACAGCAACACTAAATAAGTGTTGAAAGGGGTCTGAATGTAGCAAACACATTATGGTTGAGAGTTTTTGTAAACATATTTTCAATCCGATAACTCAATTTCCTATTAAGCTAGAATCTTCAATCTTGAACCATAGTAACACCTATGAACACGCAGCCTGGATACTAAATTAAAGAAAAAAAGCATAATAAGCTTCGCGGATAATTACAAATTGGTTTTGAAAAACATTTTTTGTTGTTTTGTTTGCAAAAACTAGTTCGATTGGGTTGACTAAAACCATCCAAGCAATTAAAATGAAAAATACCTGCCATATTTATGATTTGGCAGGTACATTCCCTTTGTAAATAATAAAATTCTTTCTAGAAGACTTTTGTGACTTTAATAAAATTTGTAACACAATATCTCTCTACCAAACTATAATTTTCTAGCTTCATAGAAAATATAAACTTATCTAAATAATCGCTAACTGGGACCCCTAAAACCGGTCTCCCAGATCCATTTAAATTTAGATAATTAGTTTTAATAATATACGTTACTAATAGAGTAAATTCTTATGAAAATTCACTACTATAATGGACTTGCTGCGTCCTGAACATTTTTTATTTTATTAATTTTACTTTGGTAAATTTGACAAAGGTGATACAATACATACAAATTAAAATGGTGTAAATCTATTTGTTTGTTTATCTAAGTTAAATATATATATCAATATATATATATATATATATATATATATATATATATATATATATATATATATATATATATAAAATCACAAGTAAATATAAACTAAAACTTACCCCTGGATATGTGTTCTAGGGGGCCTAGTTCGTGCTCATTTGAAGAAATTTTATTAAAATTCAAAAGTCTCCTCATTAGAAATTTTTTTCTTCGAAAATTTGCTAAATGGTAACCTGTACAACTGCATGTAGTAAAAAAAAATTACATTTGGAATTAACTTCGACATCTCCACAATAATAAATAAATTCCACTTATAATTTTACGTGCGTGTATAAGTGCACACATAACCTCAAATGTGACTATTATATGCGCGTTGATGTATAATAACCTATTATATCACACGCACCCTGAAACAAAATTGTCATTCTTAATGTTGCTATAGCAAAATAAATGGAATGTAACATTTTCATCACACGAATCAGTCGTTACGCACGCAAGAGTTTTCGACGTAAGCACATAAAACTACACCCATTGAAAAGACAACAGACAATGTTACATTAAAAAGAGTCTGCACGAAGCAAGTGCGTTATGGTAGCGAATATTTATTAAATCAATTCAAATCACAAAAATTAACAAAATAATGGGTTCCGAAAATGCAAATTTGTTTAGGTTTTTTTGTAAACAGCGGGTTGACTGTTGGCGAACGAACTAAACCAAGCGACTAACGAATAAGGGAAGATTATAAATTTGTCTAGTGCCTTTTGTAAATATCATATCACGTTAGTTAGACAATCCAATCGGATTAGTTCTTCTGGGAAAAGTTTGCATATTCCTCTGGAAAATTTTACATCTTCCCCTGGAAAATTTTTGTATCTTCGAGATTAACAATGTCGCCTTTATAGAGACTAGTACGTACCAAATATAATGTTTATAGCTTTATAGAAAATTGAGTTATAGGTATTTTTATTTTTTTCCCCCAGGAGATCGAAATAAAGATTTTTTTGCAGGAAACTCCTCTGAGAAAAATTCTGCGAAAACATCTTAAAAGAATTTTCCATAAGAGTTTATTGAAATTCGCCAAAAAATGTTTTCTCAAAAAATCACTAGGACAATGTTTTCACGAAAAGTCATTAAGAATATTTGTTTATCACGAAAGACCAACATTTTTTCCACGAAAATTTATTAAAAAATATGTTGACGAAATTGAATAAATTTTTTTCCCAAAATATATTTTCTACGAAAATTCGCTAAAAAAAATTTTCTATAAAAATATAAAGGTTAAGTGATTGAGATTGGTACGTATTAATTTTGGTGTTTAATCTTACAATAGCGCGGCGGTGAGTTCTTGATCATTTGAGAGAGCTTCTTTCCACCTGTCTTGTGGGATTTATTGTGATATGTCATAGTTTTCTGTTAGATAATCGTTTTGTTTGAGTCGCTTATTTGGTGTTTGACATATTGTATGCTAAGATATCTGCCTTGTGTATGATAAAACTTTTTATTGATTATGTGTAGTTATTTAAATGTAGAATGCCTGAATAGAAAAACTCGGGACGCAGCAAGTGCGTTATGGTAGTGAATTTTTATTAAATGCTTCAAATTTAAATAACTCAATTTTCTATAAACTTAGAGAGTTTAATTTCAATACGCAGTAAGGTATTTCCTAAGGCAAGATATCCACAAAATTTCATTAAAATAACTTTGTAATTTTCGGAGAAAAAAATTTTTTTCGAAAGAAAATTTAAAATTTGAATAACTCATATTTCTCTAAACTTAGAAAGTTGAATTTTGGTACGTAGTAAGGTTGAGGCAACATATATAGTAAATTTTATTAAAACAGCTTTGTTACTTTCGGAGAAAAAAATTTTTTTCGAAAGAAAACTCAAAATTTTTCCGGAAAACCCTGTCTGATTTTTCTCGATAACGAACTCATCCAAGCCATTAATAAAAGACAGGCACTTGCCAAGTTTCATCGAAATCGGTTAATTATTTTTTGAGTTATCATATATATATATATATATATATATATATATATATATATATATATATATATATATATATATATATATATATATATATATATATATATATATATAAACATATAAAAATTAAATCTATTTACAAATGAACTTTAATAAGATATTATGCTGTGACAATACCTCTCTCAAGCACCCTAAAATATAATCAAAATGTGCACAGTTATATATGTTTTAATTCTTTTTCCCTTGTCTTAATACACTACATATTTTATGACAATCGATTTAATTTACTTATTTCATTTCATAAATAGTCGGTTAATAGTGACTTGGAATGAAGTAGACACCACATCTTCAAACATATTAAGAGAATATGAGTAAATCAACAGCAACTGGGAATGAATTCGGTCAGTCCCCCAGCCACGTAGTTAAAAAACACTGGCTGTATGAGTGGTTACAACTCTACCTCTAAATAAAAGGACTGTAACAGCTGCAGAAGCAGAAGTCAATGGAAGCTGTGTGTATTCGGAAAGAAACTATTGACTATTAATAACAACAATTGACTAAAAACGCTGCGAGTTGTAAGGAAAAAAATAATTATACTACAGAGGTGATAAATGATAATAAATTACAATAGGGTTATATATAATCGTAAATGCTTCCAATGATTAACAATCAGTGAATTCAGTATTATTGACATTTCTCTGAAACTTAAAAATGAATTTCATGAGTCAATGACAATAAGAGAAGCATTGACTAACCAACAGCAACCACATACTTATGATTTAAACATAAATGTTTTAAATTTGAATAGCTCAATTTTCTGTAACCCTAGAAAGCTGAATTTTGGCACATAGTTAGGTATTTCCCAAAGCAATATATAGACCAAATTTTATCGAAATTTTCGAAAAAAAATTGTTTTTTGAAAGAAAATTCAAAAATTTCCCGGAAAACCCCGTCCGATTTTCCTGGCCAACGAACTCATCCAAGCCATTAATAAAAGAAAGGCACTTGCCGAGTTTCATCTAAATCGGTTAATTATTTTTTGAGTTATCAGACGGATATATATATATATATATATATATATATATATATATATATATATATATATATATATATATATATATATATATATATATATATATATATATATATATATATATATATATATAAACATATAAAAATTCAAACTGACCCCGGATATGGGTTCTAGGGGTCCTAATTCGCGCTCATTTGAAAGAATTTTTGCAAAGTCTCACCATCGATACCTCTCTATTAGTGAATTTTTTTAATAAAAATTCACTAAAAACAGATATCAAATAATGAGCTACTAAAAGTATTTAAGAAACAAATATATAATTTGGAGGCAACACTGCTAAAGAAAAATCAGGAAGCTTCTGAAAGAATTTCTTATCCAGAGGAAGAAAATATAGCCTTAAAAGATGGAGTGGAGGCGCTCGAAAGACGTTGCAACCGCAAAAATATTATAATATTTGGCATTAACCCGGTGGAATATGAGAGGGCAGATTTTGGTGGGTTTGTCACGGCAAAGCTTAATAAAAATCTGCGAATTTAAGTGCCAAATGAGGCGATTGAGAATGTCTACACAGTAGGTAAGAGAGGCAGCGGATCATCTAACCCTATTGTTGTTGAGTTTTCTTCATTTCGATACAAGAAGCTAGTGTACATAAATCTTGAAAAACTGAGAAAGTAAAATATATTTATCAACAACGATTTAACGCCACTACAACAGAAGCAACAATATATTTGACGGAAACAGTTAAAGTTGGCGAAACAGAAGGGACACAAAACATTTGTAAAAAGGGGTCACATATTAATTATGAGGTTTACAGGCCTGAATATCTGGAAGACATAGACCTTGAAGAACCGGATTTTACGCAAGAAAGGTTCAATAGTGAACGTTCTAGACAAGTTCAGGGTGATATCAGTCTTCCATACTCCGGCTTGGATAATTCTACAAGGAAAACACCTATAGCCTCTAGGGAGATAGTTATAATAAGGGGAAAACTGGCGGGAGACAACAAATTATAACTTTTGCTTTTTGTTTTTATTTTGCAAAGACATTTTTGTGTTGGTTATTGTTTTTATCGCATTGTTTTGTGAATAATTGATGGCTTAGTCGCACCTGTACTAGTTTTTGCTTATATTTAACTTTTGTTTAAGTTTTATCTAAGGCTAGATGTATTCTCGCCACAATTAGAACCGTAGACCGGTTTCCCTCTAATTAGAGCTCTTCAGTACGGCATACTAATTGTAGCGAAATTACACCTATAAAGTAATACGGCTATGGTAGCCAGACTTCCAACACTAAGTGAGTAGTAAGACACGAAGCAACGTGCCGCCACCTAGTTGCAGAACCAAGCAGTATGTTGTCACGCCAGCTCCAAATAACACAAAGTGTTAAAAAATCAAGACTGGATACAACCAACTAACAATTTAGTAAATTATCAGCCCTGGCCCATTTCTACCCTAATATAGGGACAAAGTATGTAAGGCTAGATGTATTCTCGTCAGAATTAGTACCGTAGACCGGTTTCGCTCTAATTAGAGCTCTTCAGTACGGCATACTAATTGTAGCGAAAATACACCTATAAAGTAATACGGCTATGGTAGCCAGACTTCCAACACTAAGTGAATGGTAAGACACGAAGCAACGTGCCGCCACCTAGTTGAGGAACTAAGTAATAGTTGTCACGCTAGCTCCAAATAACACAATATGTTAAAAATAGAGACTGTATACAACCAACCAACAATTTAGTAACAACATACTACTTTACTTTATCAAAATTTATTACCATAACGCACTGGCTGCGTCCAGACTCTTTTGTTTACTAGTCAGGAAATTTAGCAAAGAATCAATAAAATGTAATGATATGTAGGGTGTTTTATTTAAAATACGCAAGTTGGTGCACACTTCCGGTATAACCGTAAACGATCTGAAGCGAATATTTCTTTTCAATAGGTAATTTCTAATTGTAGAACGCATTTCTGTGAATTTTCAGATATACAGCTGACGATCCAAGTTCGCGAAACACCTGTATATTTTCTTGCATTGTTTTAGGTGTATAAGGTTACATGCATACATTTCCGTCACATCTTATCAACTTCTCAACAACATTGGAAAACTGAACGCATTTTTGACACTACAGGAGACGTAACTTGGCACAAAGATGATGGTAATTAAGTACAGGTATTAAGTTTGTGCTTCGCGAAACTTTAAATTAAAACTCTATAGTTTAATGAAGATAACTAAGGCCCTAGCTTGTGTAGTAAGTTCTACTTATCAATTTTATATTTGAGAATTTTATAATGGGCTTGAAGATAATTTGAAACTAGGAATCGCGTTGGACGTTCTATGCAAATCAAGTATAGAGCCCGGGTGTCATTTAGTGTTTATATGTTAGTGAATTTTTATTAAAAAAATTCACCAATATCGATGGTGAGACTTTGCAAATTTTTTTTCAAATGAGCGCATCAAAAGATTTCGTCTAATGAGCGCAAACTAGGCCCCCTAGAATCCGTATCCGGGTTTACGTTCACTTTTTATCTGTTTACATATATACAGGGTGACGCATTTCTACGGTAAAGCTCAATATAACTATTATTATACAAGAGACGGGAAAAAATTGTAAAAGTTAATTATAGGGTGTCTTGAGCTGCATCTTATAAAATTATTTTGACAATCACAGGCTAACCCATAAGTCGTTGGTGATCCCTACATTTTTATTTCGAACACCCTTATTTTATTGCATTTTTTATCGAAATATGTTTGCAAAAAAAAATCTAGACGCAGTAAGTGCGTTTTGGTAGCAAATTGTCATTAAATGCTTCAAATTTCAATAACTCAATTTGCTATTAACCTAAGGTTTGTTGGCTAGGAAACCAACATGTAAAGTTTATTGTCGGAAAAATTTTGTACATTTTCAAACAATAAGTTATTTTGATAAAATATGGCACATTGTTTCTACTATATAGGTTATACCGGTAACCAAATTGATGACTGCTTGTATTAAAAAGACATATTTGCTATTCAAAGCATTTTTATAAAAATTCACTTCCATAACGCACTTGCTGCGTCCAGACTTTTTGTTTGTTGTTGTTAAACTATTTAAAGATCAGCAAAAGAAGCAAATGTCACAAGGTAGGTTTTTTGTTTCTTTAACGTCGGTCTATTTCCGAGACTATGGCCAATCACCGACGCCCTGCAGCAGTTTCAATCCACTATCCTGGAAAATTTGAAAAACCCTTGCCTTTATGTAAGAAAAGTAGGGATCGTTGACGTGCCCAACATCACATGGTTCTTGGGACCGACAATTTAACGCCCTCTCCGAAAAGCGGAACGTGCAGACATTCGACTTCTTCAATTCCAATGCCACAACCTCGATTAATGTTAATTTACAGTATGTACTAAAAAATAATTTGAAGCTTCTACTGGAAATTGAACCGAAAACAGGTAATTGCTTTTTTTTACAGAACCGGTATTAAATGCCAATTAGAAAGTCTGGACGCAGCAAGTGCGTTAGTAAATTTTAATAAAAATATTTCTAATAGCGAATATGTTTTTTTTTATTGAAAGCAGGCATCAAATTTGATTACCAGTATAACATATGCAGTCTGTCCAAGATAAGGAGGGCTTGGGGATCTCCAAAACGGAAGCAGATACAGAATTGATTAAATAAGAGAAAAGTTGAGCACTCATAAGCCCAACAAAACGGCGGTTAGATATTTCCGAAAATGTTTTTGGTTTTTGAAGTATTTTGAAAAATTTTGATTTTTCGATTTTACCAATACTGATGACATTTATCCACAGCAACTTCTCATTTTCTTTAACGTAGCAGTGCTAATTTTTGAACTTCACGTTTTTGGGGGCTCTTTGGGGGACCATTATCAACTTTTTTTTTCATTACGGCGCTGATTTTTTGATATCATATTCTGAAAACCCTTTTTATTGCAAATTTAGCGAGGTGTCACAGTTTGCGGTTTAAACCATTTTAGTCTTGTTTTTGACCTTAATCAAGAAAATTCCGATTACGGACCTATACATAGCCTGTAAACTTAAGTACCAAAGAACTGGCTATACAGTGTGTCCCAAACTGGATGGGAATGTATTGCTATCTCTGTTATTATTAGAGATGGGGAGACGCTTAAATTAGCAATGTTTTGTGTAATTTCATGCTCGTTCAAAATATAACTTGTATTTTGCACTGACTCTTTTTGTTTTCGAGTTATTTTGAAAAAAATCAAAATTTGTCGATTTTTTTTCCTTCAATATCTAAGTAGGCGTTGATCTGACATGTCTAAGAATGCACATTATCAGGACACTTTTTATAGAGTAATCTTTTTGTGATATTCTCAACTTTGGATTATCATTTGTTTTGAAGTACAGGTATCAGGCTTTTTTTTTATTATGGCAGCAATATTGTATTTTGCGCTCATGTGATAGCCTGTTAAAAGAGCATTCCAATAATGTACAACATGCTTGAGAAATCTTGTAATTGCACTGAGAATTTTGAGAAAAACCGTTTTGAGGATAGTAGGCTATTAAATCCAATATCAGAAAACAAGTGACAAAAAAAATTGTTGAAAAGGCAGTAGCCCATAGAGGCTAACAACAGACTTCTACTTTTAACACAATTTTCCGTAATGATTCACGATAAAAAAATAGGAACTTTAAGCACACCAATGAATCTGCCCATTATTACAAATGATATTTTATATTACAACATTATCCTAAAAAATTGTTATAATTTAACTAAATAAGTAAACCTAGTAAATAACTAAATGTACTAACAGAACTCAATAAAAGCAGATTAATGATTTACGAAGATGCCTTTGAAAACTGGAGTAAGTCAACTGAAAGCAACAAAAGAAAAGTTGCTATGGATTTAACACTATCGAGACAATTAAGAATACCGTCTTTCTTAATTATCTAAACAATTTGAGGTGTATTTAAAACGTTGCTTAAAATTTTGTACTAAATAGTTTGTTTCCTGTTTATTTTAAATATTATTCAACAATATGTTTAGTAATTAAGAATATGTTGCCATGTTGGAATGTTATATTCGTTCTAACCGAAATACTGAGGCAGCTGCAAATTCATATCAAAACAACTACCCAGAAATACGACAACCAAACACCAAAATATTTTGCAGGATAGTGACCAATCTATTGAACGACGGTAGCTTACACGCAAAGAAACTACCAATGCCTAGAAATCAAGAAAGAAATAATGCCGTCTTACAGGTTTCAAACGAAAACCCTCTGCCATTTGTTCGTTTTCATGGTAAACAAATTGACATTCCAAAAAGTACGGTACACCGTGTATAAAAAAAAAGTCATGACCATCCATGCAAGCCTACAATGGTACAAGGCTTAAATATTGACGATGACCGTAAGCGACTTCAATTCTGCAGATGGTATCAAGGACAATGTCAGCAAGATGAAAATTTTCATTTCAAAATAATATGGACTGATGAATCCAGATTTACAAATTGTGGTGTGTATAATCGCCATAATAGGCATTATTGGCCAAATGAAAATCCCCATCTAAAGGAAGAAAGACGATTGCAAGACAAATTTGGTATTAATGTTTGGTGCGGCTTATTAGGTAAAAAAAACTGTTATTTATATTTGTAGATTAGACAGTTAATTTAAAAAAATGTTAGGTAACTTCATTGTTGGTCCGTTCTTTTTTGAAAATAATTTATCAGAGGAAAGGTATCTTAGTCTATTGAGAAATGATATCTTATCAACAATTAGGAGAGTTTATTATAATTTAGACGAGATTTGGTACCAACAAGACGGATGTACAGCTCACAATGCTAGGATCGTCAAAGAATTTTTGTACCAAAATTTTAATAATCGTGTCATTTGTAACAATAGGCCGGTTTATTGGTGTGCTCAAAGTCCTGATATAACACCCATGGATTTTTATTTTGTCTGTAAATTAATGTAAATTAATTTAAAATTAATGTAAATTAATATTGTAAATTGAATCACAATATTTTTTTTAATCGTGAATCATTATGGAAAATTATGTTAAAAGTAGAATTATATTGTTAGACTCTATGGCCTACTGCTATTTGAACACTTTTTTTTGTCATTTGTTTTCTGGTATTGCATTTCATCAAAACGGTTTTTCTCAAAATTGTATGTAAGTATCACTCAAAGAAACTTTACTTTTTTTAAGGTATAAAAAACCCAGTCAAATATATCTTGCGTTGGTAGCAGGCAATCAGAATGAGGTATTTTAAAATTCATGCAGTGGGGGCGTGGTCGATCAAGGAGGAAAACGGTAAAACCGCATCACTTAACTGCCACCAACAAAAGCGATAACGTGGTTATAAATTTAAGAGCCGCTGTTTCAGATCCCATAATAAATGTAGTAATTATTTTGGGTTAAGATTATCGTAGTCCAAGTAAATAAATTTGTGACTGTGATCTCTCTTAAAAGTCTTTAAGGTCTAAAAAACACGGGCAAGTATATTCTGTACAACGTAGTTTCTTAGGTTCAGACGGTTTTTTATACGTACCGGGTAACAGGGTTTCGTTACAAATGCCCTCGAATGAGTATTTTGTTAGTGAAACGATCGTCAGGTCTTTAAAAAGATATGTTGTAGTGATTTGGGTTCGCTAAGTGTACTTATCAGTGCTCACTACAGGTTCAAATTCTCACTTTGTGATCTCTCTTTAAAAAAACCTTATCTTAAACGATCGAGAAAAAAAACATTATTTTCCGCCTTCGAATTTTACAATGTTTTATTTGTTTTATTACAGAAGTTTTAAGTTTTTAGCTTTGAATTTTTAGATCTTTGGTATTGAGAACCAAATTAAAATATAACTTCTGGAGGTTTAATTCTGAATTTTTATACGTTGGTTTTCAAGTAAGTTCGAACTCTTGCATTGCAAAGTTTTGAGCTTGAGCTAACGAGAATTTGGTTTTTAGTAATTGACTTTGGTCTTAAATGGGAAGCACGAAGTATGAAGGAAACTTCTGCTTGTAACTGTTAGTAACAACTAGCTACCGAATCATGTGAGCCCATCCTGAATTAGTATCGTAATATTCTTTTCACACTTTTCAAATTGCTTTGGCAACCTGATCAAGCAAAAGCCAGTTAAGAACAGTTCTTTTTTTTTTTTGGAGTGACATTGCTAATATAAAGGTACATAATAATATTTGAAATTGTTTTTACTTGATGTGTAATGAAGCTTAAAAATCTGAAATCAAATTAATTTACTGTAATTCCGTAACTAGAATGTTTTTTGGGTAATCACATTAACAGTCTTAGAAGTTCTGCCAGTTGAGGGAGTTTGCTTGATGTGAAAACGATCCTAACCTATTCAGTGATTCATTGTTTGTTAGAATGGCGGGAAAAAGGCAGATTTGGGGTAAGTATTATTTGTTTTATCCATAAAGTGATGGTTACACTAATAATGAATATTTTCTCAGGAATGTCGCTCCTGGACTGAATATATGCTGTCTTTAGTGCCCCTTCCAAAGGCTGACTCAGACCCTGAAATCGAATATGAAAAGACCTCAAACGTCAGTCAGCAATATAAGGATTTTATTCTCATTATTATCTGAGAGGGAAGTAGAAAGAAAATTTGAAATACATACTCGGTATGATGAAGACACTGAAATGAATTCCAAAGAAAATGTTGGCAGCTTAGGTGAGGACAATACAGGCCCAAATGTAGAAGCTGTACAAGTACCTGGTCCAGCAATACCAAATAACCGAAAACCCCCACTTCAGAATGAAAAAATTACCAGAAAAACATTCAGGTAATGTAGTCTTTTTATATTTTTACTTCTAGCTACATATAGTTACAATAATATTATTTTAGCTGGAGGAAGACAGACTTTGAATTTCCTGTCAATATTGGTCAAGACCACTTTGAGGTACCCGAAGAAGTAAAATCACCACTTGATTACTTCAAAAGCTTCTTTTGTGATGAAATTATTCAAACCATAGCCTCTAATACCAACCTGTATTCTACTCAGATTACTGCAAGTAGCATTAATATGAGCAATACTGAAATATGCGATTTCATAGCATTAGAGTTGCTGATGAGTATAGTTCAGATGCCGGCATACACTGATTACTGGAGTCAGAGTTTCTGACATAAAAAAATGCCTTTGAGTACTATGTCCCTAAAAATATATCAGGCACTCAGAAGATTTTTACATTTCATAAATAACGATATACCCAGTAATGACCAATATTTCAAGATTCGACCTATTCTAGAGTTATTGAGAAGAAACCATAATAATGTCGAAAATCAAAAGCGACAATCTGTGGATGAAATGATGATTCCCTATAAAGGAACGCGTGCAGTTTCAAGAAGGCAGTATGTAAAGAACAAGCCAAAAAAGCGGGGTACAAGATGTTTGTCCGAGTTGGTGTGTCTGGAATTGTGTATGTCTTTATACTCTATGGTGGTGCAGACACTTTTAGTGATATCAACGTGTAATTTTCCGACAAAGAGAACACTGCTGGCTTCGGGGGTAAGGTAGTTCTTGGTCTTTGTAAAACTATTCCCGATAATCCATTATCTGCGGTCTAATCTGACGATTATTTAACTTCACCTGAATTATTGCTTTTTTGAGGAATGAATATGGTATCTCTTATTTTGGGGACTGTCAGGAGCAACAGATTACGGGGGTGTAAACTATCCTCTGACAAAGAATTGAAAAAACGTGGTCGCGCTACATATGAGCAGTTTGTTGACAACAATAAAAAAATGCAGTAATAAAATGGGTAGACAACAAAGCTGTGGTACCGACCAGCACATTTGTCGCCTCGGAGCCTGTTGACAAAATAAAAAGGTTTAGCAAAGAAGCCAAGGCTAAGGTAGACATTGATTGTCCCCAAATTGTCAAACAGTACAACACTTATATGGGAGGGGTAGATTTAGCAGACATGTTGGTAGCCTTATATTGTACAGCTTTCAAAATACACAGATGGTACCTAGGCATATCTTCAAAGTTACTGGACATCAACGTAAACAATGTGTGGCTGCTATATAGGCAAGACAAACATTTATTGGGAGATACAAGTAAGTAGCTGATGCTGAAGGAATTCCGTCTGCAGTTCGTGAATAGTTTAATTTTGCGCGATAGATTCAAACGTGGGAGACCAAGCAGCGAAAACTTATTTGCACCACCAAGAAACATTTTAGCACCGAAGCAGATATATGGCAAAAAAGGAAGGTGTCGTGTGTGCAAATGCTGAAACAGCCATCTTTTGTCAAAATTGCAATATAAGGCTTTGTTTAATGGATTCTAGGAATTGTTTTCTTACATTCCATGTAAAAATAAACAGGTTACATGAAATGTAGGCTTGCGGGACGCTTGGCAATGTATCCTATAGGATACAAACTAGTTTTTTTTTTTCATATTGCGTTAATTGTTTTCTTACGATAAGTATCTGTTTTCACTAGTTTTATTTTGATGGTTTTCAATAAAAAATAAATTTTAAACAGTTCATGTCTATTAATGCCAACTTAAGGGTTTAAAAGTGGGGTTCTGTGCAGAACTACCGGGAAAATCACTTTAAAATGTATAGTTTTTCTTCTTAACACGTCAAAGTCACAACTTAAAAGCATTGTAAAGACTATTTAGTGCATGAGATAGTGTAATAGAAGAGATTTAAAAACTCTGGGCGCAGCAAGTGCGTTTTGGAAGAAAATTTTCATAAAAATGTTTTTAATTACAAATATATCGCTCTAATGCGAGGAGGCATCAATTTGGTTACCGGTATAACCTATATAGTAGGAACAATGTACCATATTTTATCGAAATAATTATTTGAAAATGTACAAAAATTTTCCGAAAATAAACTTTAAATGTTTCTGAGAAAACTGGTCTCCTACTCAATGAACCTGAGGTTAATAGCAAATTGAGTTAATGAAATTTAAAACATTTAATGAAAATTCGCAACCAAAACGCACTTGCTGCGTTCAAACAAAAATTTTCCGAAAATAAAGTTAAATGTTGGTTTCCTAACCAACAAAACTTACGTTAATAGCAAATTGAGTTATTGAAATATGAAGGATTTAATGAAAATTTGCTACCAAAACGCACTTACTGTGTCCGGACTTTTTTCTTACAAACATGCATCATATTTCGATAAAAAAATGCTAAAATGCAGTAACGAATTTGTTCTACGAAAATTAGCTAAAAATTATAGACCGTTAAACAATAAACTTCACTAAACCTACAGCGAAAGCATCAACTTAACTAAACCGACAGCCAAAGCATCAGAGAAAGGGTCTATTTGAAATGGATTTTATGTAAATATTTTAGTAAAATGAAGGGCAATGACGGTTGAATCTGAAACTTAAGGGTTCGCAGAACACTCTTCTTGCAACATTTTCTTTTTACAATCCGTATTTGTTTCACGTTCTTTGCCTAAACAGTGCCAATTTTGACATTTTAATTTGCGAGTTTGACGTTTCGAGGAAAACTCCAAAATTTGTTTCTTTAGCTGCCCGTAACTTTTTTGTCCTGAAACTTAGAGACCCTTTTGGTACATGTTTCACTCTTTATAATACAAATACGTGTACCAAATTTGGTTGTCCTCACTTTGTTGCTTCCGGAGATATGAATTTTTTTAAAAGAAGACACAAAATTTTTCGGGAAAACCAGGTTCGATTTTCCTGGCTAACAAACTTATCCAAGCCACTTGCAAAAGGAAGGTACTCACCAAATTTTATCAATATCGGTCCATTATTTTTTGAGTTATCGGTACGATATATATATATATATATATATATATATATATATATATATATATATATATAATTAATGTATATAATTTTTTTCGTATCTTGCATAATAACAGATATATTGGACGTTAAAGATTTTTTACGAACATTCGAGAAAAGTGATATACCATTAACCGATAGCCAACACTACTACCAAAGCATCAGAGAAAGGGTCTATTTGAAATGAATTTTCTGGGAATATTTTAGTAAAATGAAGGACAATGGCGATTGAAACTAAGACTTCAGGCTTTGTAAAACATTATTCTTGAGACATTTTCCTTCAATAGCTCATATTGGTTTCAGGTTCATTGCCTAAATATTATGAATTTTGACGTTTTAAATTGCGACTTTAACGTTTTGAGGAAAACCCAAATTTATTGTTCTTTAAATGCCTGTAACTTTTTTGTCCTTCAACCTACAGAGCTAAATTTTGGCAGGTAACTTACCTATAATGGTATAAACCCGCGTATGAAATTTGGTTGCCCTTACTTTGTTAATTCCGGAGAAATAATTTTTTTTTCGATTTTTTTCGAAAGAGAACACTAAATTGGCAGATTTTCCTGGATAACGAACTTATCCAAGCCACTTGCGAAAGGAAGGTACTCACCAAGTTTTATCAAAATCGGTGCATTATTTTTTTAGTTATAGGTGTGACACACACACACACACACACACACACACACACACACATATATATATATATATATATATATATATATATATATATATATATATATATATATATATATATATATATATATATATATATATATATATATATATATATATAAGTCTGAAACCGACCTCGGATTTGGGTTCCAGGGGTCCTAATTAGCGCTCATTTGATGAAATTTTTTCAGAATTCGAAAGTCGGGATCTCCTCATTAGTGATTTTTTTTTTAAAGAAAATTCACTAAAAATGGTGGTCATTTTTAAACTATTTATATTTAAAGCGAATTTTTCCGCGACAGTTTAGCTAAATGGTTAATCCAAAAATATGACTACGTGACAATTTCATATGAATTACAAAAAAAAAAACTCGATGAAAACCTATTGATAATCGAAACGCAACAAAAATCCTAGAAAAACCACTTAATGTTGTGTCAATTTGATTTTATATTTCAATAAATCCGTGAATCAGGCAATCTATAAATCACTTTTCAGATCGATAATACACCAGCATGGATGTAAATGAAAACAATGTGAGTTTGGTACGAACAGGTACATGTATTGTTAAAACGGATTAAACGAAAACAAAGTTGACGACCCACAAAGACCCAGACAAAGTGAGCGAATTGAAAAGCGTGTTATTTAGACCTCCACGGCCTACCCTAGAATCAATAACCATTATAGGTAAGGTCACATCATTAATGCTGAATGAGATGTAGCATTTGAGATGTCTCTCTTGAATTTAATAATAGGTAGCTTTATTTATAGCAAATTTTATAAACCGCAATGTAGCAAAGTGACAATCTCACTAGTAAAATAAGGCGACTTAAAATTGGTTTCTTTGAACCCTAGGATATTTAACCAATACTATCAGTATTTCTTTAATCTGAGCTTCTAAGGTCTGGTACATACAGGATGATTCATAAGTGGTGACTAAAAATGAAACCCCATGTTCTTTGAACAATTTTAGAGAGAGTATGTCCTATAATTTTTTTTCCTATAATGCTTCATTAAAAAGATACAGGGTGTTAAAGTTGAATTTCAAAAAATAAAATTTCCCAATTTTTTAAAAAGTAGCACATATATTTTGCTGAAACTTCGCATGTGTAGGCTGCTATGCAAGGCGCATATTCTACCATAACAATTGAATCGGCTAATCCAGCAGTGGCGCGCGTACTCACATGTCATTGGTTATCCCTCAAGAAAAAAACGGGTAAGCCAATGATATATTTTTTTTAATCTTACTTTCATTCGTGAACAAAATGACTCTCTTGATAATTTTCTGTACGACGCTTATTTTACGAGTAAGCAATGAAGCAGGTAAGTGTTTTAGAGCATAGTTCATGATTTTTAACCAGTCGTTGTTTGGTAAAAAATCGCAATGATACCCTTTATCAGGCTTATAGTAATTTATTTATTACAATAAATGTTCAAAAATGCCTCCATTGGCCTGAATACACGCACGGCATCTTTTTAATATGGAAAATTTAAAGTCTTGAGGATTCATTGTTGCTTGAATATGACGAAAAGCCTTATTTATCAGTTGTTGTAGCTGCTCTGGTGTATTTATTTGTTCACTGTAGACCAGTCGCTTAAAATCACCCCAAAGATAGAAGTCAAGTGGGTTTAAGTCCGGTGATCTTGCAGGCCAATGTATTGGTCCAGTTCTACCAATCCATCTTTCATTATAATGTTCATGTAGCCATGTAACAACGTTTAGACTACGATGCGCTGGTGCACCGTCATGCTGGTACCACATTATACCTCTTGTTGCTAGTGGAATGTCATCTAGAATGTTTTCTACACGGTTTTCTAGGAGCGCTAAGTACGAAGATCCATTTAAACGTTGTGGCAGGACTTCCATGAACAGTGAGCCGTTAAAAATACCACACCATAAATTAAAGGAAAATCTATCTTGAAATGTGCGAGTCCTTGTTGCATGTGGATTTTCCAGTGACCAGACATGCTCATTATGAGAATTATAAATACCATTTCTTGTAAATGTTGATTCGTCAGACCAGAAGATTAGATTAGGGAATAAGATATTTTGATTGTTCATTTCCAACATCCATTCACAAAAGACTCGTCGATGCACATTATCTCCAGGTAGAAGGCAATGAACAGTCTGTCGATGATATGGATGTAAGGCTTCTCGATGTAAAGTTCTACAAACAAAGCTTTGAGAATATTGTAACTGCGTGGCAAAGCTTGATCCATCACTGCATCCACCACTCTCTCTTCGTATCGTCTTCAAGTTGATGTTGTCTTCTACCATTAGCTCTAGCGTCAGGACGTTGTCCAATACCGCACTGCCGAAGTCTTGAAAACGATCGAGAAAAAACTCTTGGTGTGGGTTGACGGCGAGTGGGAAACTTACGTTGATATTCCCGACAAGCAGATAGAGCATTTCCATCAGTATATCCGTAGATAAAAATTATATCTGCATACTCTTCTGAGGTGTACTCCATTATAAGAAGTAAAAGAGTGGAAAATTTTGTTTACCACTTACACCTATTCAAAATAATAACTTGTTTGCCTAAACGTCAAGTGACACTTAATGACAACTTTGGCAAACCAGACTACTACTTACTAAAATACAACGAAGATAATCGTAGTACAAAAAATTATCAAGACATTAAATTTTCCATATTAGAAAGATGTCGTGCGTGTATTCAGGCCAATGGAGGCATAAAAGTGTATCATTGCGATTTTCTACCAAACAACGACTGGTTAAAAATCATGAACTGTGCTCTAAAACACTTACCTGATTCAATGCTTACTCGTAACATAGGCGTCGTACAGAAAATTATCAAGAGAGTCATTTTGTTCACGAATGAAAGTAAGATTCAAAAAATAAAAAATAAAAAAATATATCATTGGCTTGCCCGTTTTTTTCTTGAGGGATAACCAATGACATGTGGGTACGCGCGCCACTGCTGGATTAGCCGATTCAATTGTTATGGTAGAATACGCGCCTTACATAGCAGCCTACACATGCGAAGTTTCAGCAAAATATATGTGCTACTTTTTAAAAAATTGGGAAATTTTATTTTTTGAAATTCAACTTTTCTAGGGATAACAACAGTGATATTATTACCTTACACAATCTTATAAATCCTATAAGTATTATTACAACACGAGTAACAAAACAACTCACACCTCCTAAACTAGTAACTGCTCAAAATGTTGTCCATTAACACTCAAACATTTTAATATTCGTGTTATAATGCCGCTAGTGGTTGCTGACAGAATCTCATTCCTATCTAACTCTTCAAACGCCCTTCTTATTCTGATCTCTAATTCTTCGCGTGAATTGACAGGCGTTTCATATACTTTGGTTTTTATCTTTTCCCAAAGATGGAAATCAAGCGGGGTAAGATCTGGACTTCTTGCGAGCCATGTCCAGGGAGCGCACTTTCCAATCCATCTATCTTCAAATAGATCGTCGAGTGTGTTAGATATTTCTCGTGTAGAGTGAGCAGGAGCTCCGTCATGTTGATACCAACAAGTTCTATATTCTGATAATGGTAAATTGTCTAAAAAGTCTGTAACTATTATTCTTAATATTTACGTGTAACGATTAGAAGTTTGGTTCCATCATAAATATGATAATAAAAGTTATTACCTTTCAATAAACAAAACACATTGAAACTAAATTTTACTTGAAATCCCCTTTCCCTAATGGCGTGAGGGTTTTGATTTGCCCAAACATGACTGTTATGTCTATTGAAAACTCCTTCATGAGGAAATTTCAATTCATTTTTTTTAATTCATCATCTCCTTGATTTGAATTAACATCGTTTCACAAAACTGGACCCTTTTACTAGCATCTTCTGGATGCAGAGCTTGCACTAGAGTAAACTTATAGTTGTGCATTATGTGCTTCCACAAGATTCTTTCTACAGAGGAGTAATGAATACCTATGTCGTTCACTGCAGTGTAGAGGCATGTAGATATGCTTCGAAATAAGCCAGGACAGTTATTTTGTTATTTTCATCTCTAGTCGCTGGACTGTGATTCACTTTGGGTGATTTCAAAGTAACAAATTCTAGGAAATTTAACTCAATCCTTCTAAACTTCTTTTCGCTCATGGGTGGCAGATTAGGATTTAACTCATTAAACCTTCTACGTGTTCTACTTAAAATTCGGTTACATTCTCCATGGATGTAAAATAAATTTAAATAATCTGCATTGGAATAATGATTTTTCATGTTAACTGTGAACATTAGTACATTGACATTTATCGAATAATTTAGAATGACAAGTATGTAATATAAATTGTTCATTATAGGACACTTGCCTTAACGTTGACGTTCAACCACAGTATAAGGAAAAAATATGCTGTGTTATGTTTTTGCATGTCTCTAAATACCTCAAAAACTGTCCTTTTTAGTTATAGGAAATACCCAATATAGGTCGGAAAGTTATCAAAAAAGGAATCGGTGGGAACTGCAAGTTACTGTATGTCCCTTTTAAAATAACACACTCATTGAAGGCAGAAGTACTCAAGGGTTGGCGCCGCCGCACTGACCATTAATATTTTCAAATCAATTTTCAAAGAAAACTGTATGAGATAGGTATAGGGTAATGTATACTTAAAATATGGGGAATTAAACGCTGAATGAGATGCTGGGGACATATGGGTACCGTTATATTAAAAAAAATCAAATTATCTATGATTGAAAATTTTCAATTTCAAATATATTTTATAAATAACTGTTATCTTAAAATCGTATTGTGTTTATAACAGTATGTAGAAATTTTTACGCTCTATTGGAAAGTGAAAATCGCATGTTTCTGTCTTGCATATCTTTAAAGATATCGGAATTTTTCTAAAGCGCTCCAATCGTAACTTTTTCTACAAAATGGCGAATAAATCCGAAACGGTACAAACTAGCCCAAATATGTTGTCATAAAGTGGCCCTTAAATTGAACGTGTAATTCAAAAAGCTAATAATATATAGGATGTTGTATTAAAAAAAACAAAGTTTGTATTGACTTCCGGTATAACCGGAAGTGCAGGCTAATTGAAAATATGTTAGTTAGAAAGATCAATATCAGAAACGTGCGAATACAAAATTTTCAGTTTAAATAGATGTAGTTCTCCAGAAACGTCTAATAGGCCACTCACCGTGAAGCACCTGTATATAAACACAGATCTCGTCATTAGTGAATTTTTCGTGTTACGAAAAATTCGCTAAAATTGTAATGGGACTTTAATCAGAGTTAACAACAATCAAGACTACCAAAAAGGTATAAATATACCAAATAGAACACTAATAAATGAAGAGAACTGCAACAGTGTGAGTGATTAATGTAATAGAGGCCTTTTAACAATAACAAACAATAATTAGTTGAGGTCAACGCATCTCACAAAATAAAATGACCATAGGTGTATATGTGTGTGTGTGTGTTTTTGTTTCTTTAACGTCGGCCTATTTCCGCGACTATGGCTAATCACCGACGCCAGGGAGCAGTTTCACCTCACTCTCCTGGAAATTTTGTCGAACCTCTGCCTTTCTGTAAGGAGGGTAGGGATCTTTAACGTGCCCAACATCGCATGGGCACGGGACCGAGGGCTTTAAGCCCCCTGCGAAGGGCGGAACGTGCAGACATTCAACTTGCTCAACTACTACAATGCCAGAACCTCGGTTGATGTTAATGATACAGTTTGTACTGAAAAAGTGAAAGGAGTATCCCGGGATCGAACCCAGTACCCTTCGGTTCAGAGGCACACGTTCTTACCCCTGAACCACCGAGGTTCTTTAGGTGTTTAAAAAAAGCACAAAGTTATTAAAAAAGTAAGAACATAGCTACATAAAATAGTTTATGTAATAGCATGTCAAGTTAAATTATAATGTAGAACAAGTTTGTAATTGTAAGACTAGATGCATTCTCGCAACAATTAGAACCGTAGACCGGTTTCGCTCTCATTAGAGCTCTTCAGTACGGCATACTAATTGTAGCAAAAATGCAGCAAAAGTAATACGGCTATAGTATAGCCGTATTACTTTTGTGCATTTTTGGTCAGCCTTAAATACTTAGTATTTTAAGGCTGGCTATACTATAGCCGTATTACTTTTGGTTCTTTTTTGCTACAATACTTTGTCCCTATATTGGAGTAGAAATGGGCCAGGGCTGACAATTTTCTAAATTGTTAGTTAGTTGTATACAGTCTCTATTTTTTAACACTTTGTGTTATTTGGAGCTGGCGTGACAACATACTACTTGGTTTCGCAACTAGGTGGCGGCACGTCCACCACTCACTTAGTAAGTTTGTAATTGTATTAAGTGTATAGGTAATTACCATAAAATGTAAACAATAGTTTCACATAATGAAAGCAAATAGCGGACCACACATTTTAATACACAGTAAGATAAATACTAAGATATCAGCCTGCAAATCATAAAATAGGTCTGGCAAAGTTAATTAGCAGTAAATATTTTCTAATTTAAACCGAGGTGAAGTGTTTGTAATAAAATATTTGAAGAAATACGGTACCACGCCAAAGTTCACAATCCACTGAAATCAACATTTTAAACAGTTATTTTAAGTATTTCGATGAACGGAATTGGGTCAAAAATTATATTAAAAGATTTATAATGAAATGTAGACATTCGTGCTCATAATAAAATAATGGTTTAATAATCCATTTTGCTGTTATGCATCATATAGCCCAAAAATACAGGTACTTAATTTAAATGACCATAAATGCCATCTGTCAAAATACCGGGCAATGAATAGACTAATAGAGGATGGCAACGAGTACAAAAATAAATAATTAAATGTAAATGTAAACAATTAATAAATAAAATTAAGAAAATATACATATTAAAAGTCTAAACGCAGCAAGTGCGTTATGGTAGTGAATTTTCATTAAAATATTTTTAATAGCAAATATGTGTGTTTTTTAAAAAAAAGCAGGCATAAAATTTGGTTACCAGTATAACCTATATAGTAGAAACAATGTGTCATGTTACATAAAAATAACTTTATTGTTTGAAAATGTACAAAACTTTCCAAAAGTAATCTTAAATGTTCCCGAAAAAACTGGTTTCTTGGTCAACCTTATAGGTTAATAGCAAATTGAGATATTCAAATTTGAAGCATTTAATGAAAATTTGCTACCATAACGCACTTGCTGCGTCCATAATTTTTTTTTCTTACAAAGATTCATTTGATTTCGATGGAAAATGCAATAACATGAGGCGGGTTCGATAAAAAAAAAGAAAATTTGTATATTCAACGACTTATGGTCCACCCTGTGATTGCATACATATTTTTTTAATATGTGGCTCAAGACACCCTATAATTAATGTATACAATTTTTTTGTATTTATGTATTTTTTATATTGTATAATAACGGATATATTGAGCTTTATTGATTTTTTCGAAAATTCGACATAAATTATATACTATTAAACGATAAACTCTATAGCTAAGACTACTTCTAAAGCATCAGAGAAAGGGTCTATTTGAGGTGAATTTTCTGGAAACATTTTAATAAAATAAAGGATGATGACGGTTGAAGCTAAGACTTCAGGCTTTGTAAAACATTCTTCTTGATACATTTTCTTTCTATCACTCGTATTAGTCTCAGGTTATTTGCCTAAATGTTGACAATTTTGACGTTTTAAATCGCGACTTTGACGTTTTGAGGAAAACCTCAATTTATTTTTCTTTAAATGCCTGTAACTTTTTTGTCTTTTAAGATACAGAGCTAAGTTTCGGCAGATAAATTACCTATAATGACATAAACCTGCGTAACGAATTTGATGACCCTTACTTTGTTATTTCGAAGATATGATTTTTTTCGAAAGAAAACACAAAATTTTTCGGGAAAACGTGAGCAGATTTTCTTGGCTAACAAACTTATCCAAGCCACTTGCAAAAGGAAGGTATTCACCAAATTTAATAAAAATCGGCCTATCATTTTTATCGGTGAAAGTAAAATGTTGAGAAGTGCGTGATAAGGTTTACATATAGCTGATACATAATGACAGGGTATGTAAATGTGGATCTCGCTAGAGATCGCTAGAGATCTATTAACTATAAAATAAATTGCCTTGCTGACCAAGCTAATGCCGAAACAACATACAAAAATTGAAAACTAATGTAAAACCACCCTAACTCAAATAACACACGTTTAGTAGCTGGTAATTAGATACGTAAAAATAACAAAAAGTCTGTACGCAGCAAGTGCGTTATGGTAGTACATTTCCATAGAGATGATCTGGCGCCAAATATTTTTTTTCTTTTTTTTTTCTGTTAACCTAGAAATATAAATGTTGGTATATATTTTAATATATCAAATTTACATTTATATCAAATTTACGTACCAAATTTGGTTACCATAGTTTTTCTATTTTTCCGAAAGAAAACCCAAAAATTCCCCGGAAAACCAGGTTGGATTTTCCTGGATAACACACTTATCCAATCCACTTACAAAAGGAAGGCACGTGCCAAATTTTAAAAAAATCGATCCATTATTTTTTGTCATCGGTGTGGTTGAAAGAGAATCATATCATTGACCTATACAAGATTTTCAGGGTAAAAAGCTTTGTTGAAACTTACAGAAAATATACACTACTTACTTTAATAGGAATCAAAGATATTAAAAATATTTGGTCAATGGAGGGTTTAGTGACTTTACAGGTTTTTACACCTATAAAATAATGTGTGACTTGAACCTACACCTGCAGATATTAGTCCAAGCCGTGGAAATATAAGAATAAATATTATATATAAACAATAAGGGATTATAACAACAATAATAACCCTAATAATATTATAACTATATATATATATATATATATATATATATATATATATATATATATATATATATATATATATATATATATATATATATATATATATATATATATATTATATATATATGGAGTGGAAGCTGCGGTGTAGGGACTGGAATAGCCCAATCGAATCTAATCTAGATGGCTTTAAATATCAGAAATGTTTTTACGGTAGTTATACTTCTAAACAAAAAACATGTGCTGTGACGTCTATATAAAAATGCCTCGGACATCTTGGGCCACGTATAATTTTTTCTTGTATTTATCAACTGATAAAACATGGTTTTATAAAAAAACACATTTTTAATAAAAATTCGCTTACTTATTTCGTCAGTGTTTTTTATTGCTGATATAAAATAATTAGTATGTTGAACTCATGGAAATAATACCCTCATGTTGTTAAAACCGAAAATGTTTAAATTCAGTTCTAAGGATGGTCATTAAATAAATTTATCGAACTAAAAATCATTCAATTTTTTCGGTTTTAGCAGCGTAGTAGAATTCAATTTGATTCTAGATACGTCATGTGTAAAGTGCACTTTTACACGGTTAAACTTTAATCGCTTGAGGTACTTTGTTACAGCCGTGTGGAAGAATTGCTGGTTTAAAACCTCAGGCGTCAAAGACTTGTTCTATTCGGTCTTTTTGTATGTGTTAAGCTTAGCAATTGAATACGTGATTAATTGCAAAAGGAAAACAAGTTTTTGGCATTTCTTAAATTCCTACAATAAAACTGCAGATCCTTATTTTTTAAGCCATCGCCGAATTCGACAATTGTATAAAGTTTCTCATTAATCAGCGGCTATACTAAAAAACAAATGTAACCGTACTTCATTTTAAAAATACCCATTTTCATTAAGATGCAAACTAAACCAAAACACATTCTTAGCACAAAAGAAAAAGTAAAACTGACAATGTATTATTTTTGCAATTGCCTTTAATTTTTTTTATAATAAAAAATACATTTAAAAACTTTTTTTTTTAAATTTGTTACCGTCGAATTTTGTGATTTTACTAAAATTTGCCTACTGGTTTTGCTCAAAATTTTTTGCTGATTACAATGTTGTTTTGTGGCACAACGACAGCTCAAAAATAGTGGGTCGATTTAGAATAAATTTGGTCAGTACCTCCCTTTTACAAATGGCGTGGACAAGTTCGTTAGACAGGAAAACGGACCCAGATTTTCGGAGAAAATTATGTTTTTTTTAAAAATATTTTTATATCTCCCAAAATAAAAAGTCTGCACGCAGCAACTGCGTTCTGGAATTAAATTTTAATAAAAATGTGTTTAATAGCAAATATGTCTCTCTAATGCAAGCAGGCATTAATCTGGTTACCGGTATAGCCTATATAGTTGCAACAATGTACCATATTTTATCAAGATTACTTATTGTTTGAAAATGTACAAACATTTTCCAAAAATAAACTTAAAATGTTGGTTTCCCAGTCAACAAACCTTAGGTTAATAGCAAATTGGGTAATTGAAATTTGAAGGATTTAATGAAAATTCGCTACCAAAATGCACTTACTGCGTCTCGATTTTTTTCTTACAAACATGCATCATATTTTGATAAAAAATGCAAAAATGCAATAATATAAGGGTGTTCGAAAAAAACAATTCTAGGGATCACCAACGACTTATAGACCAGCCTGTGATTCTCAAAATATTTTAAAAAGACGCTGCTTACGGCACCCTATAATTAACGTATACAATGTTTTCTCGTATCTTGTATAATAACAATGATACGTATTGAGCTATACAGTAGAAATGCGTCACTCTATGTGTATGTAAACAAATGAAAACTGAAAGTAAACCCGGATATGGATTGTAGGAGGCCTAGTTTGCGCTCATTTGAAGAAATCTTTTTAAAATTCAAAAGTCTCGGTCTCCCCATTAAAGAATTTTTTCTACGAAAATTAGCTAAAAATTATAAACCGTTGAACCATAAACTTAACTAAACCTACAGCCAAAGCATCAGAGAAATGGTCTATTTGAAATAAATTTTCTGTAAACATTTTAGTAAAATGAAGGACAATGACGGTTGAAGCAGAAATTTAAGTGTTTGCAGAACCATCTTATTGCGACATTTTCTTTACATAGTCCGTATTTGTTTTAGGCTCTTTTCCCAAATCTTAGAAATTTTGACGTTTCAAATCGCGACTATGACGTTTTGAGGAACACTCCAATTTTTTTCTTTAACTGCCCATAACTTTTTTTCTTTAAACTGACATACCTACATTTTGGTACATGGTTCGCCCTTTCTAAAGCAAACACGGGTATCAAATTTGGTTACCCTTACTTTGATATTGCCGGAGATATAATTTTTTCCGAAAGAAAACATAAAATTTTCTTGTAAAATGAACTTGTCAAAGCCACTTGCAAAAGGAAGGCACCTACCAGATTTGATCAAAATCGGCCCATTATTTTTTGAGTTATCGGTGCGATACCTGTATATATATATATATATATATATATATATATATATATATATATATATATATATATATATATATATATATATATAAACAATCACTGAAGTCTTAGTTTCAACCGTCATTTTCCTTCATTTTACGAAAATATTTCCAGAAAGTTTATTTCAAATAAACCATTTCTCTGATGCTTTAGCAGTAGTCTTAGCTATAGAGTTATCATTTAATGGTATATAATTTTTGTCGAATTTTCGTAAAAAAAACAATAAAGCTCAATATATCCGTTATTACACAAGATATGAAAAAAAAATACAGTAATTATAGGGTGTCTTGATCTACATCTTAAAAAATTATTTCTACGATCACAGGTGGCTCATAAGTCGTTGGTGATAGAACTTTTCTTTTTTTTTTTTAGTCGAACACGCCTTATGCTTTTGCATTTTCCATCGAAATATAATGCATGTTTTTAAGAAAAGAAATTTGGGACGCAGAAAGTGCGTTATGGTAGCGAATTTTGATTAAATGCTTCATATTTGAATAGATCAATTTGCTATTAACCTATAAGGTTGACCAAGAAACGAGTGTCTTCGGGAACGCTTTAAGTTTACTTTCCGAAATTTTAGTACATTTTCAAACAATACAGTTACTTTGATGAAACATGGCACATTCTTTTGACTGTATAAGTTATACTGGTAACCAAATTTGATGCCTGCTTTCTTAAAAAAAACATATTTGATAGTAAAAACATTTTAATGAAAATTCACTACCATAATGCATTTGCTGCGCCCAGACTTTTTTATCTTTTGCTTTGTCAGTATAACATAAAACTGCTGTTGTCCTGCAGCACAGAGAACTGTATTATTTACTCAAACACCACAAAACAATAACCCAGGGACCTAAGCGCCCTATTTAATCTAACACAAAACAACATATTGATCGCTATCCTTTTAGTGTTGTCGACACATATTCGTACTTTACCATTATGACCCTCTTATACAACTTTGTGGACATTAGTTGCTACACCAGAGGTCATACTCTTTCATGTTGCTTGGGTTTCGGGTACAGCTAATAAATATTTACTATTATGTATGCATATAAAGCTATTAGAATAGGTCTTGTAAGTTATATAAGAACGGCAGCGTCCTCTGGCCCACAATGTAGACCTAGGGAAATGTTTGATATATTGTTAGCGTTCCATAATACCATTGGATTTTGCTTTTATTAGTTATAAGCCAGGGATAGTTCGATCGCCAGAGATGCGGAACTGTCTATTATGTGACAGAATTAATTATGTCTTTGGCGATTTAGATTTAATAATTTGTGTCGCTTAATCGATGTATATAATAGAGAGGACAAAGAGATGAGGGCAGCATAAAAGCGGGTCAACTTCTATTCAGTTACAGTCATTT
This sequence comes from Tillus elongatus, assembly GCA_964006375.1. NCBI lineage: Eukaryota > Metazoa > Arthropoda > Insecta > Coleoptera > Cleridae > Tillus > Tillus elongatus. Next base: position 275,237,668 of record OZ023262.1, read on the forward strand.
TCTTTGATACCTAAATATCACTGCAAAACGTAACAAAGCTGACAAACAATGATTTAAGCAGATTTAATCGATAACTGCCTTGCTGCATGACTGGAGCAAATGATTTTGCTACTGTAATACATAACTGCTGGAAGACAGGCATTGTTAATGTTAAAAAGTTGAGTATGCTTTTAGCTGTCAGCCCGACTCTGTGTTTACGATGGGCCAAAATAGTCTCAAAAGCACTGTTTATTCAGTTGTAAGTAGCACAGATAACAAGGTTGTGTTAGTGAATTTTTGTATAAAACATTCATTAATGAGGAGACCGCGAGTTTTGAATTTCGTGAAAATTTCTTCAAATGAGTGCAAACTAGGGCCTTTATCGGGGTCACATATAAATATATCGTGGTCAGTTTCAAATTTTAGATGTATATATATATATATATATATATATATATATATATATATATATATATATATATATATATATATATATATATATATATATATATATATATATATATATATATATATATATATATATATATATATATATATATATATATATATATATATATATATATATATATATATATATATATATAAAATAACAGGGTTTTTAACACGACATTTCTGTATACTATACAAGGAGAAGGGTTAAGGGCAAGGAGACAACCGCATACACGTGTTTCAAGCTTATTAGCTATCATCAGTACGGTATAGCTAGGTGATGATGGGAATACTCTGGATGAAGAAGCAAAAATACACGGAGTCACAACAGGCAACCAGTGCACATTTGCAGCAACATTTGGAAGACCCTAAATTCGAGAGCAAACACCAAAATTGCCACGGAGGCTAAGAAATCACCTGCGTGAGCATCCGGAGCCCAGGAGTCATACTATTCATAACAGGATTTTTAACACGGCATTTCTGTATACTATACAAGGTGAATGATTAAGGGCGAGGCCGCTAATAAGCTTGAAACACGTGTATGCGGTTGTCTCCTTGCGGCCTTGCCCTTAACCCTTTTCCTTGTATAGTATACAGAAATGCCGTGTTAAAAAACCTGTTATAAATAGTATGATTTCTGGACTCCGGATGCTCACGCAGGGGATTTCTCTTGGCCTCCGTGGCGATTTTGGTTGTTGCCCTCGAATTTAGGGTCTTCCGAATGTTGCTGCAAATGTGCACTGGTTGCCTGTTGTGACTCCGTGTATTTTTGCTTCTTCATCCAGAGTGTTCCCATCATCACCTGGCTATACCGTACTGATGATAGCTAATAAGCCTGAAACACGTGTATGCGGTTGTCTCCTTGCGGCCTTGCCCTTAACCTTTCTCCTTATATATATATATATATATATATATATATATATATATATATATATATATATATATATATATATATAGCCTGACATTTTAGATTAACTTCAGATTTGCTTTATCTACATGTCTATTATCCCAAATATTCTGAGCAATATATGATTTATCAACAGTGCCATATCCCAGTTGCGCTAAATGTTCTTTATATCTAGTTTCAATAGATCTTTTAGTTTGCCCAACATACTTAAGTTCACTGATAATTGAATATGCACACAAAATTATATATATATATATATATATATATATATATATATATATATATATATATATATATATATATATATATATATATATATATATAAGTAGAATTTTGTGTGCATATAAAATTATCAGTCAACTTAAGTATGTTGGGCAAACTAAAGGATCTATTGAAACTAAATATAAAGAACATTTAGCGCAACCGAAATATGGTACTATTGATACATCATGTATTGATTAGCATATTTGGGATAATAATCATCATGTAGATAAAGCAAATCTGAAGTTAATAAAAAATGTCAGGCAATCACAACAGTTACACAATACACAAAAAACATGCCGAAATGCCCTTACCAGACAGAACCCTTCATGAGTCTGCGATCCTCATATAATTGGGCTAAAGAGACAGGCTGTCGTCCGCGTAACTGTGAACTGGGTTGGATGTGCTAGAGAGGAGGTCATTGATGTGGAGAAGAAACAAAGTAGGGGCTAAAGCTGAACCTTGAGGTACTTCTGTATTAATTGGGTACACCGTTGGCCATCCGTTGGTCAAAATATGTCATTAGCAGGGCTTTCTATATTTCAAAGTGACTATTTCTGCTAGCTTGTAAAGCACCTGTATGTTAGCTACATTTTTAAGGTAATTATAGGGTTGTAACGTTGTCTCCTATATGTCCTTAATAAATCAAGAGCAACAAAGTAACAAACAATTTATAGATTAAAAACGAACTGGTCTTTGTCTTTGTTTTTGCACTAAAATGTATCTAACACTACTAAAGCTTTAAAAGTTATTGTTAGAACATAGAAGTAATTAGTGTTACAAAGCTAAGTATGCTTTTAGTTTTAGCTTGGGGAAAAGCGTTTTAGATTTCTCAGCGTTGCGCAATTGCTTATAAAATCTTAAGTGTTTCGCCCCAGAGAATGTTAATTGATTTCACTCTACTACTTTGTGAAACATAATATGTTATTAAATGTTCGGTTCGTTAGACGAGTTTAAGATATACAGTCTAAGGGTATACAATTATCTTTTGCTGACAAGTATCTGGAAGGATGCGTACTCAATATTTTAGGTTTTCTAAATGTTTAAGTTAGTCTATTAAGCCAAAATATACAGACTTTCCAAAAAATCCGAACACCCAGTAAAAGTCGACCAATTGCAATAAAATATTCTGTACTCTTCTGTTTTTTCTGTGGTAAGAAATGATAACAATAAGGACAAAATACTTTTAATAGGTGTACATTTTAGCGAATTTTCATTAAGAAAAATTCGCTATTAGAGAGGTCACACAGTCATCACACCCACGTATCGTTTGGCACTACAACTCCGCAAACTGGGAGGAAATGCGGGATTACTTTTCCTCATTTCTATGGGCGTCTGTCTTCTTCTCTCATCCTGACCCCTCTGATATCTCACAAAACGTCACCGAAATTATCCAAGCTGGCATGGAATTACTTATTCCACGCACACAGAAAACCTCTTTAGCCATCAAAAGCCCGGGTTCTCTAAATCCTGTGACAAGGCCAGACTTGAAAAGGTCAGAGCTCACAAAACGCTTCTACACAATCCCAGTCAAGAAAACCGTCAAGCATTTAACGACGCAAGAAACCGCTATGTCCGCATTCTTTCTGAGGCAAAGACTCGTTTAATAGCCACATCAAAAACAAAGTCCTCTTAAGCTCCAACGGCGGCAAACCCTTCTGGACTCTAGCAAAATCTATTGGGAATAATTTCTGCAAGAGCACGTTCCCACCTCTTGTCTCAGGGGATGAAATTGTTTCTACCGCCCTGAGCAAGGCTGAACTTGTTGCCTCGTTGTTTGCCGGCAATTCTACTCTCAACCCATCTCCAAATGTTCAACCACCAACAGTCCCCAATGTCACACATAAAATGACGGATATCATTTTCAAAACTAAAAAGCTACGAAAGATGCTCTCTTCTCTTAATACCAGGAAAGCCTCTGGCCTTGAGAAGATCCCAGCAATTGTTCTCAAAAAATGTGCACCAGAACTTGCTTCTGTCCTGACTCGTTTGTTTCAAACATCTTACAATAGAGGCATATTCCCTAGTAACTGGAAAACTGCTCGAGTACAACCCGTCCCCAAGAAAGGGTACAAAGCGCTTCCTAGCAACTACAGGCCTACTTCTCTCCTTTCAGTCGTCTCTAAAGTGATGAAAAGGTATATAAACACCGAATTACTAAAATTTCTTGAAAACACAGTCTAATCCACGACAGGCAGTATGGATTCCGTCAGCGCAGATCAACTGTCGACCTCCTTTCCTTTGTCACCCATTCTTGGAACAAGTCTATGGAACCACACGGTGAATCCCAGATTGTCGCTCTAGACATATCAAAAGCATTCGACCAGGTGTGTCACGCAGCGCTGCCTAATAAACTTTCAGCCTATGGCCTACCACCAAAACTCTGTAGCTGGACAGAACATTTTCTTTCCAACCGGAGCATTTCTGTTGTCGTGGATGGCCATTCCTCTTAACTTTATCCAATTAATGCAGGAGTCCCTCAAGGTTCAGCTTTAGCCCCTACTTCGTTTCTTCTCCACATCAATGACCTCCTCTCTAGCACATCCAACTCAGTTCACAGTTACGAATCTATTTTCTTTCTTGCACCAAGTTGAGTATGTTTACACACAAAGCATATTCTTTAGGCTGATCTTTTACAACAGGCGGTACAAATTTTGGAAAATGGTGGGCACCTAAACGAGTAGGTAGATCTTTTGTTGAAGGTCTACCGGCACGTAGTTTTGCTGCAGACTTTTCTTCTCCTGCATGTTTTTCTATTAGCTGTCTTATCAACTCCAACTGAAAATATGCAAGGCTAATAAATTTTCCAGTTTTCACTTTATATATAACATGATCATTGATAATTGTAAAATCTAACAGGTGAAAAAATATTTTTTTATACCAATTTGTGGACTTTTCTTAGACATTCGACCGAACTCAAAAGCGTGTCTATTTTATCTGGCGATCCCACGTTTTCATTGTAATCGATAATGCATTTAGGTTTCTTCAAATGTTCGCCAGTTGATCCATCTCTTTTTTATGTAGACACCATTTTATTTTCATGTATAGTGGTCAGGATGTGTACAAGCCTTCTATCTAGTCATTTAGTTACAATCATTATTTTTGTATGCTGACTAGCTGTTGCACCCTTCTGTTTTAGTTCTGATAATACTGGCATACCTATCCTGTTACTTCGTACCGTTCCACAAAAATTTGTTTTGTGCTGGTGTAAATATTGTGCCAATTTAGGACTAGTGAACCAATTATCTGTATATAAGTGATGGCCTTTATTGAGGTAGGGCTCTATCAAGGTGGCAACAATAGAACCTGAAATACCTAGGTCAGCATGTTCAGTTATTTTGGTGCTAGAGCCAGTATATATTATAAAATTTAGAATGTAATCAGTTTTCACATCAGCTAACACAAAAAACTTTACGCCAAAACGATGTCGTTTTGTCTTTATGTATTGTTTCAAGGATAGTTTACCCTAATACAAACCTAATGACCCATCCATGCACAAGTTACGAAAAGGCATAAAACTTCTCTGAAACTTATTTTCCAAAAAATTTAGTATACTGTCCAGTTTATATAAACGATCTCCCGGAACTTGTTTAGTATTGTCACAAAAGTGTAATAATCTTAGTAACAGTAAATATCTATCTCGGCTCATAGTGTTTCCAAATATAGGTGTGTGGAGTAAAGGATCTCTCGACCAACAATCATTCAGCTTGAGTTTCTTGTTTCGTGAAATTAATAGTTTGGTTGTAATAAAAATTTCTTTAGGGCTGGTGGGCTGCCATTTTTGAGTGCGAGAAAATTTCTTCTTATCTGCATTTATGCGCACATATTCAAAATACCTAGAAGGAAGGAAGTTGTATAATAACGGTAAATGTAAACGTGTTTATAATAAAGTTTTTCTTACCTATTAGTTTCATCTGCAATCATTGTCACTAACTCAAGAGGAAAAAAGTATTCAAAGTAATCTAGGATATCTGAAAAGTTCTGAATTTCAATATCACTTGGGTGAAAGCCGCTGCCTGTATCATCAAAGGCATGTACAATAGGTATAAAAGTTCCATCGTACCACATATGGGAGCTATTACTAATTTTTTTTCACAGTCTTGTCTCGGGAAGATTTAGTTTTTCTTTTATTTGTTTGTATGTTCACTTGACCAACAGCCTTGTTGGAAGAACCTGAAGGTTCAGTTTCTATAGAAGTTGTCTCAACGTCATGAGAAATTTGATTATCTATGCCTATATTATCAAAATCTTCGTCATCACTATTATCACTTACATCTAAAGAATAAATTTCATTATCTCATTCGTCAGATTCTACTGTCGTAATCAATTCGCATAACTGTTTTGCTTCTTCATCAGACAAACCTACATAATTACTAGCCATTGTGACTCATTGACGTTGTGCCACACTGTGTTCGATCTACATAAAATAACGACTGCAGACTAAACAAGTTACATACTAAGATACAGTCCCGTAAAAGATACAGGGAAATTCGGAGAAAAAAAAATACAAGTTGCGTAGTTTGCTTGTTGTTGATCAGCCACCCGTATTGGGTGAACAGACACGTTAGGAGGAAAATGATAGCTTGTGTCGTACGTCCATATTAAGGCTACATAGTAGAACTATTGAAATGGCATATACAATCCTCGTACGTATAAATGCGATCAAAGCACATAATTTGTAAGAAACTAAAACGTATATGTACGGTATAAGCACCATTTTGACGGAAAATTAAAACGTATATATGCGAACAAAGCAGCTAAGGGGTCAACAGTTTTGGTACGTTCAGTTATAAGTATTGCTTTCACATAAAATTGGTAATCTTTGATGTACTCTCTACTGAGATAGCTTTTGCGACATGTTTTGCACCGTTCTCCTCTTCAATGTGCTTGGGTAGACTTTGATTAGTTGCAGTATTTTGAGTCCTTAATTTTATATGTTATCAAGAATGTTTTGCAACCTTTTTAGTGAATTTTCTTAAAAAATTTGACTATTAAACATATCTCGACTTTTGAATTTTGAAAAAATTCTTCAAATGACGCGAACTAGGCCCCATAGAATACATATCCGGGGTCGGTTTCAACTCTTGTATTATATATATATATATATATATATATATATATATATATATATATATATATATATATATATATATATATATATATATATATATATATATATATATATATACAAGAAAATTCGGTAATAAATAACAAAATGAATAAATAAAAAAAAAAATCAAAATTTGATCTAAATACATAAGTAGATACTTTCTCTGTGGCTTCACAGAGCAAATTATTTTGCCTGTCCATGCTGCACAAATTGAATCTAGTTGCAGATATATATATATATATATATATATATATATATATATATATATATATATATATATATATATATATATATATATATATATATATATATATATATATATGGAGAGCACATGAGCGAAGAGACGTGGATTTAAATCTCACTGTTGACTCTTTCTCTTTTAACTTTTTTATTTAACTTTTGTGTCTATCCAATATTTTTTAGCGGCTTTTTGTTGAAAAATTCACCAATGAAAGATAATGCAGTAAAATAAAGTTTAATAGCAGCTGTTTGTTAGTTGGTAAAACCGTTCCACAGTTAACACCGACATAGAGATCCGTGACTTCAGAAGAGTTTTATATGTATATATATATATATATATATATATATATATATATATATATATATATATATATATATATATATATATATATATATATATATGTATATATATATATATATATATATATATATATATATATATATATATATATATATATATATATATATATATATATATATATATATGGAGAGAGAGAGTTATCTATCACCTCGATAACTTAAAAACTTAAAAAGCTTCCTTGCAAGCCGCTTGGACAAGTTCGTTATCCAAGAAAATCGGACCTGTTTTTCCGGGAAAATTTTAGGTTTTCTTTTAGAGCAAAATTCATAGCTTCGGAAATAACAAAGCTATGCAACCAAATTTGGTAAACGGGTGTACAAACTACCACAATTTAGATCCCTAAGCGAAAAGAAAAAAGTTATAGGCATTTAAGGAAGCAAAATTTTAGTGCCACTAAGAGTCAGAGAAGACGTAATACCGAAATATTGTATGTATTAAACAAAACCTATCAAATATTACACACAACGTTCATTTTTTCTTGGCGCAAAGAAGCCAAGAAGTAGGAGAAAAATTTCTTTAAAAATTTTATAGTTTTTCTTCTGTAAATGTCAAACTAGAAACGTGAAAATTAGTAGAACTATTGCAGTTTATGAATGTTATATTGCATAAAATGTATATTTGAATGTTTTAAAATTCTAGACGCAGCAAGTGCGTTATGGTAGTGAATTTTCATTAAAATGTTTTTAATAGCAAATATGTGTTTTTTTCAGAAAGCAGGCATCAAATTTGGTTACCAGTATTATATATATAGTAAAAACAATGTGCCATGTTTCATAAAAATAACTTTATTGTTTGAAAACGTACAGAAATTTCCGAAAGTAAACTCAAAATGTAACCGAAAAAATCCGTTTCTTGGTCAACCTTATAGGTTAATAGCAAATTGAGCTTTTCAAATATGAAACATTTAATTAAAATTCGCTACCATAGCGCACTTGCTGCGTCCAGAATTTCTTAACTTACAAACATGCATTATATTTCGATAGAAAATGCAAAAACATAAGGCGTTTTCCACAAAAAAAAAAATTATTTGTATCACCAACGACTTATGGGCCACCCTGTGATGGTAGCAATAATTTTTTAAGGTGTAGCTCAAGACACCGTATAATTAATGTATACAATATTTTTTCATATCTTGTATAATAACGGATATATTGAGCTTTATTGATTTTTTACGAAAATTCTACAAAAATTATATACCATTAAACGATAAATTCTATAGCTAAGGCTACTGCCAAGCATCAGAGAAAGAGTCTATTTGAAATGAATTTTCTGGAAATATTTTAGTAAAATTAAGGACAATGACGGTTGAAACTAAGACTTCGGTGTTTGTAAAACATTCTTCTTAAGACATTTTTTTTCCATAGCCCGTATTAGATTCAAGTTCTTTGCCTAAATGTTGCGAATTTTGACGTTTTAAATTGTCACTTTGACGTTTTGAGGAAAACCCCAATTTATTTTTCTTTAAATGCCCATAACTTTTTTGTCTTTTCACCTACAGAGCTAAATTTTGGTAGGCGCCTCACGTATAATGACATAAATCAGCGTACCAAATTTGGTTGCCCTCACTTTGTTAATTCCGGAGATATAATATTTTTTTTAAGGAAAACCCAAAATTTTCCGGGAAAACCTGGGCGGATTTTCCTGAATAACGAACTTATCCAAGCCATTTGCAAAAGGAAGGTATTCACCAAATTTTATCAAAATTGGCCCATTATTTTTTGAGTTATCGGTGTGATACACACACACACATATATATATATATATATATATATATATATATATATATATATATATATATATATATATATATATATATATATATATATATATATATATATATATATATATATATATATATATAAACATATAAAAATTGAAACCGACCTCGGATATGGGTTCTGGGGGGCCTAACTAGCGCTCATTTGAAGAAATTTTTTCAAAATTCAAAAGTCGGGATCTTCTCATTAGTGAATTTTTTTTAAAGAAAATTCACTAAAATTATACTACTCTTCTCATTTGTTACAATAGTTGCAAAAATGCCTCTAGAATAGACCCACATATTACATATAGATAACTGGAGACCATTATGGGTTTACCTACTTTTGTTACACTTTCCTTGCCAAGCCTACGCTAGTCTAGCTGTTAAGACGGCTGGCACATGAGCGAAGAGACGTGGCTTTAAATCTCACTGTTGACTCTTAATCTTTTAACTTTTTTATTTAACTTTTTTTTCGTCTTTGATTCAATTTTAACGTTATCAGATCAGATTGTGTCTATCCAATATTTTTTAGCGGCTTTTTATTGAAAAATTCACCAATGAAAGATAATGCACTAAAATAAAGTTTAATAGCAGCTGTTTGTTAGTTGGTAAAACCGTTCCACGGTTAACACCGACATAGAGATCCGTGACTTCAGAAGAGTTTCTTTTGTTGTCTGCAACTGGATTCAATTTGTACAGCATGAACAGGCAAAAGAATTTGCTCTGTGAAGCCACAGAGAAAGTATCTATTTATGTATTTAGATCAGATTTTGATTTTTTTTATTTATTCATTTTGTTATTTATTACTGAATTTTCTTGTACAAAATGTTCTTTTAATAGCGAATTTTCTAATAAATGAATTTAATGAATTCTCTTTGAAGAAACAGTTGTTGGAAATTTTTCTATGAAAAATTATTCAATTGACGGAACATTTTTTTTAAACGAAATTCATCAAAAATAAGGGTTTAATGGATTTTCGTGCAAACAAATTACTTTTATTTTCAATTTGAATTACAGATTAGGTATATAGTTTGAATTTTATGTGTTCTTTTAGTTAAATTTTGTGTAAAAAAATATTTAGCCAGTTTTCGCAAAAATCATTTTGTGTAAGATTTTTTTGCGACATTTTTGTAATTAATAATAAATGTTTAATAAGTTATTATGAATTTTTTTTTGATTTTCTTAAAAATTGTTTGCAAATTTTTATGAATTTTTTATTGAAATTATCGTCGAAAAGGTTTTTGTTAATAATTATATTTTGGTAGGTGGGTAAATAACTTGAAGAGGTTCGTTGGCCAGGAAAATCGGACCAGTTTTTTCGGAACCATTTAAGTTCATTTTCGGAAAAATGTACTTTTTCAAAAAATAAAGTTATTTTGATGAACTATAGTACATTGTTTCTACTATATAGGTAACCAAATTTGATGGCTGCTTTCATTAAAAAAATACACATTTGCCATTAAAGACATTTCTATTCCATTTCAATAATTATAGATTAGGTATATAATTTGAATTTTATGTATACTTTGAGCGAATATTCTGTAAAAAAAAAATAGTTAGTTTTTGCATAAATTTTGTTGTGTTTCCGTAGAAAGCATGACATTTAGGTAATTAATAATAAATGTTTAACAAATTATGAAAAAAATCTTTTCTGATATTGTGAACATTTTTTTTTTGATTTTCGCCGAAAAGCTTTTTGTAAATAATTATTTCATTGTAAGTTGGTAAAAAGCTTGGAGGGGTTCGTTTGCCAGGAAAAAAATGGGACCAGTTTTTCGGGAACATTTAAAGTTTATTTTCGGAATTTTTTTGTACTTCTCCAAACAAGAAAGTTATTTTCATAAAATATGGTACATTTTTCTATTATATAGATTATACTGGTAACCAAATTTGATTGCTGCTTTCATTTAAAAAAGACATATTTGCTTTTTAAAAACATTTTTTTTTTGAAAATGCACTATTTTGGTGTGGAGAGATAACAAAATATATCAAGTTTTAGTACAAAGTTACTTTCTTTAAGTTTTAGCCCCACGGGTTCTGGTCGTAACTACCTTTAAAAGTAACAATATATATATATATATATATATATATATATATATATATATATATATATATATATATATATATATATATATATATATATATATATATATACAGGGTTACAACTAATTAATTGCTCACTATTGCTATCTCAGTAACGGTAAGAGATACAGAGTTAGTTAAATTATCTGAAAACAAATTTAGAATATGTCAATTTGTTCCTGAAAAAACCTGAAAAAACTGAAAAACTCATTTTTCAAAATTTTACAATAAATCCCTTATTATCAAAAATGGGCTCCTAATCTTTGCTTTGTGAGCATAATTTGATATGAGCAATCAACTGACGGCATCAGAATTGACGTATCTGCTCTAATTTTTGCGCAGCGATAGTCAACTTTTTTCTCTCTTATGGCCGCCATATTGGATTTTTAATTTTTCAGATGGCACGAAAATTCACCTTTCGAATGGTATAGCACACTTCTTATTTTTCTTCATAAACACTGTACAAATAAATAAAAAATAATTATGGTCGCAAATATCAAGTAGGTCTGTGTCATTGTTTTGTAATTTATTGTTACGATTTATTTGAACTGTTAGTTTGAAATCTTCTACTTGATTTATGCATCAAAAACATATTATTTCAAGACTTGTGTTATATTTGTTCTAAAATTGTATTTCCAAAGTGTTCGCTTTACTGTGGACGAGAGAAGAGATATGTATGAAGCATACATCCGAAGTTTTAGAAATTTGACCCGTGCTTCCCAGTTATACGAAGAAAAATATCCAGAACTTGTGCAGTCAAGTCGGCATATCTTCGCCAGAATAGCAAGAGTGATGGATGAAACTGGTACTTTGATGAGAAAGCGTGTTCCCTACAATATGGAACCCAGTGCTAACGAAATCAATGCTTTTGCTGAAGTCAATATAAATTCCAACTTATCCACAACACACATTGCGAGAGAATGTGGAATAAGCCAGCAGCTATTGCCAAAGATTCTGAAAAAAACACAAATACCATCCTTATAAATACACCATAGTGCAAGCATTTTATGAGCCAGATCAAGACCGACGGTTGCAGTTTTGCCAATGGTTTACTAAGAAGTTGCAAATACACAATGCTTTCACAGCTAACATATTGTGGTCGGATGAGAGTACATTTACAAACAACGGTTTGTTTAATAGACAGAATCGTCGTTACTGGAGTACAGAGAATCCTCATCTTTTATATGAGTCGCGACATCAAAATAGGGTGAGTATAAAGTTTGATGTAGCCTTTTAGACGATACAGTTATAGGACCATTTTTCATAAGCAATAGGTTGAATGGCGACGGATACCTTCATCTGTTAACTAATAACCATATGGAATTTTTTATAACCTCCCTTTGAAACAAAGACCCAACATATAGCTTCAGCAAGACGGTGCATCTGAACGTAATTGCCGAGCGGTAAAAGCTTATCTAGACCAGACGTTTGGAGATAGATGTACAGGCAATAATGGACCCGCTCGCATGCCGACAAGATCCCAGATCTGACCTCAATGGACTACTTCTTCTGGGGATATGTCAAAAATTGAGTTTACCTTGAGCATTTTGACAACGAAGAAAAGTTAAAGAATATTATAATAGATAAAATTTGCTCCATATTTCCTGCTATGATAAGATCAGGAGGTTCGTCAATGCATAAATAACAATGGAAGACATTTTGAACATCTTCATTAACATTACACACATTTATTATTTAGTAGGAAGTATTTGTTATGTATTGTTAGTTTGTTTATTCACTAGTTGTAAGTTTCTTTAGTATCTATGGTTAATATGATTTTCTTTTGTTAAATAAAATCTTTATTTGACAAATAATTAATGTTGATAATAAAATGACACATACCTACTTGATATTTGCGACCATAATTAGTTTTTTATTTATTTGTACAATGTTTATGATGAAAAATATGAAGTGTGTTATATGATTCGAAAGGTGAATTTTTTTGCCATCTGAAAAATTAAAAATCCAATATGGCGGCCATAAGAGAGAAAAAAGTTGACTATCACTGCGCAAAAATTAGAGCAGATACGTCAATTTTGATGCTGTCAGTTGATTGCTCATATCAAATTATGCTCACATAGCAAAAATTAGGAGCCCATTTTTGATGATAAGGGATTTATTGTAAAATTTTGAAAATTGAGTTTTTCAGTTTTTTCAGGATGTTTCAGGAACGAATCGGCGCATTCAAAATTTGTTTTCAGATATTAAATCAGATAAAATATATGCAACTTTTTGGTAATTTAACCAACTCTGTATCTCTTACCGTTACTGAGATGCCAATAGTGAGCAATTAATTAGTTGTAACCCTGTATATATATATATATATATATATATATATATATATATATATATATATATATATATATATATATATATATATATATATATATAAACGTGTAAAAATTGAAACTGACCCTGAATATGGGTTCAAGGTGTCTCAGTTTGCACTCATTTGAACAAGACATTTTTTCAAAAGTCAAAAATCGCGATCTCCTCATTAGTGAATGTTTTCTACGGAAATTTCACTTAAAGCGCATGAAGTTTATTCAAAGTACGGGTATGAGATGAATGAGTAGAACATGTGGAGGATAAATTTAGCACACAAGCAATAAATGATCACTTTCCTGGAGCAACTTGAAAAACTAATTTGTTATCCTTAGGGGCTTTATACTACTATTGATCTAAGAACTGATACTATAATATCAAGTTGAAAAAGTTGCCAGGAGGGAAACAGTAGAACATAAAGAATAATGGTGCAAAAGTTTGTAAGTTATAGCAACTTCCACAACGTTTTTATAAGATATATAATTGGTTCATAACCTGCATACAAAACGGTGAAGAAGGGCCGTTAGCGAGTTAGATGTGGGTAGTTTAATTATGTCTCAATAGACCACTTAAAATGTTATTCTTCACTGTGTCACTAAAAATTTGTCAACCATGTCTGAAGAGACATAAGGGTGTTGTATTAGACTAAAATGTAATACTCGTAGAGTTTGAAAATACGATGAAATCCTGATGCAAGTAAAATTGAATTGAAAATTAAAAAATGTATATATATATATATATATATATATATATATATATATATATATATATATATATATATATATATATATATATATATATATATATATATATATATATATATATATAGCAATCTTTCAAATTTTTTATAATGATTGTCCTTCATACTCCATTTGTTCAATTTTCATGGTTCCCCATTCATACTGGTGGCCTTTTGAATCACCGGGAACTGCATCGATCGATTATGGGAAATCTATCATCAGGAAAAATCTCAAAATTTGGTACTGTACTGATGCATGATGCAATTGGGGGACACTCGGGTAAATTTTTTTAGACTAATGGTATTTCCGGTTATATCGGAACATCCTTATTTCTAATTGGACACCCAGTATATTATGACATTTTCGAATTCTGCGTAAAATTATGAATACTTTTTGTGTATCATGTCATATACCTAAGTCTTCTTCCTCTTCTTTAGATATTCGAACTTTTATGTCAAAATTGATGTTTTCAGACCGAAACATATTTTGTATTTTAGCGAATTTTGATTAAGAAAAATGAGATAATAGAGAGGTCACGATGAAAAGATTTCGAAAAAAGTTCTTCAAATGAGCGCGAATTTGAATTTGGGTTCCCAGAACCCAAATATATATATATATATATATATATATATATATATATATATATATATATATATATATATATATATATATATAGTGGCGCTTTGAAAACGAAACAGACCGATTTGCGTCCAGAGAATTTTTTTTAAGAAACGCTGAAATACGTCAATTTTAGTTTTGAGGGGACATGTTTTGACATAAAACTCAACTTTGTCACATCAACCTCTTAAGGGTGGTGATAACAACCCTTATATTTTCAATAGGGAACATGAGTCGAGTGTTACATAATTTGAAAGCTCTTTCTTTTCTGAATTCAGCACACACATTTTTTTGGAAGTTTTATCAACTTGTTTAAAAATTATTCACAGTTGAAGATGCAAAAACGCATTTCACTCATTCCGATAAGAAATGTGCTGATAGTCAATGTTTTGTTGGTTTGTAAACAAAAAATTTACTATCAGAACATTTCTTATCGGAATGAGAGAAATGCGGTTTATTATTTCAGTTTATCGGTCGGTTTGATACTTGATAGTACTACCGAAAACTAATTTCACAATGGTGTATTCTGTAGAAGAAAGAGTTGAAATAATTACTCTTTTTTTCAAAAACGATTACTGTGCCAACTGTACCGCAAATTTGTTTAATGAACGACATCCGAACAGACATGTTAACAGAAAATATATTTTGGAGTTAGTTACAAAGTTTCGACAAAGTGTTTCAGTAGCCAACAAAAAAACGGGATACTGAACGTGAATTTTCGGTTAGAAATGAGACTACTGAGATTAAAGTTTTAGGACGAATTGCTACAGACCCAACTTTGAGCACGAGAAAATTCGCCACTGTTTCAAATATCAAAAGAAGAACTATTCAGCGAATATTTAAGCATAATAAATTTCACCCGTATAAAATTCATCTTGTACAACAACCGAATGAAGATGATTTTGATCGGCGGCTGGAGTTTTGTGAACTTATGACTGCACGAATAGCTGATAACTGGAACTTTCAGTTCAATATCTGTTTTTCAGGTACGTTTTTATTAAACTCTACAATCACTCTTCATAATTGTCGTTATTGGGCAGATAATAATCCAAGAAACTTTCACGAAGTCCACACTCAAACCCAATAGAAATTGAATGTCTGGGCTGGCATTTTTAGAGACCATTTAATCGGACCAATTTTTTCTTGATGGCAATTTGAGTGGCGAAATGTATTTGGAGTTACTAGAAGATATCGTTTACCCTCTACTAATTGACATTGTTGGAAATTATGATCAAGAAAATCAATTAGTGTTTCAACAAGATGGAGCTCCTCCGCATTTTTCACAACGTGTTAGGGAGTTTTTGAACAGAGAGTTTCCAGAGCAATGGATTGGGCGTAGAGGTGCTGTTGGGTTGCCCCCTAGATCACCGGATTTAACTCCTTTAGACTTATTTCTATGGGGCCATTTAAAGAGTAGAATTTTTTCAACAGAACCGGAGTCTCTGGAAGAATTACGACGACGCATTGTTGAAGAATGCCGTCTAATAACTCCACAACAGCTCCAGAATGTGTGCGGTGGTCAACAATTTGAACACTTACTTAACTGAATAAACATTTTTGAAAGTTTGGTTTTGTTTTTTAGTTTTTTTAACGAAAAATTGATTAATTAGTGCATTTCTTAACACAATGAATGAAATACGTTCTTGCAACTTCAACTGTGAATAATTTATAAACGAGTTGATAAAATTTCCAAAAAAATTTGTGTGCTGAATTCAGAAAAGAAAGAGCTTTCAAAAGATGTAACACTCGACCCATGTTCCGTATCTAAAATAGAAGGGTTGTTATCACCACCCTTAAGGAGTTGATGTGATACAGTTGAGTTTTATGTCAAAACATGTCCCCCAATAGCGCTCACTCCTTTTATGATTTGAAATATTTGAAAAATGTTTAACTTACGGTACAAATTTTCCTGACAGAATTGTAGACCCACGATGAGGTCGTTTCTTATGGCACAGTAAACGTTAAATTGCCAGGACTCTTAAAAAATATGTTCTCTAAATGGATATACATTTGAGTCGCTCCAGTAATGTGAATTGCCTGTATTGAAAATTACATTCTTTGTATATGTAGACTTGTCAGTCCAATTCATATTGTTGCGTTTTCTCCGGGTTCTGGATAAGTGAGACTTTTAATTTTAACAAAACAACTTTATTTACACTCTAAATATGGATACAATAAAATTTCTAGAATGTCTCTCTCACAAAACACTTCATTTACTGGCCTTACAATTACTACTCTCAACAAAAGTCACTAATCTGGTACTACAGTCACTACTCTCTTAACACTTTACACTGCTTCTTCAAGTCACTACCACATTATCTTACTGAACTGAACTAACTCGGGCTGGCTTGCTCTCGCTTTTATATACTCGCCGTACCTTCCCCTCCTTTCTAGAGAGTTCCATTCCAGAACGTTCCAGGACCTTCTTTTACTAGAAGGTTCTGTGAATACAGATCGGTCCCGTGTGTATACAGGGGGATGTGTATACAGGATGATCCAAATGTGGTCACCACTCCTATGTTACACAAGAGGTGTTTCTCGAACTATAAGATCTCTCTGCGTATACAGGGTGTAAGGGTTCTCTGCGTATATAGGGTGTATATACAGGGTGTTTGGAATGTGCAGACCTCAGTTATCCGTTCCGACGGGGTACAAGTTGGTAACTTCGTTATTTCTGGTCCTAGAGGGTTGAGACTTCGCCTGAGGGGGGTTACCCCAGGCACCCCCAGGGGGGGTGGGGAGGCGGTGTTGCCAGATTGTGCAAAAATTCCCAGATGTTGGGGAAATTCTGGAGATGTGGCAACACCGCACCTACGTCTATTGAAGTGCTTTGTAACACTGCCCCCCTCCTTAAGACTGTTCGTCCCGAACAGTATTTACCGGCCGCCAACTTGGGGGTTCGTTGCCCCGATAGGGACTCAACCTCTCTATGTGAACAACTTTGGGTTTAGTTCTTGGAGACAGCTGGATTCTGTAGACTAGGTCGTTAATTTTCTTAGTCACCAAGTATGGCCCTTCCCATGGTTTCTGAAGTTTGGGACTGAGGCCCTTTCTCCTTGTTGGTTGGTACAGCCACACTGCATCACCTTCCTTGAATGTATGGGGTGTTGCTCTGCGATCCAAGCGCATCTTCATCCGGTCACTGCTTAAGAGGAGCCTATCTCTGACACATCTGTGTATAGTGCGCAGTTTTCCTTCTAGGTCGGCGACATACTCAGGTAACGTAGCTAGGTCCGCTATGTCCTCGTTCGGTGGTGGTCTCGTCATGTCGATTGGTAGCCGCATCTCTCTGCCGGTCAACATCATGGATGGAGTGTAGCCGGTAGATTCATGCTGAGAGCTTCTGTAAGCTAGGAGGAACAGAGGTATCAGCTTGTCCCAGGTTCTCTGATTCTCGTCAACAAACATAGCAAGATACTGATTGATGGTCCTGTTATGCCGTTCTACCATGCCGTCTGATTGAGGGTGGAGTGGCGTTGTTCTCGTTTTCTTTATGCCTAGCAAGTCCATTAGGCTCTTCCAGACCTCTGATTCGAAATTCCGGCCCTGGTCGGTGTGAATCTCCAAGGGTACGCCATGCCGTGATATGACATTTTCCATCAGGGCTTCTGCCACGGTCGTTGCCTCTTGGTTGGGGATCGACGCAACTTCAGGCCATTTCGAGAAGTAGTCCATCGCCACCATTATGTATCTGTTCCCAGACTCTGTGATGGGAAAAGGTCCTGCGATGTCTACGGCAACTCTCTCCCACGGTGTACCTGAGATGTACTGCATCATTTTTCCTCTGGATCGGGTCTTTGGTCCTTTCTTTGAAGCACATTGGTCACACCTTTTGCACCATTCTTCCACGCTTCTTCGGCAGTTTATCCAATAGAAGCGGTCTCTCACTCTGGCAAGAGTCCTGTTGACCCCAAAGTGGCCTCCACTTCTACTATTGTGTAACTCTTGAAGTACACTGCTTATGCACTCACTTGGCACAACGGTCTGGTATATACAGTCTCTACCATCGGCAGTTTCCCATTTTCGAGTGATCATGTCATTCTTTAGACACAATGAGTCCCATTGTAGCCAGTAGCCTTTAACCTCCGCCCCAAACCGGGACACATCGTGCCACTCAGGTCTTTTCCCCTTTTGTAGCCATTCTCTAATATTTTTCAAGTCTGGATCTGTCTTCTGTGCGTCTCTGATGTATTCAAGATTTACGTCTAGATCGGTGTTATTCTCCTGTCCTGCCACCAGTTGTTTGATCTGATGAGTTACTTTGTCGATCTCTTTGTTCTCTTGTCGCTCGCAAAATTTACATTCATGCACTGAACATGGTCTTCTTGACAGGCTGTCTGCATTGGCGTGACTTCTTCCTCTTCGATGTTCAATCCGGAAGTCGTAGCTCTGCAGTTTCTCTATCCATCGTGCTATCTGTCCTTCGGGATTTCTAAAGTTCAGAAGCCATTGCAGAGCAGAGTGATCTGACCTCACGCGGAATGTTCTTCCGTACAGGAAGCTGTGGAAATGTTCGATGGATCTTACAACTGCCAGCAGTTCTTTCCGGGTTACACAGTAATTTCTTTCTGCTTTTCCGAACGTTTTGCTGAAGTAGCCTATCACAACTTCTTCTCCGGCTTGGAGCTGCGAGAGTACTGCCCCAATGCCATACTGGGAAGCATCGGTGTCCAGTATGAACAGTCCTTCGTCCTGAGGATAAGCCAGTATAGGAGCAGTGACAAGACGATGTTTGAGTTCTCTAAAAGACTCTTGGCAATCTGGTGACCAGATGAACTCGACCTTATTTTCAGTCAGGCTATGCAGAGGTTTCGCAATGCTGCTGAAGTACTTCACAAAGCGTCGGTAATAGCTGCAAAGTCCCAGAAAACTTCTGACCTCATGTTTGTTCCTCGGCACAGGCCAGTCTCTTACTGCCTTTATTTTCTCTGGATCAGTTTCTATCCCTTTCTCAGAAACGACATGTCCGAGGAAACTCACTTTCTTCTGGAAGAGGACGCATTTCTTGGGATTGAGTTGCAGATTGGCACCTCTCAGCCTGGAGAAAACTTGCTTCAGATTCGACAGGTGTTCATCGAAAGTCCTTCCAATCACCATGACATCGTCGAGATACACCAGGCATGTTTCCCATGTCAGTCCTCTCAGCACTAACTCCATTAGTCGCTCGAAGGTGGCAGGAGCATTACATAAGCCGAATGGCATGACCTTGAATTGGTACAACCCATTCCCGGTTGAAAAAGCAGTCTTCTCCTTATCCTCTTTATGGAGTTCTACTTGCCAGTAGCCACTTTTCAGGTCTAATGTAGAGAACCACTTTGATCCGGCCAAAGTGTTCAAAGTGTCGTCGATCCGGGGCAGGGGATAACTGTCTTTCTTGGTGACATCATTCAGCTTCCTATAGTCCACGCAAAATCTCATAGTGCCGTCTTTCTTGGTGACCAAAACTACTGGGGACGACCAAGGACTATTAGATTCCTCGATCACACCATCTTCCAGCATTTCGTTAACCATCGCCTTGATTTCTGATTGCTTGGCAAAAGGCAGTCTTCTCGGCGGCTGTCTAATTGGTCTTGCGTCGCCAGTATTAATTCTGTGTTGCACTAGACTCGTACGACCTGTGATTTTATCTTGAGCGAAAATATCGGCCTCCTCCAATATGAACTTCAGGGCCATTTCCATCTCCATGTTGTTCAATTGGCCCCATGAATTCTTGAACCGCTCTACTATTTCTACTGGCAGTCTTCTGTCTAATGCAGTGGGTGTCACGTTTCTTGACAACGTCACTCGGTCAATGGGCTCGCAAGTGGCGATAACCTCACCTTTCTTCAACGTGACTCTGTTAGTTTGCACGTTAGCCACTCTTATGGGTATTGTCTTCTTCGGGTCTACTAAGCATCGTGCGACGAGGGCACCATCACGTCTATCTTTTAGGGGCTCCGCTATGAGAGCAGACATACAATCAAGTTTCTTCTCTAGTCTGGCTCTGACAATCTTCTCACTGTTACCAGCAATCCGTGTATCCTCGTCGACAACAAGTCTCACCCTGAGATTAGCTTCGCCTGCTGTTGGAGATAAATACAACTCTTCGTTACCGATTTTCAAGATCTTATTCTGGAAGTCTACTGATAGGACATCTAAATCTTCCATTAAATCCAGGCCCAGAATAAATTCGTCGACGATTTCTGCGACGACAGCCCTTACCTGTAGCTCAGTACTGCCCAGCCTAATGTAAACAGTGGCCTCTCCATGCACGGGTATCCTATCTCCTTTCGCTGTCTCCAACACAGGCTGTTTGTTGGTCGTGAGTGCCGACATATTTGGCAACATGTCTGGGCGTACAACGGATCTAGTGGCGCCAGTATCGATGGTGAAACTGCATTGTCTCCCGTCTATGCTACCAGGTATAACGAGGCTCTCGCGGTAGCGTCTGATAGTGGAGACCCTGACTTTGGGGCCTTGGGTCTCGCATGCCACGTGTCGCCCACCTACACTGGCGTCAGGTCGTTTTCCCTGATGGCGCTCCCTGTTGGTGTATTCTTGTCTTCTGCGAGCCACCTGTTGGGTTTGTGAGCACTGCCTACTTATGTGCCCTTTCCTACCACACTTGTAGCATTCTATGTCTGACCAATCTGCTTTCATCCTACGTGCCCCAACCGGTGCTGTGAGCTTGCTTATGGCTTCTTTTAACAACTTCATTTCTTGCCTTAGTTCCGCTGTTGTGTCTGCAAAGTCCTCTATCTCCTTCACTTCGCGCAGCCTGTTGCGGCGAGGTTGAGATGCATTCTTCGCTGCTTCAAATTCCAAGCCATAAATTACGCAGTCCGTAAGTGTTTTCAACCTTCCGAGCCTTAAAGCTTGTTGCATTTCATTATCAAGTACCCCATCGATGAAGGTCTGGACGGTTATCTGGTTGACAAATTCTTCTGGGGCTTGGGGATATGCCAGTCGCACAAGTTTCTCCACTTCGGCACTAAATTCTTGCAGCGTCTCATTTGGCTTCTGGACCCTTGACTTTAGTTGTGTCTGGTAGACCTGGCTCATGTACTTGTTACCATATCTCAAATCTAGGGCCTGTATCACTGTTAAGTAGTTTTGCTGTTTCGACTCCGGGATGTTCTGGAGGATTTCTAGGGCTTTACCTCGAAGCGAGAGAATTAGAGCAGTTGCTGCCTGTTGTTCGCTCCACCCATTGCTGAGAGCTGCCGCCTCAAACTGCCTCCTGTACATGGGCCACGATGTTTCTCCGTCGAAAGTCGGCGGCTTCAAGGTTCCATGAGGCCGCTGCACGATTGGCATATCTTCTTCCGGACAATTTTGAGCTGGGGACATTCCAGTAACTCCTCTTGGTTGAGTTCTATCAGTTTGGCCCATCACCTGTTCTGTCAGTTCTCTATGTCTGACTTCTGTGCCTTTCATCATCATCTTCATTTGTTCTTTCAACCCTTCAACTTCTTCCCATCGTTTGTTCCAATCCTCTGTTGCATTTTCCACTTTACTGTTCACCACTCCTATTTTATAGTCCACATTCTCTATTTGTTCGTTAATCTGTTCAATTTCCTCTTTTACATCGACTCTCATATCGTGAAACATACTTCGGATGTCTTCTTTGTCTTGAAGACGCCTCTGTTCCTCCTCTTGTCGTCTTCTCTCGTCTTCTTCGCGTTGCTTCTTGAGGTCTTCTTTGTCTTCTTCGCGTTGCTTCTTGAGTTCTTCTTTATCTTCTTGTCTTCTTCTCTCGTCTTCTTCGCGCCGTCTTCTTTCATCTTCTTGTCGCCGTTGTTCGTCTTCTTCGCGTTGCTTCTTGAGTTCTTCTTTGTCTTCTTGCCGTCGTCGTTCATCTTCTTCGCGCCGTCTTCTTTCTTCTTCGCGCCGTCTTCTTTCTTCTTCTTGTCGTCGTTGTTCGTCTTCTTCGCGTTGCTTCTTGAGTTCTTCTTTGTATTCTTCGCGTTGTTTTTTCAGTAAGTCCATCAACTCTTTGATTTCAGCCATCTCGTCGTAGTCAGTCGATCTAGTGTTTACCATTTACAGCTAGCTTAGTTGTCCACTTCTTCACTCACTTATCCCACACTTCTGACACCAAATTGTTGCGTTTTCTCCGGGTTCTGGATAAGTGAGACTTTTAATTTTAACAAAACAACTTTATTTACACTCTAAATATGGATACAATAAAATTTCTAGAATGTCTCTCTCACAAAACACTTCATTTACTGGCCTTACAATTACTACTCTCAACAAAAGTCACTAATCTGGTACTACAGTCACTACTCTCTTAACACTTTACACTGCTTCTTCAAGTCACTACCACATTATCTTACTGAACTGAACTAACTCGGGCTGGCTTGCTCTCGCTTTTATATACTCGCCGTACCTTCCCCTCCTTTCTAGAGAGTTCCATTCCAGAACGTTCCAGGACCTTCTTTTACTAGAAGGTTCTGTGAATACAGATCGGTCCCGTGTGTATACAGGGGGATGTGTATACAGGATGATCCAAATGTGGTCACCACTCCTATGTTACACAAGAGGTGTTTCTCGAACTATAAGATCTCTCTGCGTATACAGGGTGTAAGGGTTCTCTGCGTATATAGGGTGTATATACAGGGTGTTTGGAATGTGCAGACCTCAGTTATCCGTTCCGACGGGGTACAAGTTGGTAACTTCGTTATTTCTGGTCCTAGAGGGTTGAGACTTCGCCTGAGGGGGGTTACCCCAGGCACCCCCAGGGGGGGTGGGGAGGCGGTGTTGCCAGATTGTGCAAAAATTCCCAGATGTTGGGGAAATTCTGGAGATGTGGCAACACCGCACCTACGTCTATTGAAGTGCTTTGTAACAATATTATCCAAGAAAAAAATCGTTTTCTTGTATCCAAATTATCATGAATTCACAGAATTCTATTTTTTTTTGAAAATCAGTTTCTTTTCAATGCTCTACAATAGACAATGCGTACCTATGGGTGAAACTTGTCTTCTGGTAAAATCTTCAAAACTGATGATTGCGATACTCCTTTTTTTATTTTTTTATTTCAACAACACACCAACCAACAGCCTAAATACTATCGTACCGTAGATGTTGACAAGGAGGAAAGAGGCAACTTGTTAATTCTGGACTTGAAGGCTTGGAGGTTCCGGGGAGAAGGAAAAACATGTGCCGGCAAGGAATTCCACAACTTGGAAGTCCTCGGGACACAAGAGCGGGCATAACAAGATGTTCTATGTCTGGTAACCTGGACAGTAAAAGGGTGCATTCGCTCTGTTCGCCTGGTAGATCTGTTGGGAGCAGCAGGTGGTGGAACTATGGAAGAAAGCTCCTCTGAGCAGTGCCCGTGCAGATATCTGTAAGAGAGAGAGAGAGAGAGAGAGCGAGAGAGAGAGAGAGAGTTCACCAACGGCACGTCAGTGGGCAATGGATGGCAGCCTTTGGGTGACGGTGGGGTCACCGATGAGACGTATAGCCCTCTTCTGAATGGAGTCCAGGATAGCGAGTGTAGAAGCGGCAGCAGCACCCCAGATGTGGGAGCAATATTCAAGGTTTGGTTTAATTTGTGAAGTATATAAGGTATAGAGATTAGCTGGTGAAAAGTATTTGCGAGCCCGGAAGAGGAAACCTAATTTCTTAGCAGCCGCTTTTGCAATTGATGTGACATGTTGGTGCCAATTGAGATTACGATCCACAGAAATGCCAACAGTCTGCGATCCTCATCTAATTGGGCTAAAGGGACAGGTGTAGAATATTGTATATTTGAGTGGAGGGTGCTGTCGTCCGCGTAACTGTGAACTGGGTTGGATGTGCTAGAGAGGAAGTCATTGATGTGGAGAAGAAACAAAGTAGGGGCTAAAGCTGAACCTTGAGGAACTCCTGCATTAATTCGATACAGTTTAGAGGAATGGCCATCCACGACAACAGAAATGCTCCGGTTGGAGAGGAAATTTGCTGTCGACTTACAGGGTTTTGGTGGTAGGCCATAGGCCGGTAGTTTATTAAGCAGCGCTGCGTGCCAGACCTGGTCGAATGCTTTGGATATGTTTAGAGCGACAATCTGGGTTTCACCGTGTAGTTCCATTCACCGTGTAGAATGTGTGACAAAGAAAAGGAGGTCGGCAGTTGATCCGCGCTGACGGAATCCATACTGCCTGTCGTGGATTAGACTGTGTTTTTTAAGATATTTGAGTAATTCGGTGTTTATATACTTTTCCATCACTTTAGAGACGACTGAAAGGAGAGAAATAGGCCTGTAGTTGCTAGGAAGCGCTCTGAATCATTTTTTTGGGGACGGGTTGTACTCGAGCAGTTTTCCAGTTACTAGGGAATATGCCTCTATTGTAAGATGTCTGAAACAGACGAGTCAGGACAGAAGCAAGTTCTGGTGCGCATTTTTTGAGAACAGTTGCTGGGATCTCGTCAAGACCAGAGGCTTTCCTGGTATTAAGAGAAGAGAGCATCTTTCGTACCTTTTCAGTTTTGAAAGTGATATCCGTCATTTTATGCGCGACATTGGGGACTGTTGGTGGTTGAACATTTGGAGGTGGGTTGAGAGTAGAATTGCCAGTGAAAAACGAGGCAAAAGTTCAGCCTTGCCCAGGGCGGTGGAAACAATTTTATCGTCTGAGACAAGAGGTGGGAACGTGCTCTTGCAGAAATTATTCCCAATAGATTTAGCAAGAGTCCAGAAGGGTTTGCTGCCGCTGGAGCTTAAGAGGACTTTGTTTTTGATGTGGTTATTAAACGAGTTTTTTGCCTCAGAAAGAATGCGGACATAGCGGTTTCTTACGTCGTTAAATGCTTGACGTCTTTCTTGACTGGGATTGTGTATAAGCTTTTTGTGAGCTTTGACCTTTTCAAGTCTGGCCTTGTCACAGGATTTAGAGAACGAGTGCTTTTGACTGGCTGAAAAGGTTTTCTGTGTACGTGAAATAAATAATTCCATGCCAGCTGGGATAGTTTCGGTGACGTTTTGTGAGATGTCAGAGGGGTCAGGATGAGAAAAGCATACAGACGCCCATGGAAATGAGATTAATTCTAATGCTACTTGCCTTGTGGATATTGTCAGATATGCGGTGAAATATCCCAAAATTGCAATTACAATATTTTCATTGCTTATGTCTGGTTTAATTCTCTGCACCTTTGCCCTGACTGATCCAAAATTTCTAAACTTTTCAATAATTCGTTTAACTGTATATGGTGTTGGTATCCGTTTTAGTGGATATCGGGTCGCAAATATTTCTCATGTTTTTTAAATAGCTTCATTACATTGCCCAAAAATGATAAATACATTTAAATAGTCGACATTTTAATTTAAACCTCCTGGCATGATATTGAAAATCATTGTCTCCCATTTTATTACGCACACTTTACACTATTCAACGAGAAAAAAAACACACAATAAGCGAATAAACTTTACCATTATGTTGAGAAACAAGCGACCATACTTATCATATAAGGCATATTTATTTACTATCCAACTACGTCACGACCAGTAGCAGAACTTTCGCGGTCACATGATGACATTTCGAATTTTTTTCATTTTAAAAGTATTTTTCTGTCCACTATATGTATTTTCGGGTATTTTCAGGCATCTAATGATGTTCTATGTATAAAAAAGTATTAGGTAAATGTTACATTCATGTAATGGAAAATCCATGCAAATTGTCTATTAACGAAAATATCGGTGAACATACATAAGAAAATACACACAGGCGAACATAGCAGCTTCCCCTTTTTGAAGTTGATTAAAAACTAGGAATGCCACTGTCTGAAAAATTCATCAAGTTTTATAAGTGAGCATCGGACAGACTGCTATCTAAATATTTGGTTTAAGGTAATTCCTAAAAATGAATACATGCTAAAATAAACTGTATAGGATAGGATTGACTAAAATAATACTCGAAATTAATAAAAACAATATGATTTTTATTTATGATGAAATGTTAATTTACCACGAAACATAACACAAAAATGAATACGGCAATGCAGCGTATTGATTTTAATGGTACGACACCATTGACTAAATACTTTACAACATAATTAGGAATATTTTTCTCATATGTGACTGAATTTTGAAAACCAATTGAATGGTTATTGAAGTTCAAAGTAAACAGATAGGTTCAGAGTTCGTAATTTGTAATTATACGTTACACCTAAACGCAGTCCTGTGGTCACGAACAATGTTTCGTTAGTATTTTGCTTTAGACTTTAAATTACTATTTACACAATTACAATACACAAAATTAATTTCAACAATTCTTGGATCGTAAAAATCTTTACAGAAACATTTCTTTAATTATTAGTTCACACATATATTATAGGCTAGCATAAAAACACAACCAAACAGTGTAATATTTTCGACATTAGCATACATGAATGTTAATATTCTACCCCAAGATATAATTTTAATACGGCAACACTACTTCCAAATCTTTTTTCAAGATCTGTGCAAGCTACGATAGCTGATTGGGTTCCTATCCCGAATCGTTAGGTAGTACTTAAGGAAAGCAATACATCTTTCGGAATCTTTTAACCAAATCCTAAAGCAATACCGAAACCCCTATTGTTATAAGTAATTAGCTTTAATTTGCTTACCCTCAATTAGCAGGGGCTCTAAGACACAGCAGTTGATGCACATGACAGATTTTTATCATGACTTGGCACAAGTGCAGACGGTAAGTCACAACAATTCGACAACTGACGCTCTGCAAGTGCCGTGACGAGTTTCTGACCAGAGATGCTTCGCCTCAAACCACCCGAATTTAATTTTCCCCTATTAGTTTCATTAAATTTTAAGGCGAAATATGTGATAAAATTACTCAAACATACGAACGTTGCAAATTGTATGTTGTTTTATTTATTAAATAATAATAAAACAATAATAATGTTAATTAAATCAGTACAAAACGGTAAAACGACGTAACGTTTGTCAAAGAAATCAGTACGTACAATAAACATATTTTCACACAGACGTTATTTAATTTTTGTGCATTAGTTCTAAACTGTGTATTGTGCGGGAACACAGAGTATGTAAATGAAAATTTTAAAAGTTCGAGTTAACTCTAGAGCACACAATATAATTAAATAACAACTAGTACAACCATCCCAATTTTATTAACCTCATCACACTCAGCCAGCACAAAAAACTTCTTGCCACAAGTATCAGGGATATATATCAACAGCCAATTCTGTATACACATTCATACCCACATTCCCACACTCGCCCGTGCACACACACCTATATGCATGCATCTGATGGTGGCTCCTCCTTGTACAAAAGTTTCCGGAGGTAAAATACCCCTCCATTCGGATCTCCGAGAGAGGGGTGTACAGGGGGCGCCAACATCAATATTTAACATATCCTTTTCGTATATATGTGGCCTAAATTCTAACCTGAACTCCGTCCACCATTTCCTCTAGGCTAATAGGCCCCAACTCCTCTTCCTGACCGAAACTCAAATCAGTGCCAAAACAGCCACTAATCACCTTAATTTCCTGGGATATGAGCTCCTTACTTCCTTTAGATTGCATAGAGGCGTGTGCGCATACGTCCGTAGCAATCTACCCTGCACCACACTCCCCAATTTAGAAGCTGGAAGAAAAGACATACTATGGATAAAACTCTCTCTCAGGGCTGCAACTAAATTCATCTGTTGCATTTACCGGTCACTTTCTGACAACAACTTTGTCCAGCTCTTTGACTACCTTTCTGAAAAAACCGACTATCTGATTTCTGAATATCCTTCCTCCGAGGTCACTATTCTTGGTGACTTCAATGTCCATAATAAGGAATGGCTAGGATCTTCAGAAACCGATCCACAAGGGAGAGCAGCGGAGGCCTTTGCAGTCAGCATTTCTTTAGCCAATATGGTTCAGCAACCTACTTACTTTCCTCGCATCCCAACACATAGCTCAAATCCCTTCGATCTCCTTCTTACTACAAAACCTGAGTGCTATAAGATATCAGTCACCGCCCCCCTTGGTCGCTCAGACCACGGCATGGCCACTGCTTCCTGCGCAATGCAACCCGAGGTCACACAGTCATCACACCCACGTATTGTTTGGCACTACAACTCCGCAAACTGGGACGAAATGTGGGATTACTTTTCCTCATTTCCATGGGCGTCTGTCTGCTTCTCTCATCCTGACTTCTCTGATATCTCACAAAATGTCACCGAAATTATCCAAGCTCGCATGTAATTATTTATTCCACGTACACAGAAGACCTCTTCAGCCATTCAAAAGCCCTGGTTCTATAAATCCTGTGACAAGACCAGATTTGAAAAGGTCAAAGCTCACAAAACGCTTCTACACAATCACAGTCAAGAAAACCGTCAAGCATTTAACGACGCAAGAAACCGCTATGTCTGCATTCTTTCTGAGGCAAAAAACTCGTTCAATAGCCACATCAAAAACAAAGTCCTCTTAAGCTCCAACGCGGAAAACCCTTCTGGACTCTTGCTAAATCTATTGGGAATAATTTCTGCAAGGGCACGTTCCCGCCTCTTGTCTCAGGGGATGAAATTGTTTCTACCGCCCTGGGCAAGGTTGAACTTTTTGCTTCGTTGTTCGCCGGCAATTCTACTCTCAACCCACCTCCAAATGTTCAACCACCAACAGTCTCCAATGTCGCGCATAAAATGACGGATATCATTTTCAAAACTAAAAAGATACGAAAGATGCTCTCTTCTCTCAATACCAGGAAAGCCTCTAGTCTTGACGAGATCCCAGCAATTGTTCTCAAAAAATGCGCATCAGAACTTGCTCCTGTCCTGACTCGTCTGTTTCAGATATCTTACAATAAAGGCATATTCTCTAGTAACTGGAAAACTGCTCGAGTACAACCCATCCACAAGAAAGGATTCAAAGCGCTTCCAAGCAACTACATGCCTATTTCTCTCCTTTCAGTCGTCTCTAAAGTGATGGAAAAGTATATGAACACCGAATTACTAATATTTCTTGAAAAACACAGTATAATTCACGACAGGCAGTATGGATTCCGTCAGCGCAGATCGACTGCCGACCTCCTTTCCTTTGTCACCCATTCTTGGAACAAGTCTATAGAACTACACGGTGAATCCCAGATTATCGCTCTAGACATATCCAAAGCATTCGAGCAGATCTGGCACGCAGAGCTGCTTAATAAACTACCGGCCCATGGCCTACCACCAAAACTCTGTACCTGGACAGCAAATTTCCTCTCCAACCGGAGCATTTCTGTTGTCGTTGATGGCCATTACTCTAAACTGTATCCAATTAATGCAGGAGTTCCTCAAGGTTCAGCTTTAGCCTCTACTTTGTTTCTTCTCCACATCAATGACCTCCTCTATAGCACATCCAATCCAGTTCACAGTTACGCGGACGACAGCACCCTTCACTCAAATATTCTAAGCCTGTCTCTCTAGCCCAATTAGATGAGGATCGCAGACTCATGGAGGGTTCTGTCTCCGTGGATCTCCAAAAAATATTAGACTGGGGAAGTAGAAGTCTTGTACAATTCAACCCCACGAAATCTCAGTATTGCTTTCTTTCTCATAAGAGATACACCAGCCCTAGACCCATCAAAATTAACAACCAAGTTATTCAAAGTAATGAGTCCTTTTCTCTTGTTGGCATTTCTGTGGATCGAAATCTCAATTGGCACCAACATGTCACATCAATTGCAAAAGCGGCTGCTAAGAAATTAGGTTTCCTCTTCCGGGCTCGTAAATACTTTTCACCAGCTAATCTCTATACCTTATATACTTCACAAATAAGGTCAAACCTCGAATACTGCTCCCACATCTGAGGTGCAGCTACCGCTTCTACACTCGCTATCCTGGACTCTATTCAAAAGAGAGCTATACGTCTCATCGGTGACCCTACATTTACCCAAAGGCTGCCATCCCTTGCCCACCGACGTGCCGTTGGTGACCTCTCTCTCTCTTTTATAGATGTCTGCACGGGCACTGCTCAGAGAAACTTTCTTCCATAGTTCCTCCACCTGCTGCCCCCAACAGATCTACCAGGGGAACAGAGCGAATGCACCCTTTTACTGTCCAGGTCACCAGACATAGAACACCAAGTCCAGAATTAACAAGTTGCCTCTTTCCTCCTTGTCAACACCCACGGTACGATAGTATTTAGGCTGTAAGCCCCCGTGGTGTGTTGTTGAAATTAAAAAAAAATCTACGCTCGCATCCTTACACAAATACATACATGCTACACCCACAAATATATCCATTACAGAACCTTTAACTGTCAACAGGCTACTTTTGTAAATGCAGCATCTCTCAAAATTCAATTCTTTAAACCAACAGGTGCCTGTACATATTATTTTTATTTAAAAAAATCAGGAGACCCAGTGTGATCAGAAATGAATGTGGACAAATCAGTGTCTTACATTATTTTCAGAAATATTTAGTAGAAATTCCGCACGTACGGCACTGGTAGAACATCAGACAACATCTCTTAAATGAATAGGTGTATATCGAATTTCACAAAGATGAGGGTTTTATTTCCGTTATTATAAAATAAGTATTTTTTAAAACTCAGTACCGTGTAGTTCAAAAGTTGTAACGATTGCATTTCTTTACTACTTTAAATATTCAAAATGAACCCGTAAGAAAATTAATTAATAGCCGACAATCCCATATCTGTAAGGCAATTCATGTTTTGATTTCAAAATTTTTCATTGAAAATTCGCTAAGAAATTCAACATCGTTACACCCGTACTGAATTCCCTGTAATATACGTCGAAATCCAAATATTGAAAGACGTTGCATTATTGTTGAGGAAAAGGAATATCTTAATTGTTCTGGAACTCTCGGAATAATAGAGGCTGATGTCATGCAATAGTAACCATACAATAACGGAGGGACGAGTCCATTATTGTTTGAGGAGTGTATAGAAGACGTCGTGACTTCGCCACCGATTGGAGGCCTCGTTGTATCTCATTCGAAGAGAGGAAGCTAGAAAGAGCTCGCGCACAGCCACTAACAGTCACGGTAAGAATTTTTCGTGCAGCAGCTGGCAAGAGGAAGATTGAGTTGCCAGCGTGGAGAATGAGCGAGGCTGTTGACAAGTCAACATCGTTCTAATTAGCGTGGCTAATAATTATCTTAAAACAGGTGATGAAATTCCTTTTTGTTGTCGATACTATCTAACAGTTGTCAGTGATTGTTTAATATCATTTGATTGGTTTTTGAATTTAAATTAACAACGTG
Source organism: Tillus elongatus (assembly GCA_964006375.1). NCBI lineage: Eukaryota > Metazoa > Arthropoda > Insecta > Coleoptera > Cleridae > Tillus > Tillus elongatus. The sequence continues at coordinate 275,269,683 of OZ023262.1, forward strand.
TTTAGCAGAAAAACGCGAGTTAAGAAATGATCCTTTGTTCACGGACCTGGTGAATCCCTCAAGTTAATCACATAAAATTTCTGATTGTTACCGATCGCTGAATCAATTGGCAGTGTAAATTTCACTTGAGCCAATTTACAGTTTAATTGCCGTAGAGAGATTTTAATCAAATTAATTCCGAACATCGACTTAAAACAGCTGTTTGTTTGATGTTAGGGGCAAAATTGTCTCCCCCAGTATTGGAGCAACAATATCCACCTACCCAATAAACGTTTAGGGAAAGTGCCACTTATTCTCTCCAACCTCCCCTCTCGATTGGAATTGGTAAGCCTATGTTAGGCCCTGATGGTTGACTATACTTGGAGAGCATCTTAAAAGGTTCAACAGGTAACCCCAGGTGTCAGGACTTGGTGAGTCAATGAAACTTTAAACTTATTTGCGTAGAACAATCAAAAACCGTTATATTCTTGAATTTTCAAAGCAACATGATCAAATTTGAACTTCAATAGTGTCAGTGAGGTGTCTCTTACAGACACAGGCCCTTAGGCAACTGTAAATTACCTGTATATTCTTTAGAATTTTGTCAATATTGTGAATTTAAATACATAATACTTGAAATTGTAATTAGCAGATTTTTGTTTGTAAAATATTTAACCTGTACATTTCTTAATATTTTTCATTGACAATCATTAAAGTAAAAATTTCACCAAGTAATATTTTTCTTAAATAGACTCACTCGCTCAAAGGACTGGCTAGTTATTTCACTGAAAAATCAACCGAACTAATTGATGAACGTCAAGCGATTTAGATAATGTTGATCCTTAATATACCTCAAATATGTAATGTTAATATTTTTTGTAAATTCGAACCATTTTATTTCATTATTTTGTTATATGCTACATGAAATAATAATTTCTTTTTCTTGAAAATCTTGCTGTTTATTTGATACTCATTTCACCTGTTTGGCACACATCTAATAAATTCTAATTATCGTTTATCTAGATTCCCTAAATTTAATATAACTAGGCCCTAGCCTGCGGCGCTCACAAATATAAGACCTCAGGCAGAGCAACACAGAAAAGGGCGTGAGTATAAAACCATATCAACATCTGCCAACCTCCTAAAGTGTTTCTAGTCTTAATAATAATAATAATAATCTGATAGGGAGATGCTTTTAGGGTAGGGCTCATAGGCAAAAGTGACCTCACTTTCAAGCAGATTCAAATCCACTTGAGGTCAATCACCATATACCACGTCTCCAGCAGCAAGTTTTTGTTTAAGGACGGTTAGAAAGTTAACAGGTTTAGATATTACATTCATATGCGGATTTTCTGTTAAAATCACTTCAGCTACCCCCCTTAGATTTTTCGCTTTAGAGAAACCTGTATTAGATTGATGTCAGTCAAAGATATTTATTAAGGAATTTCAATATTAAAATACGAATACACAATATTATTTTAAAACGCTATACAGTCGGTAGCTAGCAATCTAGAAACGGAAATTAGTAAAAGTCAATCGACCTACAGGTAGTAGATGTTCCAGGTTCCTCTGAATGTTAATGTTACTAATGTTGCTTGTTTAAACCGTAACATGCAATTAATCAATCTGCCCCGAATTTAGATTAATGAACTGTGTAACAACAGGTTACAATTCTCAACTCATTTTGAATTTGCTTGTGCCAGTTAGTGCAATATTGACGTTTTACAGTGAATTTTCAATCGATAGGTTGAGTAATAAATTATATCGTGCTTGCTGTTGTGCGCCGATTATAATGGTGCTATAAAATATGTACATTAAATAAGTACAAGGTAATTGTAGATAATATCGCAATAAATATACCCGGACAAAATATACAGTACGCTGAAAGGCATACGTGTCAATTCTAATAATCTGCTATTAAAAAATATATATAAAAAAAATAGACGCAGCAAATGCGTGGTAGTAGCGAATTTTTATAAAAATACTAGCTGTTGCCCGCGACTTAGTCCGCGTGGAATTCGGTTATAATAATAATCAAATTTCGGGACGCAGCGAGTCTGTTATAGTAGTGAATTTTCATAAGAATTGCATACTATTATTATACGGCATCTTAGGAAAATTAAGACTTTAAACTTACATAGACCTAAAGCTCGATTTTAGGGGTCCTAGTGCGCGCACGTTTGAAGAATTCTTTAGAAAGTGTTATAATCTTGTGTAACTCCTTTTGAGAAAAATACCCAAAAATAGTTTTCTATGAAGCTAAAAAATTAAATTTTGCTGTATCTGCAGATAGTGTTTGCGTGTGTTTTGTTTCTTTAACGTCGGTCTATTTCCGCGTCTATGGCCAATCACCAACGCCAGGTAGCAGTTTCACCTCACTATCCTGGAAATTTTGCCGAAGCCCTGTCTTTCTGTAAGGAGGATAGGAATATTTAACGTGCCCAACATCGCATGGACACGGGACCGATGGCTTTACGCCCCCTCCGAAGGTCGGAACGTGCAGACATTCAACTTGCTCAAATACAATGCCAGAATCTCGGTTAATGTTAATGTTACAGCTTGTACTGAAAAAGTGAAAGGAGTAACCTGGGATCGAACCCAGTACCCTTCGGTTCAAAGGCACATGTTCTTACCCCTGAACTACCGAGGTTCATCTGTAGATAGTGTAAGTCTCCTTAAAAGAAACTTCTATTACAGATTTCATTAAAGTTACAAAAGATTTCCAGAATGAAACTGAATTCATATTTAGACAAGTTATCTACCAAGGTTAACTCTATGACATTGTTTTGGTTTAAAGTCGCATGTCTCATCTTTTGAGGATCAGGGCACATCTGGTTAGATTGGGGCACAAACAAGAAGGAAAAAGGTTAATATTATGGGTATTAACCGGTTTAATTAATGTACTGAGGATTATATAGAGTTAGCTCTAAAGGATACAAGCTTAGGTAGGTATCCAAGGAAATATATTTTAATTTCATTAAGATAATTCTGGTCTTTGGCAGTGTTTATTATTTTAAGTTGTGTGTATGATCTCGTGTATTGTTGGATTGAAAAATTGAATTGAATCGAAATCATAAACGTAGCAGTTATTTTTTCTTATTAATCGTAACAATTAGTTCGTTTTAGTCAAGCTAATCAAACCGGTCTTTTTCAATATCAGCAATAACAAAATGCCTGCTGAAAATTATAATTTCTGACTCAAAGGTGATTAGGCCGTTATAAATAAAAATGAGGTCTTATTCAAAGCATAAAAAATCTGTGCACTATTGTGTCTCCAAATGTCAAAAAAAAACAACAAAAAAACATACATTTATCGAGCTAGAATTGATCACACAACCTATTGCGTAGAAGACAAGCACGCTACCACTGAGCTATCTAAAGATACGTTAACTAATGTTTTATTTACATGACACTTGGCACTGGCTTTATGCCTGGGGTATTATATTAAAAGTATAGGTAACAATTAATTACAGAATTAGTAGAATTGCCATTGAAACCCATTTAACAACTGTTTCGGTCTTATATGACGTCCTATGTTTAAGTTTAGAGATAAAGCAAATTATTTTAGAATCATTTTCATAGAGACGACTTGATTTTGTTTACATTTCTACTATATTATACTACACTTTCAGTCTAAAACCACAGCATAATATATCTATGCTGTGCTAGAACTGTATTTGGGGCCGCTGATCAAGCGACAAATATAGTGTATTTTAAAAATTGACTGAATCCCCCAGTTAAATAACAATAACTTGGCAAATTTTTGATTTCATGACGTGTGACATTTGCGATATTTGTGGCCGAGGTTTTACTATTCTTGGTTCGTGTAGTATGTTTTATGCCCGTTATTTATTTAGTTTGGTAACCGTTGATGTATGGTTTTTTTATGTCACCCACTGATACCTCGACGTCGTGCTGCTCGGCTCTAGTGGCGTAAGAGCATAGAAAATTGGGATGATGAATGGTATCGTGTTAAATTCTCTGACGAATCCCGATTATGTCTTTGGCTCCACGATGGTCGTAGAAGAGTAAAACGATTACGTGAAGAATGAAGAGTTGGTGGTATGGGGTGCGATAACATACGGTAGCAGGTAACCTATGGTTTTTATAGACAGAAACTTGAAGTTGACGCCCTTGTGGCGCAGGTGGCTAGGTGCCAGCCTGCTAAGCGAGAGGTCCCGGGTTCGATTCCCGGGCGAGCCAATTTGACTCTGTCTGGAAAATTTTAAAACATATTGAATGATGGGAAAGAATGTGCTAATGGCCTGAGATGCCGCAGCCAATAATATTAAATAATTTAAAAAAAAATTGGAGTCAAATGATCACATACGAAACGTACTGCAGCCTGTTGCACTGCCATACGTACGAGGGTTAATTCAACCTGTTTTCCAACAAGACAACGCACGTCCTTCTACAGCAAGGGTTACTACAGGTTTCTTATAAAAAAAATAAGGTGACCACGCTTCCATGGCCTTCGCCATTCGCAGATTTATCACCAATGGATTATATGTGAGACATGATTGGCAATCGACTGGGTAATTTACCTCAATTGCCAAATTAGCTAGTTGATCATTGTCACCAAATTCAAGAAGCCTGGGATGGCGTTCCTCAGGATAGCATATGTCATTTAATTTAAATAATGTCTTGAAGAGTTATCGAATGCATGAGAAACGGTTGCTGACCCACTCGTTATTACATAATTTTGTTATCTCTTTAAATTTTACTTTGAAGATGTAATCATTTTTTAAGTTTGATTAAACAAACATTATGTATGAATTTGATTAAATTACTCAACGGTGTTCGGATTTTTTTTTGAACATCAGTATACATGCGTGTATGTATGTGAGCGTGTACAACATGGTTTTCGAAGCTTCTACACAAGAAACTTCTTTCCGGCGACTTAATTCCTTGGCCACTTCTGGGACTCAGATTTTTCCATGGAGAATTGCAAATTTTGTTGTCGAAAATGCTGTATCTGTAAAATTCGCCACTTTATATTTACAAAATTAATCTTAAATATTGCCATCAGACTACAGATGCAATATGGCAAAATTCAGTTCAGTTGAATAAGTGTAATCCAGGTTTTTCCGGGATTAAATCAAACAGAATTTGGAAAAATCCGCCAATTATACTCCTTGTTGGATATTATTGTGCGGTATAAAGTTAAATCAAATTGTAAAATATTATTTATAAACGTCATAACGTCTGGGTTTGTCATGGTTAAAGGAAATTATAGGCTTTTACTACCAAAAAAACTGATTTATTCACAAAACCCTACGCGTTTCAACACATTAACGTGCCATCTTCAGGGGCTTAGACAAATTTCCTGTCTCAATTACAGAAAGATGCTGTATGAAATGTTGTCAATGTTTGGCTTTTCATACATTGTCCTCAGGACACCTAACAGAAACTGCGTAAAACAGGAAGGCAGGAACATCACAAGACTTGAAAAATTCATCCTCTGATTTCTTCAAGTCTTGTGATGTTCCTGCCTTCCTGTTTTACGCACTTTCTGTTTGGTGTCCTGAGGACAACATACAGCATCTTTCTGTAATTGAGACAGGAAATTTGTCTAAACCCTTGAAGACGGCACGTTAATGTGTTGAAACGCGTAGGGTTTTGTGAATAAATCAGTTTGTCTGGTAGTAAAAGCCTTTAATTTCCTTTAACCAAAATTGTAAAAGATGGATACATTTAATTATTTAGTCGTCAATAGTATTTTTAACCGAGATATTGTAACATAATTTAAGCGAAGTTTCATATTTAATTCTACAACGTCACTTTTTTTAGAGCAGACTGTATAGTAATAATTTCTCTAAATTAATTAACGTTTTCTCTAAATTAATTAACGTTCAAACAAAATATCTAGAGTAATTCCTCATTTAAAGAACATTCAGCTTCGATAATATCTAGATATCTCTGATAAACATCTATTACCGCATTAGTAACTTGTAAAATAAATGCGTTATCGAAATATATCTCCTATTTTTTCCATAACTATATTTCTACCTAAGAGAATTACGAGCTTAAAGAGCTTGGACGTAGGTTTTGGAGCATTGTGTGTCTGATGGCACCTAAATAATATTCCGACGTAGTTTTCTGACAATGTAAAAACTAGCCTAGTCCAAGCGTGGCAAATTTCCATCTCAGCTGACATATGTGATCAGTGATCAACAAGCAGGGTTTGCGCCATAAACAAACGACCGTTGGCAGTGGGACAATGTGAAGTTGCCTAGTAAATCGATAACTTTTTGCGTGACTTTTTTTTCTTTTAAAGTCGGTTTACTTTCGCAACTATGGCCAAGTACCGACGAGAGGGAGCAGTTTTACCTCAGTATCCTGAATATTTTGCCCTGCCTTTCCGTAAGGAGGGTCGGGATCTTTAATGTACCCAACAACGCGTGGTAACGGGACCGAGGGCTTTACACCCCCTTTGAAGGACGGAACGTGCAGGCATTCAACTTGCACAATGCCATAACCTCGGTTAATATTAATCTTACAGTACGTACTAAATAAGATCGATAACTTGAAACATTACTTGTAGCGCTTGGACGCAAAGCAACATAATATTGTTACAAAGCACTTAAATAGATGTAGGTGCGGTGTTGCCACATCTCCAGAACTTCCCCAACATCTGGGAATTTTTGCACAACCTTACAACACCGCATCCCCCGGGGGGTGCCTGGGGTGAACACCCACAGGCGAAGTCTCAACCCTCTAGGACCAAAAACAACGAAGTTACCAACTTGTACCCCGGCGGAACGGATAACTGAGGTCTGCGCATTCCGAACACCCTGTATATACACCCTGTATACGCAGAGAACCTTTACACCCTGTATACGCAGAGAGATCTTATAGTACGAGAAACACCTCTTGTGTAACATAGGAGTGATGACCACATTTGGATCACCCTGTATATACATCACCCTGTATATACATCCTCCTGTATACACACGGGACCGATCTGAATTCACAGAACCTTCTAGTAAAAGAAGGTCCTGGAACATTCTGGAATGGAACGCTCCAGAAACGAGGTGGAAGGTACGGCGAGTATATAAAGGCAAAAGCAAGCCAGCCAGACAGTTCAGTTCAATTAGATAAGGTTGAAGTGACTCGAAGAAGCAGTAACTAGTGTGAGGGTTATTGAGTAGCGACTGTAGTACCAGTGTAGATACTTGTGTGCAGTTTAGTAATTGTAAGGCCAGTAAATTAAGTGTTTTGTGAGAGAGACATTCTAGAAATTTTATTGTATCCATATTTAGAGTGTAAATAAAGTTGTTTTGTTAAAATTTAAAGTCTCACTTATCCAGAACCCGGAGAAAACGCAACAATATCATTCTACTAAGTGAAGACTGGAACCTGTGATGAGCCCTGGTAAGTACACTTGGAGAACACAATTCACCAAAACACATCTTTTTCAAGACCTGACGATCGTTTCACTAACAAATCTAGCGTCATCAGAGGATTAAAAAATCCAAGTGTACTTATAATATCATTCTACTTTTAGATCTGCAATGTGAAACAACGCTGATAAAATTTGTTAGTTAAAACACCTGTGATATACTTGTTATAGGATCTGTGTCGTTTATTAATAGGTGGTTAATTACCCGTGAAGACCGTGAGTTGTTTTAAACCACTTTTTTTAATATTTAACATGGGTTACAATAGTTGTATTTTCTTTCTTCGAAACAGGGTGGTCCCGCAAAGCTTATGACTGGTTCCGCAGGCCTTACTTGTCCGCAGACATCAGTTTTTCTGCAGAGGCCTGATCACTTTGCTGTACCAGTTTACGTACGATAACTGGCTTTTCCTGTCGAGACACTACCTGTTGTATGGGCTAACTGGTATAATCTCTCTCTCTCTCTCTCTCTCTCTCTCTCTCTCTCTCTCTGTCATCCTAGCTGATTGTTGAGGTCGAGCCTTCCGTTAAGGTTTCCTTTTCAAGTGTCCAAGGCTCTGTCCACCGATGAAAGCACACCTTTTTTAGGGCTTCACAAAGTATTGTATTGGTATTTTGTATAGACAAAAATAAATACACAGATCTGGCATCCCTTTGCCTTTTATGCCGATATACCTTTTAGTGTTGATTGACTTTGACTAAATAAACTTTAAAGTGTACCAGTATTAAACAAAGATAAAACTGAGGGCATTTGAACAATACTAGTTCTGAGGTAGGTAAGTGAAATTTTTAATAACTGTGATCTATCATTTAAACACTATGTTACAACTTTAATATATATATATATATATATATATATATATACATATATATATATATATATATATATATATATATATATATATATATATATATATATATATATATATATATATATATATATTGTGCTAGGTATTAACATAATCTTAGTAACAAAAATATAGGGCAATAACCTTTTAATTTGTATACTAAAACACTTGTAATTACCTTGCCTGCACCTCATAATTTTTTCGCAACTACAATTCATAGAAAGGATTCAGATTCTTTGGAATGAAATGTTTATACTTTTATACTACTTAATTTAGACATATGTGTGTGTACAGAAAAATGGATCGCATTGGAAGGTTATCCATTAGCCACAAACTTAATTTAAAATAAACACGTTTAAACAGGTCCAAATATGCTTAGACGGTAAGGTAAGTTACGTAATGTATTACAAAACCTACCAAATTCGGTATTACAGAGCGCTTGCGCCGTCTTTACTTTTTTTACTGCATCATCCGATTTAAGTAACATATTATATTCTATATAACATTATCCTCCTGATACAGTTTAATGTTCTAATATTTTAAAAAACCGGAAGTCCTTTGTCTAATATTTGCAAGGTAATATTATCGCACTTGTTCAGTTTACTGAGGCATGAAAAATCCTGTTCTCGACGTGCACGTTTTTCGGTTTGTCGAGCGAAGAATTCTTTGCTGACAGGAAACGAAAACGGCACTAGAAAATCTCTGGACTTCGTGTCCTCCTGGAGTGACTGTAATGCAATGTGGGGTGAAGTAGTCTCCGAGAAAAGCTTTAGGCCATCAGGGAATTCTTAAAACTCACCAACTTGCAGGCTTTTCAGATTCAATGTATTTCTATTTAGGAAATAATTATAATTCTCTTTCATCTAGTGGAAGATTTCTTTAATTAACGAACGATTTAATAACTGCATCTGAAATACAAAAAAGTCATTTCTTTTTGAACTATTATACCCAGCCGTAATAGAAAAGCTTTCTTGTAGTAAGTTAATAAAATCTCTTAAGGATGCCTTAATGATTTTGGGTTAATTTATTTTGTTTTTAAATTAATTACATAGATATGTCGATATTACTTTAACCCTACTTTTGTAATATTAAATATATATTATATGTATTTCCAATCATAATTGTAATATATATATATATATATATATATATATATATATATATATATATATATATATATATATATATATATATATATATATATATATATTCTAATGGAGCGGGTTTACGAGACATTTACTTTCTCTAAAACAAAGCATTATGACCGTAACTGTAAATATCATTAACTCATCTCAACTTTTCATTATTAGGCACACTTGATTAATTATTTATTTAGGTACATTTTAGAATTAAGCAACGTCCGAGGGGCAGGATGTGTTCCAAAAAAAAATTCCCTTGTTACCTTGAAAAAATATTTCTGTTTAACGACCCTTAAGAGAGGTCTTGCCTGGTATTTATTTGGTACACTATGACCGGGCATTTGGGACCAATTCCCCAAAATTTTACTATATATTCGGCCTTAGCATATACATAGTGACGAAACGCGTCACAATCATTTTAATTTATGTTGTAATGAAGCAGGCATGTTTACTGGATTTATTCTTATATAAATCATGCTAAGGAATAGTAAACAGGCACGTCGAATGTGTTTGTTTACGTTAAATCATTTTTGTATTAAATGAAACCGCGCTGAAATAATATCGATATAAAAGTTCACAGCGAGCGTCGAGACACGAGCGAGTTTCTGGCCGGCGCAGGGGCCGGACTGCGGCGGTGCTGGTCGAGGGTCGTTGCCCGGGCTATAAATAGAGCGGACACAGGCCGGACCAAGAGAGAGCGACAGCGGAGAGGCTAAGGAAAAGCCGTTTGCTGTACTCTCGCAAGCCGATCCAATAATCTCGGCGAGGTTGTTTGATCGACAACGGTAAAGGGAGGGGCGCGTGATGCCGCGAGCTGGCTGCGTGCGATATTGGAGTGGTCGCATACTAGTCGGAGACCTTCCAGTCTTGCACCAGAGCTAGGAGTGGCAAGTCACGGCTTCTGGACAGGATTGTTTATTTCGCTTCGCGGATCGTGTATTGTGTATACCGTGTAGGAGAGGTGCTGTGCCGTTTGTCAGGTAGGCCTCTTCTGCGACTGTAGGATGCAGCTGGGTGCATCCTGGTTTTAGTTTCGCGGTGTCGAACTATGTTGTCGCGGGTATATACAGGGTGGTCGCTGTAACGCGACTGTAGTACGATGCGAAGCGTTGTCAGTTGAACATCCTGGACGTTCGGGACGAGTTAGGAATTGGGGAATAATTTCTGTCGCGTGCGTTGGTTTTATTTATATACAGGGTGGTTGCTAAGACACGACTGTAGAATGGTGCGAAGTGTCGTTAGTCAAACACTCTGGCCGGTCGTAAATTAACTGAAGTAGGGAACAGGTAGCTTCGCGTGCATTATTGTCGGGAAGAAGTATATACAGGGTGGTTGCTGCAATACGACTGTAGAATGGTGCGAAGTATTGTCAGTTAAACACTCTGGACGTCGGCTAAGGGAACGGGGGAGCTAGTTAGCTGCATTAGGTAAAGGAGTGCCTGGCTGCATTTCTGTGGAAGCGCATTGCTTGTGCTTTTCGATTTTGTGCGCCCGAATAACCTAGATATGTCGCTCGCTTGTCTCTGCATTCTTTTAACACGCTAATATTCATACGTCCTTATAATGCACCGCCTGCTTCATTAATTTGACCCATTTAATGACGTAACATACTTGTTTATTTGTGTCTTTTAATTGTTACTGCTATTGTTTTGCGCATGGTGTAAATGATTTTATTTTGCTATGATATTCGCACCCACGTTTCAGATTTGTGTTTATTTGTAAATAAGTTATTTATTATACTATTTTAGTTAACGTTCGCCTTATTGACTGCACCTTAGTAACGCCTTTGCATTTTGCATGTTTATAGTGCTTTTAAGCAACTATATGAGTACTTGTTAGTATAGTATGTTTCTATTTATCTGCTCACATCTTGTTAGTTAGGAAAATAACCCAAGGTAAGTGAAAGTAAGTAATTAAAGCCTACTTAGCTTTCTTACATATACTGCAGTCACCGAAAACTGAACTCCTGGTGATTATTTTCTCCACTTAAGCTACCACGGGACAAGGCTGTTATTAAACAGTAAATTGTAGCGTGTTACGAAGGCTCTAGCGGATGTCTTCACGGAGATCGTACCCCGTCCTAAATCTAGGGAACAAAGATGGCGCCCGAGGAAATTAAGTCATAGTAATATGAAAGGTAAAAGGGTAAAGAGTCAAGGTAAACAGGTTACAAAAACTGGCGCCCGAGCAGGGACCTGATTTTTTGGTATATCTAGTATAAGTAGGGTAAATATTTCCTGTAATATAAGGCAATTTTTGTCCTGGTGGATTGTTGGGTCCTGCGGTGCAAGACAAAGGTGTCTTGGTTTTTACTTACTAAGGTGTACAGTTTAGTTAGATTAAGGATACATATTGTATAGAATAGTATATTGTGTGTTGTAGGGAACGACAACACCCTATAGGTCGGGGTTGGTGCGTGCCCTGGAATCTATTTAGATTAAGGAATATTATTTGCTAGAATAGATTATCCTGTGTTTTAGGGGACGAAAGTGTCCTGTAGGTTGGGTCTGGTTTGTACCCTGGAGGTTGGAAATCCCCGACCTTGTCCAATATGGAGATCGAAAGTAAAGCAGAAAAGGAGGAAACGAATTCCGAGGAATTTTCATTAGAACCTGATGGGTTTGACAGTCGTACGAGCTGGGTTTATAAACTGAAGAGAACCGAGGTTGACGCTGAGCTAGCAAAGTTTAGGCTGGTATGCGCTGGTACGGTTGAGGATAAGAAGAGACTGCTGGTTCAATTTATAAAGGAAGGCAGGTCGTCTCCGAATCCAGTAATGTTTCAGAACCCGCCCGTGTTTCCAAAACCAATGGATAGCACAACGACTAAACCGGTTGCTGAAGTGCCGAATGTGGCTAGTTGGAATATTCGCTTCGATGGGAGGTCTGATCCCGAGACTTTTATGGAACGGTTGGAAGAAATGAGATCACTGTATAACGTGACGGCGGGAAACTTGCTGCGTGCGCTACCACTGCTCCTAGAAGGCAGATGCCTGTTGTGGTATCGAAACAACAAAACGTCATGGGCAACTTGGGAAGACTTTGTAAGAAGTTTTCGCAAATTCTATTTTCCCAGGGACTATTACATCAATCTGGAAGCAAAGGTGGGCAGCCGATTACAACTTAAGCATGAGGGTGTTTTACAGTACATAACCGACATCCGTACTCTCATTCGCCGACACGGCAAGATGAACGCAGAGCAAGAGCTGTCGTGGCTATACAGAAATCTGTTGCCAGAATTCAAGCAGATGTTGTGGCAGAAAGACTTTACAATGGTGGAAGCGTTTGTGGAATCAGCTACGACGGTAGAAGAAGTCTTGAATGAGCTGGATAGTAAACGGAAGATGACAGGTCAAGCGACGTTGGGGAACGCCGCGAGTTCCAAGCGTGTGACCGAGGTCGACCCGAGAATGGCGTCCCCGAGAAGTAGGACGGAGTCTTCGTCAGAGGTCGGACCGAAGAAGAGGGTTGCATTTACTACCCCGGAAAAACCAAATGGCAAAGCAGAATGCTGGAAGTGTGGGGAAAGAGGGCATTACCGTAGCCAATGTCCGGCTGTTTCCCAGACACGATGCGCCAGGTGTGGAAAATTGGGGGTGCTGACGAGAGATTGCACCTGTTCCTGGCCGGAAAACTCCAGAGGGGCCGTGTAGGCTCAAACCTATTGGCGGCCCCGAAAGCAAATAACTCGGAAGAACTCTGTGACCGCAAGGTGCAGAGTGCCGGACTCTGTAACCGCATGGTGCAGAGTGAAGAGGCAGCACATTCTGATCCAAGGCCCTTTCTGTTGGTCCAGATAGAAGGGAGAGCCTTCCGTGCGCTAATAGATACTGGTTCAACAAGGACATTTATTGGTAGCTCTGTGACCGATTGGTGCAGAGAAATGGGATTGGTACCCTGTAGAGAGAAGGGATTGTCTACTAGAATGGCGGATGGAACATCCACACCAATTGTGGAGGGGTTCCGGTTGAGTCTGGGTTTTGACTCTGGTTTTGTTTGGGCAATGTGCCTGGTTTTGCCGACTCTTCCAGTAGACATGGTGCTAGGGATGGACGTGTTGGGAGTACACGACCTGGTTCTCGATCTGAGAAGTGGCACGATTAAAATTAAGAGTTTGGATACCATAACCCATGTAGACCGAGCGAAATGTACGAGTCAGGTAGCGTGTACCCAAGAATTGTGTGAACCGTCCGAGCAGTCAGGTTTGACGTCGGTAGAGCAGAAACAGATGAAAAGGTTTCTGGATGTTGAACTTAAAGCTTTCGAGAAGGTCAAGGGTACGACGACGCTGACAATGCATCGTATCAAGCTAAAGAAGACGACACCTATAAAGCAACGACACAGACCAATGAACCCGAAAATGCAAGAAATTGTGAATGCGGAGGTGGACCGTATGTTGGAGGAGGATATCATTGAACCATCGAATAGTCCTTGGAGTTCTCCTGTGGTAATTGTGAGAAAGAAGGATGGCAAGCCGAGGTTCTGTATTGATTTCCGCAAAGTCAACGAAGTGTCTGAGAAGGATGCGTACCCGCTTCCGCAGATTTCAAGCATTTTGGACAAGTTGAGAGAGGCAAGATATATATCTAGCCTGGACTTAAGGCAAGGGTACTGGCAGATACCATTAGAGCCGCGAAGTAGGCCGATTACTGCGTTTACAGTCCCGGGAAAAGGACTGTATCAGTTCAAGGTCATGGCCTTTGGATTGCACTCAACTTGCGCAACCTTTCAGCGCTGTTTAGATTATGTCCTAGGTCCTGAGACAGACCCCTATGCCTTCGCTTACCTGGATGACATTGTGGTATTAGGAAGGACTCTCGACGAACACTTGGCAAACCTGAAAGAGGTGTTCCGTCGGTTAAGAGCGGCAAATCTCCAAGTTAACCCGGAGAAATGTCAGTTTGGCAGAAGGACGTTGAAGTATCTTGGTCACCTGGTAACGCCGGAAGGGATATGTACCGACCCTGACAAGGTTGAGAGTATTCGGCAGATACCCGTACCAGGAAACGTCCGGAAGCTGAGACAATTTTTGGGGATGGCGTCGTGGTACAGGAGGTTTATCCCGTCCTTTGCGCAAGTCGCCACGCCGCTGACGAAGTTGTTGAAAAAGGGACATCGATGGAAATGGGAGAAAGAGCAAGAGGATGCATTCCGTGCTTTGAAGGGGAAGCTAACCGAAGCTCCGATTCTGGCTTGCCCTGATTTTACAAAGTCCTTTACGCTGCAGACTGACGCGTCAGAGCTAGGGTTGGGCGCTGCGCTTACCCAAGAGATTGACGGTCAGGAAAGAGTGATTGCGTTTGCTAGTAGAACACTAAACCGAGCAGAACGTAACTACTCTGTAACTGAAAAGGAGTGTCTGGCAATAGTGTGGGGTGTGGAGAAAGTGAGGCCATATTTAGAAGGGTATCACTTTATTGTGATGACCGATCATCAATCGTTACGCTATTTGCACTCAATGCGTTCACCAGCTGGTCGAGTAGCCCGATGGAGTTTATATCTGCAACAGTTTGACTTCGAAGTGATCTATAGGAAGGGAGCACATAACAAAGTTGCTGATGCACTCTCCCGTTCTCCGTTAGAAACCAAACGGAACGAAAGCGAGATGTGCATGACAGAAGCCCAGCAGAACGACAACTGGTATAGGAACAAGTTTGAGGAAGTAGCGAATCACCCAGACGCCAATCCGGATTATTGTATCCGGGAAGACCAACTGTATCGTCATTTTCTAGATCCACACGACTATGCCGAATTAGAGCTATCCGACCCGTGGAAGCTCTGTGTGCCACGCCAGCTACGCAGAAGCATATTGGAAGAGAACCATGATGCTGCAACGGCTGGGCACTTGGGGATTGCGAAGACAATTTCCCGGTTGGCCAGAAAGTATTACTGGCCGGGTATGTTTCGCGAAACAGCGAAGTACGTCAGGGGATGTCTGCATTGTCAAAATTATAAGACATCCCAGCAGAAGACAGCAGGTATGATGCAACCGTCCAGAAATTGTGAGCCTTGGGAGACCGTAAGCATTGATCTCATAGGTCCATTGCCTAAATCCTCGAAAGGCAACTGCTTTGCGATCGTTATCCAGGATAGGTTCACGAAATGGGCGGAATGTCGTCCGATACGACGGGCGACGGCCAAAGCAGTGAGGAAGAAGAAGGTGAATACCCATTCACAAGGTGACAGCCTAGTTGCATTAGCAACGGGAGAGACACGGTTGGGTGTGGATCCCGAGGTAGCTTTGCCCGTGAGTAAGGGAAAGCTGTGTTGGCGATGTGGCCAAGAAGGTCATCGACGGGCGCAGTGTAATGGGCGTCCGTGTGTGTTTTGTTCCCGCTGTGGAAAGCGAGAGACGTTAACTCGCCAGTGCCCATGCGGTGAAGGGAGGCGAGTGTATATGGTGGATGAAACCGACGAACGAGGTACCGCTGTACCGGTCGTGTCGTCGCTTCCACCTGTACGGTCCGTTGGAATCCAGTGCGACTTACTTGTACCCAGGGAAGGAGTTAAGAAGACAAGGAGGCACCGTCCAGGTCGCCAACAGTGAGGCCCGTGCAGTCTTCGTATACTCTCCCCGCATTGCATCTCCTATCCTAGGAAATGAAGTGAAATGCGTGCATGTGTGCAAGTGAAAACTAGTGACAGTGATGGACAAAAAGACATAGACTGAAAACAATCTAGTGATTAGGTTAGTAATTAAGTAGCATTTAAGAAATAGACTGAGAACAATTTAGCAAGTAGGTTAATAATTATGTAGTATTTAAGGGTCTACTTATTTTAATTTAAAGGTTTACTTATTTTAATTTTAGGGTTTACTTGTGTTAATTTTAAGTTTTTTTTTACATTCCTCTCTGGGTATCTAATTTGATTTAGACCAAAAGACTGCGTCTTTTTGGTAAGTGGAGGGAGTGTAATGAAGCAGGCATGTTTACTGGATTTATTCTTATATAAATCATGCTAAGGAATAGTAAACAGGCACGTCGAATGTGTTTGTTTACGTTAAATCATTTTTGTATTAAATGAAACCGCGCTGAAATAATATCGATATAAAAGTTCACAGCGAGCGTCGAGACACGAGCGAGTTTCTGGCCGGCGCAGGGGCCGGACTGCGGCGGTGCTGGTCGAGGGTCGTTGCCCGGGCTATAAATAGAGCGGACACAGGCCGGACCAAGAGAGAGCGACAGCGGAGAGGCTAAGGAAAAGCCGTTTGCTGTACTCTCGCAAGCCGATCCAATAATCTCGGCGAGGTTGTTTGATCGACAACGGTAAAGGGAGGGGCGCGTGATGCCGCGAGCTGGCTGCATGCGATATTGGAGTGGTCGCATACTAGTCGGAGACCTTCCAGTCTTGCACCAGAGCTAGGAGTGGCAAGTCACGGCTTCTGGACAGGATTGTTTATTTCGCTTCGCGGATCGTGTATTGTGTATACCGTGTAGGAGAGGTGCTGTGCCGTTTGTCAGGTAGGCCTCTTCTGCGACTGTAGGATGCAGCTGGGTGCATCCTGGTTTTAGTTTCGCGGTGTCGAACTATGTTGTCGCGGGTATATACAGGGTGGTCGCTGTAACGCGACTGTAGTACGATGCGAAGCGTTGTCAGTTGAACATCCTGGACGTTCGGGACGAGTTAGGAATTGGGGAATAATTTCTGTCGCGTGCGTTGGTTTTATTTATATACAGGGTGGTTGCTAAGACACGACTGTAGAATGGTGCGAAGTGTCGTTAGTCAAACACTCTGGCCGGTCGTAAATTAACTGAAGTAGGGAACAGGTAGCTTCGCGTGCATTATTGTCGGGAAGAAGTATATACAGGGTGGTTGCTGCAATACGACTGTAGAATGGTGCGAAGTATTGTCAGTTAAACACTCTGGACGTCGGCTAAGGGAACGGGGGAGCTAGTTAGCTGCATTAGGTAAAGGAGTGCCTGGCTGCATTTCTGTGGAAGCGCATTGCTTGTGCTTTTCGATTTTGTGCGCCCGTGTAACCTAGATATGTCGCTCGCTTGTCTCTGCATTCTTTTAACACGCTAATATTCATACGTCCTTATAATGCACCGCCTGCTTCATTAATTTGACCCATTTAATGACGTAACATACTTGTTTATTTGTGTCTTTTAATTGTTACTGCTATTGTTTTGCGCATGGTGTAAATGATTTTATTTTGCTATGATATTCGCACCCACGTTTCAGATTTGTGTTTATTTGTAAATAAGTTATTTATTATACTATTTTAGTTAACGTTCGCCTTATTGACTGCACCTTAGTAACGCCTTTGCATTTTGCATGTTTATAGTGCTTTTAAGCAACTATATGAGTACTTGTTAGTATAGTATGTTTCTATTTATCTGCTCACATCTTGTTAGTTAGGAAAATAACCCAAGGTAAGTGAAAGTAAGTAATTAAAGCCTACTTAGCTTTCTTACATATACTGCAGTCACCGAAAACTGAACTCCTGGTGATTATTTTCTCCACTTAAGCTACCACGGGACAAGGCTGTTATTAAACAGTAAATTGTAGCGTGTTACGAAGGCTCTAGCGGATGTCTTCACGGGGATCGTACCCCGTCCTAAATCTAGGGAACAAAGATGGCGCCCGAGGAAATTAAGTCATAGTAATATGAAAGGTAAAAGGGTAAAGAGTCAAGGTAAACAGGTTACAAAAACTGGCGCCCGAGCAGGGACCTGATTTTTTGGTATATCTAGTATAAGTAGGGTAAATATTTCCTGTAATATAAGGCAATTTTTGTCCTGGTGGATTGTTGGGTCCTGCGGTGCAAGACAAAGGTGTCTTGGTTTTTACTTACTAAGGTGTACAGTTTAGTTAGATTAAGGATACATATTGTATAGAATAGTATATTCTGTGTTGTAGGGAACGACAACACCCTATAGGTCGGGGTTGGTGCGTGCCCTGGAATCTATTTAGATTAAGGAATATTATTTGCTAGAATAGATTATCCTGTGTTTTAGGGGACGAAAGTGTCCTGTAGGTTGGGTCTGGTTTGTACCCTGGAGGTTGGAAATCCCCGACCTTGTCCAATATGGAGATCGAAAGTAAAGCAGAAAAGGAGGAAACGAATTCCGAGGAATTTTCATTAGAACCTGATGGGTTTGACAGTCGTACGAGCTGGGTTTATAAACTGAAGAGAACCGAGGTTGACGCTGAGCTAGCAAAGTTTAGGCTGGTATGCGCTGGTACGGTTGAGGATAAGAAGAGACTGCTGGTTCAATTTATAAAGGAAGGCAGGTCGTCTCCGAATCCAGTAATGTTTCAGAACCCGCCCGTGTTTCCAAAACCAATGGATAGCACAACGACTAAACCGGTTGCTGAAGTGCCGAATGTGGCTAGTTGGAATATTCGCTTCGATGGGAGGTCTGATCCCGAGACTTTTATGGAACGGTTGGAAGAAATGAGATCACTGTATAACGTGACGGCGGGAAACTTGCTGCGTGCGCTACCACTGCTCCTAGAAGGCAGATGCCTGTTGTGGTATCGAAACAACAAAACGTCATGGGCAACTTGGGAAGACTTTGTAAGAAGTTTTCGCAAATTCTATTTTCCCAGGGACTATTACATCAATCTGGAAGCAAAGGTGGGCAGCCGATTACAACTTAAGCATGAGGGTGTTTTACAGTACATAACCGACATCCGTACTCTCATTCGCCGACACGGCAAGATGAACGCAGAGCAAGAGCTGTCGTGGCTATACAGAAATCTGTTGCCAGAATTCAAGCAGATGTTGTGGCAGAAAGACTTTACAACGGTGGAAGCGTTTGTGGAATCAGCTACGACGGTAGAAGAAGTCTTGAATGAGCTGGATAGTAAACGGAAGATGACAGGTCAAGCGACGTTGGGGAACGCCGCGAGTTCCAAGCGTGTGACCGAGGTCGACCCGAGAATGGCGTCCCCGAGAAGTAGGACGGAGTCTTCGTCAGAGGTCGGACCGAAGAAGAGGGTTGCATTTACTACCCCGGAAAAACCAAATGGCAAAGCAGAATGCTGGAAGTGTGGGGAAAGAGGGCATTACCGTAGCCAATGTCCGGCTGTTTCCCAGACACGATGCGCCAGGTGTGGAAAATTGGGGGTGCTGACGAGAGATTGCACCTGTTCCTGGCCGGAAAACTCCAGAGGGGCCGTGTAGGCTCAAACCTATTGGCGGCCCCGAAAGCAAATAACTCGGAAGAACTCTGTGACCGCAAGGTGCAGAGTGCCGGACTCTGTAACCGCATGGTGCAGAGTGAAGAGGCAGCACATTCTGATCCAAGGCCCTTTCTGTTGGTCCAGATAGAAGGGAGAGCCTTCCGTGCGCTAATAGATACTGGTTCAACAAGGACATTTATTGGTAGCTCTGTGACCGATTGGTGCAGAGAAATGGGATTGGTACCCTGTAGAGAGAAGGGATTGTCTACTAGAATGGCGGATGGAACATCCACACCAATTGTGGAGGGGTTCCGGTTGAGTCTGGGTTTTGACTCTGGTTTTGTTTGGGCAATGTGCCTGGTTTTGCCGACTCTTCCAGTAGACATGGTGCTAGGGATGGACGTGTTGGGAGTACACGACCTGGTTCCCGATCTGAGAAGTGGCACGATTAAAATTAAGAGTTTGGATACCATAACCCATGTAGACCGAGCGAAATGTACGAGTCAGGTAGCGTGTACCCAAGAATTGTGTGAACCGTCCGAGCAGTCAGGTTTGACGTCGGTAGAGCAGAAACAGATGAAAAGGTTTCTGGATGTTGAACTTAAAGCTTTCGAGAAGGTCAAGGGTACGACGACGCTGACAATGCATCGTATCAAGCTAAAGAAGACGACACCTATAAAGCAACGACACAGACCAATGAACCCGAAAATGCAAGAAATTGTGAATGCGGAGGTGGACCGTATGTTGGAGGAGGATATCATTGAACCATCGAATAGTCCTTGGAGTTCTCCTGTGGTAATTGTGAGAAAGAAGGATGGCAAGCCGAGGTTCTGTATTGATTTCCGCAAAGTCAACGAAGTGTCTGAGAAGGATGCGTACCCGCTTCCGCAGATTTCAAGCATTTTGGACAAGTTGAGAGAGGCAAGATATATATCTAGCCTGGACTTAAGGCAAGGGTACTGGCAGATACCATTAGAGCCGCGAAGTAGGCCGATTACTGCGTTTACAGTCCCGGGAAAAGGACTGTATCAGTTCAAGGTCATGGCCTTTGGATTGCACTCAACTTGCGCAACCTTTCAGCGCTGTTTAGATTATGTCCTAGGTCCTGAGACAGACCCCTATGCCTTCGCTTACCTGGATGACATTGTGGTATTAGGAAGGACTCTCGACGAACACTTGGCAAACCTGAAAGAGGTGTTCCGTCGGTTAAGAGCGGCAAATCTCCAAGTTAACCCGGAGAAATGTCAGTTTGGCAGAAGGACGTTGAAGTATCTTGGTCACCTGGTAACGCCGGAAGGGATATGTACCGACCCTGACAAGGTTGAGAGTATTCGGCAGATACCCGTACCAGGAAACGTCCGGAAGCTGAGACAATTTTTGGGGATGGCGTCGTGGTACAGGAGGTTTATCCCGTCCTTTGCGCAAGTCGCCACGCCGCTGACGAAGTTGTTGAAAAAGGGACATCGATGGAAATGGGAGAAAGAGCAAGAGGATGCATTCCGTGCTTTGAAGGGGAAGCTAACCGAAGCTCCGATTCTGGCTTGCCCTGATTTTACAAAGTCCTTTACGCTGCAGACTGACGCGTCAGAGCTAGGGTTGGGCGCTGCGCTTACCCAAGAGATTGACGGTCAGGAAAGAGTGATTGCGTTTGCTAGTAGAACACTAAACCGAGCAGAACGTAACTACTCTGTAACTGAAAAGGAGTGTCTGGCAATAGTGTGGGGTGTGGAGAAAGTGAGGCCATATTTAGAAGGGTATCACTTTATTGTGATGACCGATCATCAATCGTTACGCTATTTGCACTCAATGCGTTCACCAGCTGGTCGAGTAGCCCGATGGAGTTTATATCTGCAACAGTTTGACTTCGAAGTGATCTATAGGAAGGGAGCACATAACAAAGTTGCTGATGCACTCTCCCGTTCTCCGTTAGAAACCAAACGGAACGAAAGCGAGATGTGCATGACAGAAGCCCAGCAGAACGACAACTGGTATAGGAACAAGTTTGAGGAAGTAGCGAATCACCCAGACGCCAATCCGGATTATTGTATCCGGGAAGACCAACTGTATCGTCATTTTCTAGATCCACACGACTATGCCGAATTAGAGCTATCCGACCCGTGGAAGCTCTGTGTGCCACGCCAGCTACGCAGAAGCATATTGGAAGAGAACCATGATGCTGCAACGGCTGGGCACTTGGGGATTGCGAAGACAATTTCCCGGTTGGCCAGAAAGTATTACTGGCCGGGTATGTTTCGCGAAACAGCGAAGTACGTCAGGGGATGTCTGCATTGTCAAAATTATAAGACATCCCAGCAGAAGACAGCAGGTATGATGCAACCGTCCAGAAATTGTGAGCCTTGGGAGACCGTAAGCATTGATCTCATAGGTCCATTGCCTAAATCCTCGAAAGGCAACTGCTTTGCGATCGTTATCCAGGATAGGTTCACGAAATGGGCGGAATGTCGTCCGATACGACGGGCGACGGCCAAAGCAGTGAGGAAGAATAAGGTGAATAACCATTCACAAGGTGACAGCCTAGTTGCATTAGCAACGGGAGAGACACGGTTGGGTGTGGATCCCGAGGTAGCTTTGCCCGTGAGTAAGGGAAAGCTGTGTTGGCGATGTGGCCAAGAAGGTCATCGACGGGCGCAGTGTAATGGGCGTCCGTGTGTGTTTTGTTCCCGCTGTGGAAAGCGAGAGACGTTAACTCGCCAGTGCCCATGCGGTGAAGGGAGGCGAGTGTATATGGTGGATGAAACCGACGAACGAGGTACCGCTGTACCGGTCGTGTCGTCGCTTCCACCTGTACGGTCCGTTGGAATCCAGTGCGACTTACTTGTACCCAGGGAAGGAGTTAAGAAGACAAGGAGGCACCGTCCAGGTCGCCAACAGCGAGGCCCGTGCAGTCTTCGTATACTCTCCCCGCATTGCATCTCCTATCCTAGGAAATGAAGTGAAATGCGTGCATGTGTGCAAGTGAAAACTAGTGACAGTGATGGACAAAAAGACATAGACTGAAAACAATCTAGTGATTAGGTTAGTAATTAAGTAGCATTTAAGAAATAGACTGAGAACAATTTAGCAAGTAGGTTAATAATTATGTAGTATTTAAGGGTCTACTTATTTTAATTTAAAGGTTTACTTATTTTAATTTTAGGGTTTACTTGTGTTAATTTTAAGTTTTTTTTTACATTCCTCTCTGGGTATCTAATTTGATTTAGACCAAAAGACTGCGTCTTTTTGGTAAGTGGAGGGAGTGTAATGAAGCAGGCATGTTTACTGGATTTATTCTTATATAAATCATGCTAAGGAATAGTAAACAGGCACGTCGAATGTGTTTGTTTACGTTAAATCATTTTTGTATTAAATGAAACCGCGCTGAAATAATATCGATATAAAAGTTCACAGCGAGCGTCGAGACACGAGCGAGTTTCTGGCCGGCGCAGGGGCCGGACTGCGGCGGTGCTGGTCGAGGGTCGTTGCCCGGGCTATAAATAGAGCGGACACAGGCCGGACCAAGAGAGAGCGACAGCGGAGAGGCTAAGGAAAAGCCGTTTGCTGTACTCTCGCAAGCCGATCCAATAATCTCGGCGAGGTTGTTTGATCGACAACGGTAAAGGGAGGCGCGCGTGATGCCGCGAGCTGGCTGCGTGCGATATTGGAGTGGTCGCATACTAGTCGGAGACCTTCCAGTCTTGCACCAGAGCTAGGAGTGGCAAGTCACGGCTTCTGGACAGGATTGTTTATTTCGCTTCGCGGATCGTGTATTGTGTATACCGTGTAGGAGAGGTGCTGTGCCGTTTGTCAGGTAGGCCTCTTCTGCGACTGTAGGATGCAGCTGGGTGCATCCTGGTTTTAGTTTCGCGGTGTCGAACTATGTTGTCGCGGGTATATACAGGGTGGTCGCTGTAACGCGACTGTAGTACGATGCGAAGCGTTGTCAGTTGAACATCCTGGACGTTCGGGACGAGTTAGGAATTGGGGAATAATTTCTGTCGCGTGCGTTGGTTTTATTTATATACAGGGTGGTTGCTAAGACACGACTGTAGAATGGTGCGAAGTGTCGTTAGTCAAACACTCTGGCCGGTCGTAAATTAACTGAAGTAGGGAACAGGTAGCTTCGCGTGCATTATTGTCGGGAAGAAGTATATACAGGGTGGTTGCTGCAATACGACTGTAGAATGGTGCGAAGTATTGTCAGTTAAACACTCTGGACGTCGGCTAAGGGAACGGGGGAGCTAGTTAGCTGCATTAGGTAAAGGAGTGCCTGGCTGCATTTCTGTGGAAGCGCATTGCTTGTGCTTTTCGATTTTGTGCGCCCGAATAACCTAGATATGTCGCTCGCTTGTCTCTGCATTCTTTTAACACGCTAATATTCATACGTCCTTATAATGCACCGCCTGCTTCATTAATTTGACCCATTTAATGACGTAACATACTTGTTTATTTGTGTCTTTTAATTGTTACTGCTATTGTTTTGCGCATGGTGTAAATGATTTTATTTTGCTATGATATTCGCACCCACGTTTCAGATTTGTGTTTATTTGTAAATAAGTTATTTATTATACTATTTTAGTTAACGTTCGCCTTATTGACTGCACCTTAGTAACGCCTTTGCATTTTGCATGTTTATAGTGCTTTTAAGCAACTATATGAGTACTTGTTAGTATAGTATGTTTCTATTTATCTGCTCACATCTTGTTAGTTAGGAAAATAACCCAAGGTAAGTGAAAGTAAGTAATTAAAGCCTACTTAGCTTTCTTACATATACTGCAGTCACCGAAAACTGAACTCCTGGTGATTATTTTCTCCACTTAAGCTACCACGGGACAAGGCTGTTATTAAACAGTAAATTGTAGCGTGTTACGAAGGCTCTAGCGGATGTCTTCACGGGGATCGTACCCCGTCCTAAATCTAGGGAACAAAGATGGCGCCCGAGGAAATTAAGTCATAGTAATATGAAAGGTAAAAGGGTAAAGAGTCAAGGTAAACAGGTTACAATGTGTTCAAGTAAACTTTGGGTTAGGGTTTATATACTAAGAATAAAACCCCGTATCTAGTTTTAAAAATACTTAAATACAAAAATAAAATTTATACAAACAAACATTTTAATGACACAATAAATTTTAAATAATTAATTAATTTAAAGGTTTTCTTAAGTTACAATTATGGCAAAAATTTGAGGAAGCTTCTGTCTATGACAGACTTAAATTCTCAATCTTGATAACTCAAATTATAATGTTTATTGAACATCATTGTATGAAAGGTCTTCCTAACCTTTGGAAATCAAAAATTATGCAAAACTGATAGCGGTGAAAATTTGTTCAGTATTTAGTCTGACAATTGCCCCCCCCACCCCCCCCCCCCAGAATATTTCATTACTTTAATATTTAACTCCTTTGTAACTTAATTATAGCACTCAAATCTATCTAACTTCCTTCCCTCTAAGTTTTCTCAACTAAACCTTTACAATGTCTCAACTGACCGTTTTCACGGAACTTTTTGCTGGCTTGCGTATTCTATTACCATCTAGGTGAACAGCTGTATTTTGCAACTTTATAGTCAATTGTTTATAATTTCAACGAACCACAGCCTACATAATTATGCATATCATGATTAAATAAAATGGTCGCATAAAACATTTGTTTTATGGCAACTTGTCATGAAACTTTTTGACAACCAACCCAGTAATCCATTTGCATCTGCCCAAACGTGTACGGAGAAATTTCACAAAAACGTATATACGTAAGCAGGCGTCCTGCTTACAATATATTGCAATGATCATTTAAAGCACATACAGCTAACATACATAACCATTCAAAAAGAAATGTATATACATATAAAGAAAGTATAAAAGTCTTACCGAACGTTTGAAGCTATATGGTAGCGAAAGTAGTTCAGAGTTATTATCGTGTAACAAATGGGTCCAGGGTTTTCTAATCCTATTCGGTGGCACATAACTGTGAATATAAGAAACTTTCGGGACGCAGAAAATGCGTTATAGTAGTGAATTTTCATAAGAATAACATATTATTGATTTAGCCTTCTATTGAAATTTCATGAAATTAGGAACAGTAAACATAAACAGTTACAGTCAGTTGTATATAAATGTAAAAAAATAAAAAATGGAAAATATACTCAACAAAAGATCTACTAGAATGCTGAACATATAAACATTTCGGGATGCAGCAAGTGCGTTATAGTAGTGAATTTTCACAAGAATTGTACACTATTAGTAAGATATATTATTAAAACTAATTATTTAAATTTAAATGGACCTTGGAGATCGGTTTTAGAGTCCGAGTTAGCGATTATTTGAAAAAATGTATACTTTATATGGAGCTAAAAAATTAAAATTTGTCATTGATGATTATACATATAGCAGGTATTTTTCTTTATCAATTGCTTGGATGGTTTTGTTTTAGTCAACCCATCCATTTTTTGAAAACAATAAACAACAAAAAAGTTTTTTAGAACAAATTTGTAGTTATTCTGGAAGCTCATTATGTTACTTTTCTTCAAGTTAGTACCCACCCAAGGTCCATTTAAATTCAAAGACTTAGTTTTAATAAAATATCATACTAGTAATGTACAATTCTTATGAAAATTCACTACTATAACGCACTTGCTGCGTCCCGAAATGTTTTATTTATAGTATAACTTCGCATGCTAAAATTTAGCGCTTTTGGACGTAAACTTTGTCACAGTATTAGCGAAGAAATGGGCCAAGTCTGACAATTTACAAAATTGTTAGTTGATTGTACATTGCACACAGCTCTATCTATAAAGTTTTGTGTAAACTAGAGCTATCGTGACAACATACTACCTGGTCCTGCACCGAGATGGCGTCCCTGTCGTACCTCTCACAATGCTCTCTAGGCTGACATCTTGTGCAACAACTTCCATTGTTTAGATTTTTATCTACGATTTATTTAAA
The DNA here is from genome assembly GCA_964006375.1 of Tillus elongatus. Taxonomy (NCBI): domain Eukaryota; kingdom Metazoa; phylum Arthropoda; class Insecta; order Coleoptera; family Cleridae; genus Tillus; species Tillus elongatus. Next base: position 275,296,115 of record OZ023262.1, read on the forward strand.
AAGCATAGCAGTACAGATAATATCATCTGTCTACCTTCAACCCCCTTCGAATGACAGGTACAACCACCAATTTTTTTAAGGGGAAGTAAAGGCTTGTGATATGCAGGGTCTGTTCATTCTCTATTCAAAAATGTTATGGTCTTCAAGTTTATTGCAGCAATTAAGATAGAATAAAATAAGATCATGTGGTTACGGAAATTCGCTACAATACAATAAAAAACTAAAATGTATTGCAAAATGTAATTAAATTTAAGACACTAAAAAGAACTATGAATGTCAATGAAGTAGATGTTTAACATGTTCACCGCGAACTCTTTGACAACACCCTAATCTTAAATAAAACTGTCTTCTAACATTATTTAACATATTAGGCGTGATCGACCTAAGCGCAAGCGTTATTCGTTCTTTTAAGTCATTTAAATCAAAAGGTTTAGCTTTGTACACAATGCTCTTTACATATCCCCATAAAAAGAAATCTAATAAGGTAAGATCATGTGATCGCGCTGGCCATTCTATCGATCCTCGCTTCCCTATCCATCGATTGTGAAATGTTGCATCGAGGTACTGCCGGACATTGAGTTGGTAATGTGGTGGTGCTCCGTCCTGCTGAAACCATATCGTATTCACTGGAACTTGAGGGTTTCCTGGATCAGGATCTAAACTTGCCAAAGTTGGAATGACATCATTTTGAAGTAGTGCCAAATAATTATCGCCATTCAAATTACCCTCAATGAAAAAGGGACCAGTGATATGGTTTCCAACAATCCCAGCCCAAACATTAACCTTCTGAGGGTATTGCGTGTGTTCTTCTCTCATCCAGTGAGGATTTGTCGTTGCCCAGTAGCGACCATTTTGCCGATTAGCATGACCGTTAAGTGAAAAAGTGCACTGATCAGAAAATATCGTCTTCTAATTGGATAATATTGTTATCCAACATGTCCATCATTCGCTCACAAAAATAAGTTCTATCAAAATCGTCTTCCATGAGCTCCTGAGAAGGTATCATTTTATAGGGATGCATTTTATTTTCTTTTAATATGTTAGCTATCGATGCATGGCTAACATTAAATGTAGTGGATGCCTGTCTAGCCGATGTATGTGGGTTTTCCACAAATTCAAGCATCACATCTAATTTGATTTCATCACTCAGTGCATTGGCTGCTTTTTTTATCTGCCTTACATGACCAAACTCGCAAAACAGCTTCTCCATTTTAAGTAATTGTTCCTTGGGATCTAGGCGGTAAATCAGGAAATTTCTCATGAAATAGGCGAGTTACTGCATGTTGTGTTCGAGTTTTATCTCAGTAACCAATCATTTGTATAACGGTTATTTTATGCATTTCCGTTAATCTAACAATTTTTTTCAGAATTGAAGTGAACGAAATTCAAACTAAAATTATAATACTCACAATTTAAATGACAACTTATAATTACAAAACAATTTTCTTAGGCATTTTAAACAAACTAGGTTAGGTTAGGTTAGTTTGTGAGTGGTCCATATCGGTCCCTCCACCGCGACCATAAGGTCTATTGTGGCTCACGCCTAATGTCTATATTTCGCCCAACAAATCCAGCCTCCTACAGAGGTCGATAACCTTTGCGGGCGAAAGTTGATCCAGATCCTCTGGAGCAAGCTTTACCTTGCCAAAGAGCAGGTGTCTAGTCCTATCCGCTGCCGGACAGGAACACAGCACGTGCTCTGCTGTTTCGTCATCCTCCATACACAGCCGGCACTCGGTCTCCTGACCGATCCCAATACGGTGCATGTGATGCCGCAAGCGACAGTGTCCTGTATACAGGCCGACTAGAGTACTCAGTTGTTGTCTGTTCAACTCTAGAAGTTTCTTAGCCCTTGACTCAGACAGGCCATTTATGAAGGCCTTAGAGTGAGCTAATCCTGGAAGATTTTGCCAATATTGAATTGTCCTTCTATCTGTCCAGGTCTTTAAGGTGCGTTTTGCTGTGCAAGATGTTATTCCCAGCACCGGTTCTGGTCCGACAAAGTCACACTGGGCACCACTCCTGGCAAGCGCGTCTGCCGCAACGTTGCCATCATGGTCCGAGTGACCCGGTATCCAGACCAGCGACACCTCCTTACAGCTGCCCAATTCGTTAAGGGCAGATTTACAACTCCATACCGTCTTTGAATTGCAACGGTAGGAACCAAGAGCCTTTATTGCAGCTTGGCTATCTGCAAATATCTTTATCGATTTGTTTGTGCATAGGTCTTTTAAGCTTTCCTTTGCACACATCTCGATGGCATAAACTTCTGCCTGGTGTATGGTTGCGTACTTGCCGAGGCTAGCTGATAGTCTAGCATCGGTGCTGCCCCCATATGCGCCGGCTCCTACTCCCATATTGGTTTTGGAGCCGTCAGAGTACCAGCAGAGGTCCGCTCTCAACAGGGTCGATTGGTTCCGGTCCCAGTCCTCCCTTTCCGGGAGGACGGTCTTGAAAGACAGATCTCTGCTGATTTTTGTAGGCATCAAGTCCGAGACCATTCCCAGAATCCTGTGACAATCACTGTCATCAAGGAGTCCGGACCCCCTCAGACTGACTTCCCTCGGCATGTTATCTGCCGTTTGTTTTAGTCTGTACGTTGTCCACCTCGCCACCCTCTCCAACCATATGTGAAGTGGGGGAATATTGAGGAGGACCTCCAGAGCGACTGATGGTGCGGTGCTTATCGCTCCCGTTATCATCAGACATGCTTGTCTCTGTAGATGAGCCAGTTTGGCCCTCGCGGTACCACGTAGCACCTTAGGCCACCAAACTATGGCTCCATATGTTATCATAGGTCTGATAACCACTACATAGAGCCAGTACATCTGTTGGGGGTTTGTTCCCCAGTTGTTCCCACAGATTCTCCGGCAGGTTCACAGGGACATCTTAGCCCTGCGGATAACATTTTCTAACTGTCTGTCCCAGTTGAGCTTCTTATCTAGGATAACTTCCAGATATTTTGCTTGGTCCGAAAATGGAATGTTTTCCCCCATAAGATTAGGTGGTTTTAATTTGTCCAACCTTCTTCTTCTGGTGAACGGGACAATGATCGTTTTGCGAGGGTTCACAGACATCTGTTCCCTACGGCACCAATCATTGACTACATTTAGTTCTTCTTGAAGAGTACTAGACAGTTCCTCCTCAGATTTGCCTCTAACCATTATGACAAGATCATCCGCATACGCCTGGACCTCAACCTCCCAGAGTCCGAGGATAGCCAGCCGGTCGTCCACAAAGAGGGACCACAACAGGGGGGATAGAACGCCCCCCTGAGGACACCCTCTCGCAGCCCTAACGCTGACCACCTCTCCCCGTAATGAGGTAATAATGGTCCGATTGTGCAGCATGTTTCCGATCCAGCCACAGATGGTAGGTTCCACCCCCCTAGCGATAGTGGCCTCGTAGAGGGAGATCGGTAATGCATTATTAAATGCTCCTTCTATGTCGAGAAATGCCGCCACCGCAACCTCTCCATTTTCCAGAGAGTGTGTGATCTTCTCGACGAGGTTATTGAGCGCTAACTCAGTTGATTTGCCAGTTTGATAGGCATACTGGTGGGTATTTAGGGGGTTCTTGGGTAAGATGTTCCCCCTAATGTGTCCGTCCAGTATTTTTTCCAATCCCTTCAGGAGGAATGATGTAATACTGAGAGGTCTCAGTGAAGTAGGTAGGAGGTCATTACGTCCCAATTTGGGAATGTAAACCCCCCTAACCACCGTCCAGCTGGAAGGAATATAGTTCCAGGCCAGACTGGCTCTGAACAGCCTGATAAGGAAGGGTAGGAGAATCTCCAGTCCCTTTTGTAGTAGGACCGGTACCACCCCATCCTCCCCTGGCGACTTGAATGGCTGGAAATGATTCACAGCACACTCCACTGCCGAGGCTGTAACTATTCTCCGAGCAACTAGCCAGTCCTCCCTTTGGGGGCGTTTAGATCGTCCCTCAGCTGGTAGGACCTCACCGTTGCTCAGGATCAGACAATCTGGGAAGTGTGTGTGTGCTAAGAGCTCTAACGTTTCTTTCCGAGATTCAGTAAAGGAACCATCAGGTCGTTTTATCGATCCCAGTTCCTGTACACGGTCGCGTGAGAGAATCCTGTGGATTCTGGCGCTGCTGGGCACACTATTAATGTCCCCGCAGAACCTCCTCCAGGACTCCCTCTTAGCGTTCCTGATCTCTTTATTATAATGCGTTAGAGCAGTTTTATATTGCTCCCAGTTGCCTGTAATCTTAGCACGATTGAAGAGACGTCTAACTTCTCTTCGTAGTTTATCGAGGTTATTATTCCACCAAGTAGACCCCCGACTGTCTCTCTTTGACCTCAGTGGACAGTTTTCGTGATAGGCAGAGACCACAGCTTCCCTAACCTGTTCGGCCGCAATCTCGATCTCATCACGATCCCTCACTGTGGGGATTGCGGACCCAAGTCTGCCGGCGAGGGACTGTTTGTATCCCTCCCAATCCGTCCTCCTCGGGTCCCGATACTCTAACACAGGTCTAGGGCCTGTTTCAATTTCAAATAGGATATGGGCATGGTCTGAACATGAGGGTTCAGACGACACCCTCCATTTGAGGATTTTTGAGCTCAAAAGCCTTGAGCTGATCGTAAGATCTAAAACCTCTCTCCGGTTAGCTGTAAGAAAGGTGGGTTCCGAGCCTATGTTGTTGACAACCAGCTCCTCCCCTAAAATGTATTCAAGTAATGATTCACCTCGTCTGTTAGTGTCCGTGCTCCCCCAAGCCAAGTGATGGGAGTTCGCATCACACCCCATTACGAGGTGATAATTGTTCCTCTTGCAGTAGGCGATCAATTTCCGCACTTCTGCTGGAGGTGGTTGTTCTGCATCTCTGTCTCCAGGGAAATAGGCCGAACAGGCCACTACTTCCAGCCTGGTCCCCCCGGATGTGATCACGAGATGGATGGATGCCATGTCCTGGGTGCAGTACTCTGAAAGTGTAAAATACTGCAAGTTGTTTCTGATCCAGATACAGGCTCTGGGTTTAGTACCAGAGCCCACCTCTACTATCTTACCAGAAGTGTTACCCAGCCCTTTAGTTCGTTCCGAATTAGCGGTCCAGGGCTCTTGGAGAAGAGCAATATCTATTTGCTCTTCCTTTAATTTCATGCTAAGGAGGTATGTCGCAGCCTTAGCATGATGCAGATTAGCTTGAATGCACCTTAAGTTGGTGGGCATTGGGGTAGGAATATAGGAGTGTATAGAGGATAAAGGAGTAGGTTAAGGAGCTTAAAGGAAAAGGGAATTATGGTGCAGGTTCCTCCTCCTTTTTAGGAGCTCGATAACCAAGCTTCCTATAGGAGGGTCTACCTTTGGTAGTCGTCCTAGGGGTGGACTTTCCTTTCCCCTGTTTTTTCCCTCTGGAGGTTCCAGTGGAAGGTTGAATCCTGCCACCTCCTCTATTGGGTCTGTGTAAGTCGTGTCCATGTTTGGTCCCACGAGCAGCAAGGGAAAATAGACCTCCATGGAAGAGCCCCGCATCCCATGAATAGGCATTTACACAGGGAGGTCGCCCAGTTTCCCTGGGGAGGGTTAACGTTAGCGACAGAATTACCAACCTGCCAATGCTCGGCCATATCGGCCAGAAGCATCATCGCCTCGGCACCAACCCGCCAACGACCTTGCGATGTGGGTTTTTTATAGAGGACTCTCCTCGCAATGCCGGCCAATTAAGGCAAGCATTCCCGGCCCTCCTAAGACATGACTAGGAAGGTTACGGTTTGGTTAGTTCATTTAGTTCACGTCTAATAGTAGACGCTATCCAGGGTGCACCACGTGGAAGCGAACTAACTTTGCCTCGGAAACTCTTTAATGTATTTTTAATGGATACATTGTAAAAAGCACATTACTATGGTTTTTGCTTACTTTCTTATCTTCAAGACTTAAACGGGAAATAAGTTTTGAGTATAAGTCTTAATTACAATATTGTAATAAGTTTTGAGTATTTTATAGAGAATCTCGGTAACCACATGATTTTATTTTATTATATCTTAATTGTTGCAATAAACTTGAAAAAGATAACATTTTTGAATATAGAATGTACAGACCTTTCAAACGACATATCACAAGCCTATACTTCCCCTTTAAAAATTTGGGGGTTGTACCTGTCATTCGAAGGGGGATGAAGGTAGGGATCGCATTTTCACGTTGAAAAATGTCATTTTATAATTTAAATTTGACGTGTTTCGGGATTTTTTTATAAGAATGTACAGTAACCGAAATAATGGATTTGTTCCATTTGGATTTTACACACTGTATATTGCATTACAGAATCTGAAGTGATGTCGATGATTATTTTATTATTAATTTCGAACAACTTTACTCGTCTTTGATCAAACGACTTGAAAATTGGTACACAACCACGTCTGACTAGTAGTAGTAGTAGTAGTAGCAGTGGTGGGGAGGCTAACGCCAGGCAAGTAGGCCACAATGGGCCCTTTTTGACAACCCCGGCAACCCAGCAACCATGCTCTACTCTTCCTCGGCTCCGTCGCTAAACCGCCTCGACCTCGAAATGAAGGCCATGAACGTCTTCCATTAGACGGAACTTGCCTTGTTTCTCTGCTGATTCCTTGAACCGAACAATTTTGTTCGAAGACTCCCAAAAGCCTCGCATTCACAAAGGTTGGCGAGACGTCTCTTCATTTTCTCCGCATTCCTGACAGATGGGTTCCCTCTTGACACCTATCAATGTGAGTTGTTTTCTAAGAGCGCAGTGACATGTCAGTACCTCAATGATGCGGCAAAGCACAGGTCGACTCCTACCGAGAGGCCAGAGAGTCTTGTCTCTGTTCGGCCCCTCCACATCTGCCTATGTTCTTCAAAGTTGTAGATATCACTGAGACAATTTGAGAGATATTGCGTTTTAAAAAATATCTTTTAATTTGGTATTAAGAAAAATTGGCTTTGATGAACGAACTCATCCAAGCCATTAGCAAACTAAGGGTAATTCCCAAATTTGGTCCAAATCAGTGAAATATTTTTTGAGTTATCGGTTATATATATATATATATATATATATATATATATATATATATATATATATATATATATATATATATATATATATATATATATAAACATTTTAACTGACCATGGAAACGGGTTCCAGAGGCCCTTATTCGCGCTCACGTGAAAGCCACTGAACCACGAGGAGCCATTACTCGTATATATGTAGCTTGCATTTATTTATTTGGAGTTACAAATTTTTAATAACAGACTTGTCTACCATAAAACGCATGACAATTAAGAGTTGGATAAATTAAATAATAACTATGCCTATTACAGCTGATTGATTAAATACCTCTTTAAGATACAAGGGTCAAAAAAAATTATCTCAGAAAGTAATAAGATCTTAAAACATCTTGTTTCTAATTGCATCCGTAAGTGACTAAGTGAAGATTGAAACTTGTGATGAGCACTGATAAGCACACTTGGAAAACCTAAATCACCACAACACATTTTCAAAAACCTGACGATCGTTTCACTAACAAAATTGGCGTCATCAGAGGATGAAAAATTCTTTTCAGAATTCTATACAGAATATTTCAATCTCTGATGACGCTAACTTTGTTAGCAAAACGATCGTCAGGTCTTTTTAAAATGTATTGTGGTGATTTGGGCTCTCCAAATGTGCTTACAATTCCATCCTTATTATAAATATTGTACGAGCAGATAGTATCTTCTACAATATTTTTCTAGGACCCCTAGAACAATTTCTTATATATATATATATATATATATATATATATATATATATATATATATATATATATATATATATATATATATATATATTCCTTTCGAAATACCCATGGTAAGTTACGTATGAAAAAATAACAATGTCTAATTTTACAAAGCTCAATGCACCACGACTCATCTATCAATGATGATGAAAATTGGCTTTAAAAATGAAAATTAGCTACCGAAACGCACTTATTGCGTCTAGATTTGTTCTTACAAACATGCATGATATTTCGATAAAAAATGCAACAATGCAATAATATAAGGGTTGTCGAGAAAAGAATTGTAGGTATCACCAACGACTTATAGGCCGCCCTGTCATTGTCACAATAATTTTATAAGATGCAGCTCAAGATACCGTATAATTAACGTACACGGTTTTTCTCGTATCTCGCATAATAACAGTTATATAGAGTTTTACCGTAGAAATGCGTCAGCCTGTATATATGTAAGTAGATAAAAATTGAAAGTAAACCCAGATATGGATTCTAGGGGGCCTAGTTTGCGCTCATTTGAAGAAATCTTTTTAAAATTCAAAAGTCGCGGTCTCCTCATTAACGAATTTATTTAAAGAAAACTAGCTAAAAATTATAGACCGTTAAACCATAAACTTAACTAAGACTACCGGCAAAGCATCAAAGCAAGGGCCTATTTGGTCTATTTGAAATGAATTTTCTGGAACTATTTTAGTCTTGTTGAAAACAGTGAAATTGAGCATGCTCAGTTGCATATTATAAAGGAACACTTCGTATATTTATTTAAAAAAATGTCTAAGGTTTTAAATTACAAAAACCTTAAATTGGGCACTGCACTTTATAGTTAAGAATGATACTAATAGAGAGGTATCGATGGTGAGGCTTTCGGAAATTTTCTTCAAATGAGCGCGAATAAGGGCCTCTGGAACCCGTTTCCATGGTCAGTTAAAATGTTTATATATATATATATATATATATATATATATATATATATATATATATATATATATATATATATATATATATATATATATAAACATTTTAACTGACCATGGAAACGGGTTCCAGAGGCCCTTATTCGCGCTCATTTGAAGAAAATTTCCGAAAGCCTCACCATCGATACCTCTCTATTAGTATCATTCTTAACTATAAAGTGCAGTGCCCAATTTAAGGTTTTTGTAATTTAAAACCTTAGACATTTTTTTAAATAAATATACGAAGTGTTCCTTTATAATATGCAACTGAGCATGCTCAATTTCACTGTTTTCAACAAGACTAAAATAGTTCCAGAAAATTCATTTCAAATAGACCAAATAGGCCCTTGCTTTGATGCTTTGCCGGTAGTCTTAGTTAAGTTTATGGTTTAACGGTCTATAATTTTTAGCTAGTTTTCTTTAAATAAATTCGTTAATGAGGAGACCGCGACTTTTGAATTTTAAAAAGATTTCTTCAAATGAGCGCAAACTAGGCCCCCTAGAATCCATATCTGGGTTTACTTTCAGTTTTTATCTACTTACATATATACAGGCTGACGCATTTCTACGGTAAAACTCTATATAACTGTTATTATGCGAGATACGAGAAAAACCGTGTACGTTAATTATACGGTATCTTGAGCTGCATCTTATAAAATTATTGTGACAATGACAGGGCGGCCTATAAGTCGTTGGTGATACCTACAATTCTTTTCTCGACAACCCTTATATTATTGCATTGTTGCATTTTTTATCGAAATATCATGCATGTTTGTAAGAACAAATCTAGACGCAATAAGTGCGTTTCGGTAGCTAATTTTCATTTTTAAAGCCAATTTTCATCATCATTGATAGATGAGTCGTGGTGCATTGAGCTTTGTAAAATTAGACATTGTTATTTTTTCATACGTAACTTACCATGGGTATTTCGAAAGGAATATATATATATATATATATATATATATATATATATATATATATATATATATATATATATATATATATATATATATATATATATATATATAAGAAATTGTTCTAGGGGTCCTAGAAAAATATTGTAGAAGATACTATCTGCTCGTACAATATTTATAATAAGGATGGAATTGTAAGCACATTTGGAGAGCCCAAATCACCACAATACATTTTAAAAAGACCTGACGATCGTTTTGCTAACAAAGTTAGCGTCATCAGAGATTGAAATATTCTGTATAGAATTCTGAAAAGAATTTTTCATCCTCTGATGACGCCAATTTTGTTAGTGAAACGATCGTCAGGTTTTTGAAAATGTGTTGTGGTGATTTAGGTTTTCCAAGTGTGCTTATCAGTGCTCATCACAAGTTTCAATCTTCACTTAGTCACTTACGGATGCAATTAGAAACAAGATGTTTTAAGATCTTATTACTTTCTGAGATAATTTTTTTTGACCCTTGTATCTTAAAGAGGTATTTAATCAATCAGCTGTAATAGGCATAGTTATTATTTAATTTATCCAACTCTTAATTGTCATGCGTTTTATGGTAGACAAGTCTGTTATTAAAAATTTGTAACTCCAAATAAATAAATGCAAGCTACATATATACGAGTAATGGCTCCTCGTGGTTCAGTGGCTTTTATATGTCAGAATATTCTTTGCTATTATTTGCTCCTGAAAGTACGGACTGCGATGAATATACAAGACAAGAAAATTAGATGGCCCGAGGTCTAGAAGGCCTGCAGTTATTCGACTCAACTACAATGTATCTTAGTCGATAAAGTCGATTTGTGTTGAGGTGCACATAGATTGCAGATGACTGGATATAGCTGCGGAGACTATGCGACAATTTCTTGCCGGGGCTCGTGGAAGCCATTATCTACACGTTGTGCATATAATGTGAAAAATTGATTGAGAAATCCCAGTAAATTGGAGCAGTCTTTTTTTGGAACAGATGTCGAAGGCATGTTAGCATTTAATCCAACTGTTAGGACTCAGATAACTTAATCTTGAAAACAAAATATATATGAAAGTTAATAAATCAATTTGTTGTCGCTTGTAAAACTTTTACAAAATTTATCAAGCTCTAAATTATAAATTCTACATAAAAATCCAATAACGCAGCATTTGACATATAGCGTTACTGAAATGTAAATTATGAGTACACTCTGAAGAACCCAATTCATCACAACATATTTTTGTAACGTAAGTTTTAAACATAATCTTTAGTAGAAACTGTACCATCTGATATTTTTTATGATGCTTAACGACACTGCGAACGCAGGGAGCTCAAGTGTGTTAAGCGTCTATCAACTACCTAATCTTTATGCGTAGATAACATAAAGAAACTGAAACGTTTAATGTATCTGAAACTAGAGATGTTTCACCCATTTACTAGTTGAAAGAGAGTCAGTTAGGAAGGGCTTGTTTGTAGTGCATTTTATAATAAAAAATAATTATAGTTAATACAGTGCATATAAGTTTATGTGATAACTGAATTTTGCAGTTCAGGTGAGTACCTACTCGCTAAGTGTCTTAGTTCATTATAGTTAATAATATAATTCAGATAGCAGTAATTATTAGGAAAATATACCTGGGTTGGTTATTATACAGGGAGATTAAATATTTACTGACAATTGCTAGATATTTAGAAATGATATTAAGAGCCACGTGAGCTGTAGTTATATGGTTACTAATTAGACTGTCTCACATACTTATAGTGATCGAGTCTCGGATCTGCTTTGTCTGGCCGGCAGGGGTCAAGTGGATGACCCCCGGACGGGGCACATAAATGTAAGACTTGGATTGGTCTGTAAGGTGCCATAACCTCTGGGTATGTAAAATTGCTGGTACGTTCGAACAGCGTGCCTGGTCTGCTATACCCAGGCCGCGCTACCTTAGGCCTAAGGTAATGGCGGGGGCAAAGCAGGGCCCTTTTGTATTAATACTGACATGATATGCTTTATTAATGAGTTGTTGCAATTATATGCATATAAAGACAGTTGTTTTAGTACCATATTTAAGGGATATTTAGGATACTGAACATGTCTTGATTTAAATTGGGGATTTAGATTAGACAAGGTTGAGCTGGACACTTACAGTGGTTTATCTTTTATTGCACAGGTTTAGAAACTACAAGCACGTCCTTCTCTGCTGTCAACTAAAGCGGTGAGTGTCGATTAATATGTGTTTGTTTACTTAAAAAAATAATAATATCCTGACGGCCCTCTATCTGTCACTTGTCGTGTGTTACATTTTTAAGATCTGATGATCGTTTCACTAACGAGGTTAGCGTTATCAGAGGTATGAATAATCGAAGCGCCTAGCGACTGAAACTGCATCTATATTAGGTGGAAAGTAATCGAGAATACACTGGTGGGAGGGTCTCAAATTAACTTTCTCCGCCTATGTTTACCGGAAGTCCCTCTACTATAAGTCCCCTATAATTGTTCAGATGTAGTGTCGGCACCTTTTGTTTATAAGAAACGTTGGTCGAACAATGAACTGTGAAAACATTCAGAAAGTGATAGCTGAGGTCATTTTAAGAAAAAAACTTTAGATGAATGTATGTCCTGAACCTCTCAACTTTTACTGGGTGTTAAAATTTTAAAGAATATCTGTCTTTTTTATAATACCGTTGGTATCATCCTGGAAATTTTGTAAATTATGCACTAAGATCCATTTTTTGACGTAGAACATTTTTAGCCAACTTTTTTTTTAAATTCACTAATAGAGAAGTTTTAATGCTGAGACTTTGCAAAAAAAATTCAAATGAGCGCGCATTTTATGCCCCTATAACTCGAAAGCAAGGTCCGTTAAAAAATAGTGCTGCAAATTGACTCATAACTTTCACGTAGATGTGATAATCTACAGTCCTCAGAAAGACATTCTCATGAAATGAATTTAGAGTCGACCCTTTGACCACAAAGAAAATATTTGTATCCCTGTACCCATAATCTTCTGAAACAATACATTACTCCAGTTTTAACGAAAAAATGTCAATTTTTACCAAATCATTCCTCATTTATCCCCTACCTCCTGGAGCGACCTTACCCAAAAACAATTTAAAGCGTTTCCTTGTCGGGTGCTAACTAGACACCAAATTTGAGGATGATATATCAGCTCGGTCGAAAGTTATTGCGCCTACTAAAAGACAGACGTACAGACCGACAGGTGGACAGACCGATCGACCAACAGACCGACAGACAACAAGAATTTTGTTTTATGATCAAGTGTTCTATATGTTTTGAGAGTTTCAACGCTGTTATAGCAAAAAAAAAATCGAAATTTCTGTCACCGATATTCCACCCCCATACACTAAACTCCTAACTTAATTTCAGCACAAAATATCAGATGCTCGATGAAATTTCTAATAAACAAACCCTAAAACGTTATATTACTCGAGTTTTAACGAAAACATGTTAATTATCACCCTTCATTCATCCCCTACTCCCTGGACCGATTGTACTCAAAAGCAATTTGAACCCAAAGCAATCCGAACCGTTACCTTGTCGGGTGCTAACTGTATACCAAATTTGAAGGCGATATCTCAATTCGTTCTAATGTTATCGTGGCTACAAACAGACAGACATACAGACCGAGAGACAAAAGAAAAATTCGTTCTCACATCATGTTTTCTATATATTTTGACATTTTTTACGTTTAAGCGAAAAAAAAATTGAAATTTTTGTCGCCGATGCGATACCTTTAAACGTTGTGATGATGTGGAAGTAATATGTTACTTACGATGTAAACAAGTCGTATACATTCCTGTCTCTTGAAAAATCTATAAAGTTTGGCCAATACCTTTCTAAAAATTTACAATTCTACTACATAAGAAATAATGAATTAACTGGTGCAATATTTCTTGACATTGCTCAAGCCTTCGATAGGGTTTGGCATGCGGGCCTCCTAAACAAACTTCTATCATTTAATTATCCTCTTCCTCTGATTCTGCTAATCAGGTCATACCTGCAACAGAGGAAGTAGCAGGTCAAACATCTGGGGGCCAGATCTAGAACGTACCCAGCCACAGGTGGTCTCCCGCAGGGTCCTGCTATCTCCCCTCTGCTGTACAATATATTTGTCGCAGACATTCCGACAGCCCCCCTAAACGTGACATACGCACTGTACGCAGACGACACTACCATCCTCAGCAGCTCCACTCAGCCGAGGATAATAACCAAACGACTTCAGACCGCCGTAGTCGAGCTGCAATCATGGTATAGGAAATCCCTTCTAGCCATAAACCCCGATAAATGTTCAGCTGTCCTATTTTCCAAGAGGAGACACACATCTCACGAACACGTTTCATTGGACAACCGTCTAATCCCCTGGCAAGATTCCGCCAAATACCTCGGGGTTTTCCTCGACAAACACTTAACATGGCGCCCTCATGTCGATCACGTCCGAAAAAAAGCCTCGATGTTCATCTCGAAGCTGTTCCCACTTCTAAATAGAAATTCCAAATTGTCCATGAACAATAAGTTGCTCATGTACAAAGTCATTATCCGGCCATCCTTGACCTATGCATCACCTGCATGGGCCACCGCAACACACATCAAGACCTTTCAAATCATCCAGAACAAAATTCTGAGAATGGTTACTGGAGCGCCATGGTTTGTCAGAAACAGTCAGATTCACTCTGATCTGGAAATGCCTTCGATACTTGAGTTTATAACTCAACTATCCACAACCCAGTTCGCAAAAGCCGCTTCTCACCCAAATGCTCTTCTCCGTAGTGCCACCGACTACGACGAGCAACTTCCACACAAGCATAAGCGTCCAAAGCTTATACTTACCCGCTAACGCCCCCGCGGCAAAAACAGAATGGAAACATTCATACCCAAAAAAGTCATTGTGTGTAATTCTTTTCGACGGAGGTATGGACTAAGGTCCGGTACTCCCAGGGAGGGGGTTTTAGTGAGTACAGTCTCACAGCACCTCGATATCTCACGGAACATACGGGGCCGTGAATGGAGTCTGCATGAGCATTTCCCCCTCCTGCATCAAAAAAAAGCTGGCCTTAGCACATGAAGGAGATAATAAGTTTCACCTGGCATATTTGAAACAAAAACAGAAGTCCTCAAAAACTATTGGTGGAAATGTTACAACTACAGTTGTACACTAATTACGTTCCAGAAAACTTTATGTTATTATAACATCAAATACTATATAATGACAATACAGGACAATCCAACTGAATTCGTGTTTCAAGAATATTAGCGCCCCTAGCGGATAGTACTGATATTACGTTGTTCGAGTACGTGTTTATATATAAACATTAGCGATTGTTTGTGTGTAACTGTGTATAGTTAAGTTTAAGCTGTGTTTTTAACAATAAATATGAGTGGTAGGATTTGCACTCTAAAATTGTTCGAATTATAACCTGCTAAATCTATTAAATACATTTTAAAGATTTCCAAATGATCCCGAAACGTGAGTATAATTTTCTGTATTTGCTTTCGTTACCAGTGAATTTTTCCACAATTTCGCCCAATAATTAATGTTAAACAATAATTATAACATAGATTGACGACGGTTTTGTGTTATAGATGCAAGTTCAGCGCAGAATAGCAGATGCTTAATCAAATTGAAAGTTTTCTAATCAACAAACCCTATAACGTTATATTACTCGAGTTTTAACGAAAAAAATGTCAATTGCCACCAATCATCCCCCATTCATCCCCTACCCCCCAAAGAGATTTCACCCAAAGCAATCCGAACCGTTACCTTGTCGGGTGCTAACTGTATACCAAATTTGAAGACGATATTTCAATTCGTTCTAAAGTTATCGTGGCTACAAGCAGAGAGACCGACAGACCGACATACCAACATGCCGACAGACCGATAGATACAATTTTCGTTCCCCAATCATGTTTTCTATATTATTTGATACTTTTTAAGACGTTTTGTAACGAGGCCTGACTTGCGGGGTGAATTATACGGTAAAACGGATCAACGGATTTACAGGAACGGTCCCGGGCGCCAGATTTTAGAGGGTTTACTCCCTACGAGGGTGTCTGCGACCTGGTCACAAGACTCTGACCACCGACGTGGCCGGAGTGTCTGGGTAGCTCCGTGGAGAGGATCCGGTAGCCTGTGGTGTAGCAGGCCGTATAGATACCTCCGGGGTTGCGGGCTTTAATCGCTCCCCCGGTATTTACCTGACCTTCCGAAAGTTTATAAGGGTGTAGCAGATTTATTTAAGATTATGAAACAGACTGAACGTAGTTTCCACTCTATTTATTACATTATAAGATTTTACAACACACTGGTAGGCTCACAATATGAAATGTACTTATCGCTCTAACTTACTCTAAGACAAGTCGTATTGCTGGTGACGGGCCAACGAAATCACTTATTCCCCACGGAAAGAAAATGCGGGAGTCACGCGGACGGAAACCTCGAGTGCGGTGGTTTACAACCCGTGGATGCAGCCGTTAAATGGGTCAATTGGAGACGCGCTCCTCAAATAGCTAAAAAGGCGCCTAGCCGACGGAGTCGACAACAAGAGATCTAGCGCCTCGACGTCAGGGCGTCGATAAGGAGCGGGAGGGTTACAGGGGAACACCCTGTAAAAGGATATTGTCGTATCCCAACTTGACCTTGGCCTGCTTGTGTACTACAGCGTCCAGACCAGAGTCGACTTGGAGCAGTCGTAGTTAATACCCTTAGAAGGTCTGTGTTAAATACAGCATCACCTTCCAGAAGTATTACGACACGCTAACAATGAGGGGATAGGATCGTGAAGGGGAACGGCACTAAATCTCGTGGTCTCGACGTCGACGGGTAGGCACGTGGGGACTGAGCGAAGATATCCGAAAATTCGCTACAATTATATCAAATAAGGCAAAACTAAAATATTCTTACCTCGACGGCGTTAGATAGGTTTATTACGCCACGGACTTGTCTCTCACAACCACGGACAAGAGGGTACGGTATACTGACGTTTCTCTACAACTTCTATAAACTGACTCTATTTCTTGAATATAATTTCCAGCTAAATATTTTTCAACACGCTACGGCAAACGGTGAACTATATACCTCAGTAGTTAAATTCTCTCTGTCTGCAGTCCCCGGCTGAAACATCTTAATCGGTGCAAGATACCTTATCCTTATCTCTGCAGATATGTTTTTACACCGCCGCGATAATTCGAAAATGCGTACTTTTAAGAAATGTTAATGATGAAGATAATAATTTTTACTGCGTGGAATTTTTATTTGTATGAATTATATTATATTTATTTTCGAACAGCCGTTTCCAGTACCTACAGCTGTTCTGAAAATATAGACTTCGTCACACGCCCCCCCTTCGTACAGAAAAATATTTGCATACAAATATTTTATCCCTACCAACTTGTTGGCCGTCACCTACCTACAACTAACAAAACATTGCAATTTTCCAAAAAAAATTTTACTCTACCAACTAAACCTTAACCTATTATAAAATTAATACTAGCTATTGTGTAGTAGTGTACATTGGGATCGGTCACTTACGACAACGTTTGCTGGCGGTTGCGTCCCAAGGTTTGGAGTGACACGGGCCTTCTTTGTGGTCGACGCCTCGTGGTGTGCCGGGTAGTGTCCTGGAGACCTGGGCTGGGGTTCACCTGCACTACGTAGTTGACGGACGGGGTTCCTCCTCATGTCGACCGGGAACAGCGGAGACGGTGGGTGGTACGGTTTGAGGTCTTTGATGTGGATATTGTGATACCTCTTACCCACTTCGTCTTTCAGATCGTAGACCACCCGCGACACGACTTTGCTCACGGTGTACGGTCCCGTATATTTCGGAGCCAATTTTGCCGCAAAGCCCCGGGGTGCCGAAGACAGTGGACGATCTACCCGTAGGACGCGGTCACCTACGGCACATCGCCAGTCGCGACGCCTCAGGTTGTAATGGCCGCTCTGCTGAGAAAAGGCCCTATCGAGGTTGATCTTCACGAGTTCGAATGTCTCCCGCAACTTCTCCACTCGATTCAATTGGCGGTTGATTTGGGGAGCGTCCACGATGGCATCGTCTCCGTCTGCTGGTTCGGTGGTCGGTATCATGTTCGGTGCCGACAATTCCCGCCCAAAATTGAGGAACGCCGGAGAGAAGCCGGTCGACTGCTCTTTAGCGGTGTTTATGGCGAACACTAGCTCGGGCAATCTCTCATCCCATCTGGCCTGTTCGCTGTCACAAAACAGCGATATCATGGTCTTTAGCGTGCGGTTGCTTCTCTCCACGGGATTCGCTTGGGGTGTATACGGGGGTGTTAAACGGTGTTTGATGCCCATTTCTTTGAGCAACCCTTTAAATATGCGACCGGTGAATTGGGGGCCATTGTCGCTAATAACTATTCGTGGGGTCCCGAAGCGCATCATAACCTGTTCGAAGAGCACGTCGGCAACGGCTTTAGCCGACGATTTTCGCAACGGTTTCGCTTCTACACACTTAGTGAACCTATCGTGCATGACGACCAGGTAGCAGTTACCCTTCTTGGATCGGGGTAGTGGTCCTACCAGATCTATACTCACGACCTCCCATGGCCCCTTGCTGACAAACGGCTGCATTTTCCCAGGAAGTTGTTGTTGCGACACCTTGTACTTTTGGCAACGATCACACTGCCGGACATAACGCGCGATGTCTCGGAACATGCCGGGCCAGTAGTAGTTGTGGGATATACGCGCTATGGTCTTGGCGACTCCTAAATGCCCCGCGGTGGGTGCATCATGGTTTTGTTCCAGTACCCTTGACCTGAAGTTTTTCGGGACGCATATTTTCCACGGGTTGTATACTTCAGGTTCGGCGAACTCGTTGGAGTCCCAGAAGTGCCTATAGAGCTTCCCGCCTTCCACCCGGTAGTCAGGAAACGCGTCGGGTTTCTTCTGCACCTCGGTGATTTTGTTTATGAACCACGTGCATTGGGTGTCTTCTCGGCTGAAGCAAGCATGTTCCTCCGGCGTATCCGTAGCGGGTAACGCATTTCGCGATAACGCGTCGGCCACCCAGTTCATGGCGCCTTTCCTGTATTTTATGGCGAAATCGTATTGCTGGAGGAACACACTCCAGCGTGCCAACCTTCCTGAAGGGCTACGGATTGACTGTAGTCACCGGAGGGACATAAGGTCGGTTATTACGGTGAAGCTATAGCCTTCCAGATACGGCCGCATCTTTTCTATGCCCCACACTATGGCCAGACATTCTTTTTCTGTTACGGAGTAATTCTTTTCTGGGCCGGTCAGTGTACGGATAGCATACGCTATTACTCGTTCCCCCTCTTCCAGGTTTTGCGTCAGCGCTACGCCCAGTCCGTCGTTGGAAGCGTCGGTTTGCATCGTGAAGCGCTTCGTAAAGTCTGGGCACGCTAACACTGGGACCTCGGAGAGTCCGGTCTTTAGGTCGTCGAACGCCTGTTGTTGGTGTACGGTCCAACTCCATTTCTCCTTTTTCTTTAGGAGCCTGGTTAGTGGGGCTGCTACTTGCGAAAAGTCCTTCAGGAACCTTCGGTACCACGAGCAGACTCCCAAAAACCTACGTAGGCTACGGACGTTGTTCGGCGGGGGCATAGCGCGGATCGCCGCCACCTTATCTGGATCGGTGTGTATTCCCTCCTCGTTCACCACGTGGCCTAAGTATGTGAGGGAACGGCGGCAAAAGTGGCACTTGTCTGGGTTTAGCTGTAGGTTAGCGTTACGGAGTCGGCAGAATACTTCCCGGAGGTTGTTCAGGTGCTGTTCGAAGGTCTCTCCCAACACAATTACGTCGTCCAAATAGGCGAACGCGATGTCGTCCATGTCAGGAGTTATGATCCTATCTAGTAGGCGTTGGAACGTCGCGCTGGCCGAGTGGAGACCGAAGCACATTACCCTGAACTGGAATAAGCCCCTTCCGGGGACGGTGAACGCCGTGATCGGTCCACTTTCCGGCGTCAACGGTATCTGCCAGTATCCCTGCCTCAGGTCGAGGGTGGTGATATACTTAGCTCGCCTCAGTTTGTCTAATATGGCCGAGATGTACGGGAGGGAATACGCATCCTTAACCGATACCTCATTAACTTTGCGGAAGTCTACGCAGAAGCGTGGGGTACCATCTTTCTTTTTGACAATCACGATTGGCGAGCTCCAGGGGCTAGACGACGGCTCTATGATGCCTTCCGCTAACATTCTATCCACCTCTTCATTGATTATTTCCTGCATTTTCGGGTTACGGGGTCTATACCTTTGTTTGATAGGCGTGGTCTTGGCAAGCCGTATACGGTGATGTGCCAGGTGAGTAGGGCCTTTGATATCTGCAAAAGCTGGTAACTCGTCAGCTAGGAATCGCTGCAGCTCCTGCTGTTCGACGGCAGATAGGTGTGGCAAGGAAGGGCCTTCTGTTGATACTTGTACCCCAGCCGTAAGTTCTGTGCAATCTGTGACGGTGGGCGGTATCGATTCTCCATTTAGTCGGCACTGAGCGGTACGGAGGTCTATCTCAAACCCGTGTTCCTTTAGGATGTCCATTCCGAAGAGAATATCGACTGGCAATGTGGGTAAATATAGCATGCGGCGCCTGATAGTCCGTGAGCCAATCCTCATCACCAGGTCGTAAGCCTGTCTGATGTTGATGGCATTGCCGTCGGCGACCCGAGTGGCCACGTCGCCTATGGGGATCGCGGGGATGCCTTTCGAGTGGCAATACTCAGCCACTTTGCCACCCACGAATGAGCGCGTGGCCCCGGTGTCCACCAGCGCCTCGAAGGTCTCTTCGGCGATGCTTATTGCCATAAACGGTCAGTTTTCTGTTACGACGCTTGTTTCCGAGGGTGCGTGTGACGGAAACTGCGGGGTCCTCGGTCCGGCGCAGTCCCTTAATAGTTTCTCTGATCGGATAAGCAAGGACACTCTCTCGACAGGGTGTCGGGACGCCCGCAGCGCGAGCAAAACAACCCGGCTGACGGCGCTTGGCACTGGCCTCTCATGTGCCCAGGTTGGCCGCATCGCCAGCAAGTAGGAGCAAATCTTACTGCTCTATGGGTGTTGTTTCCGGCTTGTCCCTCATTTGGGTTAGCTCTCCTGGAGGCTGGTATAAACGTGCGGCGTCGACTATCGGGTGTTGGCGGTGTTGCCCTGGCGGTGGGGCTCGGTGGGGGTGAGTAGTACGGAGCATGGTTTGACTGTGGCCTCGTCGATAACCCGGCCCAACGTTGGTTACCACGGGTTTCTTGGACGAGGGATTCGACGGACTTAACCTTCTCTATGAATGTTCTAATGTCCGGAATGTCACAATTCCACAGCATTTGGCGGTATTGAGGTAGAAGATTTCTTCTAAGCCATGTTAGCTCCTTTTCCGGGGACAGATTCCCATGTCTCCTGATAAGCGTTTGGAGGTCGGTGGCATACCTTATGACCGGCTTATCCGGTAGCTGAAGCCTCCGGCTTATTTCCGTTTCTATGTCCACCAAATAGTTGACTGGGAAGTAGAACTGACGGAAATCAGTCAGGAAATCCTCCCATCGCTTCCACATGCCCCGGTTGTTGCGGTACCACAACAAGGCTGGTCCATCTAACCATTGTGGGAGGGCGGATAATAGACGGTCGCTGCTGACGCCTGAATATATGCGTATTTCCTCCAAGCGTTCTAGGAAGGCAGCTGGGTCGGAATTTCCGTCAAACTGTACCTTCCAGTTTGGGACGTTTTCTTGCGGAGTGGACATAACGGTGACGGTTTTTGTTAAATAACTTGCAACGGGACTATATCGGAACGGGACGGTATTGGAACGGAACGGTATTAATATGGAACAGTTAGCTATTTTATTTAATAATATGTAACGGAACGATATCGGAACGGGACGGTATTGTAACGGGACGGTATTACCACGGAACGGTTAGCTTTTTTTGTTTAATAATATATAACAAAACTGTATCGGAACGGGAGGGTATTAGAACGGGACGGTGTCAACACGGAACGGTCGGCTTTTTATTCAATAATATGTAACGGAACTATATCGCAACGGAACGGTATCAATACGGAATGGTCAGTTTTTTAGTTACGGCTCCCTGCTCGGCTAAACTGCTCGGGCGCCATTTTGTAACGAGGCCTGACTTGCGGGGTGAATTATACGGTAAAACGGATCAACGGATTTACAGGAACGGTCCCGGGCGCCAGATTTTAGAGGGTTTACTCCCTACGAGGGTGTCTGCGACCTCGTCACAAGACTTCGACCACCGACGTGGCCGGAGTGTCTGGGTAGCTCCGTGGAGAGGGTCCGGTAGCCTGTGGTGTAGCAGGCCGTATAGATACCTCCTGGGTTGCGGGCTTTAATCGCTCCCCCGGTATTTACCTGACCTTCCGAAAGTTTATAAGGGTGTAGCAGATTTATTTAAGATTATGAAACAGACTGAACGTAGTTTCCACTCTATTTATTACATTATAAGATTTTACAACACACTGGTAGGCTCACAATATGAAATGTACTTATCGCTCTAACTTACTCTAAGACAAGTCGTATTGCTGGTGACGGGCCAACGAAATTACTTATTCCCCACGGAAAGAAAATGCGGGAGTCACGCGGACGGAAACCTCGAGTGCGGTGGTTTACAACCCGTGGATGCAGCCGTTAAATGGGTCAATTGGAGACGCGCTCCTCAAATAGCTAAAAAGGCGCCTAGCCGACGGAGTCGACAACAAGAGATCTAGCGCCTCGACGTCAGGGCGTCGATAAGGAGCGGGAGGGTTACAGGGGAACACCCTGTAAAAGGATATTGTCGTATCCCAACTCGACCTTGGCCTGCTTGTGTACTACAGCGTCCAGACCAGAGTCGACTTGGAACAGTCGCAGTTAATACCCTTAGAAGGTCTGTGTTAAATATAGCATCATCACCTTCCAGAAGTATTACGACACGCTAACAATGAGGGGATAGGATCGTGAAGGGGAACGGCACTAAATCTCGTGGTCTCGACGTCGACGGGTAGGCACGTGGGGACTGAGGGAAAATATCCGAAAATTCGCTACAATTATATCAAATAAGGCAAAACTAAAATATTCTTACCTCGACGGCGTTAGATAGGTTTATTACGCCACGGACTTGTCTCTCACAACCACGGACAAGAGGGTACGGTATACTGACGTTTCTCTACAACTTCTATAAACTGACTCTATTTCTTGAATATAATTTCCAGCTAAATATTTTTCAACACGCTACGGCAAACGGTGAACTATATACCTCAGTAGTTAAATTCTCTCTGTCTGCAGTCCCCGGCTGAAACATCTTAATCGGTGCAAGATACCTTATCCTTATCTCTGCAGATATGTTTTTACACCGCCGCGATAATTCGAAAATGCGTACTTTTAAGAAATGTTAATGATGAAGATAATAATTTTTACTGCGTGGACTTTTTATTTGTATGAATTATATTATATTTATTTTCGAACAGCCGTTTCCAGTACCTACAGCTGTTCTGAAAATATAGACTTAGTCATAGTTTAAGCGGAAAAAAATTGAAATTTTTGTCTCCGATGCCATACGTCCACACGTATTTGCGTTGTGGAAGTAACAGTTGACTTGATTTGTAATGTTTTTCGTTTCTTCAAGTTTTATTAATAAAGCTGAATTATTCAAGCAAGCAGTACAATTACGAAATTTCAGATTTTATTTAACATCGTAAAAATACAGCATTCCACAATTTGATTATACAAATAATTCGTTTTCAATTTTCCAGCTATAAATTTCCGAAATTTGATCGAGCAATAATTAATCCTCCATCAGTGGAACAACTTTTAATTTGGTTTTGTGTATTCTCTGCGTTCAAAAGCCACTCACCAGTTATGATTAATCGAATTTGCTTTATACGCTCTAAAATGAACTGAATCAACTTTTATATAAACCTCCTGCTGTCACATTTAAAGTTAAATTGTATATTATTGGATGCGTTTCAAACAGAATATTGCATCGCATAACTAATGCAGCTACCAATTTTAATGCATTTGCCGCTATTAAATAAGCTCATAGAGAATATTTTGTACAAGAAAATTCTAAAATAATTTAAATAAATTAGAAAAAGTTCGGAACGCAGCATGTGCGTTATGGTAGTAAATTTTTATAAAATGCTTCAAATTTGAATAACTCAAGTTTCTATAAACTTAGATAGTTGAATTTTAATGTATTGTAAGGTCTTACCCAGGGCAACATATCAACCGAATTTCATCAAAATAACTTTGTAATTTTCTGAGAAAAAATTTTTTTCAAAAGAAAACTCAAAATTTGAATAACTCAATTTTCTAAAAATGTAGAAAGTTGAATTTTAGTGTGTAGTGAGGTCTTTTACACGGCAAGATATCCACTAAATTTCATCAAAATAGCTTTGTAATTTTCGGAGAAAAAGATTTTTTTTGAAACAAAACTCAAAATTTTCCCGGAAAACCTTATCCGATTTTCCCGAATAACGAACTCATCCAACCATTAATAAAAGAAAGGCACTTGCCGAGTTTCATCAAAATTGCTTATTTTTTTAGTTATCGGTTGGATACATACATACATACATACATATATATATATATATATATATATATATATATATATATATATATATATATATATACATGTAACAATCAACACACCAAGAAAAACAGTCACACGTAATGTTGTCAAGAAGATTTTAAGGAGTAATTCGACTGATACTGGGGCCAATAAGCGGAGTGGACCAAGTGTAGCATCCGGCAGCAAACAAGTGTCAAGGGTTAAGTAGAGAAACTCCCAGAATATATGTGTCAACAGGAGGCAAGCTTTGTTTTCTGTATAAGTTTCTCATTATTGAAAAAAAAAAATTGTATGTTCGTTTTTTATAGGATTATATACTCTGTGTATTTTTGTGCTGCCGCTTTTGTTTCAGAGATGAGTGGCGGTTATTTGTAGATTTTATTTGTATAACATCGAACTTGTGTTCACTTCTTGTCCATTAGTCTGTGTGAGTATTGATTTGTGAGGTGCCTGTATTCTTGTTTAGAAAGGATGATTTTGTGAGAGGTAATTTTTTGGACGGATATCAAACAGCAACAGCCGAAACTGCGGACGAGTTCAAGGCGCTTATAGGCTGCACCCAGTTAGATAATTTTAGGGTTTTCCATATGAATATTCGTAGTTTGCACAAAAATTATGATGAATTAAAAATTCTTTTTACAGAGTTAGAATGCGAGTTTCAGTGCGTGGTTTTGACAGAGACATGGCAACTTAAAGATTCTAATTTGTATTCATTGATGGGCTATGAATTACTTTATAGCGGTGGTGATATGAACCAGAATGATGGAGTCGTAGTATATGTAAAGAAGGACATTGCTCATAGGCATCGGGTAGTAAAACTGGCAGAGATAACTGCTGTGGAGGTGACCCTTGGGTTCGGTGGCAATGAGTTTTCAATACTCGCTATCTACCGACCTCCTTCTGCGGATATTAAGAGTTTTAATATGGCGATTTTGCAGTATCTGAAGCGTCGGCCTAAGTCACAACAGATCAATTTGGTTGTGGGTGACATCAACATAGATCTTTTTGGTAATATCAGTGATATGCACGAGTATCTGAATATTCTATCATCTGAGGGTTATGACTCCCTTATCAACAAGTACACACGAGTATATAAAGATTCTGGCAGTTGTTTAGATCACATATTTGCCAGGGTTGTAGGTGGCTGCTGCAGTTTGTACCAAATTATAATGGAGTCGTGTGTAACGGATCATTATGCTACCGTGCTACAGGTATCATTTCCTGCGGCACGGAAACATGGCGAAACTCAAAAAAGTTCATATAGACACCGCACCAATATGAAAAAACTAAAGGACTTGCTTATCAACAAAGACTGGTCTTGTATCTATGTTGCAGATGATGTTGAGATTGCTGCTGAGACTTTTGTATCAGATTTGCGAACTATGATTGGACACTGCATGGAGAGTTACAGGTGCCGGACATGGGGGAAGAAAGACTGGATTACCAGGGGCATTGTTATATCGGTGAATCAAAAAAACCCAATGTTTAGGAGGCTCAGGATGCAACCAGATAATCAGGAACTTGCTCAGCAATATAAAGATTATCGAAACAGACTAAATGGTATAATAAGAACGGCCAAGAAGGAACATTACGGTAGGATCGTTGACAGATGCAAAAATACTTCTAGAGGTTTGTGGAATATAGTGAATGATATTGGCGGAAAGACAGCAGCGAAGGCAGCAATCACTAAGCTTCGAGATGAGCATGGATCTATCCTAGAGACTGATTTTGAGATTGCGAATCAATTTAATAAATTTTTTTCAAGTGTGGGGAGTGATTTGGCAAGCAGGATATCTGTCTCCAATAAGTTGGTGTCGTCTGCGCGGGTGAGTCAGTCTTTGGTGATATTGCGAACAGAAGAGGATGAGATTAAATCAATTGTGAAGACACTGAAGGACCACAAGGCACCCGGGTACGACGGAATAAGGGCAGAGACACTGAAAGGAATAATGGATGAGATTGTCACTCCTCTGACTTTTATTATAAATCGGTGTATAGACGAGGGCATATTCCCTAGGGCTTTTAAAATGGGTGTTATCAAACCTTTATTTAAGAAAGGAGATGTGCTGGATACCGCTAACTATAGACCGATATCACTGATTTCCAGTATTGCTAAAGTCTTTGAGTGTCTCCTGAAAAAACGCTTCGATGGTTATCTCGATAAATATGGATTATTATCTGAGAGGCAGCATGGCTTCAGGACAAAGACATCTACGCAGGATGCCATAATTGAACTGACGAGTAATATATATCACAGTCTGGATAACACCAGACCTTCATTGTGTGTCTTGGTGGATCTAAAAAAGGCATTCGATACGGTTGATCACACAAGATTGCTTGAAATACTGGAGAAAATTGGGTTTAGGGGAAGACAAAAACAGCTCTTACAAAGCTATTTGTCTGACAGATATCAGGTGGTGTGTGTGAATGGTGTTCTGAGTGATGTGGTAAAAATGAACTGTGGTGTTCCGCAAGGAACCATTCTAGGACCCTTATTATTTAATATTTATATAAACGACCTTTTTTATGTTAGATCGTTAGGAAAGATAGTTGGATACGCGGATGATGCTGCTATATTTTATAGCGCAGAATCATGGGATATACTCAGATCTACAGTTGAATCGGATTTTCGAAAAATCCTGGAATGGTTTCAAAACCGATTGTTGACTGTAAATGCGGCGAAGACAGTGTGTATACCATTTTCATGCTACGAAAGGAACTTGCCAACTTTTACCACCTTGGAAATATGTGCTGGCATGAAGATAAAAAGTGTGAAGCATGCGGTGTATTTGGGTGTTACTATAGATTCACACATGAAATGGGAGCACCACATTTTAAATGTAACTAAAAAGATTCGCTCTGTGATGGTAAAATTTGCAGTATTGAAAGAGATGCTACACATCAAACACCTGCGGACTCTATATTATTCTTTAGTGGAGAGTCATTTACGATATGCTATAATAGCTTGGGGTGGTGCTGCAAGATGTCATATATCTCAATTACAGATTGCTCAAAATTGTCTCATCAAGGTGATTTATGGTAAAGAACGCACATATGCTACGGATGTTTTATACGCTGAGACAAAACTGCTGGGTATTAGGCAGCTTTTCTACTTTAATGCTGCTGTATACCAGCATATTCATCGATGTGAATTGAAGGAGTTGAGTCACAACTATAATACGAGACACTGCGCACACGTATCTAAAACAGAAAGAGCTAGGAAGACAATTGCACAGCGTTCCTATGCTTACTTTTGCGTAAGAATATATAATTCTATACCAGCCCAAATTCGCCAGCAGCATGGACTTCGAGGTTTTAAAGTCGGTTTAAAAAAGTGGATAGTTGGACTAGATCGTGAAGTAATCCACAGGGTCGTGGAAGTTAATATGCTGGTGTAGTGGTCTTTCCTTTGTATTTTGTTGTTTCTTGTGCCTGGCGTCTGACCTGTGGGGCCCGCGCGCGTGTGTGTGTGTGTGTGTGTGTAGGTTACCCATAGTGTGGCTTAAGACATTTGGTAACAGAGATTTTATCTATAGTCAAAAAGCATAGTTATGTTTTTTTATATTTTCCGCGAATCGCTGGAGTTCGTTTGCAGTTTTGGTTTTTGTTTGTATTTCTTTACAGTGTCAGAGTGTGCACTAGCTTATCTTTAGAGAAAATGATGTTACAAGTATCACCAACAAGTCTTCGACTTAGGTGACTTTTAACGTTATTGAACAACCAGGCTCTTGATTAGCCTTGTAAGTTATTTTGTGAGAAATGTATATTTGTTCAATTTTGTTCAATCAGGCTCTTGATTAATCTTGTAAGTTGTTTTGTAAAAAGAGGTATATTGTTTAATAAATTATTATTATTATGATTATTATTATTATTTTATATATATATATATATATATATATATATATATATATATATATAAACATATAAAATTAAAACTGACCCCGGATATGGGTTCTAGTGATTTTTTTAAAATAAAAATTCACTAAAAATGAAGGGCTCGCCTCTTTTTTCCCAGAAAATGTATTATAAAAAAACCTTCTTACTAAACTAACTATATATACTTAATAATATATATATATATATATATATATATATATATATATATATATATATATATAACGTCTGCAACCATTAACACTATACTTGTTCTGATTCTGTATTAACGGCTGCCGATTCTGCGATCCTTGATCCTCGATATACTAATTTTGTTTGTTGAATGCAGGAGGTAGGACGCAGCAAGTGCGTTATGGTAGTGTATTTTTATTAAATGCTTCAAATTTGAATAACTCAATTTTCTATAAACTTAGAAAGTTTAGTTTTAATGCGTAGTAAGGTCTTTCCCAAGGCAAGATATCGGCCAAATTTCATTAAAATAACTTTGTAATTTTCGGAGAAAAATTTTTTTTTTCAAAAAAAATTTAAAATTTGAATACCTCAATTTTCTATAAATTTAGAAAGTTTAATTTTGGTGCGTCGTAAGGTCTCTCCCAAGGCAACATATATAGTAAATTTCATTAAAACACCTTTGTTATTTTCGGAGAAAAATTTTTTTGAAAGAAAACTAAAAATTTTTCCGGAAAACCCTGTCTGATTTTCCTGGCTAACGAACTCATCCAAGCCATTAATAAAAGAAAGGCACCTGCCGAGTTTCATCGAAATTGGTTAAATATTTTTTGAGTTATCAGATGGATATATATATATATATATATATATATATATATATATATATATATATATATATATATATATATATATATATATATATATAAACATATAAAAATTGAAACTGACCCTGAATATGGGTTTTAGGGGTCCTAGTTCGCGCTCATTTGAAAAGATTTTTGTAAAGTCTCACCATCGATTTCTTTTAATAAAAATTCACTAAAAGTGGTCCGATTTTCCTGGCCAACGAACCTCTTTAATTTATTTACTCATCTGCCAAGATATAATTATTCAAAAAAAAAATGCTTTTAGACGGACCTCACAAAAAAATGTACATGAAAATTTGCAAACAAGTTTTTCACGAAAATCCGAAGCATTTTTATTACAATCATTTATTAAACATTTATTATTAATTAGCAAAATTTTACAAAAATCTTACAAACAATGATTTCTACATAAACAACAAAAATTTCTGCGAAAACGGACTGTTTTTTACAAAAAAATTGCTAAAACAATACACAAAATTCAACTTATATACCTAATCTGTAAATAGGATTGGAAAACGAAAATATATTTTTTTACTTTCCACGGAAATTTTAACCAGTGGAAGTAAAGAAAAATAAACCTCAGCCGTAAAGTACCTACTCATATTTTTATGTCAGAAGCTGTCAGAAATAAGAACATTACTTAAGCTTAGTTCATACACTCGCGAATAAGAGCCTCGGTGGTTCAAAGGTAAGAACGTGTGCCTCTGAACCGAAGGGTACTGGGTTCGATCCCAGGGTTCTCCTTTCTCTTTTTCAGTACAAACTGTAACGTTAACATCAACCGAGGTTCTAGCATTGTATTTGAGCAAGTAGAATGTCTGCACGTTCCGCCCTTCGGAGGGGGCGTAAATCCGTCAGTCCCGTGTCCATGTGATGTTGGGCACGTTAAAGATCCCTACCCTCCTTACAGAAAGGCAGGGGTTCGGCAAAAGTTCCAGGATGGTGAGGTGTAACTGCTCCCTGGCGTTGGTGGTTGGCCATAGTCGCAGAAATAGGCCGACGTTAAAGAAACAAAACACACACATACACTCGTAAATTGCGAATTTAATTTCCATTGGTCCATTTTAAATATTATTACGATATTATTTGAAACAAACCAATAGGGGTATGTTTCGCTGCGATTTCGACATTCGATTTTGTCAATTTGCGAGTGTATGAACCTAGTCTCAGTCTGCTACTTTAAGGTGTCACTTGACATTTATGAATACAATTTATCAACGACTTAGATATAATGAAAATGTAAACGTAGGTAATCCTATTAAATTAATTATTTCTTACATTTTTGTACCAAAGATTGTTTAAATATTTCAACATTTTTCTTCAAAAATTCTCTAACTGGTCACATAATCTGATCGAATCAAGATATGCGATTTTAAATGTAAGTAAGTAAGTAAGTACAATCTTTATTTGCAAGAAGAAAAAACATTACAAATAGTGTCAGCAGGTATGTGCCTGTATAAAAAATAACAAATAAGCCACATGCAAAATAAGGATACCACCGGTTATGAGCAAGTATACATAAAAACTCAAACATAAAACTACAATCAGGTTAATCAGGTTAAATATAAATATAAAACGAAACATCAAACACAAACACCAAATATCCAAAATACAGGAATGACAACTAACAAAAGAAAAGTGAGTACCGTACTCACAAATCAAAATATTCGTCAAATATTGCTTTATCTCTCTCTTAAAAGCCTTGATGTCCAAATTCTTATAAGAAATAGGAAGCTTGTTATAGAGTCTAGCTCCCATATAGTCAATTCCCTGTTGTGTCGGCTGCAATCGACGCAAAGGTGTTTGCAACGCTTTCCTATTTATTGTGTTGTAGTCATGGTACACATCATTTGTTCTAAAGTCACTGTTGATGCACGTATATCAAACAGTTATTAACAAGCAAAGATGTAACAGTCAATATTCCAAGTTCCCTAAATGAATCCCTACATGAATCAAGCCAACCGAGCCCGCACAACACTCTCACCTCCCTCTTCTGCAGAACAAAAACACCATGAGCTTCCACAGAATTTCCCCAGGACACAATCCCATAGTTTGCAGTACTGTGAAAATTTGCAAAGTAGGCTGACCTCGCTGCCTGCAGACTCACCGTATTCTTGACAACCCTTATGGAATAAATGGCGCGGGTCAGTATGTACCTCAACATTTCAAAAAAGTAGTCTGTAGGTATAGGAAATGTTCTACTCAACTTAAAGCAACGCGCATGGCCTTCACTTCTGAAACACAAAATATAGGCTGTTCCACTTGAAACAATTGAGTTACGGCAGTTTAAAATTTTTCAAATCCAGTCACTAATTCATAGCGCCTTGTAGACGGCATCTCGATTTTTTTGACGAACAATATAAATGGAAACCTCTCTGAATGCGTCACTTTCATGGGACCTTGCTATTTATTGCTAAAAGCGCTGTACCATAATTTTTTACATGTGCCAAAAATGTGAAAAATTGCAAAACAATTAAAATAACTTGAAAGCGATGAACGCTATCAAAAATTTTCCCCCACAAACATTAATTGAAATTCGATTGAAAAACTGCAAAAATGCAATAATATAAGGACTGTTAAAAAAACAAAATTTGTATTACCAACTTATGGGCCCCACTGTAAATGGATGCAGTTCAAGACACCCTATAATTAACGAATACATTTTTTTCGTATCTTGTATAATAACGGATATATTTAGCTTTACCGTAGAAATGGATTTATATACATATATATATATATATATATATATATATATATATATATATATATATATATATATATATATATATATATATATATATATATATATATATATATATATATATATACCGGGTGTCAACTAATTTATTAGACAAGCCATAATTTCTATAGTATTAGGTGTATCAAAATGAGATTAGGTACAGGCAAATGGTACGTGAAGAGGATAGTTTTAGCATATTTTTCACTTTCCGCTCACTTCCGGTTTTACCGGAAATGGTCCAGGTTTTGAATTTTTAAATAGAACATCCTGTATATTTTCACATTTTCGGATTTCTGAGACAATTCTTAATCAGAATGTGACATTTTCAAAAGTTTTTACGCCTACTTGATTTTTTTATAGCCACTTAATATTGCATATATCTATATTTTGCCGTTGTTTTCATCGAGACTTCCTTGGTAACCAAAACACTGATTTTCACAATGACAGTGACATACGCTTTTTGAACAGACATAGAAGTTACTTAAGTTTAGTTAAATTTCAGTTTAATTTCTTGTCACAATTATGTATACTCAAAGTGAGAAAGTGGACATGTTATTAATATTTGGAGAGTGTCATAGAAATTCAAGGAATGCTGCCGAGTTGTATGCTCACAGATATCCCAATCGGCAACATCCATCCCATCAATATTTTCCGTATGTTGAGAATCGTTTCAGACAAGGAGGAAATCGAGATGCGGAACAGAGGTTTATCATAAATGAAGACACTGAGATTGACGTTCTTGCCATGGTTGAGGTTGATAAAACGGTTTCTTTAAGAGAAATTAGTCGAGAACTGCAGATAAGTCATGAATCGGCAAGAAAAATACTGAAAAACCACGGGTATCGAGCATTTAAGTATCAGATACATCAACATTTGTATGGTGACGATGGCGATAGACGGGTATTGTTTTGTGATTGGCTGCTTCAAAATCAAAGAGTTAACCCAAATTTTATCAACTTCATTCTATTTTCCGACGAATCCCGATTTACAAATAATGGTATGTTCAATAAGCAAAATACTCGGTACTGGGCCCAACAAAATCAACACCAAATGAGAGAGGGCAATTTTCAAGAAAGGTTTGGCGTCAATGTCTGGGCTGGTATCATTCGAAACAGAATAATTGGGCCAATATTGTTTCAAGGTCAGTTAACAGGGGTTAGGTACTTAGGTTTTCTTCAAAATGAAATCGAAGATCATCTTGATAATCTACCTTTAGCAGTTTTACGGCGAATTTACTTCCAACAAGATGGAGCACCGCCTCACAATGCCAGAGAAGTTCTTAATTACTTAACAGAACATTTTAATAATCAAGTCATTGCAACCAATGGTCCCGTACGGTGGCCTGCACGCTCACCGGATCTCACTGTGCTCGATTTCTTTATTTGGGGGTATGTTAAAGAAAGGGTATACTATGCAACTGCTCCAGCCACTCTTGAAATCTTAGAAGAAAGAATTCTACACGCATTTAGAAGTATAACGCCTCAAATGTTAGAAAACGTGTGTAGAGAAACAATTGAACGGGCTGAAATGTGTCGTGAACAAGAAGGAATGCAGTTTGAACAATTACTGCAGTGAAAATTTTAATAAAATCGGATATTGTAATTTCAAATAATTTAAGTTCGTCGTTGAAGTTATTAGTTAATGTTGCTATTTTTTGTTAACTTTGTTAGTTCTCTTGATTTTTCTTTTCTTAACTTGTTAGTTTGTTAAATTTGTTTATCCAATCGCAAATAAATTATCATCGTTATATTCGTCAAAAATCCTTTTTTCGGAAAATGCTTGTCAAAAAAGTGTCGCCATTTGATAAATAATAATAAAAACGAAAATGTAATTTTGCCAACTTGTCTTATTCATATCTATCATACTAGTCACTAAAACTTTGCGATTGTAGTTTTCTGAGATCACCTAAGGTACTTAGATTAGTTTTGGTCCGATCATGTCCACCTAGATGCAATATTAAAAGTGTCTCAAAATCAAGTAGGCGTAAAAACTTTTGAAAATGTCACATTCTGATTAATAATTGTCTCAGAAATCCGAAAATGTGAAAATATACAGGGTGTTCTATTTAAAAATTCAAAACCTGGACCATTTCCGGTAAAACCGGAAGTGAGCGGAAAGTGAAAAATATGCTAAAACTATCCTCTTCACGTACCATTTGCCTGTACCTAATCTCATTTTGATACACCTAATACTATAGAAATTATGGCTTGTCTAATAAATTAGTTGACACCCGGTATATATAAAGTTTGAAACCGACCTCGGATTTGGGATCCAGGGGCCTAAATAGAACTTCTTAATAATTGTACCGTATTATAATTCAGCTGAGATGCTATAATTGCTTCAATAGATAAAACTGACAAAGCTGAATGTCTTTCCTGATCCATTGTATTTCTTATACAACTTTTTATTAGGTTTGATTTTCAAAAGCTCCTTTCAGCGGAGGCTGTACTTTCCGATATTGTTAACAAAATTTAAATGACAGTGTAAGTATTTGGGTAAATTTCTTTTAAGTTATATTCTGTTATGTTCAGGAGCAGCTATTTCACATCATTAATGAAGTCGGGTAAATTTCTTTTAAGTTATTTTCTGTTATGTACTGGAGCAGCTATTTCACATCATTAATGAAGTCGGGTAAATTTAGGATCATTGTTTGTAATTCTTCATGTATTTTGTAAGGGTGGAAGTCACTGCTTTCACCTACTCGCAGGCTTGTGTGTAAATCTTGACAGTTTTTTAATATAGATATGCTCATTTGTAATATTTGTGAGTTTTCATTATGAAAGTTCACCAAACTTTTTGTTTGTTTAGAAAGGTAGAACAGTTTTTTTATGTTGTAAATAATACCTCTCGTTAATAACCTTTTGTGTTGAAGCGAATTTTTAATTTAAAAAAATGAAAAGAAATGTTTTTTTAACGAAGGGACTAATTAAATTATTTCCATTGATCCTCGCCCACAGATTAATCATAAGACTTGCTGATCCTTGCTCTGTCTTATTGCATGGGGGTTTTCTTTAGGCCACATACATGCACAGAACGCCTGTCTAGATTATGACAATTTATCACGCCGTCTCTCGTGAAGGCAGCTTTGTCCGTAAACAAAACAGTTCTGGTAAAATGTGGATTTTATCTAAGTGTTGCAAAAACCAGTTTGCATAATTTACTCTTACAGGCTAATTACCTGGGGACATTGCGTGTACCTTTTCAATGTGAAAGGGATGAAGCAATTATTGTTCTTTAAGATTTTAACAGCTCCTAAATATTCTTTAATGTAATGTTTTTGTTCCCGTCAATCTCTGTTATTAATTACGTTTCTTTCTGTTTCAGGTAAGATTCCAGATTTGTATATTTTTTTCTATGTGGGTAAGTGTTGACTAAGAATGCGTCTCTCTGAATCCATTGGTTTGGGTCCGATTCCCAGTAGGGTATCAATGGTGAGCCTTTCGGAAAATTTCTTCAAATGAGGGCGAATTAGAGCCAATGGAAACCATTTCCATGGTCAGCTAAAAAGTTCCATGTGTGCAAAACTAGTAAAGGCATATCCGTTGCCTTAGGCTTCCTTTATTCCATTCTTTTAACTGCTAGCACTGTTTCTTTGGTGTAGCTACCAGTTAACAGGTTGGAAAAATTGAGCCAAACAGACCTTGAAATAAGTGGGTATTCGGCATTTGGCAATGCTGAATTCCACCCTTATATTTTAGTACTTCCTGCATTCGCAGAAAAGCAGCAAAATCACAACATCCCAAGCAGTAGAACAAAATGTAGACACCACCAAACTAAATTCCACATAATTTTTATCTGCTGAACTTTATTTCAATTGCTAAGCTGGATATGCCTACATTCCTAAAACGACACATGGAACTATCCGTATAAATTTAAAATGCACACGCAGCGAAATATTTTCCAAGAAAATTGAATTCTATTGCTGTGTTATTATGTATGGCGAGTATAAAATAACTTTTACTGCCCCCATAAAATTGAAAAGTTACATTTTTCACGTAGTTAGCTACCTATATATACTTTGCTTTTCTCAAGTTGCGAGATGAAATATTTCAACGATAAGGTTCACTATTTCGCAGCCAATTTTATGTATGTAAGATTTAGGTCATGTGGTTTATATTATTGAAGGCACGACAGTACTAGGTTCCATACGAGCCTATATTGATACCTAGATGAAAACTTTCTAGTAAGCTAAATTTAATGTACTTGACATGGTAACAACTATAAGGTTTTATAAGTAAGTTGTCAAAGTTTAACATCCAAAAGGTAAACAGCGATAAAAATGTTAAATTTTTAAGCGGCATATCCAAGAAAAAATTCGAGACGAAGCAAGTACGTTATAGTAGTGATGTTTCATAAGATTGTGATCTATGTTTTAGTAAAAGAAAAAAAAAACCGGATAAATAAAACACAAGATCTCTACATAGCTCTTTACTAATTATTTACACTGTCAGCTGTACAGGGTGTCCAGTCGGGAATTTCCACGATACATATCTCAGGAACCACTCAACGCTTTTTTTGCGGAAGCTTTGGACATGTAACAAACAGAATGCGGTCTACTTAAGCAACACATTTTGATAGTTCTGTCACTTCCGATTAGACCGGAAGTTGACACAATCTTTGTTATTTTAAATGGAATACCCACTTTTAGCGATTTTTTTTCGCTAATGAGATCTGTGTTTATATATATATATATATATATATATATATATATATATATATATATATATATATATATATATATATATATATATATATATATATATATATATATATATATATATATATATATATATATATATATATATATATATATACGGCCTTGATCAAATTTGGTGAATACTTGTCTTTTGTAAGTGGCTTGGATAAGTTCGTTAGCCAGGAAAATCGGACCAGGTTTTTCCGGAAAATTTTGTGTTTCCTTTCTAAAAAAAATCATATCTCCGTAAATAACAAAGTAAGTGCAACGAAATTTGGTACGCGTGTTTGTATTTTAAAGAGTGAACCGTGTACCAAAATTTAGATCTCTAGCTTTAACGAAGTTATGGGCAGTTAAAGAAACAAATTTTGGAGTTTTCCTCAAAACGTCAAGCTCGCAATTTTAAACGCCAAAATTGGCAATGTTTAGGCAAAAAACGTGAAACAAATACGGATTGTGAAAAGAAAATGTTGCAAGAAGGGTGTTCTGCAAACCCTTAAGTTTCAGATTCAACCGTCATTGCCCTTTATTTTACTAAAATATTTACAAAATATTCATTTCAAATAGACCCTTTCTCTAATGCTTTGGCTGTCGGTTTAGTTAAGTTGATGCTTTCGCTGTAGGTTTAGTGAAGTTTATGGTTTAACGGTCTATAATTTTTTTTGCTAATTTTCGTAGAACAAATTCGTTAATGCATTTTTGCATTTTTTATCGAAGTATGATGCGTTTGTGAGAAAAAAGTCTGGACCCAGTAAGTGCGTGTGGGTAGCGAATTTTCGGTAAATTTGCAGTTTAGCTCCCGAACGCTTAAAAAAAAACTGTTTCCAGAAACCTGCCTAGACCCCCCCCTGGATCCACAAACCCCAAAACACATTTCTTGTTCACACCCCCCAAGGAAGTTACGAGACCAGGAGTGAGTAGTGGTGTTGGGCGGGGTAGGTCGTAAAAAGGAAATATGAGCAGAAAATGCGAATAAAACGGGCTTGAAAGCTGCCTTTTTCACATCTTGGAGCCATATCCCCCTTAAACCCTGCCTACCCCGCACAGCACCCCTATCCCCCCAGGTGCCGTAACTTCCTTGGTGGATAGGAATAATACATTTTCTTGTGGTTTATGCAGTGAGGGTGGTTGTATGCACGCGAGGGGAAAGGAAAATCCCCACGACGAAGAAACCACCCCCAACCCCCAGCCAGTGCCTCATGTCGAACGGGGGGGGGGTCTGCTTCGTCGTAGGCATTTTCCTTCCCCCATCGTGTGCATACAACCATCCTGGTTGCATAAACCACAAGAAGAACTTCTTGTTCATACCCCCCAAGGATGTTACTTGACCTGGGGCAAATAGGGGTGCTGTGCGGGGTAGGCAGGATTTAATGGGGATATGGCTTCAAATAGACAGCTTTCAAGCAGTTTTCTTCGCATTTTCTGCTCATATTTCTTTTTTACTACCTACCCTGCCCAGCACCCTTATTCACTCCCAGTCCCGTAACTTCCTTGGGGGGGTGTGAACAAGAAAATTTTCTTGTTGTTTGTGCATCCAGGTGGGGGCCTAGTAATGTTTCTGAAAACAATTTGTTGAAAAGCATTCGGGAGCTAATCTGCAAATTAACCGAATTTTCATTAAATTCTTCAAATTTCAATAACTCTATTTGCTATTAACGTAAGCTTAATTTGGTTAGGAAACCAACATTTAAGTTTATTTTCGGAAAATTGTGTATATTGATAAAATATAGTACATTGTTTCTACTACATAGGCTATACCGGTAATCAGATTGATGCCTGCTCGCATTTGCTATTAAAACATTTTTATGAAAATTCACTTTCATAACACACTTGCTGCATCCAGACTTTTGAAAAATGTGTATATATTTTCAACAATAAAGTTATTTCGATGAAATATGGTAGATTGTTTCTACTATATAGGCAACCGAATTTGATGCCTGCTTTCATCAAAGAAAGACATTTACTATTAAACATATTTTAAAGAAAATTCGCTACCATAACGCGCTTGCTGTGTCCCGAATTTTTTTATTATTGCAATCGATAGCCTATGAAATTTGAATGTGACTAAGCAGCATACTGTACGTCTAAAGATTACGGTTTTCTAGATATTCCAAATTTTATGGAAGAAATTACAGTTGCAAACCCCTAAAATGATTAGCCCCCCAAATAAACCATCAGAAAAATATTGGCCACGAAATACCTTGGTTAGAATACATATCTGGTGCATTAAATGTAGACACCACAATTACAATTTTCACTATCCCACTCATAGAAATACATAAATACACACCACAATACCACAATAAATGGTTCGACACAAAAAAATAAATCTTAGTTTTATTTGTTTTAATGATACCGGTAGCCACAACAATTTATCCTAGAGCCTCGGTGGTACATGGGTAAGAACGTGTCCTTTGACCCAAAGGGTACCGGGTTCGATTCCCAGGCTTCCCGTTTCACTTTTTCAGTACATACTGTAAAATTAACACCAACCGGGGTTGTGGCATTGTATTTGAACAAATTGAATCTCTGCACGTTCCACCCTTCGGAGGGGGGTAGAGCCGTCAGTCCCGTGTCCATGCGATGTTGGGCACGTTAGATATCCTTACCCCCCTAACAGAAAGGCAAGAGTTCGTCCAAATTTACAGGATAATGAAGTGAAACTGCTTCCTGGTGTATAGATCTACATTAAAGTACAAAAAAAAATACGATTTACCCATGTGCTTTACAAGACGGTGGAAAAATTGTGAACACATAAGGATTTTGTGCTTATTTCTTTCTAGTATTATCTTTATAAAATACAGTTGGCCTCAAGTACGTTTAATAAATGCAATAACGAAACTAGGTCATCTAGCTAAAATTATATTGGGAAAATATGGTGCTGTGTTTTTGTAGTAATTAAATATAAATAAATTTAATTGATACGCATTCATGTCATATTGCAAATTGATATATTTGTAATCAAATGACTAATATCTAAACAGCTTTCACTGCACAGCCCGTTGTTAAATATTTAAAATATGCCGCTCATATTATTTCCAGTTTACATTGTTATATCAGGAAATGCCAATCCATTAAAACTGCTGATTTGCAGAAACAATTAAATTACAAAAATCATAATATTAATTGTCTATTATGAAAACGATACACTAAACTTTAGGTCTTATATAAAAACTGATAATTAGATCATAGTTTTTGCCGGACCATATATAGTTTGTTTTTCTCGAGCGTTACCAATACTTCAATTTTAACTCTCACTCCTAGTGAATTTTCGTAGGCAAGAAAACACTATTGACGAGATCGCGACTTTTGTCTTTAAAAAATATTTTCTTCAAACGAACGCGAACTAGAGCCCCTAGAAAACATATCCGAGGTTAGTGTCAATATATATATATATATATATATATATATATATATATATATATATATATATATATATATATATATATATATATATATATATATATATATATATATATATATATTGTAACGGTATAAAATCGATGGCTATAACTTTTGGTATATTTACTATGAGTTTCATCAATTTAAAATAGCCTTTCTCATTTTCGTGATTTTTTATGGCTTTATTTATGCTTGTGTGACATGGTTAACGACTTGGTTTGTTCAATTGTGCACCTGTTTCCTGTTTGCTTTTTATGGGACAGACTGTACGTGGCCACATACTGTGTAGTTGGAAGCGTCAGCGTAAAGCGAGGTTGGATAGCGACAGCTAGTGCCACGTATTGAGACTATCACAAAAGGAGGGATAGCGATGGATAGATGTCGGACGACTAGGTGGAACAGAGAAAGCGACATGCCGTCTGCGCAGGCCCTGTCGAGAGAGAATCGTGAGCGAGGAACAACGTGATGGGAGACGGTGAAGAGAGGCTGAAGCAAAACAGGTGGTTAAAGAGCGTGGGAAGAAACAAGTGGCTGTTCCAGAGAGCTGGTGTAAAGTTAAGTGTCGGAAGCTAGATAGACAAGTAAGTCGTATCTACCCTGGGAGCTTGGGGATTTATCCACATTTGATTTATGGTTGTGTGGGTCCAGGAGAAGGAAGACGAAACTACTCGCGAGTTGAGGATTCAATGCGCCATCTTGGTGCGCCACGTTTTCGAAGAGGTAACTTCAACAGAGATCGCACACTGGTCAACGTGTGAATCAGTTACATACCTGGAAGTAATTTAATTACCCTCAGATAGGAGGTATAAGGTAATTATGTGGTCGTTTTAGCACTAGTTACATTCGTGTTTTTTGTGTGTTTTTAGGGTCCCACTGTAGGCGGGGAATTATTCCCGTGTATAGCTGTAAAATTCCATAATTAATAAATATCCCCTATCTCACTTTTTTATTCAATTCAGTTAAGTTCCATATATGTATCTCTCCAATAAATATGTTAATTGATATTACACATTTGACGCCCGACACTCATCTTAGAGATTGGTCACTCTAGTTAGCGATGCTTACCGCTAGGGTGTTACCCTTTTCCAAATTAATTCTTTTAACCTTTTGAGTTTTTTATTTCTTTTCTCATTTAAATCAATTGTGACGGGAAAGGTTTTCGTGGCTATGTTTCAAACCCCAAGAAAACCCTTTACAAAGTTCCTAAGGCGTTTTAAACAAAACTAACATTGCTAGCTGTGAAGAATGTTGATAACTTTTGTTTGTTGGGAACATTGTCAATCAGATAAATTTCTTTTTTTGCTATTAATTTTTGAAATAAAATTCAAAACCGTAGCTATTTTAAATAGAGAATAAAAAGAGATTTTAAATGAAATATCACAAACCTTTATTTCCTATTTAGAAATTTGGTGGTTGCAACGTTGCAACTGTCACCGGAAGGGGGTGAAGTTTTTACGTTGCAGGATGTCATTTTCATAAATATGCACGAAAGTTGAAAAACTGAATGTATTACATTTAGTTGTGTCACACTGTATACATAAGCATATAAAAACCTTAGACATTGAATATGAATTTTGGGGCACTGATTGGCGCTAATTAAAAAAAAACGAAAATCTCGACATCGTTACTTCTCTATTGGTGAATATTTTTTTTCAGATTTGACTGAAAAGAAAATTTAAAAAATTTCCAATGTATACAGCTTGCAGACGTCAACGTAGAAACAATGTTACTGTCAATAAAACCGCATCTTAATCGGCCATATTTAACTTGCTTTTAATTAATCTTCAGCATCCATAGTGGAACACGAGTAGAGTGGCATTGTTAC
Organism: Tillus elongatus; assembly: GCA_964006375.1. Classification (NCBI taxonomy): domain Eukaryota; kingdom Metazoa; phylum Arthropoda; class Insecta; order Coleoptera; family Cleridae; genus Tillus; species Tillus elongatus. The sequence goes on from OZ023262.1 coordinate 275,337,680, forward strand.
ATTTGCAATTTGTTTGTATGACGTTTAAATGCATACATCACATGACGACTGATGAATGTTTGTAGTGAATGTTGTTCATAACAGTGCAGATTACACACATCTAGACACCTTGACATCTCTTTATGCTGATGAATATAGAGCTTACTACCACCATAATGTGATTAAAATTGATGCAGATAGAGACAGATAGCAGATAATGTACCTTTCATTAATACAACACTATGTGCAAAGATTAGTATTTTCAACATTACAATGTAACCAAAGCCTAACAAACAGTAGTTAATTATCCTGTGATTTAATTATGTTAATATGCCAAGCAGCAAATATGTCAACAATCCTTATTATTATTATTATTATTATTATTATTATTATTATTATTATTATTATTTATTATTATTAATTCAAATTATTCATTATGGATATGCATATCGGTCTTAAGCTTTTAGGTTATTGAATTCATAATTCGGAAGAGTTTTCCATAAATTAGCTCTTAGGTAAGAGCCTCGGTGGTTCAGTGGTAAGAACGTGTGTACGAAGGGGTACGAAATTCGATTCGCAGGGATCCCCTTTCACTTTTTCAGTACATGGGTACTGTTAAATTAACATCAACCGATGTTGTGGCATTGTATTTAATCAAGTTGAATCTCTACACGTCCAGCCTTGCGAAGGGGGCGTAAAGCCGCCGGTCCCGTGTCTATGCAATGTTTGGTACGTTAAAAATCCCAACCCCCCCTTACAGAATGACAGGCGTTCGGCAAATTTTGCAGGATAGTGAGGTGAAACTGCTGCCTGACGTCGGTGATGGGCAATAGTCGCGGAAATAGACCGACTTTAAAAAAACAAAAACACACACACAAAGCTTAAGTAATGTATGCCTAGTGGAAATACCTCTATATATATATATATATATATATATATATATATATATATATATATATATATATATATATATATATATATATATATATATATATATATATATATATATATATATATATATATATATATATATATATATATATATATATATATATATATATATATATATAGTGTGAAACACACTTATCGAATAAAATTCATTATTCAGCAAAAACTGTTTTTGTAGAAAACGCTGGGACACGTGAAGTTTAATTTGTCGAACATTATCTTATAATCATAGTTAGAAAAATTAAACTCCCACTATTTTACCCCCATCACTTTATCCATTATTTTTTAAATAGCAACCCTACATTTTTTCATCACAATTCGATGGATGACATTTTTCTGAATGCGGAAATACCCCGTATGTATGGTCTAATATTACAGTTTTCAATACAGGGTGGAAATTTAATACCGAAATATTAAAACTAAACAGTTTACCCTGAAATTCAAATTTCGAAAATAAACTAAATAAAAACGTCCCTTTCTTATAATAAATGTTTAAAATGTTCTCCATTCGCTTGCACACAACGAAATAATCTGCTCTGGAATTCTTCCCTAAATCTGTTCAACACGTCAGGCATTACGTTCCTAATTTCTGTTGTTATTAGTGAATTTTTATTTTAAAAAATTCACTAATAGAGAGGTATCGATGGTGAGACTTTGCAAACATTTTTTCAAATGAGCGCGATTTAGGACCCCTAGAACCCATATCCGGGGTCAGTTTCAACCGATAACCCAAAAAATAATTAATAGAATTTGATGAAACTCGCATGTGCCTTTATTTTATTAATGGCTTGGATGAGTTCGTTAGCCAGGAAAATCTGACTAGGTTTTCCAGGAAAATTTTGAGTTTTCTTTAAAAAAAAATTTTTGTTTCTCTGAAACTTACAAAGCTCTTTAAATGAAATTTGGTGTATATATTGCCTTGAGAAATACCTTACTACTTACCAAAATTTAACTTTCTAAGTTTATAGCAAATTGAGTTTTTCTAATTTTCAATCTTCTTTCGAAAAACATTTTTTTCTCCGAAAATTACAAAGTTATTTTAATGACACATAGTGGATATGTTGCCTTAGGAAAGGGCTTACTACATACCAAAATACAACTTTCTAAGTTGATTATTGAAAATTGAGTTATCCAAGTTTGAAGCATTTAATAAAAAATCACAACCATAACGCACTTGCTACGCCACGAACGTTTTTTCATTTTCAAATCATCTAAATCAGCAGTTTGCGTTTTATACACTCTGTTGCATGCTAATTGCAAATAGCACAAAATCAAATGGGGCAGGGCTGACAGTTTACAAAATTGTTAGCTGGTTGTACACAGTCCCTATTTTATAACATTTTGTGATATCTGGAGCTGTCGTGGCAACATACATACAACATTGGTTCCGCAACGAGATGGCAATTCCTGTCTTACATCTCACTATGTGCTGTGAGGTTAGCCACCATAGCCATATAACTTATAGGTGTTTTCTCACCACATGCCCGAAGAAGAGCTTAGATGTTCATCTCGAAGCAGTTCCCACTTTTTAATAGAAATTCTAAATTGTCCATAAACAATAAACTGCTCATGTACAAAGTCATAATCCGGCCAGCCTTGACCTATGCATCCCCTGCATGGGCCACCACGGCCGACACGCAAGACCCTTTAAATCATCCAGAATTAAATTCTGAGAATGCATACCGGGGCGCCATGGTTTGTCAGAAATTATCAGATTAACTCTGATCTGGAAATGTCTTTGATAGTTGAGTTTATGACTGAACTATCCACAACTCAGTGCGCAAAATCCGCTTTTCACCCAAATGATCTTCTCCGTAGTGCCACCAACTACGATGAGTAACTTCCACATAGGCATAAGCGCCCAACTTACCCGATAACGCCCCCGCGGCAAAAACAGAATGGAAACATTCCAACCCAAACGTCATTGTGTGAAATCTTTTCGACGGAGGTAAGGACTAAGGCCCGGTACTCCAGTGAGCAGAGTTTTAGTGTGTAAGAGTCTCACAGTACCTCGATCTCCCACGCATTACGGTGTTGTGAATGAGGTCTGCATGAGGCATTTCTCCCCTCCTATATCCAAAAAACGAAAACAAAAATGTTTTCTCGCTCCAATTAGTATGCCGCTCTAATCAGAGCGAAACCGGTCTACGGTTCTAATTGTGGGGAGGATACGTCTAGCCTTACATACATTGTCCCTATATTAGCGAAAAAATGGGCCAGGGCTAACAATTTACAAAATTGTTAATTGGTTGTACCCAGTCTCTATTCTGTAACATTTTGTGTTATTTGGAGCTGCCGTGACAACATACTACTTGGTTCCGAAACGACAAAGCCACTCCTGTCTTACATCTCACTATGTGCTAATCCTAAGTAGTTGTAAGTGGTAAATATTACATAATTATCACTGTTAATAGAATTAGTGGGGATTACGTAATTACGTAATAACTACTTTTTTCCAGTTCTGATCTCAGTTGCCATCACTTTGGTGCTGGTTGGGAGCGATTTGTTTTCTACCACCTTTAGCAGGTCTTTTACACAACCCGTTTCTCAAACTTCTTTTCAGTTTTTCTCACCGCGGATTGAGAAATTGGTCCTAAGTTTGAGTATTCATTATTTACTCGTTCGATGGGAAGGATTGCATATGAGATCTGACGTCCATATATTGCGTTTTTTTCCCAGATCAATTCATTAATTCACCTACCTATGCTGTCACCTAGTGTATGAAGAAAAAAACCATTAAAGTTGATTAAAAAAGGTAAAGGTAAGATGCTTACTGGCAATTAGGCCATTGCTGACCCTTTTTGCTCATCTAAACTAACCTAACCTCCACCTTGAGCTCGATCTCAACGACGACAGTGATTTGAAAAATCATCCGCCGCCGGTGAGTCTCGAACCGTCGACCCCCGAGTCCGTATTGGAAAGTCTGAATCGACTTTCCCGCACGGCCACGGAGGCGCTATCAAAATTGATTAAGTCTACGGTAAATAGGTAAAACTATGATTGAAGATGCCATTGCAGTGGCGTGCGTAATAAAGTGATTAACATGCGAAGAAGCTACCTGCAAAGAAGGGAACTTTACAAATAGATTTATAATTTTTTCGGATATTTAATGATATAGAACCATATAAAGATCTTGTAAGACTATAAACTCAATAGAAAAAACTCTGGACGCAGCAAGTGCGTTATGGTAGTGAATTTTCATAAAAATGTTTTTATTGCAAATATGTGTGTTTTCTTTTTACTTAAGTTAGCAGGCATCAATTTTGGTTACCAGTATAACCTATATAGTAAAAACAATATGCCATGTTTCATAAAAATAACTTTATTGTTTAAAAATCTACAAAAATTTCCACAAGTAAACTTAAAGTGTTCCCGGAAAAACTCGTTTCTTGGTCAACCTTATAGGTTAATAGCAAATTGGGCTATTCAAATATGAAGCATTTGATCAAAATTCGCTACCATAACGCACTTGCTGCATCCAGAATTTCTTTTCTTACAAACATGCATTATATTTCGATGAAAAATGCTAAAATGCAATAACATAAGGCGTGTTTGATTAAAAAAAAAAGAAAATTTGTATCCCCAACGACTTATGGGTTATCCTGTGATTGTAGAATTTTTTTAAGATGTAGCTCAAGACACCCTATAATTAATGTATAAATTTTTTTTTAATATCTTGTATAATAACGGATATTATTATTATTTATTATTATTTATTTATTATTAAAGTTATACAATGCATCTCACAAATAAGCTATGCTTGTGCTTGTGGTGATACAATTTTGTTAAACATCCTCTTTCCAAATTTCTTCCGTCCAAATGATTTTAATGAATGTCACTTTTTAATTTTTCTTCTTCTGCTATCGACACTTCCACCAACGCTTCCACGGTAGCCATGAAGATTAATATTCACTTTTATTTAAACATTAATATTGAGCTTTATTGATTTTTTACGAAAATTCTACAAAAATTATATACCATTAAACGATAAACTCTATAGCTTAAACTACTGCCAAGCATCAGAGAAAGGGTCTATTTTTAATGAATTTTCTGGAAACGTTTTAGTAAAATGAAGGACAATGACGGTTGAAACTAAGACTTCAGGGTTTGTAAAACATCCTTCTTGAGACATTTGATTTCCATAGCCCGTATTAGATTCAAGTTATTTGCCTTAATTTGCCGATTTTGACGTTTTAAATCGCAACTTTGACGTTTTGAGGAAAACCCCTTTTTTTGGGGTTTCCGGGAAAACCTGGGCAGATTTTCCTGGCTAACGAACTTATCCAAGCCATTTGCAAAAGAAATTTATTCACCAAATTTAATCAAAATCGGCCCATTATTTTTTGAGTTATCGGTGTGATACATATATATATATATATATATATATATATATATATATATATATATATATATATATATATATATATATATATATATATATATATATATATAAACATATAAAAATTGAAACTGACCCCGGATATGTGTTCTGGGGGGCCTAATTAGCGCTCATTTGAAGAAATTTTTTCAAAATTCAAAAGTCGGGATCTCCTCATTAGTGAATTTTTTTAAAGAAAATTCACTAAAAGTCGTTTCCGATGGCAATTGTTTATTTTTGTAGAACTATAAGATGAACCTGTATCTATTACTTCCACATCGTCAATGCGTGCGGAAGTATGGCATCGGCGACAAAAATTTCCAATTTTTTTGTTGCCCTAAATGCCGTAGAAAGTGTCAAAACATATAGAAAACATGATATGGGACGAACATTTTTTGTGTCTGTCGGTTTGTCGGTCTGTCTATTGTTCTGTATGTCTGTCTGTTTGTAGCCACGATAACTTTAGAACGAATTGAGATATCGTCTTCAAATTTGGTACAAAGTTATCATCCGGCAAACAAACGGTTCGAATTGTTTTTGGGTGAAATCGGTTCACGTGGTAGGGGATGAATCGTGGATGATTTGGTGAAAATTTACATTTTTTCGTTAAAACTCGAGTAATATAACGCTTTAGGATTTGTTTCTGAGAAAACTTTTAATTTCACCAAACATCTGGTATTCTGTGCTCAAATTAAGTTAAGGGTTGAATGTGTGGCGGTGGAATATCGGTGACAGAAATTTCGAATTTTTTTTTTGCTAAAACGGCGTAGAAAGTCTCAAAACATCTAGAAAACTTGTTTCTGAGACGACATTTTTTAATCTGACGGTCAGTCGGCCTGTGCATTTTTCGAACCAGAGATTTCATCTTCACATTTGGTATCCAGTTAACATCCGACGAAGGAACGCTTAAAATTGTTTTTGGGTAAGATCGCTTTATCGAGTAGGGGATAAATGATGGGTAATGTGGTGATTTTTTTTTCGTTAAAACTCGGTTAATATAACGTTTGAGAAGTTTATGGTGACAAGAATACGAATATTTTCTTTGTGGTCAAGTCATGCACCTTAAATTCATTTAATGAAAATGTCTTTCTATTTCTGCAACCGAATACTAAAGCAGTTGTCCTTTCAATTATTTTTATCACTTTCCTCTAGATGTCCCGCTGTTATAGCTTTCCTACATATTTTTGTATTTGAATGCCTAGATCATACAATGAAGTGCAATAAAAATTGACTGCCTTTTATTCCAGAACATTCTAAGCTATTCCTTCAAAGTGGGTAAATTTTCAGTTTCGTAACGTGCGCCAAACTGTCGATTTCTTTCTTTGTGGTAATACAAACTTAGCTCAGATACATACAATTATTTGGTAATCTGATTTTTTTGAATAAGTGCATGAAGGTAATTATGTACTCGTATATAAAATGAATATTTTATAATTGTGGTAATTTTTTTGGTTCTTTGTTCTTATAAAGAAATAAAATATTTATATAGAAAATTACGATAATGAGAAAATTTAAAAGAAGTAAATGTTCATCAATCTAACCTTTTTATGATAAAAAAACTGACGATTTAGTGCGAATTTTCATAACAAAGTTTGGAAACCGTAGTAGAAAGGCCAATACTTCTAAACATCTAAACAATTTTTTGTGAATTAGAGCACGTCTAAACCGTATTTAGGGCTCTCTAAGTGACCGTAGGATACTCTGTATATATATATATATATATATATATATATATATATATATATATATATATATATATATATATATATATATATATACATATAATTGGTTAGACATAAAACTCGATCTCAGATGGAAGTAGCTCGCTTGTTTCAAGAAACATTTTCCGATTTTCCGCCTACATCTCAAGGGAAAATTAGCAAAATTGAAAAGCAATTTCAGGGCTTGGAATGTAAGGCAGATACAAACAAAATGTCTAATGCACTCAGTAATCATACCAAATTGGATGTAATGGTGAGGTTGAGAAAAACCCACATATTCCAAGTCGACAAGCACCGACAACAGTGGATCTTAGCCATTTATCGATTATTCGAATATTAAAAGACATCAAAATGCATTCCTATAAATTGATACAAACTCGAGAACACACGGAAGACGCTTTTGATGGAAGAACGTCTTATTGTGAACAAATGATAAAAATGTCAGATAACAATTTTATCCAACTGGAACATGTTTTGTCTTCTGATGAATGCCCTTTTCCATTGTACGGCCATGCCAGTTGTCAACATTATCGCCACTGGTCTAAAGAACATTTACACTGGATGAGAGAAGAGCACACACAATACTCCGAAAAGGTACATGTTTGATCAGGAATTGTTAAAAACCATGTCATTGATTCGTTTTACAGTGATGGCAGTTTTAACGAAGATAATTATTTAGGACGGCTCCAAGATAATGTTGTGCCATCTTTGGAAAACTTTTAGCTTGATCGAGCAAACGCACAATCTCCAGCTCCAGATGTTGTTTCAGCACGATGGAACACGAACACATTACCAAATTAATGGCTGGCAGCACCTCCACCTGATATTTCCAAACTGGTGGATAGGGAGGCGAGGATCGTTATCCAGCATGCTGACCCGATTTTAAGCTATTAGACTTCTTCTTATGGGGATGTGTAAAAATTAAGGTAAACAAAACTAAACCATGTGATTTAACTGACAAAAAGAAGAATAACGATTGTGATTAGGTCAGTCACGCCTCAAATTAGAGGTAACGTAAGAAGGCATTTCTATTTACGATTAGGAGGCTGCCAATACGTTGACGGCATGCATTTTGAATATCCCCTACATTAAGATTCGTTTTTTATTTTCGTTATTAAAAAAAGAAACGCATTTAGTTATTAATTTGTTAGTGTGTTGTAGCCAAGTTCGTCAATCAGATGAAATTCGTTTTTTACTGTTAATTTTTGACACAAATTCTAAAACCATAAGATTTTCAATAGAGAATGTAGATATCTTTTAAATCGGATAACACAAGTCCCTACATCTTATCTAAAAATTTTGTCACTAGAAGGAATCAAATGTAGGGGTAAAGTTTTCACGTTACACGAAGTCCTTTTTTGATCTAAAATTGTCGTGTTTCGGGATTTTTTTTATAAATGTGCACACTAATTGAGATACTGAATTTATTCGATTTGATGTATTCCACACTGTATATACCAAAGATGTTGCAAATTATTAGGATGTAGTAGGTCTTAAGAAATACAAAAGCCTAAATAATCATTTACACTGCTTTACTTTTAGTAAAAAGGTGTGACTTGGTATTCTTAAATTACTAAATTTGTCAGGAAGTAAAGTAGCATGCAGAAAAATTGAATAGTTACAAAAACCCTTACCTTAATATCTTTTATAGCAGAAAATCCCTGAAACAAACAAAAAAACAGTAAACAATTTATGATTTATATAAAAATTTAAAAATTCGGGAAGGAGCAAGTGCATTATAATAGTGAATCTTCAAAAGAATTGTATACTATGAGTAAGCTATGTTATTGAAATTTGGAGATCGATTTTAAAGGTCCCAGTTAGGGACTATTTGAAAAAAATATATAATTTCTATGGAGCTAGAAAATTCAAATTTGGTACATATATGTAACTCCTACAAGTCTCTTTAAAAAATTTTCTTACAAATTTTATTAAAGTTACATAAGTTTTCCAGAAAAAAATTAATTACTTACAAAGGGAATGTACCTGCCAAATTATAACTATGGCAGGTATTTTTGATTGGGTTGTTTTATTTTAGTCAACCCAATTGAACTAGTTTTTACAAACAAAACAACAAAAAGGTTTTTTAAAACAAATTTGTAGTTATCTGCGAAGCTCATTATGGTATTTTTCTTCAATTTAGTACCCACGTTGCGTTTACATAGGTTTTACTATGGTTCAAGATTTCATATTCTAGCTTCATAATAAATTGCGTTATCAGATTTTAAATATTTTCACAAAAATTCTCTATCATAACATACTTGCTGCACCCAGACTCTTTTCAATACTGTGTTGCTGTCATCATACTTTTTAAATGATAAACTATTGTAGCTCTATATGCGAGACTGACAAATAAGGCAACCTCAAATTCATTTTTGTAAAAATATTTTAAACTAATTAAATGAGGTAACAATTTAAAGATAAATTAAAAATTTTGGTTCACTGCTTCGTCGCATGTGTTCTTCTCCCCCTTCTATATTCGACCAGGTCTGGCACGCAGCGCTGCTTAATAAACTTACGGCCTATGGCCTACCACCAAAACTATGTACCTGGACAGCAAATTTTTTCTCCAACCGGAGCATTTCTGTTGTCGTGGATCGCCATTCCTCTAAACTGTATCCAATTAATGCAGGCGTTCCTCAGGGTTCAGCTTTAGCCCCTAATTTGTTTCTTCTCCACATCAGTGACCTCTTCTCTAGCACAGCCAACCCAGTTCACAGTTACGCGGACGATAGCACCCTCCACTCAAATATACAATATTCTAAGCCTGTCCCTTTAGCCCAATTAGATGAGGATCGCAGACTCATGGAGAGTTCTGTCTCCGTGGGTCTCCAAAAAATATTAGACTGGGGAAGTAGAAATCTTGTACAATTCAACCCCACCAAATCTCAGTCTTGCATTCTATCTCATAAAAGATACACCAGCCCTAGACCCATCACAATGGACAACCAAGTTATTCAAAGTAATGAGTCCTTTTCACTTGTTGACATTTCTGTGGATCGAAATCTCAATTGGCACGAACATGTCAATTGCAGAAGCGGCTGCTAACAAATTAGGTTTCCTCTTCCGGGCTCGCAAATACTTTTTACCAGCTAATCTCTATACCTTATATAATTCACAAATAAGACCAAACCTCGAATACTGCTCCCACATCTGGGGTGCGGCTGCCGCTTCTACACTCGCTATCCTGGATTCCATTCAGAAGAGAGCTATACGTCTATATGAAGCTTAATATTTATACATAATAAAAGGTAGTTCTAGATTGAATTGAATCACTTTCATTAAAATTTGTATTTATTAGTGAATTTTTTTTTAATCACTAATAGAGAGGTATCGATGATGAGTCTTTGCAAAAATTTTTTCAAATTAGCGCGAACTAGACCCCTAGAACCCATATCCGGGGTCAGTTTCAATTTTTATATGTTAATTCTATTAAGTCTATGATTAAAATACAGCGGAACTGGGGGTCATCTGCTGTCTTTGTATGTCTGGTGAATGGCCGGTTACATGGCGCAAAGTCGATCCGATGTCTATATGTTGGCACGACTGGGCGCATGTGCATGGAGTGATGACGGGCGCCTTCTTCATGACGTTCGCTCTTCTGGTTTCAACTGACGTAGCCACTTCCATTTTGTATAGATTAATGCCACCACGTTAAGTTGATAAAAACGTCGTTCTTTAGGGCAAGCTGGTGCTTACATCCAGGGTAGTGTGATTCTGTTTTAGGGCCACTGCCGTTCCAGTGTATTAGGAGAATTGACAGCGTAGATGGCCGCTGCTGTCAATAAACCGTGTTAGTGGTATGGATCTGTTACCGGCCTAAGTTAGTGAGTTACGCTGAGGAAGCTGCTGCTGGTCTCACAGAGATGAGTATTAAAGCAACCGCATGGCAATTCAGTTTAATTGTGTGAATTATTTTTTGTGCCATTGCCTCCTTTTTTGCGTGTGCCTTATCTTCAATGTCATTTGAACTTGTGTGACATATAACGACTGTTAACGTCATTGCCTGCCGGTACAGTCGTGGACCTGGGGGTCGTCACCGTACCATGACTGCTTGAGTGATTATACTGAGTGCCGTTGTGGCCAGTCATTGAACTTCATCAATTGTTCTCATTATTTATGATCACTGACCTGGAGGGTCGTACACTCAATTAATTGTTATTATTATTCGGGATTACTGACCTATAGGGTTGCTTACGTTATTATATATATATATATATATATATATATATATATATATATATATATATATATATATATATATATATATATAATATTATATAACCTATAGGTTCGCCTACGTTATTATTTGTTAATACGTTTAAGGATTACTGACCCATAGGGCCGGTTACTTCATTATTTGTTATCATGACTTATGACCCCTGATCTATAGGGTCATGTAATTGTGATTGTGGGTCATTACGACATAAACTCCACGAAGAGGCCTCACCTCGCAGTGTTTGATTAAGTCAACTCTGGGACATTTTATTGCGTACCATTAATTTAATGTTCAATCCCATCAGTCAAATCGTTTTAACCTGTTTAGGTTATATTACCTTTGTAAAGGAAAGTGAGCTCACTGTCAGAGATTAACACTGATGTTAGTTAATATGTGTTGATATTATCTGCCAGTAGTCACCCATATAATAGGCGGACCTTATTGTATTTATGTCGGTCCCTATTACCATACAGCCTACTGTTATTGTAGCATAATTCTATGCCACCGCTGTATTTAAATACTGATTATATGGGTTAATATTATTTCTGGTGGTATTATTTGCTGAACATACCATTGCTTGTGTTTGTATCGTTCGAGCTCGCGTCTCGCGGATCATAGAAATATTATTGAGTTTGATTCTAAGTCACCAAGTCATCATAGTTCACCGCGTAGGTACTAATAACACCTTGAACCTGGCCACGGGTTGCGGAAAGTGGCTGGCGCCTAGTAAATGAAGTCTCTCAGACTTTGATTAACTCAGAGTGTTTAAATAACACCCGAACCCCTCTGAGATGTCACAATGCTTGAGCTCTGCTTAGGCCTCCGCTGCTTATTGAGGGAATTGTGGTGTGTTCCACCTCTCTGGTACTTAGTAGCGAGCGGTCGTAGCAATATATATATATATATATATATATATATATATATATATATATATATATATATATATATATATATATATATATATATATATATATATATATATATATATATATATATATATATATATATATATATATATATATATATATATATATATATATATCCATCCGATAACTCAAAAAATAATTAACCGATTTCGATGAAACTCGGCAGGCGCATTTCTTTTATTAATGACTTTGTTAGTCAAGAAAATCGAACAGGGTTTTCTGCGAAAATTTTGAGTTTCCTTTCGAAAAAAAACTTTTTCTCCGAAAATTACAAAGGTGTTTTAATGAAATTTACTAGATATGTTGCCTTGGGAGAGGCCTTACTACGTACCAAAATTTAACTTTCTATGTTGATAAAAAATTCAGTTATTTAAATTTTAAATTTTGTTTAGAAAACATTTTTTTCTTCGAATATTACACAGTTATTTTGATGAAATTTGATGAATATCTTGCCTTAGGAAAGACCTTACCACCTACCAAAATTAAACCTTCTAAGTTTATAGAAAATTGACTTATTCAAGTTTAAATCATTTAAAAAAACACTACCATAACGCACTTGCTGCGTCCCGAACTTTTCACATTTTTCTGATATCTACAGATTCAGATGAGAGTTGTCGCAAATGGCAACCCCGCCGATTGTTTACTGCGACATATTTTTGTAGCGTGCCCATTGAAAACTTAATTTAGAGATTTTGTTTGCAATCGCAGCAGAACGCTGATTTATATGTGTGACCTTGTCTAACATTGTAGGCATCCATTCATAGGTAATTTCAGGTCATTACGTAGATTATTTATTTTTATGTAGATATAACTCAAGATTTACTAAACCAATTGAGTTAAACTTTGGTAAGTAGGACCACTTATAAGACACCTTTGTGCTTGTAAAGTTTTAGTTTAGTACTTCTTGTAATTTAAAAGATATTGGGTTTTCAAACAGTTTTTTGCACTTTTTTTGAAAAGTATTTGAGTGTCAAAACTGTCTATCGAACTCGTCCAGGCTATTAACAAGATGAAGTTGCCAAATTTGGTTTTGATTGATCAATCATTTTTTGAGTTATCGGTTGGATACCTACATACATACATACATACTTATATATATATATATATATATATATATATATATATATATATATATATATATATATATATATATATATATATATATATATATATATATATATATATATATATATATATATATATATATATATATATATACATCTCTATTATTGAATTTTCATAATAAAAATTCACTAAAAAGAAATTATAAAAAGGGTAATACTTGGCCTTACGGCAGGCATTGTCATAATGTACAATGATAAATTATTTATTAATAATAAATAAAATATTTCAATGGCCCCCGTGATATTAGACAGAGGAGTAGTTTCCTTTCAACAGCTCCTTCTTGCTGTACTATGTGTGCGTGGACGCTGCTGTTGGAAGACCCGTCACAACACCAAGGATGATGATTTGCGCTTTTCCCCAGTGCATATTGTGGCAATTTCTACCGTCAGGCCGACTTGTTGGAGCACAGGTGTGGCATACTGAGGAGTCCGTAAGAAGGATGAAACCGCTCTGTGTCTCATGCTTTACCTCTTGCCCGAAGTGCCGGCAGTGCTGAAGTGAGGGTGGCTTGCGAGTGACGTAATTCAAATGTCATGTTATTAGCTAGAGAAGTAGTTGTTTTCGCTCGCTAGTTTCTTTCCCACAGCTTACTTCTCGCTGTATTGTTTATGCGTGGTTAAAAAAGGTAATAGGCATTAAAAAAATTGGTACCAAAGGTGATCAGAGAATGCTACAATACAAACATATTTTGTGTGGCTAACAAGATATACTAAATTAATATTAGAGACAAACATTAAGTTTTCTTGGTGCAAAAAGGCAGAAAAATGCCATAGTATATAATTTTTTTAAATAAAATTGCGCAGACAATTTCTATGAAAATTCACTACCATAACGCACTTGCTTGATTAAATTTGGCAGGTACTTTCGTTTTGTGAGTGGCTTCGATAAGTTCGTTAGCCAGGAAAATCTAACTACGTTTTCCGGTGTAATTTTGGGTTTTCTTTCGGGAAAATTCTCCGAAAATAACAAAGTCATTTTTGGTTATAAAAAGTAAACTATATATCAAGATCCCTATTGATATCTTACAAGAAAATAAAGTTATAAGCATTTAATAAAAAAATGTTTGGTGTCAGACTTCCTATGTTTTCTTACATACTGTATATTTGATATTTAAAACATTTTAGGACAGCCGTAATAACTGATTATACACGAAGCCATCCATCCATCCATACGCTTTCGATCTACGGAGTAAATTTGCTGAGTGAAATATCTAAATCAAAGTCAATACTTATAGGTTTGCCTAGTAAGATGACAGGTTTAGGCTTCCCTTGAGTGGAAAGTTGAGGGGGTTAGTAGATACTTAATATTTGAACTAAGTTAGCTTACACTTTCTGTATAATCATCTTATTGGTTTAAGCACCAAGAAAGTTTAAGGCCGGTCGATCACTTAGCTCTTCTAGCTTCGAAGCTTTTAATTATAGATCATATGCAACGTCTACCACACATCTCTGAGGCACAAATTTAACTACTCAAGCGAACCTTCTTACATGGAGAAAATACAGTGTCTTATATAAAACGAAACAATTTCCTTAAAAAAATTACTACTGAGGAGATCCGGACTTTTGAATTTTGAAAATATTTCTTCAAATGAGCGCGAACTAGGCTCCCTAGAACCAAATATATATATATATATATATATATATATATATATATATATATATATATATATATATATATATATATATATATTGTGTGTGTGTGTGTGTTAATCACGGCCCAGTTTTACGGAAAATATTTTATATCTCCGAAAATAACAAAGTTAGGGCAACCAAATTTGGTACGCGGGTTTATGTCAAAAATAAAACTATGTACCAAAATTAATATCTGAATGTGTAGAGACAAAAAGGTTATAGGCATTTGAAGAGAAAAATTTTAACGTTTTCCTCTTAGAGCGTCAGTCGCGATCTGAAACGTCAAAATTGGAAACATTTGGGTAAAGAACCTGAAATGAATACGGTTTATGTAGAGAAAATGTCGCAAAAAGAGTGTTTTACAAACCATTAAGTTTAAGAATTTTTCATCCCCTGATGAGGATGACATTGTTAGTGGCACGATCGTCAAGTTCTTTATAAAGATGTGTTGTGGTGATTTGGGTTCTCCAAGTGTACTTATTCAGCATCAACTCTCACTGTCCTTCATTTTACTAAAATATTTCCAGAAAAATCATTTCAAATAGACCCTTTATCTGATGCTTTGGCAGTAGTTTGAGTTATAGAGTTTATGGTTTAACAGTCTATAATTTGTAGTGAATTTTCGTTGAAGAATTGCGCTTCTGAGGATATCGCGACTTCTAAATTGATTTCTTCAAATGAGCGCGAAGTAGGCCGCCTAGAACCCATATCCGGGCTTCGTTAAAGTTTTGTCTCTTTATATATATATATATATATATATATATATATATATATATATATATATATATATATATATATATATATATATATATATATATATATATATATATATATATATATATATATCCTACCAATAACTCAAAAAATAATAGGCGGATCTTGATTAACTTTGGTGAGTACCTTCCTTTTGCAAGTGGCTTAGATAGCTTCGTTATCCAGGAAAATCGGACCAGGTTTTCCCGGAAAATTTTGTGTTTTCTTTTAAAAAAAAATTATATCCCCGGAAATAACAAAGTAAGGGCAACGACATTTGGTACGCGTCTTTTTATTATAAAGAGTGAACCCTGTACCAAAATTTAGGTCTCTAGCTTTAAAGACACAGAAGTTATGTGCAGTTAAAAAACAAATTTTTGAGTTTTCCTCAAAACGTCAAACTCGCAATTTTAAACGTCAAAATTGGCATTGTTTAGGCAAAGAACGTGAAACAAATACGGATTGTGAAAAGAAAATGTTGCAAGAAGAGTATTTTGCGAACCATTAAGTTGCAGGTTCAACCGTCATTGTTATATTTGAGGGTGCCTTGAGCTGCATCTTACAAAATTATTTTGACAATCACAGGCTGGCCGATAAGTTGGTGATACAAATTTTCTGTTTTTTTGAACAGCTTTTATGTTATCGAATTGTTGCATTTTTATCAAATTCCAATGCATGTTTGTGGGGGAAAATTTTTGATAGTGTTCGTCTTCGAGTTATTCCAATTGTTTTGCAATTTTCACATTTTTGGTACATACCAAAAATTATGGTACAGCGTTTTTACCAATAAATAGTGGCGTGCTATGAAAGTGACGCCTTCAGAGAGGTTTTCGTATATATTATTCGTAGAACAAATCGAGCTGCCGTATACAGGCGCTCTCAAATAATGACTGAATTGGAAAAAAAATTAACAACCGTAACTATTTCTTTTTCAAATGGAAGAGCCTGTATTTTGTGTTTCCAAAGTGAAGGGCATGCCCCTTGCTTTAAGTTGAGTAGAAATTAATAATAATAATACACATTTATTGAGAAGGTTTTCCTCCATACAGAAAATACAAGTAAACATACAATAATGAAAAATTCACACACACAAAAAATATCTCCCCCAATAAATGTAGAGAAAAAAAACTGCCCAAGTTAAAGACTTGTTGGCAATATAGTTAAATACAATAATGCACAATTTACACAAAAAAAAATCTCCCCCAACAAATGGAGAGAAAAAAAAACTGTCCGAGTCAAAGACTTGTTGGCAGTATAGCAAAAACAAAACTAACAAAAGCATATATGCACTTTAAAATACCAACATTTAAATAAAAAAAAGTTTCCAGTCTCCAATCACAGTATACATGCCTCAATACCGATATCCACTCCGACCTGCCTGTCACCAGTTCAAACACACTGTTCTCTCTCCACTCAAAAAAACAAACAAAGAAGCAGAGAAACACCGACACTTACGCGACTAACCACATACACCCCCAGGTGCACACACGCCCGCACACACACAAAACCACCGACTCACGCAGGAACCAGCGCGCACTTGTCCCCTTGTTGTCAATTTCTTCTAAACAAAGAGTGAATGACACTTCTAGGGGTATGAATAATCCAGCTCTTTATCGTTTCTTAAATAAATTCAAAGAATTGTACCTAAAGACTCTAATTTTTGAAAATACTGAGGTACATGTACAATCGCATATCAGGATTCGATCAGATTACAGGTTATGTAGGCATATAAGTTGAATTTTATGTATTGTTCTAGCAATTTTTTCGCAGAAACTTTTTTTGGTTCTATAGAAATCATTGTTTGTAATATTTTTGTGAACTTTTGATAATTTATAATAAATGTTTAATAAGTGATTGTAACAAAAATAATTTCTGATTTTCGTGACAAAATTGTTTGCAAGTTTTCTTGTACTCTTTTTTCGTGAGTCGTCTAAAAACATTTTTTGAATAATTATATCTTGGCAGGTGCGTAAATTTCTTGAAGAGGTTCCTTTGCGGGGAAAAACGCATCAGTTTTTTTTTTTTTAGGAACACATACATTTATTTGACGAAAATTTTTGTACTTTTTCAAACAATAAAGTTATTTCGTTGAATTATAGTATTGTTTTTACTATCTAGGTTATACTATATAGGTCATACCAAA
Source organism: Tillus elongatus (assembly GCA_964006375.1). NCBI lineage: Eukaryota > Metazoa > Arthropoda > Insecta > Coleoptera > Cleridae > Tillus > Tillus elongatus. Next base: position 275,355,503 of record OZ023262.1, read on the forward strand.
TGTCATGCCTGCTTTCATTAAGAAAAATATATGTTTGCTATTAAAAACCATTTTTCGCTACCACAACGCATTTGTTCCGTCCAGACTTTTTTTACGAATAATTTTAGCAGTGTACCTCCTAGCGAGACTAATACCCCTAAATTTACAACTAAAACAGGTAGAAGGCCGAGGTTGAACAACGTGGTTGGAAACTGAAACAAAATCAGAATCACTTCAAAAACTACAAAGACCTATGCGCTGGATACGTATTTCGACAACGAAATTGTCTTCATCAGTAGCTGTCTCTAAACAGTTTAGCGAGACAGTTATTGGTGAAGACAAGTACGTTGTCGAAATACGTATCTAGTGCACAACTTTCTGTTACTCTTTTGTGGTTTTTGGGGGTGATTCTGCCTTTTGTTTTAAATAAAACAGGGTTGAGTGAAACGGCGTTAAATTATCTTCAAAATGACACGTAGGCAAATTCGGTCTGGTAGTTTCTCAGAAACTAAAAAAATACTAATAGCGAATTTCATTGACAGTGTCAGTAGGATTTCGTGATATAACAATAGCGCTAATACAGATTTCTCCTTCAATGAGTGAAGATTAGAACCTGTGATGAGCACTGATAAGTACAATTTGGAGAACCCAATTCATGACAATACAGTTGTAGTAGGCTTGTGTTGACGTTCAATGTATTTTATATGTACGTTTTGTTGAAGGTAAGATTTGTTGCATGGCACATAATGTGTTTTAGTGAATTTTCGTAAAAAAAAACACCACTAATGAAGAGATCGCAACTTATGAATTGTGAAAAAAATTTAAATGACTGAGAACTAGGCCCCCTTAAACACATATCCGGGGTCAGTTTCAGTTTATATGTTTATTATATTATATTATATATATATATATATATATATATATATATATATATATATATATATATATATATATATATATATATATATAAAACCTCATCCGATAACAACTCTGTATTTTTGAAATTAACACCCCAATTGCCCAATAACACAGGAACATAACGGTGACACGCTATAAAAACACTAACTGGACAGATTTTAGAAAAACACTTGATAGACTTGTAAACGTAAAAGCTAACATGAACTCAATTGAGGATGAAGTCACTAAATAACCAAAGCCCTTCAGACAGCTAGAAATAAACCGTCCCGTATAATTAAAATCAATAAATGCAAGGAAGTACTCCCGGACGAAATTAGACCAATGATTAGACACAAAAACTCTCTTAGAAAACGGATGCAACAAACAGGTGACACAAGCATACAAACGGAAGTGAATCGACTAAGAATAACCTGTCCATTAAAAAAATTAATGTAGAACAATTTTGCATTGAGAAAGAATTTGAAGTCTGTGGTATATGTTGTTATTATAACGACGTTAAAACTTGTATTTTAAATTGTTATCGCTCCCCTTCAAGTAATGTTAGTGTTTTTATTAACCAGCTTTTTGATATGCTGAACTATTTAGTCAGACCCGGTGTACGTTTTGTTCTTACTGGTGATTTCAACTTAGATTGCTATGGAATTGTAAGTAAAGGGTTTGATATGTTGTCTAACATGCTAAAATGTTTTAATATGACTCATGTAGTTGGGTGGCCTACCAGAGTAACGGATAATACTCTTAGTACCATCGACAATGCTTTTCTTAATTTTTCTAGCAAGGGTGCCTGCCTTGCGACTGGCAATAATATTTCTGACCACATGACAGTGTTGTTGGAGCTTGACACAGCTTCAGTTGAGTCGAATCATAGCGCTGTTTCTTTGACGCGAGTTTTTGATGAGGAATCTATTTTTGACTTTGAGAGTGCCCTTATTGGTGAAAATTGGGAAAATGTTTTTGCTGCCAGCAACATTGATGAGGGGTATAAGAATTTTCATGAGTTGTTTCTTTATTACTTTCATTTATATTTTCCACTCCGTAAGATATATAGGAAACAATCAAAGGGCCGTGAGTGGGTTACTTCTGAGGTCAAAGCCTCTAGTTCAAGACTTAAAGACTTATTTTTATTGAGAAGTGTTTCTCCCCAAGCGGATAATTCTTACAGGGCTGCAATGGCTGCTCATAAAAAACTTGTAAGATGTACTAAAAGGAATTTCTGCCAACATAGGATTCTGGCTTCTGACAATAATCCGACTAAAGCCGCATGGCATCTGATTTCGGAACTAAATGGCAAGCAGGTCAATGAACATAACAATATTGTAATACGACACGAAGAGAGGCTAGTTACCGATCCACGGGAAATCGCGAACTTATTCAATTCGTTCTCTGTAGAAGCACATATAAATATTATCAAGAACATTCCTAAGGACTTACCTCCTTTAAACGTTTCGACAAAACCTAATAACAAAACAATGTATTTACTGCCTTTTAGTGAAGACGAGTTGTATATTTTGTTAATAAAAAAAATAAAAAACAAGTCTTCGTGCGGTCGAGACGAAATTCCACCTTTTTTAGTTAAGAAAGTTTTAAGACATATTATAAAGCCTCTTACCTGCTTGGTAAATCTTTCATTTGAGTCGGGTATCTTTCCTAGTGACCTAAAGGTTGGTAAGGGTTTTCCTTTAATAAAAAAGAATGATCCAACTAATTTGAACAACTATCGGCTGATTACATTATCTATGACTTTTTCAAAGGTATTTGAATATAGCTATCTAAATCGCTTGGAACAATTTTTGCAGTCATGTGGTATATTGTCTGCCTGTCAGCATGGCTTTAGAGAAGGCCACTCTACTGCAACGGCTCTCATTGACTTCTATCAGGGCTTAGTCACTTGTTTGGAGGCTGGTGAGTGCCCTGTTGGGATTTTTTGTGATTTGATCAGGGCCTTCGATTGTGTTGACCATAGGATACTGTGTGACAGGCTTTATTGTTATGGTTTGAGAGGTAATGCGCTTGGCTGGATTGACTCTTACCTGACGAACAGAGAACAGTATACTGAGATAAAGTTCAAGACATCAGAACGACTAAGTAGGGTATGTTCTGAGCGTGTTGTTGTTCCTACTGGTGTGCCTCAAGGCTCAGTACTGGGCCCTATTATTTTTACCCTTTACATCAATGAGCTTGATAAAGTATCCCCTGATGCGCATTTTACTCTGTATGCGGATGATACGTCTCTAATCGTTTCTGAAAAGACAGAGGATGCTTTGAATAATAAATGTAATCACATTTTTAATAACTTAAGGAGTTGGTTCTCTCGGTGTCTAATATATTTTAATTCTTCGAAGACACAGATGGTGAGATTTCATCCGCGTCAGAGGGAAATTGATTTACTTAGTGTGGCTGTTGACAATACTTACCTAACGTGTGTCAATAACTACAAGTTCCTTGGAGTACACGTTGATGAACATCTCAATTGGAAGTTGCACTGTACGACATTGGTTTCAAGGCTTGCATCTCTTAATTTTTTATTTATAAATATAAGAAATGTTTTGACTGAAAAGCAACTAATATCTTTATACTACAGTTATATTGATTCTAGACTGAGGTACGGTATATGTCTGTGGGGTAATTCTACCTTGCTGCATGATGTCTTTATCGCTCAAAAAAGAATAATACGCTCTATTTTCAACATAGGAAAGATGCCGTCATGCCGGGTCTACTTTTCTGATCATAAAATTTTAACTGTGGTATGTTTATATATTTTAGAGTTGTGTATATATGTTTTTAAAAATAGTGATAAATTTAGACTAAACAGTGATGTTCATACCTTTAGTACCAGACAGGCTTGTAACTTTTATGTTCCGTATGCTAGAACTAAGATGATAAAAGACTCTCCGAACTGTATTGGATTAAAAATATTTAATCATCTTCCTAATAATTTAAAAAATATCCAAAATATTAAGGTGTTTAAAAGTCAAGTTTCTTCTTTTCTATCAGACCAGTGTTTTTATACGTTAAATGAATATTTTAATGTAGTGAAAAATTAATTATTGTAAAAGGCTGACAAATCCAATGTAGCTTGTATGCTGTCAAAATGGATAATAAAGGTATTATATTATTATTATTATTATTAACAAACAACATTAACAACAAAATACGACAACACAGAAACACACAATGGACCAACACACTTAAAGAACTCAGACCAAAATACAACTCTCGCTGGAAACTCACCAGAAAAATAAAAAACAAAACAAACTATATCCTGACATTAATTAATAACAACACACATATTATAATAGACAGAGACAAAGCTGAGACTTTAGCTAATAACTTTGAGACTATACATAATATAGAACCTGACCTTACTAATGAACAGAAAGACATGACTACCACAGTAAATGACTACTTAAACAGGACACCCTCCCCAGAAAATACATGTATTAACTCAATAGTAGCAAAAACAAACGAAATCAAGTCCGAACTAAGAAATTTCCGTAACAACAAGTATCCCAGACCAGGCGGAATACAAAACATTATTTTTAAAAACTTGTCGGGTAAAGCTTTCGAACAACTGACAAACATAATAAATGCTATTTTTGACGTACACCACTCTCCTAACTGCTGGAAAACAGCTACTGTCATTCTAATACACAAACTAGGAGAAAGTTACACGGACGTAAACAGCTTTAGACCAATCAATCTACTAAACACCATCAGTAAATTAGTAGAAAAAATCGTGTTACTACAAATTTTAAAAAAACAGAATCAAGGATAAAGATAATTCCTGACACTGAGTTTGGTTTTAGGCCTCATTACAGCACGCTAATGCAAATAGTGTGCGTAGTAATAAACTTTAATCAAAATAAAGAAACCGCTATGGTTCTCTTGTATATCGAAAAGGCTTTCGACAGAGTATGGTTAGAAAGGCTGACATATAAATTAATAGAATTCAATTATCCACTAACTTTAGTCAAACTTATTTAGAGCTATCTAAAAAATCGGACATTGCTGTGCTCGGACCAATCTTATTAAATTACTACATAGCAGACATTCCCCAATTTGCCACAACAAACATGGCAATCTACGCAGACAATACCACAATTTACGCTCATTCCCTTTCGAGCATGTGGCGAATAAGCAAATTCAAATACACTTTGACATTTTACAGAAGTACTACGACAAATGGAAAATTAAATTAAATGGCAACAAATCAGAAAACGTAATTTTTAGTAAAAAACTAGACAGCCACAAAATTTATACACCGCTTAAAATATATAACCAAAATATCACAATTATGGACTCTGTAAGATACCTTGGTCTACAACTGGATCGAAGGCTGAATTTTCACAAACACCTAACTTTACTCAGACAAAAAGCCCACATTGCAATGCATACCCTATACTCCATCCTAAATAATCCCTACATAAATAATAAAAATAAAAACTTCTATATACATCAGTATTAAGACCGGTCATCACTAGTGGCTGTCAAGTCTGGGGTGGAGTCTAAAAGACAAGACTTCTACCTCTGGAACGTTTCCAAAAACAAATGCATCAGATTAGTCACTGGTCTTAACAGGTATACACGCATCAGTACTCTGCACTATTTAACAATAGTTCCAACACTTAGAGAACATATAAACAAAACATCTGATACATTTTTCAGACTCCTAATCACAAATAACAAATTGAAAATCTAACCGCCGTAAGAGACAATAGTGATTTTATGACTAAACATAGATTAATTTACCAACGTCTGCAATAAAATTAATGATAACGATTACAAAAACACTCATATAAATAAAATAACTAAACTAAGGGATTGCATGTCCTAAACATCTTCCTGAGAAATCCAAAGAAAAGTTATAATTCACAAGCGTAGCAGTACAACCTCGTTGAATAATTAGTTTAACTGTAGTTTTAACACACCAACCAAATAAACATAAGGTGAAAATATATCGTAAATATAGGAGTTTAACATTATTGCTTATATCTTAGCAAGAATATCCATATGTATATGCTTTTGTAAATATGTCTCTTAATATAAATAAAAGTTTTGTTGATTAATTGGTTGATTGATTGCTGACTCGTCAGCAAGCAACGTTGGTGGCGTGGGTCAAATCTCAGTGGTGACTGAATTTTCTTTAATTTTTCTTTACTTTTTTTGTCTCTGATTCAATGTGAACCTTATCTGATCAGATTATGTTATCTCAATAATTTTTATAGCGACTATTTGTTGAAAAAATCACTAATGAGGGGATAAGGAGATTTTAATAGCAGCTGTTGTTGCTCTTAGTTGGTAAAACCGTTCCGTAGCTAACAGACGTAGATGTTTTTTTTCTGTAACTTCAGAAGCGTTTGTTTTCTTCTCTGTGACCGGTTTTATTATTTACAGCATCGCCAGACAAAATAAATTTCTCTGTAAATAAAGTATATATTTATGTATTCAGATCATATTTTGATTTTTTTTTATTTATTTTATTTATTTTTATTAGAAAATATTTTCATGAAAAAGGTTATTTTAATAGCGAATTTTCTTATAAATATATTTAATTCATTTTCTTTAAAGAAACATTGGTTACGAAGTTTGGTGTGAAAAATTATTAAATAAAGTTTTGATGGAACATGTTTTTAACGAAATTCGTCGAAAATAATGTTTCAATGGATATTCGTGCAAACAAATTGTTCTATTTTCCATTTTAATTACAGGTTAGGCATTTAATGTAAATTTTTTGTATTATTTTAGTTAATCTTTGTGCGGAAAACATTTAGTCGGTTTTCGAGGAAATTTGTTTGTGTTGCCGTATAAATCATGTTTTTGTAGGATTTTTGTTAAATGTGACCCAAACTTTTGTCTTTACACTCTCGCAGTTCAAAACATAATAATCACATTTACATTCTAGCAATAGGATGGCTAATTTTTTTTGCAAATCATCACTTTACTCTTTTTGGCAGTCAAACAGGAATTTATTAATTTACACGACTTCCTTTCCTTCTCACAGTAAAATCTCGAATCCCAATTACACTATTACCTTACATTCTGTCTACATAATATCGTAAAACTGTTGTTTTTTTTTATTAGATTTTATAAATGTGTTTTACTAATTTTTGTGTGCATACAGTTAGAAGTAATTTTTTAATCAAACTTATGGCTGTTAATACGATCTAAATGTCTTCTATACTTTTAACTTTGTGTCGCCCCAATGTTAATTAAGGTCCTCCCTTTATTATACTTTCATATCTTGTACTTATATATATAATATATATGTAATGAAAAAGAAGTGAAACAGCAAGTGAATTTATTTACTTTAGTGCTGTATTTCTTAAATTTTTCTTTACTTTTTTTGTCACTGATTCAATGTGAACCTTATCTGATCAGATTATGTAATCTCAATAATTTTTATAGCGACTGTTTGTTGAAAAAATCACTAATGAGGGGATAAGGACTTTAAGTCCAATTTTAATAGCAGCTGTTGTTGCTCTTAGTTGGTAAAACCGTTCCGTCGCTAACAGACGTATATATTTTTTTCTGTGCCTTCAGAAGTGTTTGTTTTCTTCTCTATAACCGGTTTTATTTTTTACAGCATCGCCAGAAAAAATAATTTTCTCTGTAGATAAAGTATATATTTATGTATTCAGATCATATTTTGATTTTTTTTTTAATTTAATTTATTTTTATTAGAAAATATTTTCGTGAAAAAGGTTATTTTAATAGCGAATTTTCTTATAAATAAATTTAATTAATTTTCTTTAAAGAAACATTGGTTACGAATTTTGGTCTGAAAAATTATTAAATGAAGTTTTGATGGAACATGTTTTTAACGAAATTCGTCGAAAATAATGTTTCAATGGATATTCGTGCAAACAAATTGTGCTATTTTCAATTTTAATTACAGGTTAGACATTTAATTTAAATTTTGTGTATTGTTTTAGCTAATGTTTTTGCGGAAAACATTTAGTCGGTTTTCAAGGAAATTTGCTTGTGTTGCCGTATAAATCATGTTTTTGTAGGATTTTTGTTAAATGGGACCAGTTTCTTCGGTAGTATTTTAAGTTTATTTTCGGAACATTTTTGGGCTTTTTCAAACAATAAAGCTATTTAAAAAATATGGTACATTGTTTTTACTACATAGGCAATAACAAATTTGATGTCTGTTTTTTTTAAAAGACATATTTGCTATGAAAAAGATAATTATAAAAATACACTACCATAACGCAATTGCTGCGACCAGACTTTTTAGTGAATTTTCATTAAGAAAATTCACTAATAGAGAGGTATCGATGGTGAGACGTTCGGAAAATTTCTACAAATGAACGCGAATTAGTGACCCTGGAACCCATTTCCAATGTCAGTGAAAAAGTTTATATATATATATATATATATATATATATATATATATATATATATATATATATATATATATTGCTATGGTACGCAATTTTAATTGTTGATCAAGAATTTTTTTTTAAATTTTTTTTTAAAGTACATACTTTTATTGCCCATTTAAAGTATTAACATTGATAAAATAAAATTATGGATAATATTTATTTACTTACCGTTGTATCTGCAAATTTTTCTCTTTTCTCACGGGTAGAGTTTTAATGTTGGTCTAGCATTTTTGTTTTGATGTAACTTGTTAGTATTTTTTTTCATATTCATATTAATCCAGAGTGTTAGAAATTTTGTTAAAACATTTTCAATTGAGTTTTTTTTTAATTTATAATTATTTAAATATAGGCTTATTTAGTGATATTTTTATAGGTCAAATCACTTAGACTATATAAATAAAATTTATAATGTTTTATTTCTGATAATTTAAATTCTTTTCAAACATAGTTACATAAAAAAATATTGATCGTTGTTAATAAATCAAACAAATTAAAATGTCGTTGTAACAAATGAATTAACCTATATTCTGAGTTTGTCATTAATTCGGCTTTTATAAGGATATCCCCATTAATATTGTAAATATACACAAAAATCATCAATGTAAAAAAATCCTTAAAACTAAAACATACAATGTAGAAATCTGCAGATTTATCGTTGCAATATTCACAAAATGGACTTACTGCTTAAAATGTCTCTAATTGCTTGCTTCTTCATTAAATATTTGGATTATTCGCTAGTAGACCGTCTCTACAGGATTTTATTATTGCCACCATTACATTGTGGTAATTAATTATTATAGAGCTTATTTTGAATGGCCCTTTTGTACTGAAGATTCTCTGCTATCTTGGTTACCATTATCTTATTAATATCCATATACTGCTGATCTTTACTATTCTTTCTAATTATATTATTCGCGTGCAAATCATACTAAACAGACTATCTTTTCTTAATTAAAAGTTATTTCCCCAAACTTTTGTCTTTACACTCTCGCAGTTCAAAACATAATAATTTGAAAATCATCACTTTACCCTTTTTTGGCAGTCAAACAGGGATTTATTAATTTACACGACTTCCTGTTATCCAATTACACTATTATCTTACATTCTGTCTACATAATATCGTAAAACTGTTGTTTTTTTTTTTAATTGGATTTAATAAATGTGTTTTACTAATTTTTGTGTGCATACAGTTAGAAGTAATTTTTTAATCAAACTTATGGCTGACGATCTAAATGTCTTCTATACTTTTAAGTTTGTGTAGCCCCAATGTTAATTAAAGTCCCCCCTTTATTATACTTTCCTATATTGTGCTTTATATGTAATATATATGTAATAAAAAAGAAGTGAAACAACAAGTGAATTTATTTACTTTAGTGCTGTATTCGATATTATCTGAAAAAGGCATTATATAACGTTGTGGAATGTAATTTTAGTAAATTTACAGTTTACTGCACTGGGGCTTTTTAGAAATTTGTTTTCAGAATAATGCCAAGAACACTCCTTGAATACACAAGTCACAAGACAAATTTGTTGCAAACAACCCCCAACAAAGTTAAGAGACCAAGAATGAATAGGGGTGCTGCGCGTGGACGAAATAAGAGCGGAAAATGCTAAAAATATATTTAATCTGACTTTCAACAGATGCGTTTTTACATTTTGCAGCAATACCTTCTTTAACCCCTATCTACCCCGCACCACAGCTATATTAGCACTAATAACTTTCTTGGGGGTTGCTTCCAAAAAAAAATTTTTGTGCTTTATGCTTTGCAGGCAGTTGTATTCATGCACAAGAGGAAGGAGAACCCCCCGTGTTTCTGGGTGAGGGTCAGACATCCTCTTTGACCTGGGGGTTCTTCTTCTCATTCTGCATGCATACAATCACCCTCAATGCATGAACCACAGGATTTTTTAATGTTCAGCTTTCTAGAGTATTTTTTGTATCCAAATTACTGTATAAATATTTACGTTATAGACCATGTTTTTGCCTGCCTATCTTTACCCAATTTTTTACTGATTCTAAGTAAATAAAATAATGTTTTATAACTTTTAATATAAGGCTAAATCACTATAATATATTCTTCTTATGAAAATTCGCTACCATAACGCACTTGCTGCGTCCCTAACATTTTTCTTTTTTAAATGTAAGCTCCAAAATTGCCCTTTATGAAACTTAAAATGCCAATGCTAGATCAAATAACAGAGCTTTGACGGCAGAAATTATTGAATAGAAATCGTATTTGAATCACTAATTATCACCGATAACGGAAAGCGTGTAATGGTATCACAAATCGTCAGTTAAACTACAAATGGATTTACAAGTAAAATCAATAGGCGCATAATAAATTATTTGACAAAATAATACATGGTCCCGTTGTTCACTTTAACCTGTCATTGGCGTAATGAAATATTGAGACATTGCACGGGAGTATACGAGACAATAGAGTATATTGGAATAATAAACTCTGAAACGGTGATGTAAAATATGCGTTTCTGTGTAGGCTTGCTCTAAAATAGATGTCAACATTTCCTTTATTTAGTGTGTTCATGCTGCAATCTTTATGAGCTACTTTGAACCGACCCCCCTTTCAAAGTAGTTCCCACCTCCTATTACTTTAAAGGAAACCTGCTAATGATTTAATTAATAACTTAAAATTTAAGTTAAAATTGTACCATTGTGAATAAAGATTTTGTAGAGGCTTTTCCTGATATTAAAAGTTTTAGTAGAAAACTCTGACACTTTAGATCGATAACTATTAGTTCGGTACCTCAATATAACGGCAACAATATATAGTTAATGCTGCTAATGGGTTTAAAAGAACCTATTTCCAAGGTAAAAAAGAACAGAACAAGGCTATACTCCAGACTGAATTTGCTAAAATTCAGTCTGGAGTATAGCCTTGTTCTGTTCTTTTAGTGAATTTTCTTAAAAAAAAAATCACTAATGAGGAGATCTCGACTTTTGAATTTTGAAAAAATTCCTTCAAATTAGCACTAATTAGGCCCCCGAGAACACATATCCGGGGTCGGTTTCAATTTTTATATGTTTATATATATATATATATATATATATATATATATATATATATATATATATATATATATATATCACACCGATAACTCAAAAAATAATGGGCCGATTTTGATAAAATTTGGTGAGTACCTTACTTTTGCAAGTGGCTTGGCTAAGTTCGTTAACCAGGAACATCTGCTCAGTTGAAATAGATTAAACAATGTTTTCTTTTATTTACACAGACGGATTCCCCCTATCAGTGTCAGTTCTGAGCCAGCCTTAAATGTATGGAATTTAGCCCATGAAATTATAATCCATGTTTGTAAGAAAATAAATTCGGGACTCAGCAAGTGCGTTATGATAGCGAGTTTTTATTGAATGCTTCAAATTTGAATAGCTCAATTTGCTATTAACCTATAAGGTTCGTTGGCCAGGAAACTAGTTTTTTCGGGAACATTTTAAGTTTATTTTCGAAATTATTTTTTACATTTTCAAACAATAAAGTTATTTTGATGAAATATGGTACATTATTTTTACTATATATATTATACTGGTAACCAACTTTGATGTCTGTTTTCTTAAAAAAAACACATATTTGCTATTTAAAACATTTTTATGAAAATTCACTATCATAACGCACTTGCTGCGTCCAGGCTTTTTTTACCTTGGAAATATGTCTAACCCAGACGTTGTGACGTTCAGAAATTACATTAAAAGAACCTGTAAAAAATATTATAGGTTTTACTCAGAAAAAATATGTATTATATGATATGATATGTTAGAAACTTCTCAGAGAATAGCCGCTGGCGTATTGTTGCATTTTTTAATCCAAAAATAAGTTGATCTCGTAGATTATCATCCAGGGTCTTCTTGAAATTGCAGAATTTAGAAAGCTTTTTTAAACAAACAACATATTCAGCAATACTCTTATTGTCATGCTGCATTTGTTGACGAAATTTGTACCTTTCGGCAATTTCAGATGGTTGCGGTTCCAAATGATCTTCCATCAGCTTAACAAGAAAATCAAAGGACTGTTCCTTTGGGTTTTCTGGACTACACAAATCACATAGTAAATCAAATGCTTCACCTTCCATTACCGTTATGAGAATGGCGGTTTCATTTTCTGCAGCTACCTTATTTACTTTAAAAAATTGTTTGAGTCGTGTAATATACGATATCCAATTTTTATCGTGAATTCGAAATTAATCAACTTTTCCGATAGCACTCAAATTTAATTAAAATTGTTAATTAAGTTATATATATATATATATATATATATATATATATATATATATATATATATATATATATATATATATATATATATATATATATATATAGATAGGTATATGATGAAATTCTGAAAGAAAAATATTAAAAAGTCTGGACGCAGCAAGTGCGTTATTGTAGTGAATTTTCATTAAAATGTTTTTAATGGCAAATATGTCTTTTTTAATAAAAGCAGACTAAATTTGGCTAAATATCTGTTATAGAAAATTTTGCTAAAAGAATACATAAAATTCAATTATATACCTAATCTGTAATTAAAATTGAAAATAAAATAATTTGTTTGCATGTAAATCCATTAAAACCTTTCCGACGAATTTCGTTTAATAAACGTTCCATTAGTTTTTTATACAAAAATTCGCCACAAATGTTTCTTCAAAAAAAAAATCATTACATTAATTTATAAGACAATTCGCTATCAAAAGAATACTTTGTACAAGAAAATTAGCTAATAGAAATGAATTAAAAATATTCAAAATCTAATCTAAATACAGAACTAGATCCTTTTCCTGTGGCTTCAAAGAGAAAATTCTTTTGCGTGTGTATGCTGTAAAAATTGAATCCGGTTATAGAGAAGAAAACAACCTCTTCTGATGTCCCAAATCTCTACGTCTATGTTAACTGTGGAACAGTTTTACCAACTAAGTGCAACAACAGCTGCTATTAAACTTGAATTAAGTCTTAAAAGTGCGTATCTTTCATTTTCAACAAAAAGTCGCTAAAAAATATTGGAATTACACAATCTGATCAGATAACGTTCAAATTGAATTAAAGAGGAAAAAAAGTTTTAAAAAAGTTGAAAGGGAAATTCAGTCAGCGTGAGATTTGAACCGGCGTCCCTTCGCTCATCAGCAATGTACTCTAACAATTACACCACTTTAAGCCTTGTATCACACTCTGCAATGAAACGTAGATAACCAATAATGGTCTTAAGTTATTTATTTGTAATATGTAAGGTCTTTAGAGGCAGATTTTGCAACTATTTCAACAAATGAGGAATGTAGCATAAATCTCAAACATTCTAATATACATTTTGTGCAATATTTACCATTTATAAACCAACTAATTGTCACGTTTCAAATCTCCAATGTGACATTTACAGGAGAACAATTATAAAATTTTCAAAGTAATCTTTCTGGTACTTATTGAACTTTTTTCACCATGAAAAGATAAACGTTGTCTGTAATATTTAAGAGATTTTCTTTAATACATACAGTATTTTGGTATTGAGTCTTCTATAATTTTAGGGGCACTAAAATTTTGCTTTACTAAGTGCCTATTTCTTTCAACTTAGATAGCTAAGTTTTGGTACAGAGTTTGGCTTTCACAATATAAACCAGCTTGCAAAATTTGGTTGCCATAGCTTTGTTATTGCCGGGGATATGAATTTTTTCCAAAAGAAAATCGACATTAATAAAATACTTACATAGTAATAGTTTAACAGTGTTTTGTTTTTACTTAAGGTCTGAAATTATTTACAGTAATTTTTGTAACTAAATAATTTTTTTACCAGTTAACATTAACAACATTTGAGAAGTTGCAGCCCACAAAAATTGAAATCCATTTTTTAGTGATTTTTCTTTAAAAGATTTACCAATGAGGAGCTCTCGACTTTTGAATTTTAAAAACATTTCTTCAAATGAGCGCGAACTAGGCCCCTACAACACATATCCGACGTCAGTTTCAATTCTTATCTCTCTCTCTCTCTCTCTCTCTCTCTCTCTATATATATATATATATATATATATATATATATATATATATATATATATATATATATATATATATATATATATATATGTCACACCGATAACTCAAAAAATAATGGCCCGATTTTGATAGAATTCGGTGAGTAAATTATTTTTGCAAGTGGCTTGGATAGGTTCGCTGGCCAGGAAAATCGGACCAGTTTTTCTGGGAAAATTTTTACTTCAAAAGAACAATTTAAAAAATGGTTTCTAAATGGCTTTTATTTGATTCCTTCCACAAAATTTTAGCAAGATGTGAAAAATACTTACAGATTCACTCAGTTCAAAATAAACTCACTTGTATCCTATGGCTTAATTACCATTTGTTACCAAATTTGAAGCTCGAGATGGAATATCCAGGTTATATGTTTATCGGGATTTGACACAAAAATTACAAATCCAAGACAATTTTCCAAAATTATTAAACCAAAACCAGACATTGGAACTTAAAATTACCAAGTTAGAATTCGATGATGAAAGTTTATCAATTTCACTTAGCAACTAATGCCCGACAATTTTTATTTTGCGACTCTTGCCGTACATCTAATATCTATAATAATTTCCTTAATGAAAATTCTTTAATAAATGGTGTTGTAGTAGAAAGTTGTTATACTTGTTCATTCTCTGATGACGCCAACTTTGTTAGTGAAACGATCGTCAGGTCTTTAAAAATATTTGTTGTGGTGATTTGCGTTCTCCAAGTGATTTTAACTTCATTGCATAGTCCAGCGTACATCATCATTATAATCACAGTCTAAAGGCGATGTCGCCCCCTCATCCTAACCATGAGTCTCTGTCTCCAGCAGCTCTCTTCATTTTACTGTAGCGTCCACACTGCATCAATTGTACCACGCTTTTCAGAAGTTTTCTCCTTAGTCTACCTCTCCCCTTTTTACAAGTATGTGACCTTCAATTAATGTTGTCAGAAAGTTATTATATCTCAGAGTATGCCAAATACATTTTGCCTTTTCATTCAACAAGGATCATCTTTCTCTTTTTGTTCGTCTTTTTGCCTGTGTAATCTGTTTTTGTAATTATTACTTCCACATCGTCATTACGTGTTACGCTTAAATGTCGTAAAAAGTGACAAAACATATAGAAAACATGATGAATGAATGAAAACGTTTTGTGTTTGTTGGTCTGTCGATCGGCAGGTCTGTCTGTTTGTCAGTCTTTCGGTCTGTATGTCTCTCGGTCTGTATGCCTGTCAGTTTGTAGCAACGATAACTCTAGAACTATTTGAGATATCGTCTTCAAATTTGGTATACAATTATCACCCGACAAACGAACGGTTCGGATTGTTTTTGGGTAAAAGCGCTCTAGTGGGTAGGGGATGAATGGGGGGTGATTTGGTGAAAATTGACATTTTTTCGTTAAAACTCGAGTAATATAACGCTTTAGGGTTTGTTTAGTAGAAAACTTTCAATTTCATCCAACATCGGGTATTCTGTGTTGAAATTAAATTAGAATTTGAATGTGTGAGGGTGGAATATCGGTGACAGAAATTTTGATTTTTTTGGTGCTAAAACGTAAAAAAGTCTCAAAACATACAGAAAACTTTATTCTGGACCGAAATTTGTTTTGTCTATTGGTCAGTCGGTCTGTCGGCCTGTAGGTCTGTCTGTTAGGAGGCACAATAACTTTCGAACGAATTGAGATATCATCTTCAAATTTGGTATGCAGTTATCACCCGACAAAGAAATGCTTCAAATTGTTTTTGGGTAGGATTCAGGGGAGAGGACAAATGAGGGGTGATTTGGTGAAAATTGATGTTGTTTCTTTAAAACTAGAGTAGTATAACGTTTCAGAAGTTTATGGGTACAGGAATACGAATATTTTCTTTGTGGTCAAGTCATGGACCCTAAATTCGTTTTGTCTCTTTGTCTTTTAATGACAGTAGATTATTACAGCTATGCGGAAGTTATGATTCAATTTGCAACACTATTTTTTCATGGCTAGGTTTCTGCCCCGTACACTACCACACTCCATACATACGACATTAGAGAAGGCATTAGACAAGGAATAGGTTCGTTAATCTTTATCATCAATTTTCCATTAAACCAGAATCTTCAATTTTGATACATAATAAAACCCATATAAAGGCAGCGTGGGTACTAGATTTGAAAAATAACTACAAAGTTCTTTTAAAAATCCTTTTTTAATATTTGGCCGACAGAAACTAGTTCGATTGAGTTGACTAAAATGGATCATCCAAGCGATTAATAAGGGAAAATACCTGCCACGTTTATAATTTAGCAGGTACATTCCTTTTGGAAATAAAAATTAAATTTTGGGTAAATTTGTAGTTTAGTACACGGGCAACTTTTAGAAAAAAATTTAAAAGCATGCTTAGAACCCTTTCTGGATACACATACCACAAGAAAAATTTCTTGAAAGCGGTTCCTAAGAAAGTTACAGGACCAGGAGTGAATAGGGGTGCTGGTCAGGGAAGAAGGTAAAAAGGAAATGTGAGCCGAAATTTAGAAAAAACCATCTTGGACCTCTATAAGCTACCTTTTACCCATTTTACAGCTACACTTCTTTAAAATCCTGTTTACTTCGCCCAGAAGCCTCATTCACCGCAGGTCCCTCAACTTTCTTGGGGGTTGTTCCGAAGAAATTTTACTTGTTTATATTTTTCTTGTTTATGCATTGAGGTGGCTATATGCATGTAGAAGGGTGAGAACTCCCGTGACGAAGCCGCGAACCAAGATTTTCAATTTATGTCCAAATTCTTACCTCATTTCATTTGTTTAGGATATTTTTCTAAAAATGAATTTGCAGTTGCCTTGTTTGTCAGTCTCACATAAAAAGCTACAATATTTTATCATTTTAAAAATTATGTATAGAGCAACAGTTAATAAGCGAGGAAGAGGGTCTGAGTGCAGCAAGTACATTGTAGTAGAGAATTTTCTTAAAAAGATTTCAAATCTGATAACTCAATTTCCCATTAAGTTGTAATCTTCAATCTTAAGCCATAGTAAAACCAATGTAAAATACTTTTTTGGTTGTTCTATTTGAAAAAACTAGTTCGATTTGGTTGATTAAAACAAAACCATTCAAGCAATTAATAAGGAAAAATACCTGCCATATTGATAATTTGGCACGTACACTCTGTAAGTAATTAATTTTTTTGTGGAAAACTTTTGTAACTAATGTAATTTGTAACACAATTTTTTAAAGCGACTTACAGTATTTACATATATGTACAAAATTTTAATTTTCTAGCTCCATAGAAAATATAAATTTCTTTAAGTAATCGCTTACTGTGACTTCTAAAACTGATCTCTAAGATCCATTTACATTTAAAGAACTAGTTTTCATAATATACCTTAATAGTGTACATTTCCTATGAAAATTCACTACAATAATGAACTTGCTGCGTCCCGAACTTTTTTTCTTTTGTTCGAATATGAGTCGATTGTGTGCTCTTATAGCTGGACATTTTTTTGGCTTGCTCTTACGAGAACTGCCAACTTAATAAGGGGAAGAAGAGACAAGGTAGTACAAATGCTTTGTCATAAATTCTCCTTATATGTTTTAGTGAATTTGTATTTTTAAAAAATCACTAATAGAGAGGTATCGATGGTGAGACTTTACAAATTTTTGTTCAAATGGGCGCGAACTAGGACCCCTAGAACCCATATCCGGGGACAGTTTCAATTTTTATATGTTTTGTTTATATATATATATATATATATATATATATATATATATATATATATATATATATATATATATATATATATATATATATATATATATATATATATGTATGTATATGTATCCATCCGATAACTCAAAAAATAATTAACCGATTTCGATGAAACTCGGCAAGTGCCTTTCTTTTATTAATGGCTTGGATGAGTTCGTTACCTAGGAAAATAGGACAGGGTTTATCGGGAAATTTTTGAGTTTTCTTTTGAACAAAAATTTTTTCTCTGAAAATTACAAAGCTGTTTTAATGAAATTTACAATATATGTTGCCTTGGGGGAGACTTTACCACGTACAAAAATTCAAAATTTTAAATTTATAGAAAATTGAGTTATTCAAATTTTGAATTTTCATTCCAAAAAAAGGTTTTTCTCCGAATATTCCAAAGTTATTTTAATAAAGTTTGGTGGATATCTTGCCTTAGGAAAGACTTTACAACATACCAAAATTAAACTTTCTAAGTTTATAGAAAATTGAATTATTCAAGTTTGAAGCATTTAATAAAAAGTCACTACCATAACGCCCTTGCTGCGTCCCGAACTTTTTTTCTTATAAACAGCAAAACTATAGATGGCTTTTAAACTCATACATAATATTCTTAATAAATAAATACTTCCTTGGTATTTTGTTGTTGTTTACTGCTGAAATATAGATCTTGTAGAAGACATCAAACCATATACCTTTTTTAATAAACTTATGTTATTATGATTTGTTGCGGTCTATTTTAGCACCAGCCTTTGAAAGGAGACAAATATTATGAAATGGATACAAAACTCTCAAACTTACTTATATTCATCGATTTATACAACTAACTATTATTGCAAATGATAGTGTAAAGTTTATTTGGCCATTTTTATAACCTTCTCAGGAAAACAGATCACCCTATATGTAAAGATTAACAGCAAAATATATGTTGAATGTGGCATTTTTTAAGGAGTTAGGTTTTCTTTGTTTATGTTCGGAAATTTCGTGTAGTATACTTAATTTTAAATGATTTCCAGCCGATTGTTGTGGTCTCCTTTTTAATGTGTTGTATTGTTAAAAAAAGTAAAAGTAAGGTTTGGAATAATTAACGTAATACTTAGGTGTTCATATTGTTAGTTATGGTAATACTTATTGTTATTCTCACTAATTTTACAGTTTTTTAAAAGCCTCGGTGGTTCAAGAACGTGTGCCTCTGAACCGAAGGGTACTAGGTTCGATCCCAGGGTAGTCCTTTCACTTTTTCAGTACATACTGTACAATTAACATCAACCGATGTTGTAGCATTGTATTTGAGCAAGTTGAATGTCTGCACGTCCCGCCCTTCGGAGGGGGCATAAAGCCGCCGTTACCGTGTCCATGCGATGTTGGGCACGTTAAAGAACCCTACCCTCCTTACAGAAAGGCAGGGGTTCGGCAAAATTTCCAGGATAGTGAGGTGAAACTGCTCCCTCGCGTCGGTGATTGGCCATAGTCGCGGAAACAGGCCGACGTTAAAGAAATATAAACACACACACACAGAGTTTTTTAGAGAACCTAGCCATCTTGATTGTAGCAGATTGTATTTTTTATTTATGGTTTGTTGTTGAAATTCCACGTTAAAATCCAGGGTTAAATTTACACTTACAGACGCTGTCGAGCGACTTGAAAGAGCCGAAGAGCGCAGGTCAATCAGTGTTCCCAATTAACAGCATGTTGTTATTTGGTTTTAAATCTGCAGTCAAACTTCCTAGGTGCACTCGATGCTGTGCTAACTCAATGGCGTTTCGTGTAAAACCGCTGAATATTCATTTGCTGAATTTTTTTTCCGCCCTCTTCTACTGAATTATGCATTCGTTTTCTGGACCATGTTATTTTCTTCCTGTCATTTCTGTCAAGGTAAATCTAACTATTTATGTTGCAAGTTTATCTACAGATTCTTCTTGGGGTGCATTCTTGCCAATGATATTTTAATGCTGTTTCATACGTAGTGTTACTTGTTTTGCTCAAAAAGGAAATTCAATGAAAAATTGTCAATAGATTTAAGTATTGACTTCTTGGTAAGGTGAATACTTATCTAACCATAAAATAAAATATAGGGTTTAATCCGATTGATTTAATCTGAATTATTTATCCTAGCGAAGACATTAAGTCCGAAACCTGTACTTTGGACAACAAGAAATAATATACTTACAAATTCGTAGAAGATCTCCCCGTTATTATCTGCTTACATTTTGTTACTGATATTAAAGTTAGTGAATGGAACTAGGACTAAAACTTACGTTCGATTCGAAGTTTTATAACGTCAAATTAGCGAGAGCCAGCGGCGCCAAACAAAAACAGTTAGGTAGCACAATGTGCGTTATGGTAGTGAATTTTTGTGGATTTCTTTTCATCAAATGCCTATAAATTTTTTTCTTATTTTTTATTTATATATATATTCGAAAAGATTTCCGCGGTCTTTAATGTGGGACATACTTGGTACTCGGGTTGAACCCCATCCAGATTTTATTAAAACTCGACGTTTTGGCTCCTCTTTTGGAGCCATTTTCAAGAGATAAAGGAAATATGTGAGGACATGAACTCTAAAGCCTCAATCTGCCTACTCCTTAGAGCGGTAGACAAAGGTGGGTTGGGTTGTTGTAGCTCGATTACGGGGCCTCAATCTGCATACTCCCCAAATCTCGCCGGAGATCGTCTCTAAGGTCTCCGTGTGTTCAACTCTAGGCCTATCTTATTTCTCGGCATTTGACCTTACATTTTGTGGGCACAAGAAGTAAGAAAAGTAAGTTCTTGGTTATACCATGCTTTATATATTTCGTGTCTACTTGACACTTAAACAGAAACCTACAGAAGAAAACAACTCAACAACATTCATTCTCCTACCGGCAACGAATGAAAATTAAACTTGAGGAACATTAGAAGAGATCACACAAAAACCAGCTGCTCTGCCACCAGGCCTGGAGACATTGCTCATATGGCATTCACACACACACACACACACACACACGCGCGCGCGCGCGCACAATTGCCTCCAGCCGGCGTATTGACATCGTCGTTGTGTTAACATCGTAAGAATATTAAAAAAAAATTTGGGATACAGCAGGTGCGTTATGGTAGCAATTTTTTTATTAAATGCTTCAAATTTAAATAACTCATTCATCTATAAGCCTAGAAAGTTTAATTTTTGTACGTAGTAAAGATTTTACCAGTTCAACACATATACCAAGTTTCATCAAAATAACTTTATTTTTTTGAGATACAATTTTTTTTTCGGAAAAATCAACTTTTTTTCAGAAAAACTGGTCCAATCAGGGTGGCTAACGAACTCATCCAAGCTATTAATAAAAGAAAGGTACTTGCCTAGTTTCATCTAAGTCGGATAATTACTTATTGAATTATATATATATATATATATATATATATATATATATATATATATATATATATATATATATATATATATATATATATATATATATATATATATATATATATATATCAAATATGTTGTAACAGAGTGTATAACACTGAGTGAGTGGTGAGCGTGTCGCCACCTAGTTGCGGAACCAAGTAGTATGTTGTCGCGCCAGCTCCAACTAACACAAAAAGTTACAAAATAGAGACTGTATACAACCAACTAACAATTTAACAAATTGTCACCCCTGGCCCATTCCTACCCTAATATAGGGACAAAGTATGTAAGGCTAGATGCATTCTCACAACAATTAGAACCGTAGACCGGTTTCGCTCTAATTAGAGCTCGTCAGTACGGCATATTAATTGCTGCGAAAATACATCTATAAAGTAATACGGCTATAGTAGCCAGCCTTCCAACACTAAGTGAGTGGTGAGCGTGTCGCCACCTAGTTGCGGAACTAAGTACTATGTTGTCATGCCAGTTCCAAATAACACAAAGTGTATAAATGATAGATCACACAGCTATTAAAATTTTCACACATTTCACAAATTTGAAGATCATATCTCAATTCGTTCGAAAGTTATTGCGCGTCCTAACAGACACGCGTACAGTCCGACAAACCGACCAACCAAACAGTGGCGGCTCGTGACTTTGGGAGTGGGTGAAGCAAAATCCACGCGACCCCAAAGGGCGGGTTCAGGGGGGCGAAGACCCCTTCTGCGCCGCAGACGAATTATTTTTGAATTTTCAAGGTCACATATTCATCTGGCACTTTATTATTTAAAAGAAAAATCCATTTGTACAAAAATATAGACTTTCACATTCACAAGAAATAATTTTTGGAATAATGACCACGAATACTCGATGAGAGGACATAAATAAATAAATGTATTATTATTTACCTTATTTTTGTCACGCTGTACAGGGTAGCTCAAATTCGAGCCTCATCATTGGTATCTCGGAAACTGTAAGAGATGCAACGTCGGTTAATTATGGCAAAGTTGTGTAATTTGATGCTCAGCAAAATGCAGTTTAGAAAATTCCGGTTACTTCCGGTGATAATCGGAAAAAACCGAAAACTCATAAAATCTGTTTTATTTTTTTCTTGCGTTATTTGAAAAGATATAACAAAATGAATCACACTCCATCAAAATTACTTTCCCTCTCCTACAAGATGACATTTTCAAATTTGATGTTTCGTCTTTCAGAAACCATCATCAACTCCATTTTTTAAAATACGACCCTGGATTTTTTATTTCATATTTTGTTACCTTTGGACTACCTCAAAACAATGCCTCATCACAACTTTTGAATTTCAAACGTTTTGATAACAAATAATGCTATTTTCCGTCTTTCTTAAAAATATTTAATACGACTCTTTTGAAACAAAATATTTCTTCAATAATATAATTTGATTAGGTAGGTAAAGATGAACCCGAATTTATGATTATGAGTCAAATATTTTCAGTTCAATCCAATGCAATGCAATGACATATCAGTTCGTTTATCTCGGCGGCTTTGATATTAAGAAATATCAAGCTTGCTTGTCATAATATGACAATAGAACTTTTGACAATTTAACTTTCAAAATAAACATTAAGAGAGCAAAAATTGTGTTTTCCAATTTCGAGAAACGTGATATGCTACGGATTTATTATAGTAATAACAGAAACTCGCACATTTCATGTGAACGGTATTTAGAGCAATACCCCCGAGCGTCCACAACCCCATTATTCATATTTTAACAATTTGGGCAGAAATTTATGTCTCTTTGGTAGTTTTGGTAAACCTAGAAATTCGTACTGCCAACGAATGGAAGCTGTTTTAAATGCTGTAAGTATCGTTATAAAATGATGCTATGCAATCTTTTATTACTATAATATTTTGCGATAACATGTCAAAGATATTTCACCAAAACGTTTTGTTAAAGGTTACTGAAAATTCTCGTGGTTCAACACTGCAATTTGCTTCAAAACTGAATATGACTAGAAGCCGAATTCATAGGGTTTTCAAAAAATATAAGTATCATCCCTATAAACTTCATGTTTGCCAAGAACTAATACCAGGAGACAGGACAGAAGGCTTGAATTCTGCAATGGGCTTGATGGAAAAATGCAACAAGATAATGATTTCTTAAATAAAATCATGTGGATAGATCAATGTAATTTTTCCACAAGCGGCCTTTTTAACAGAAACAATGAGCATTATTATGCAGTAGAAAATCCGTACGAAAATCGGCAAGTTCGAAGACAGGGACGAAAATCATTCAATGTTTGGGTTGGAATGTATCGAACCAAAATCTTAGGGCCAATTATTTATGATGGAAACTTAAATACTGAACGGTACCTTATTTTAATTTATAATTATATATTCGATGCGCTTGAAGATGAAACGTTGAATATGCTGTGGCAGCTGTGGTGGCAACAGGATGGTGCATTACCCTATAATGGAAGGGCAGTAACCGAATTTCCTAATGAAACATTTCCCAATCAATGGATTGGAAACCAAGAAGTGGTGCACTGGCCTGCCAGAAGTCGTGATTTGTCCCCGCTGGATTATTTTTTATGGGAATTCTTGAAAAATCCTTATTCAAGGATACTTTTACGAATAATATAAACATTTTGCGCCAAAAGTTGGTGTTAGAATTCCCAACTCTACGAGCAAGAGGAAGAATAATCCACCGGGCTGTTACGAAAAATCTGCGAAGACGTATGCGAAAATACATAGAAGTCCAAGGGGGCTTATTCGAGCATTTTTTTACTTTGTCTATTTTAAAAGTTAAGTAAGCATTAAATATTTTCAAGAAATACTGAAAATGTCATTATTTGTAATCAAAATGTTTGAAATTCAAAAGTTGTGCTGGAGCATTGTTTTGAGGTAGTCCAAAGGTAACAAAATATGAAATAAAAAATCCAGGGCCGTATCTGAAAAATGATGGTTTCTGAAAGATGAAACATCAGATTTCAAATTTGAAAATGCCATCTTGTAGGTGAGGAAAAGTAACCTAAGTGTGATTCATTTTTTTATATCTTTTCAAATAACGCCAGAAAAAAATAAAACAGATTTTATGAGTTTTCGGTTTTTTCCGTTTATCGCCGGAAGTATTCGGAATTTTTTAAACTGCATTTTTGCTGAGCATCAAATTACGCAACTTTGCCATAATTTAACCGACGTTGTATCTCTTACAGTTTCCGAGATACCAATGATGATGCTCGAATTTACGCCATCCTGTACACGTAATATAATACGGCGCGTACTATGAAAATCTGTTTATAGTGGGAGGAGCTACAAGCATATTATTTTCAAACTCAAAGCCGTTCTCTTTTTTATTACTTGAAATTTTGTACCAAATATTTTATTATTTTGAAATTATTCTTTTAGGGATGATAAACAAATCAATTCCACTTACCAAAAAGAAACATGAAAAATCCAAGTTATCAAAGCCTGTAAATGTGACACATACAACATAGTAAAAATAAAAATACGTGTCTGACGATCCGAGTAAATCTAAATAAACGACGGAAACTAAGATTTGAAGCAGGCTCAGAATTCTGCATCACTTTTGTGGCCATCATAAACACAAACTCAACAGCGTGCGTGCCGTTGCCATGACAACCGTCGCATATAAGCGATAAGAAATTGACGCAGTATTTGTATATACACGATTCTAGCTCAGTTCAGTCCTCAGTTGCTCGTTGCTCTGCAATAGTCTATGCTCTGCAACACGTCATACGCTGCGGGTTGGGTCATGTTGTGTAACATTCAAATCGGGAATCATGGGCGTGCAAATTATATCGTACCATAAAATACTATAAAAACACATTATCAATTGCGGCACAACGTAACTAGACATTTTTAAGTGGTTGTACCAAATTAATTTGAGAGAGTGAAAAAAATTAAAATTATGGTGGATTTTGAATTTAACAAAAAAGTTTAGCTTAACCGAAAAAAAATTCTGGACGCAGCAAGTGCGTTATGGTAGTGAATTTTCATAAAAATGTTTATAATAGCAAATATGTGTTTTTTTTTTCAGAAAGCATGCATCAAATTTGGTTACCAGTATAACCTATATAGTAAAAACAATGTGCCATGTTCCATCAAAATAACTTTATTGTTTGAAAACGTACAGAAATTTCCGAAAGTAAACTTAAAATGTAACCGAAAAAATCCGTTTCTTGGTCAACCTTATAGGTTAATAGCAAATTGAGCTTTTCAAATATGGAGCATTTAATCAAAATTCGCTACCATAACGCACTTGCTGCGTCCAGAATTTCTTAACTTACAAACATGCATTATATTTCGATGGAAAATGCAAAAACATAAGGAGTTTTCCACTAAAAAAAATATTATTGGTATCACCAACGACTTATGGGCCAGCCTGTGATGGTAGCAATAATTTTTTAAGGTGTAGCTCAAGACACCGTATAATTAATGTATACAATATTTTTTCATATCTTGTATAATAACGGATATATTGAGCTTTATTGATTTTTTACGAAAATTCTACAAAAATTATATACCATTAAACGATAAATTCTATAGCTAAAGGCCAAGCATCAGAGAAAGGGTCTATTTGAAATGAATTTTCTGGAAATATTTTAGTAAAATGAAGGACAATGACGGTTGAAACTAAGACTTCAGGGTTTGTAAAACATTCTTCTTAAGACATTTTCTTTCCAGAGCCCGTATTAGATTCAAGTTCTTTGACTAAATATTGCGAATTTTGACGTTTTAAATTGTCACTTTGACGTTTTGAGGAAAACCCCAATTTATTTTTCTTTAAATGCCCATAACTTTTTTGTTTTTTGATCTACAGAGCTAAATTTTGGTAGGCATTTCACCTATAATGACATAAACCAATTTTGGTTGCCCTTACTTTGTTAATTCCGGAGATATAATTTTTTTTGAAGGAAAACCCAAAATTTTCCGGGGAAACCTGGGCCGATTTTCCTGACTAACGAACTTATCCAAGCCATTTGCAAAAGGAAGGTATTCACCAAATTTAATCCAAATCGGCCCACTATTTTTTGAGTTATCGGTGTGATACATATATATATATATATATATATATATATATATATATATATATATATATATATATATATATATATATATATATATATATATATATATATATATATATATATAAACATATAAAAATTGAAACTGACCCCGGATATGTGTTCTGGGCGGCCTAATTAGCGCTCATTTGAAGAAATTTTTTCAAAATTCAAAAGTCGGGATCTCCTCATTAGTGAATTTTTTTCAAGAAAATTCACTAATATAGGTGAAGCAGCGCTTCACCTGCGTCATCTGACGAACCGCCACTGCAACCAAATAAGGCAAAAAAAGTTAGGTCCAGAATCAAGTTTTCTATATGTTTTGACACCTTTTCCGCCGTTTTAACAAAAAAAAAGTTGAAAATTTTATCACAGATATTCCACCCCCACGTCCAATCTCTAATATAATTTCAGCACAGAATACCAGATCTTTGATGAAATTGAAAGTTTTCTAATAAACAAACCCTAGAACGTTCTATTCGAGTTTTAACGAACAAATGTCAATTTTCACCAAATCCCTCCCCATTCATCTCCCACCCCCTGGACCGTTTTACCCAAACAGACGGACGTACAGACTGACGGGCATGAAAAATTTTCGTTCACAGTTAATGTTTTCTATATGTTTTGACACTTTTTACGACGTTTAAGCGAGAATATTTTTTTTTCATTATGTCGTCGATGCCGTATTTCCACACGTATTGACGATGTGAAAGTAATATAAGTCTTCTATATCTGGAGCAGTAGAAGAAAAGTCTGGTTTTATTACAATTGTTTTCTGTTGTAAAGTACCTTTTTCGCCGATACCCCTTTGTCTTCCTCAGATTATGTAGAGAATGTTCAGTAGTGGAGCATACACCCTTGTTCTTTTTCGCTGCAATTTGAGCGACAAGATGCTCGATATTTTATTATTGCTTCCACATTGTCAATACCTATGGAAGTATGGCATCTGCTACTAAAATTAAAAACAAATTTTTCGGTTAAACGTCGTAAAAAGTAAGGCTATATGCATTTTCGCAACAATTAGAACCGTAGACCGGTTTCGCTCTCAGAGCTCTTCAGTACGGCATACTAATTGTAGCAAAAATGCACCTAAAGTAATACGGCTATAGTATAGCCAGCCTTAAAATACTAAGTGAGTGGTGGACGTGCCGCCACCTAGTTGCGGAACCAAGAAGTATGTTGTCACGCCAGCTGCAACAACAACATACTACTTGGTTGCGCAACTAGTTGGCGGCACGTCCACCACTCACTTAGTGATTTAAGGCTGGCTATAATATAGCCGTATTACTTTTGGTGCATTTTTGCTACAATTAGTATGCCGTACTGAAGAGCTCTAATGATAGCGGAACCGGTCTACGGTTCTAATTGTTGCGAAAATTCATCTAGCCTTACATACTTTGTCCCTATATTGGGGTAGAAATAAGCCAGGGCTGACAATTTTCTAAATTGTTAGTTAGTTGTATACAGTCTATATCTTCAAATTTGGTATCCAGTTAGCACTCTACAAAGGTACGCTTTGAATTGTTTTTGGGTAGAATCTTTTCAGGGGTAGGGGATAAAGGAAGGTTGATTTCGTTAAAATTTGACATTTGTTCATTAAAACTCGAGTAATATAACCTTTCAGAAGTGTATGGGTACAGAAATATGACTATTTTCTTTATGGTCAAGTTACGGACCCTAAACTCATTTCATGAGAATGTCTTTCTGCGAGGAGAGTAGATTGTCACAGCTATGTGGAACCTATTAATCAATAGCAGCACTATTTTTGAAGGGACACAGGAATCAGTTCCTGTGACAAAATTATGATTATAAATAATACTACTACAAATCACGCCATTTTCACAGGAGCAATAACACCACCAAGCCTATGCTATTTCCTAACAATACCTCTACATCCAGTTGTATCCCAATATATAAAACAGGGCAGAACTATCACGGGACCATGGTATAGTAAATAACTAAATTACGCGGGAAAATTTCGGACAAAACGGCGCGGAAAACTGTCCAAAGTTGTGCTCTATTTACAAGACGACGCCCGTGCACACAAGTTAACGATTTCGGTGCAACCAAATGATAAAACTGGTTTTGAGTTGGTTAATCACCCCCCCCCCACCCATATTCTCTGTATTTAGGAATACCTGACTATTATTTATCCCCAAAGCTCAGAAAACACTAGAAAGGTAAACAATGTTCAACAAACAACGAAATAATTTTTACCGTTAAGGGGTAGTTTGAAGACAAAAAAAATCATTATTTCTAAGTTTTGTTGTATTGTTTTGTATTTTGTTGCTTTAACATCAGTCTGTTTCTGTGACGATGGCCAATCACCGACACCAAGGAACAGTTTCACCTCACTATCCTGGAAAATTTTCAGAACCCTTTCCTTTTTGTAGGGAGCGTAAGGATCTTTGATGTGCTCAACATCGCTCAGTAAACAAGGTATATGGATCTTCTATGTGCCCTACATCGCGTGGTACACGACACTGACGGATATACGCCCAGTGAGGGGCGGAGCGTGCAGACATTTAACTTGCTCAAACCTAATGCCACAATCTAGGTTAATGTTAATTTACAGTATGTACTGAAAAATAATTTGATGCATCTATTGAGACTCAAGCACAGGATCCCTGCGTCCAGAGGCACACGTTCCTACCACTGGACCACTGAGGCTGCTGCAAGGGTTATAAACGTTCTGCTACATGTATAAGTCTTAGAAGAGATTATGTTGAATAGGCAAAAATTTGTTTTAGAAGATTGTTGCTAGTTACTTTTAAATTCCTCCTCGTATTTCCTATAAATTATTTGCAAAGCTATTTATATAGGGAGCTGAAAGATAAATAAATACACAAATAAGAAATTCATATAAAGTTTATTTTTGATTAAGTAGGTCTCTGTAAAATGTTTTTTAGATACAAATTATCTCCAAGTAAATAGCACAATATTTACAATGCCTTACAAATTACGTAATAATACAACAATAAAGTGATGGATAGATACATAACAAATATAACCTAAGTATGCTAAAAGCGTTTGTTTTGCAGACGTTTAAAATTTAGTTTCTATACATAATCTCGCTTTTCGACGAAATATGTTGTGAATATTTTTATGATAAGGTTTTAAATAACATAATTTAAAAATAATTTCTTTACACACCTTATTTAGCATGAACTTTGGGAATGATAACTACCTCAACTTAATCTTAATTTAAAATTTTTACTAACAAGTAATTTGAGCACAAAAGGTTAATTTTCTAAAACAAATGCTAGTTTAATCATTCTATCTACGTAACTAAATAGCATTTTTTAAACCATTAAAATAATTATGAAATTGTATCATGTAAAATAACAAATTTTACGCTGGGTAGGAGAGGGGGGGAGGGGGCGACTTTAGGTTCGCACAGTATATTCCTGCCACACAGGTAAATCCAATTGATGATAATGATATAATCGCCAGGTCACGATGGTGAGACTTTTAAGATTTTCAAATTTCCGTAAATTAGCGCGAAATAGAGCCCTCAGAATCCATATTGGGAGTCTATTAAACATTTTTTGGCTTTAACGTCGGCCTTTTTTCGCGACTACGGCCAATTACCGACGGCAGGGAGCAGTTTCACCTCATTATCCTGGCAATTTTGCCGAACCCCTGCCTTTCTGTAAGGAGTGTAGGGAGATTTAACGTGCCCAACATCGCATGGACACGAGACCGACGGCATTACGCCCCCTTCGAAAGGCGGAACGTTCAGGCAATCAACTTTTATATATATATATATATATATATATATATATATATATATATATATATATATATATATATATATATATATATATATATATATATATATATATATATATATATATATATATGAGAAATAAGTACACTTGGAGAACCCAAATCACCACAACACCTAAGACCTAAGGTCTTTTAAAATGTGTTGTGGTGATTCTTCTATTCTCCAAGTGTACTTATCAGTGCGCATCACAGGTTCCAATCTTCACTTAGTTATGAAAAATGCTTAGTTCTCAGGTTGTCTCATTCCAAATGACTCACATTATACGCACAAAAAACGGCCGGTTTAAATGCCTTAGTAGAGTATATACAGGGTGTTTAAAAAAAGATGGGGCAATATTTAAGCGTTTGATTTCCCAGGTTATTTTAAAAAAGTTCCCATAAACATAGGTGCTAAAATTAATCGTTTCCAAGATACAAGGTTTTTAATTTCTTGTAAAATAACGATTTTGTTTTTAATAATTTAAATATCTCCTCACCGATTGTTTTGAAATTTGGCAGCGTTGTTTGTAGTAATAATGGGCTGATTTGACCCTTATTAAATAAAGATTGTTAAGTCCATTGGCATTAGGGGGTGGGGGGGTGTACACCTCAACAAAAATTATTGTTCGTGTTTGTGTTTTGCTGTATGAAAATGGACATGCCATAAAAAGGCTTTTATTTTTTATCGTGTAAACGATTCAAGATACGGAGAAATTTCAAGAGACAGAAAACTTGTAGTTTTAGTTTTTTTATCTCAAAATAATATACAAATCATATTCAATCAGTGGCGTACATTTTTATGTCACTAAATTTTGTTGAGGTGCCCCCCTTAACGCCAATGGACTTAACAATCTGTATCTAATTAGGGCCAAATGAACCCATTAATAATAGAAACAACGCTGCCAAATTTCAAAACAGTCGGTAAGGAGATATTTGAGTTATTTTTAAAAAATCGTTATTTTACAAAAAAATTAACACCTTGTATCTTGGAAACAATGCATTTTAGCACCTATGTTTATGGGGACTTTTTTTCATAAAATGACCTGGGAAATCAACCCCTTAATTATAGCCCTATCTTTTTTCAACACGCTGTATAGTACAGAATTAGAGAACATTAAGAACGTGGCTAAATATAACGGATATTGGGATTGCTTAGTGGAAAAATTAATTAATAGACACAACAAAGAAATTTTAGCGGAATGCACGATATTTAGGAAAGATAAAATAAAGAAAAAATTGGTTTGCCTACCTTTTGAACCGTGTATCACAAGGCTCTCGAGGGCATTTTAAAAAAAGCCGATTTGCAGATAACTTTTTCGACAAAAAGTAATTTAGGAAGTTTGTTAGGTAATACGAAAGATAAATGTCGGGTTTCTATGAGATAGGTTATAAAGATTGTAACGTTAAATACGTTGGGCAGACTAAAAGAACCATTGAGACTAGATTTCGTGAACATCTGGCACAGCTGAGATACGGTAGTGTAGATAAGTCATGCGTGACACAACATATTTGAGATAATAACCAGCACATTAATAAAGAAAATCTGAAACTTATTAAAACCGTTAAACAGCCTACGAAGCTAAGACGAAAGTATTTATATTTCTAAGATAATAAAAAACATTTTTTAAACCGAGCGCCGCCACTGATTTATTAGCCCTTCGTTAGCGCTCTGTCTCTGATACAGATAAAATATACCGAAACTTGCCAGGTAAAGTTATAAAGGAAGTTCAGAAACCTCGTCCGGCAAAAAATACAACACACTAAGTGAAGATTATAACCACAACACACTTTTTAAAGACCTGACGATCGTTTCGCTAACAATGTTATCGTCAACAGAGGTTGAAAATTTCTAAAACTGCTTACTAATAAAAATCACCTTATATACTGAATTTATGATACAGATCGATGTCGTGAGGGGGTTATAACTTTACCAGCCGAGTTTCGGAATATCTTCTATGTCAAAGACATAATGTAAACAAAGGACTATAAAACAATGACGGGGCTCGGCTTGAGGAACTTTTATTTTTTATGGCCTTAGAAATATAAATACTTTCGAACGCATCTAACTTCGCTGGTTGTCTAACATTTTTAATAAGTTTCAGATTCTCTTTATGTGGTGATTATTATCCCAAATATGTTGTACCACGCATGAGTTGTCTACACTACCGTACAATTCATAATGACTCTATTAAATTCGATATTCACAGGAAGGAAAACCAGTTTAAATTACATTCCAAATGACGCGCATCATACGTTTACACAAAAAATTCCGAGTTTAAATTACTGAGTAAATAGATTAATAAAATTTTCTTAAGTAAAATTAGATATAGTATAGAATTAGAGTACATTAAAAACGTGGCTGGATATAACGGATATTCGGATTGCTTGGTGGAAAAATTAATTGATACACATAACAAAGAAAATGTTAGCGAAATCCATGACACTCGGGAAAGATAAATTTGAAAAAAAACGTTTGTTTACCTACCACTTAAACCGCGTATCACAACGGGTCTTGAGAAGATTTTTTAGTAAAGCTGATTTGCAGTTAACTTTTTCTATACAAATTATTTAAAAAATTTGTTAGGTAATACGAAAGATAAAGGTAAAACCACTTAAATGTCGTGTGTCTATGAGATAAGGTGCAAAGATTGTAATCCTAAATACATTGGGCAGACTAAGAGAAAAATTGAAACCAGATTCAAGCAGCACCTGGCATAGCTGAGATACGGTAGTGTAGACAAGTCATGCGTGGCGCAACATATTTGGGATAATAATTACCACATAGATAAAGAGAATCTGAACCTTATCAAAAATGACAACCAGCGAGGTTAGATGGGTACGAAAGTATTTATATTTCTAAGGCAATAAAAAATAAAAGTTCCTTAAACCGAGCTCCGCCATTGATCTATGGGCCTTTGTTTACAATCTGGCTTTGAAATAGAGGATATTCCGAAACTCGGCAGATAAAGTTATAACGGGAGTTCGAAAACCTAGTAAAATACAATACACAGAAAATTTGCTTAGATTTCGTCCCTCTCCTTATCGCTCTTTAACTAAGACGTGGTATAAAAGGTGATGTTTAAGTGTAAGTAGTTTAGAATTTTTCATTCTCTGATGACGCTAACTTTGTTAGTTAAACGATCGTCAGGTCTTTAAAAGATGTGTTGTGATTTGGATTCTCCAAGTGTACTTACAATAACTATGTTACTTCCAAAATACATAAAACTCAACATTTTGTCGGGAAACCTGACCAAGGCTGCTAAAGAAAATTTAATTTTTTTGTGATTATTAAAATTTTTATTTGTTCATTTTTTCGGTTGAAGGACTAA
This sequence comes from Tillus elongatus, assembly GCA_964006375.1. Lineage (NCBI taxonomy): Eukaryota > Metazoa > Arthropoda > Insecta > Coleoptera > Cleridae > Tillus > Tillus elongatus. The sequence goes on from OZ023262.1 coordinate 275,389,087, forward strand.
CTTCTTAAATTGCTGGTCATTACACGTTATTTCAAGAACCTTTTCTTATCCGAATATTAAGTGACAATCATAAAAACATTTCACACAAAAAATATATTTAATACTTTCTTAACTCTGAAGTGTACCAGCTTACTTCTAGAATACAATTAGAATTAGGTACATAATTTTAATCAATAATAATCATATAATATATAATCATTTAATATTATTTAATATACAAAATACTACAGCATTAAAAGTAATAATATTAATAGAATAACAATGATAATGATAATAATAATAAGAAGCGAAATATGCAGTTTTAAAAATAACTATTACTAAAAAAAGCAGGTTTTAATCGTTATTAGTGGATATTCATTAAGATAATTCAATAATGGAGGAGTCATCTCGCTTGGACTTTCCAAAAATGTCTTTAAATGAGCGCAAATTTGAGCTCCTGGAACCCATCTTAGGGCTAGTTAAAATGTTTATCTATCTATCTATATATATATATATATATATATATATATATATATATATATATATATATATATATATATATATATATATATATATATATATATAATACATACATACATATATATATATATATATATATATATATATATATATATATATATATATATATATATATATATATATATATGGATGACATTTTAGTATACGCAGGTAGCGAAGAAGAATACTTTGAGAGACTATAGGCAGTATTTAAAAAAACTAAACTAGCAAATGTGCGGTTTAATAAAATAAAGTGCAAATTTGGTGTAAGAGAGGTGAAATATCTAGGTCACGTGTTAAGTTGTGGAGGACTGAAACCAGATGGTGATAAGTTACAGGCAATTTTGGATATGAAGGAGCCTAAAAATAAGCGAGAATTACAGACAATATTAGGCATGATTACATATATAAGTAAGTTGTTGCCAAATGTTTTGGATGCAACCAACTTAATGTGTCAGTGGCTCGAAAAAGATTCAGAATTTGTTTGGACTGAAAACCACTCTCCGAGATTTTCTTAATTTAAGGTAAACATTGTTAAAGGCCCCAATTCGAAAATATTATGATAATAAGAAGCCTGCAGTATTATGAGTCGACAGTAGTAATGTTGATTTAGGTGCAGTTCTTCTGCAAGATAACTTGCTTGTAGCATATGCCTCTAAAAAGTACAAACCGGGCAAAGAACCTTTACTAGCAGATGCATTGTCTAGATTGTTTAACAAAAATAATAAAGGTATGCAACAAATTTATAAAGATGTTGAATTGCACATAAACATGATAGTTAACTGTCTACCTGTGACAAATGAAAAAAAAAAAAGCTTTTCAAGAAGAAACTGCAGGTGATTCTGACTTAATTTAACTGATTGAATACATTTAAAATGGTTGGCCATCATCCATGGCCAGGTACCGAATCTCTTGAAGTTCTTTTATTAAGGATGAATTACTTTTCGTCATGACTTAGTTTTTAAAAACAGACAAACAAATGATGGATCTTATACATTGTAGCCATTTTGGTCTAGAAACATGTAAGGTTAGAGCTAAACGCATATTATACTGGCGTGTATGGTAAAGGAAATTGCGGGTGTTATCAGAAATTGTATAACATGCTTGAAATACCAAAAATCACGCAGTGGGGAAAAGATTTATTAAGAGAAGTTCCCAATGGACCTTGGGAGCATATTGGAACTGATATTTTGTATTTTAAAATCAAGCATTGCTGTTAATAGTTGATTATTATTCTAAACCTATAGAAATAAAAAAGCTATGGTCTGAAAGTGCAGATCATGTGCTGTGTTAAAAAGTAATTTTGTGAGATATGGTATCCCTAAAAAAGTTTATAATGATAACGGTACGCAATATTCAAATATTTTTTTTCCAATTTGTGAAATCGTGCCCATAGTTCTGCCATCGCTATTGATCCTACTATTTCCTAACTGATTTGGCCTGAGAACCCTTCAAAAAGAATGTAAAGAACACAAATTCCTGCTGTTCTTACATCACCTTAAATGATCAGTTGTTATAGGAAGCAAAAATATGACAAACAGCAAAAAGTGGAAAAGCGAGCAAAAATTAAAGCACGAAAACATAAGGAGACACAACAAAGAAAGAAAATTATTAAAGAACGAAGAAACGAAGACAAAATAAAACAAAAAAGCAAGACATTATAGAGTCGACAACTTCAGAGTCACTATCATTTGACAGTGGCGAATCTTCCTCATGAGATAAAGATTTTGACGACAAAAACGATGAAACGTAAATTCAACCGGATTATTTGGAAATTATAACGGAAGGTGATTTTTTGATCCATGAATTTTTGGGTGGAAAATGCAACCAAACAAAAGTTGTAAAACAACGATTATATATTAAAGTCATAGGACTAAAATCCATGGACAATGCAAAGAAAGGGTTTGTTGTAAACCAACGGAATTTATCAACTAGGTATACAGGTGTCCCATTCAAAGTGAACTACATGGAGATCTCGGAAACGGTAAGAGATACGAAGTTGGTTAAATTAGGCGAAAGTTGTATTGAGGACAGTACATAACCACTTTCAGATTTTAAAAAATCATAGGGCGCTGGATATTAGCCAAAATATAAAATTTGCCATTTTCATTTTTCTTCAATATCTTTTTTAATTGTCAAGATACCTGCCTGAAACCTGTTAGGCTACATCCTGCATCAGCTAGTGCCATTAGAACTTCTCCAGGCCTACTAGATTTTGCAGAGCGATAGTCAACTTTTTATCTCTTATACGCGCCATATTGGTTTTTGACGTATTCGATTAGAGCATAAAAAAGGTTTTCAACCAGGTATAACATGTTTACGTTTAGATCACAAAAACTGGGGAAAATTGCAAAAAAGGTCCATAGTTGCCTCGGTAGTAATGCAAATAATTAAGTTCAATGAACTGTCATAATTTATTTCATATCAACAAAGAGTGTGCTTGTTATCAATGTCAGTACTCATTGCAGAGATATTGAAGAAAGTTGTTAATTTAATAGTACGTACTTTAGTATTTTTAATAGTAAAAAATTTTAATAGTGGTAACGTAAGATAGAAAGATATTTAAATCAATAGAAGTATGATATGCTGATATGTTTCATTCTTTGCCACAGAAATGATACGCGAGCTCAACAGATGTATTTGCAAACATATCCAGAGAGACAGTAGCCCGGAAAGTCCACTTTTAAACGACTGAAAAATAATTTAATTAATCATCATTTAAGACTAGAAAAAAAAACAAGAAACAGTAATTAAAATGTAGAGCATATCATTATAGGAAGTGTTCTAGAAGTATTATTGAAATCCCCCGTGTCTCTCTGCGTCAAATCGAAGATAATTTCGACATATCCGAGTCGACTGCTCAACGTATTCTGAAAAAAAAAACCATAAGCTTCACAGGTATCGAGAAGATATTAGTCAAGGTCTTAGGGATGGCGATGAGGAGAGATGGCTACATTTTTGTAGGTGGTTTTTAAGAAAATGCGCAGAAGATCGTCAGTTTCCACTCAAAGTTTGTTGATCTGACGTAACAGGATTCACTAATTGTGGTATGTTTAATAGAAAAAACAATGTCTATTGGGCCGATGCAAATCCGTTAATAAATAGGCAAGTGGATCATCAGGTTAGGTGGAAATTTAATGTGTGAGTTGGCATCCTCAATGGTCACTTGATAGGCCCAATAATTTTTGATGGAACTTTGACATCACAGAAATATTTGGATCTATTGCAGCAGAATGTGGAGCAAATATTAGAAAATTTACCACTCAATACAGTGGCGCATATGTGGTTCCAGCCAGATGGAGGTCCACCACATAATGGGAACATCATTACTAATTACCTAAATGATAGTTACCGGAATTGGATTGGCAATAGGGGACCTGTAAGGTGGCCTGCTCGTTCTCCATATTTCTCACCCCTTGATTACATCATATGGGGATATGTTAAAGATAAGGTCTACTATACCACCTTCAATACAGTAGATGGACTTAGGGCGGCTGTGAAACGTGCAATTACAGAAAGCCAGCCACAGGTAATCAAGGATGCTTGCTTGGGCTTGATAGACAGGTATCTTGCACCGAAAATAATGGTCAGATATTTGAACATTATCTTTAGCTGTAGGTAATTAAACAAAATAATGATTAGAAATAAATCATGTTCTACTCTATTTTTACATGTTTTTTCATTAATAATTGAGTCATACTTATTTAAATTATAAAATAAATAATTTACGAATAACCCAAGTATGCATAGCAATTCAATCATTTGCAATGCTGCCAAGGTAACTATGTTAAAAGATTTTTTTTTGTAATTTTCGCCAGTTCTTGTGATCCAAACTTACGTTTGGATGTTATACCTGATTGAAAAGCTTTTTTTATGGTCTATTCCAATTCGTCAAAAACCAATATGGCGCCCATGAGAGATAAAAAGTTGACTATCGCTCCGCAAAATCTAGTGGGCCTAGAGAAGTTGTAATGGCACTAGCTGATGCAGGATGTAGCATTACAGTAGCATAATAAGTTTCAGGCAGGTATCTTGACAATTAAAAAGATATTGATGAAAAATGAAAATGGCAAATTTTATATTTTTGCTAATATCTAGCGACCTATGATTTTTGTTTTAAATCTGAAAGTGGTTATGTACTGCCCCAAAACTGAGCCACTTCTGTCAAATTTAACCAACTTCGTATCTCTTACCGTGTGAGCCTGTATATGTGGACCAGGTCATCGGCAAAAAGCCTTATCCAGACATTTTAAGCCGGGAAGAAGAGTTTACTTATATTTTTGAACAATCGTTGGCAGTTAAAGTAACGTAATAAAATGCTTGGACGCAGCAAGTGCGTTATGGTGGCGAATTTTCATTAAATGCTTCAAATTGGCATAACTCAATTTTTTATAAACGTAGAAAGTTGAGTTTTGGTATGTAGTAAGGTATTTACGGGAGCAACATACCAATCAAATTTCATCAAAAAGCTTTTTTATTTTTTAGATAAAATTCTTTTCCGAAAAAAATTTTTTTTAAAGAAAAACTAATTCGATAGGGCTCGCTGGCTAACGAACTCCTCCAAGCCATGAATAAAAGTAAGATTTTTGCTGAATTTCATCAAAATCGCTTAATAACTTTTTGAGTTATCGTGTGGATACATATATATTTATACATTTATATATATATATATATATATATATATATATATATATATATATATATATATATATATATATATATATACAGGTGAGCTTTTTTCGATGTTCAGTACAGGGATCTCGTAAACTACTGCAGTTAGAGAGACATTTAAGTGGATAAAGTAGTGCAGTTTTATGAGTGTAATTCAGAACTTTTTTTGTTTCCATAAAAAATGTCACGGGTTACTAGATATTTTGAAAAAACTGATTTTTGCCGATTAGTTTAAACGAATCTAGCTGCGTTAGTGTTGGGTTTACTGAAAAGGTGTAAAGGAAAAAGTTGTATATAAATATGTTTTAATAAAGCAAAAATATGGAAATTTTGAAAAGATTTGTAACTTTTGAGTTATAACATAAACTTTTGTTTTTTCAAATGGAAACCATAGTTGGCTGTGGCTTCATTAAAGAGGTCATTTTTTCCTCTTTACGAGTATTGTTAGAAAAAAATCCACTTGCAATTGGAGAGTCCCGTTTTTAGGAACAGTTCTCGGTTAGGCAATGGGCTGTAATGCTTGGTGATTATTTGAGAGGTCAATTCTTCCCGGAGGTCTTAACGCTGAAAGTTATCGTAGGTGCCAAAATTTGCCGACTTTACCCGAAAATACGCCCGTTTTACTTAAAAGGAAAATGTGGTTTATGCATGACAGTGCACAGACACATTTTATCATTTAGACTCAAGAATTTTAAACTAAACTTTCAACATTCGATAATTCGGTCGGAGAAGACCTCAACCATGACCGCCTAGGTTACCAGATCTTAACAGTATGGATTGTTACATCTCGAGACCTTAGTGTACCAAACACCCATTTAAAATCAATAATAACTCAGAAACAGGATAATAGAGTCATGTCAGAGGGATCTAAATACTCCAGCAATTTTTTAAAGAGTTTGTGTGTCAATGAGGAGATTGAATGCGTGCATATAGCAATATATATTTTTAATATTTTGTTTAATGTTGAGCCTTGTTTTGTATAAAAGTACTCGTTTTGTATTTCTTTTAGTTTATTATTTAAAATACTGGCTTATATTAAATTAGTTGATGTATTTCTGATGTTACGTCGCGAAAAAAAAATAATTACAAAGTTGTTTCAGTTTAAATGTTCCAGAAAAGTTTACCCCGTAATAAAAGCGAATACAAAAAGAATTGAGCTTTGTATGAGCACAATGGATATTTTGTTAAATAATTAGAAAAAGGTTACAGATATGAAAAAAGTAAGATAAAAAAAATGTAGATTGAAAATTGTATGACACTGAATTTGAAAAACAAAAATTCAGATCCATCGGAAAAAATTTGGATGGACCAGATACCACGACCCCCGAAAAAAATACTATATAAAGAACTAACTTTTAATTATATTTACTTGTACTTAGTGCATACTTGGTAGATTAGTAAAATTTTAAAAATTAGTTTTAAAAAGTACCAATAGACGGCAAAAAAGCAAAAAAGAGTTACAATTTTCGACACCCTGCATCTTCGAAACGAAACGTTACGATTACATAACTTATAAATAACTTTCTGTCTTGAAAAATCAGCCTGTAAAGTATTGGACATTTATTAAGAAACACCTGTATATATACATGTACGCACATGAAGGCGACTACGTAAAAAAATTCTTGATTTTTAAACTGCAAATGCAGCAAACAGTTTAGTCCACGGAGAGCTTTTAGAAATCTTTTTCTGAAACATGCATATAATTCCCCCTGGATGCACAAAACGCAAGCAAAATTTCTCGGTAACAACCCCCACACGGGACCAGAAGTGAATAGGGGTGCTGGGCGAGAAAGAAGAAAAAGGAAATATGAGCGGAAAATGCTAAAACCCAGCTTATTCAGATCTCGAAAAGTTGCCCTTTTCACATTTTAAAGCCATACCTCCTTTGCACACTGTTTACCCCGTACAGCATCCTTATTTTCCCCAAGTCCCGTAACTATCTTGGGGGGTTGCTCCCAAGCACATTTTCTTGTGGTTTATGCATTGTGGTGGCTGCAGGCATGCAGAAGGGAAAGAAAAACCCCCACGACAAAGTATCGGCCCTAACACCTTGCCCCCTCCTCTTCTTAGTCAAAAACACTGTGGAGTGCAACCTGAGAAATAGATACTGATGTGATTGAATGAGAAGGGGTATAGCTGGAAAGGAGCATGTCTACAGCTAGCAAAAAAAAACTTGTGAAAAAAATTAATTTACTTTACCACGCCAAGTTTAAATGTAAATAACTCAGCAAAGACAAGGAAGCTACGGGTAAAAGTAGCGTCAACGTGCATGTAAGACGCCAAACTTTATCTATGAGCAGTCGATTTATTTACAACTGTTCGTGGACTAAACCGCAAATTCACTGTTGTATTAAATTTATATCGAAATAAAAAAAATCTGTAAATATGTACACATGATACAATTAACATTTAAACAAATTACTAGAACTACAATATTACAAATAAATACAAAAAAAACATAAATGTAAAAACGTTATAATATAACTATAAATTTTAACATCTAAAAGAAAAATGCTTTGGTAAGTAATATCTACAGCATATTTTCATCTATTCCATTTGTGCATTTTTCCTCTTCATTGCACAAATAGAATGGAGACTGAAACACTTTCCCTGCTACGATATTATCAAGATCCTCACCAGCATATGAAAGAATGGGTGATATTTCAACTTCCTCGCCGTCTAATTTACCACCAGCCTTTTCAATATACAGTTTATGCAAAGTCAAAAGATCGCGACGCGCAGTAGACGGACATTCCCTTCCAGCATCATCCGAATATTTTATCGCACTAAATTCCGAAATTCTCGGTACTTCCCACGTGACAAATCGATCAGCAAAATGGAAGACGTCGAAAATAAATTTTTCAATTTTAATACCGTTGTGTCCTTGCGGCTTGACATGGTTGCCAAAACTGTCTATGCACTTGATTTTTTTCTTAGCTACATGTAGTTTCATTTTAGTTTCAAATTTATCAGCAATTTTGCGTAGAAAGTCCGCTGAAAAGAAGTGATTGCAAATATTTCCCGCACTAAAAACCAACTCCGATTTGGTGTTGCGGAGTTCTGAAGTTTCCTTTGAGATTTCACTGTATTCTACAACTTGATAGCGTCCGTCGACCAGACAAACAACGCCGACTCCTTCTGAGGGTTCGATTTTACGTACAACTTTTGTCGCGCATTCTGCTTCCTTTTGAACACAGTATCCAATAAAAACTGGATCACCCACTTTGACGAGGATATTGTCCACACAATAGACGTGTACGTATTTAACATTCCTCATTAGCATATCTTCTAAAATTCCGTTTTGTTTTAATGCTCTGTACACCCCACCATTACCATCTGGTGCAAGGGCGATTTTGTTTTTTTCTTCCATTATGATTTTACCATCAAATGAGAAACTGGGAAGAAGACCTTGCTTAAATATCACGATATCGTTCCGATCTAATCCGAAATAATTGTGTTTTTGAAAAAAATCTTCTGTCGCTTTATCTGTGGGACCACTGGTCATGATATACCAGACAATTTTCCCCGATTTTCCCGTGCATCTTTTGGCTAAATGTTGCAGTCTGCGTATACGTTCAGCGTGTATTTGAAATAAAGGTTTTCTAGAGGGAAGCTGAATATTTAACATACCTTTCGGATAATCCACCCCTAATCGTGTTCCTTGACCACCGGCTAACAGAAGTACGCCTACATGCCCTTCCGATATTTCTTTTAATCCCCTTTGCCTGTAATTTTCAAGCGTTTCCTCACAACATTTCTCTTCAGATTCAAATTGTGTCTCTGGAATTGCCTGCATTCTTTTATCGAGATTCACGACATCCTGCTTTGAATTCTTGGCTTTCTCAAAAAGTTCATTCACCTTATCGAGGTCGATGGTACTCAGTTGCTGCAGCAAATCTTGTTTCTCACTATCACTAAACTCATTCCAAAACTTTAAGACGTGCGTTTGACCGGCTTTTTTTAATTTCTCTGCTATAACTTCAAACGAACTCATGACGAAAGAAATATATTAAGCAAACTACTTAAAAGCACCACTATTTCACACATATGTCATTTCCACGTTAACTAATTTTGAATAAACTGCCACGCTTTAACAATTCTGACACAAATCAGCTGGATTCTTTCCTGTTTATTAAAGAAACGTCATTGTCATGTGACAAACGAACTACCGATAGCTACCTTCTTACCTACTGGTGTAATTTGGTTTTAAAAACATTTCACTTTCATTAGAAGAGTTTTAACTAAACTGTCACTGTTATCAATATAATTAAATGATCTACGTATAACGAGCAATGTTGCTAAATTATTTGAACAAGGTAACGTAGTCTACCGCTTTGAAATATAACATGTTAATGCTAATCGTCTGTACCGAACAAACACGAAGTGGGCGAATGCACGATGAGTTAACTGTGGCTACAGATACGTCGATATTTTCGTCGCTTGCCTTTGCTTGTGACTAGTAACAGGGCGCAGGCTATGTGACGTAATTCGTTGCGATGAGAACAGTGGGAACGAAACTGTAATTCAAACGTGATCTTCTCATGTATTTCGCAAACATTAACAGTTTAAGAAAGCAGTGTTTGTTTTAGATTTAGCAAATACAAATAAATGTATCGCACATCATTTAAATATTACTACTATGCATACTACAAAGTACTGCTTTTAAGAATGCAAGCAAATGTCTCCCCATGTTTTGCAAGTAAATTTAAAAAGGGTGTAATATTAGACTAGAAAAATATATGCATGAATAATTAATTATTCATGGTGCCTACTTAAATGAACTCTTAACATATTTGTTGCCAATACGCCCTACTTAAAAATAATTAAGTAGGTATTTGCAAAACTTATGATAAACATTAAAAATAAAACATGGAAACAAACTTTGCGGCTTTGCACTTAGTCGCTTAATAGTTGAAAATAAATATCATCTTATGAAAAGTCTGGACGCAGAAAGTGCGTTATTGTAGCGAATTTTCATAAAATTTGTACATTTAGAAAAATTCAAGTTCTATAAAATTGTATCTTCGAAAATAGTGATGTGTTGGTTTGATGAAATTTATTGCTACACATGTTTCCTTTATATAATCTTTGCCATATACGGGAATCCAATTTTTGAGGTTAACACAAAAATTGTTATTACAATTGAAAAGAAATTTTTGATACGCTATGATAATAAGGCATAATACCCGAACCCTGAAAAAATACCGAAGTAATTCTTCTACTCAAGAAAGAAGACAACACAAACATGGAAAACTATAGACCCATAAGCTTGCTATCACACCTAAATAAACTCTTTACGAGAATTATAACAATCCGAATATCAATAAAGTTAGACACCTATCAGCCATTAGAGCAAGCTGGGTTTTGAGGAGGCTTTAGTACCGTCGACCATTTGCAGACACTTAGGACACTTGTAGAAAAGACAGCAGAGTACAACATTCCTATACACTTTGCATCTGTTGGCTATACCAAGAAGCTTCTGATAGCATTGAAACTTGGGCTTCTTAACAGAAAAGGAAGATGCCAGAATTGATTAGGGATATAATACACAATTAATATTGTCAGTGAAATCTGCGACAAAACCACCTTTTATATTAAAAGAGAAGACGACCTTAAAACGGAAAAAATATAGCTAGGCAAAGGCGTGCGACAAGGAGATACAATCGCTCCGAAATCTCGGACATAGAATTACAATTGTCAAGGAAAATCACAGTGCAGATATTAAACATCCCACTGAGCAAGGTAATATTGCATTCACCTTGCAGAATCTTTTCCAAAGCAAGTGTAAGTTTGATAGATTACTTACAGAAAGCCTCCTGCAAGTTTGTTGTAAATGGTAAATCTTCCCCCCAGTGACTTTACATATGTAAGTGTTTCTTTTGTAACGTTACTGCAAGTTTACTGTAGTGAGCTGTTACAAAATTTCTTTATACTTACAAATGTTAGATTACAGCAAGCTTCAATTTTAAAAGGACCTAGCAAAGTTGTAAAATTTAAACTTACATTTGCAACTTATCTGCAATTTTATATATTATATATACAGTGCAAGTTTGTAACTTAGAATAATTCCAATTAATCTACTTTAGTTTTTTTTCAAAAATGCTCGGAGTCAGATAATATTCTCAGTTACAATCTTTTCAAAAAGGTATTATACAATTTGTGTCAAATGTCATTGATTTTAGTAAATGACAACCTTAGCTTTTTGTTGACTATTTTTAAAGTACACATCAAGCGATACAAAACCACCAAATTTCTGATTTTGATTATAAATCTTGAGTTGAAAGCACGAAAAAAAATTTTTGTAGTTAATCAATGAATAAAAATTTTAAATCTGCTGGTTTTCTACAACATCACATGTAAGAACTTTAAAAATAGTCAACAAAAACCTAGGGTTGATTTAAAGAAATTATCGATGAAGTCATTTTTCAAATATAAGACTGCAACTTGAAATACTAATCAATGTGTCCAAGCATTTTTGAAAAAAAGAAACTGTATTTGATTAAGTGAATTTATTTCAAGTTACAAACCCATACTTAAATATTTGTATAGGTGTATTTATACATAATATATATTTCTTGTAAAACTGTAAAAAACTACTTAAGACAATGTTAATTAGAATAAAATCTTTATTACATGAAAAAATTAAAGACCTACAACATATTATTCATTTCTGCTGATAGATATGTAGATTTTATTGACCATCAAATGTACATGGTAAGTCACTGCCTTTATAAGTGCCGACTATAGTCACTAGATAGAGATATTTAAGACATATAGCGAGAGTGCCCATGTTTAGGCTAAAATGCAGTTCTAGGCAAAACTCGACGACAAAATAGATAACTTGAACTTGTGATATCGTTATTAATTGACCGATTTCAAAAATTATTTTTTCTAAATGAATACCAATTAATTGTTTGTGATGTTGTTTTACTAAATAACGCTTAGTTGTCTAGGAAAACGTGTGAAACACCAATAACAAAAACGAAGTCTTCTGCAGCATTACTTATTTTGAGCGGCAATAATTTTTTTGCTTCTAAAGTATATCGTGACATATGTGACATAAAACAAGTCAACACATCAAATACTATTGTGAAAAAAGATATATCTAAAATGGTGCATTCATTACGATTTTAGATAGTTTTATTAAGGAAACATAAGAATATACAATGGATAAATCAAGCGTAGGGAAACGAATACAACTTCAATGCGAAAATAGCCTAAATATGGCGACAGTTTCTGAAAGTGTTCACGCATGTCTTAACTATCCCTATCGAGTAAGTATAGTACCGTCAATTTCTGTGTACCTTCAGAAACATTGAGTCAAAATAAAGAAAAATTATGACTAGAATGAATTACGTATATATAAAAAAAGTATGTGGCTAGTGGAACTTGCATTCCAAAGCTTTACCCTAACGCACACACACAGCCACATACACTACAAATAATAAATACAAACAGTATGTAACACTATACACATTACTTTAGAGCACCAATAAATTCCTTCACCTTAGTTTTTTGTTTTATAACATCCACTAGTGCCTACTTTAATTTTGTTAGTGGGAGCATCTTAATAACATTAGGTAGAAAATTGAGGAATTTGATTCCCAAGTAATCAAACATCTGCTTTATTTTCTCCTTTTTGTGCAACCGTATTTTTAATTCATGCCTGCAGCTGGTATTGACGTTGCGAGCTTCACCATTCACTGGATATTTTGAACACATACAGTGAAGAAGAATATGGCTGTAAAGGTACCTAAGTATCCCATTGGCCTCGAATATATCAGGGCAGCTTTTTCTTGGACCTATGCACACAATGTCCTCATTGCACTTTTTTGCATGATAAACACATGTTCCGCTGCTGACGAGTTAACCCATATGAATGTTCCATATGATATGATACTGCGACAATGTGCAAAATAAGCACTCCTGGCAGCTTGATGGGTGTTGTACTGTTCTTATGATGTCAATTGCTCTGGATAAGCCTCGTGCTTCCATAGGTCAATCATGTTTAACGTTTTAAAATGAATTGGTTTGACCAGGTAAGACATCTCCAGGCTGCTTCTAAGGACATAATAAAATTCGCATTTAGTAATTAGGTTGGCGATCCTTAAGTAGACGGGTCCCGTCCATGCATCGAGAGAGCGGCATTGCCGGACGGTGCTTATGGCTCTAGCGTCCTGCCTGATCTGACCTTCCCTGTAGGTCAGGAAGGTCAGTTGAGGCAGGCCCCTAGAGCAATAAACACCATCCGGCAATGCCGCTCTCGCAATGCATGAAATGACGGGACCCGTCTACTTACGGATTTTTAGGGATTCTTACCTCACATGTTTGTGGATATACTCCATGTTTCATTATCCGCACTCCAGACAACGAATTACTTAATTACACCAAAAATCTAATAATTCAGGCTACAATAAGATTGTTCAATCTTTAAAACTTCCAGAAAAATAAATAAACATAGATCAAATAACAGCATATCATAAATATAAACAACAATCCGCCATTAATCATTATTGCCGGGCACTTTGTCACGAGTCAGTTCGCTGTTGGAGTTGGTGTTGCTATGTTGCTATTGGACGACGATGAGATACGATCGAACATACACGAACACGAAAACGGAGGGAATTCAAATAAATGTTTACAAATTAAAACAAACTTTCAGAAACATTACAATAATTGTAACTTTACGTGAGCTTACAAATGAAGAAAAACAACAAGCCGGCAAAGGAGATATTACATTTGAAAGTTATGTTAAAGTTTGATTTGTAAGTTTGCATTGGTTTTTTGGCTGCAAACATTTATAAATGTTGCACACTTAACTTGCTTAATGGTAAATTATCTAACGTTGCGGTAAGCATTTGTAAGTTACCATGCTTAGTGGGATATGATTCATTTAGCATGGATAACGTTTGGGAAACTAAACTACATCTTTAAGGGTAGGGAAGTACCATTTGACTTGAAAAAGGCAACATATAATAGTGCATACTACCACTGCTTCCATGCCAAAGGCTGAGGTGCTGCACAATAACCAAAAATAATTGAACAATATTATTCCTACTTGGATGAAACCATTAAAATCATAATTTATTGTCAGGAAATAGATACGTTTTTGTTTGAAAGCTCGCGGTTCTCTGGTGTTGTAGATTTGAGCAGGCAGTCAAGCGCCAGGCGCTAGTCCCATTCAGTGTACTGGCAGGGCCACTGCACGCGGAATATCCTTACCCTGGCATAGAGTCCAGAGGTTCGGAATTTCCAGGTTAGGGTGATTAGTCTGTTCCCTGGCGTCTGTGAAAAAAATTACTACTTGTAGTTGGGCTGCTTGAAATTCTGTTTTTTGTCAGATTTAGTAATATTTTTAGAAACATGCAAATATCTCGAAAACTTACACATTAAGGTCTCAGTGTGCTCAGCTCTAGACATGAAGATCTTGATGAAGTTGTGTTATTTATAGTGGGGTCTCTACCTTGGTCGTTATCGGAGTCACTGATCGAGTGGATAATTATTATTGTCTCAGGTAGGTATGTTTTAGTCCGCTTAATACTGTGACAAGTATTCCTTGATTTTTAAATAAATTGAGAGTGTCTGCCGTATTCTGCAGTAATTTTTGCCAGTATTTATTATATCACTACGCAACTGATTTATGGTAACCCCAAAGAAATAGGTCAAATGAGTAAAAATCCAGGCTACGAGCTGGCGAAGATGTTGGGCTGCCACGGCCTGTCTATCTTTGGCGATAATTTTCATTTACGTAATTTTGCACTTGAAGACAGAAGTCTGCCGGTGTACCGTATTGCATAAAATACATATTCTGTTAAATTTGAGGTAAAGTCATCAATGGGGTCACTGAACCCATTTAGTAGAAAATTGACGTGTGAGTGTTCTTTCCGATTTGGTGGTTATTCATATGGATCTAAGATACGATTTTCGGTTATGCCACACCAAATGTTGATCTTTAATCCATGATGTAATTGAGGTTATACTGTCACATGAAGATTTTCAGTTTTCAATTTGTTTCTGATATTTAATACACTCCGAAGGATGACGTATAGCTTCCTGGCGTCGCTGATTGGCCATAGTCGCGGAAATAGGCCGACGTTAAAGAAACAAAAACACACACACAGGATCTCCGTCTTGTACAGTTTATTGATCGACCACTTTACAAAAGATGCCGACAAAAACGTGGGAATAAAGATAACGAAAATCGGACAGGCGGACTTTCCGGTAAACAAACAGTGGAAGTTTGTTTGAACCACCCTCAAGCGTCTAAGGCCGAGAACCTTCACAGTTGAACCCGTCAAACGTTTAAAATTTTTCATCCTCTGATGACGGTTAACTTGGTTAGTGAAACAATTTGTCAGGTCTTTTAAAATGCGGTGTGGTGATTTAGGTTCTCCAAGTGCACTTATCAGTGCTCATCACAGGTTCCAATCTTCACAGGTTCCAATCTTCACGTAGTGAATCATAGCCATAGTTAATCTGAGCACCATTAACACTAGATATATTTGACGGAGCTTGCGTAAACTAATACGTACAATTGGGAGAACCCAATTCATCACAATACAGCTCTTAGACCTGACGATCGTTTCGCTAACAAAGTTAGCGTCATCAGAGGGATGAATAAACTGAAAACTCGTAAATAATTTTTCAGGAAAATGGGCCACATCATGATTCGTTTTGTTAAACACAAGTAGATACTAATATTAATGCAGCCGGCTAGATTTTATTTAATTTTAGTGAATTTTCTTTTAAAAAAATTCACTTTTGAGGAGATCCCGATTTTTCAATTTGGAAAAAATTTCTTCAAATAAGCGCTATTTAGGACACCTGGAACCTAAATCCGAGGTCGTTTTCAGACTTTATATATATATATATATATATATATATATATATATATATATATATATATATATATATATATATATATATATATATATATATATATATATATATATTTGTATATTTATGTGTCACACCTATAACTAAAAGGTTTTCCCGGAAAATTTTGTGATTCCTTTCGAAAAAAATTTATATCTCCGAAATATGCAAAGTAAGGGCATCCAAAATTGTTACGCGGGTTTATATTATTATAGGTAAGTTACCTACCAAATTTTGCTCTGTAGGTTAAAGGACCAAAAGTTATAGGCATTTAAAGAAAAATAAATTTGGATTTTCCTCAAAACGTGAAAGTCGCGATTTAAAACGTCAAAAGTCGTAATATTTAGGCAATGAACGTGAAACTAATATAAGCTATGCAAGGAAAATGTCTCAAGAAGAATGTTTTACAAAGCGTGAAGTCTAAGTTTCAATCGTCACTTTCCTTCATTTTACTAAAATAGTCCCACAAAATTCATTTCAAATAGACCCTTTCTCTGATGCATTGGCAGTAGTTTTTGCTATAGAGTTTATCGGTTAATGGTATATCATTTTTGTCGAATTTTCGTAAAAAATCTTTAACGTTCAATATATCCGTTATTATGCAAGATACGAAAAAAATGTATACATTAATTATAGGGTGTCTTGAGCTACATCTTAAAAAATATTTCTACAATTACAGGGTGGCCCATAAGTCGTTGGTGCTTCAAATTTTCTTTTTTAGTGAATTTTCTTTAAAAAATTCACTAATGGAGCGATCCGTGTATATATATATATATATATATATATATATATATATATATATATATATATATATATATATATATATATATATATATATATATATATATATATATATATATATACCGTACCGACAACTAAAAAAAATGGACTGATTTTGATCAAATTCCGGAAATAACAAAGTGAGGGCAACCAAATTTAGTACGCGTATTTGTATTATAAAGAGTGAACCATGTACCAAAACACAGGTCTCTAAGTTTAAGGACAAAAAAGTTACGGGCAGCTAAAGAAACAAGTTCTCGCAATTTAAAACGTCAAAATTGGCAATGTTTAGGTTAAGAACGTGAAACAAATACGGATTGTGAAAAGAAAATGTTGCAAGAAGAGTGTTCTGCGAACCCTTAAGTCTCAGATTCAACCGTCACTGCCCTTCATTTTACTAAAATATTTACAGAAAATTCATTTCAAATAGACCCTTTCTCTGATGCTTTGGCTGTCGGTTTAGTTAAGTTGATGCTTTCGCTGTAGGTTTAGTGAAGTTTATGGTTTAACGGTCTATAATTTTTAGCTAATTTTCGTAGAACAAATTTGTTACTGCATTTTAGCATTTTTTTGAGATATGATGCATGTTTGTAAGAAAAAATCTGAACGCAGTAAGTGCGTTTTGGTATCGGATTCTCATTAAATCTTTCAAATTTCAATAACTCAATTTGCTATTAACGTAGATTTTGTTGGTTAGCAAACCAACATTTAACTTTATTTTCGGAAAATTTTTGTATGAACGCAGCAAGGACGTCTTGGTTACGAATTTTCATTAAATGTTTCAAATTTCTCAATTTGCTATTAACCTAAGGTTCATTGGCTAGGAGACCAGTTTTCTCGGAAACATTTAAAGTTTATTTTCGGAAAATTTTTGTACATTTTCGATTAATTATTTGGATAAAATATGGTACATCGTTCCTACTATATAGGTTATACCGGTAACCAACCTGCTCGCATTAGAGCGATATATTTGTAATTAAAAACATTTTAATGAAAATTCACTTCCATAACGCACTTGCTGCGTCCAGACTTTTTATTTTTATTTGGGTTACTCTTTGAACCACTTGTTCAGTAAAACAGTGCAATTTTTTTTTATCACTATGAAAATGTCATCTGTACAAATTTTTAAGACAATACGTCAAACACTTTTCTATATATCAAGGAAAATCTAAATATAATTTCTCACTGTAACACCCGCTGTCATTTACAATTTTGTTTTTTGGACCGGGGAAAATTTGGTTAAATCATATACTTATTATTTCAATGACAAGAATCTACTACTGCTCTTTTGTATCACCTGTAAACTAAAATAAGACAAAGATTTTACACAGGAAATATACCCACCAATCTTGGAGCGATGCTCTGCCTCACTCTGTTATCTAAAATACCTTACAAACCATTACAGCTATAATTTCTTATTTCTTTTAATATTATTTCGTAATATTATGAATGGGCGAAGTTTTAGGCACATAGGTACACAATATGCGTTATCAAATGTTTTTGGGAAAGCCTTTCATGAATTTGATATACAAGCATACAACGGAAATGAAGTAATCAGGAAGTTTTTTCGTAGCCATGTTATTTCTGCTGACAAGTGAGAATATTATCATCATACAAAATCACCAAAATGAACATGCTATTCATTGAAAGTACAAAGAAAAGTATATTTATAGAAAACTATGTCCAAATTTCACCCTGATCAATAATCTTGGTCATCGCAATGGCTAAAATGTTTTTTACTAACATGCGTTTAGTGAATTTTCGTTCAAAAGTCCGACGAGTTCACGAGTTAAATATTTTAGTGAATTTTCATTAAGAATATATATATATATATATATATATATATATATATATATATATATATATATATATATATATATATATCCAACCGATAACTCAAAAAATACTTCACTGATTTGGACCAAATTTGGAAATTACCCTTATTTTGCTAATGGCTTTGATGAGTTCGTTCATCAAATCTTAGCGGCCAATTTCTCTTAGTAAAAAATTAAAAAATATTTTTTAAAACGCAATATCTCTCAAATTATCTAAGTGATTGAATCGAGTATATACAACTTAAAAGAACATATACAGACGTAATTGTGTACCAATTTTCAAGTTGTTTGATGAAAGGAAAAAAAGTTTTTCAAAATTAACAATAAAATAATTCTCGACATCACTTCAGATTCTGTAATGCAATAGCTACAATGTATATATATATATATATATATATATATATATATATATATATATATATATATATATATATATATATATATAAATTAATATTTATATTATTAAATACAAAATTTAAACTGACGGTAGATATGGGTTTAATGCGTCCCAGTTCTAACTGATTCGAAAAAAGTTCGGGACGCAGCAAGTGCGTTAGAGTAGTGAATTTTCATAGGAATTGTACACTATTAGAAAGATATACTATTAAAACTAATTCTTTAAATTTAAATGGACCTTGGAGATTGGTTTTAGAGTCCCAGTTAGCGATTATTTGAAAAAATTAATATTTTATATGGAGCTAGAAAATGAAAATTTGGTCTTAGATATAATATGTAAGTACTGCAAATGCTTTTAAAAAAGTTGTGTTACAAATTTCATTAAAGTTACAAAAGGTTTTCAGAAAAAAATAATTATTTACAAAGGGAATGTACCTGTCAAATTATAAACATGGCAGGTATTTTTCCTTATTAATTGCTTGGAGGGTTTTGTTTTAGTCAACCCATTCAGTTTTTGCAAACAATAAACAACAAAAGTCTGGACGCAGCGAGTGCGTTATGGTAATGAATTTTCATAACGATGTTTTTAATAGCAAATATGTTTGTGTTTTAAAGAAAGCACGCCACAAATTTATAGTAGTATAACCAATATAGTAAAAACAAGGTGCCATGTTTAACCAAAATAACTTTGAAAATGTACAAAAATTTCCGAAAGTAAAGTTAGTGTTCCCGAAAAAACTGGTCTCTTGGTTTATAGGTTAATAGCTAATTGAGCAAATTTGAAGCATTTAAAGAAGATTCTCTACCATAACGCACTTCTTTTCTTACAAACATGCATTATATTTCGATGGAAAATGCAAAAATGCAATAACACAAGACGTGTTCGATTGAAAAAAAAAAAGAGAATTTGTATCACCAACAACTTATGGGCCAGCCTGTGATTGTAGTAATATTTTTTAACATGTAGCTGAAGACACCCTATAATTAATGTATACAATTTTTTTCGTATCTTGTATAATAACGGATATATTGAACTTTATTGATATTTTACGAAAATTCGATAAAAATTATATACCATTAAACCATAAACTATATAGCTAAGACTACTGCCAAAACATCAGAGAAAGGGTCTATTTGAAATTAATTTTCTGGAAACATTTTAGTAAAATGAAGGACAATGACGGTTAAAGCTAAGACTTCAGGCTTTGTAAAACATTCTTCTTGAGACATTTTCTTTCCATAGCTCGTATTAGTTTCAGGTTCTTTGCCTAAATGTTGCCAGTTTTGACGTTTTAAATCGTGACTTTGACGTTTTGAGGAAAACCTCAATTTATTTTTCTTTAAATACATTTTTTGTCTTTTAACTTACAGAGCTAAATTTTGGTGGGTAATTTACCTATAATAATGTAAACCTGCGAACCAAATTTGGCTGCACTTACCTTGTTATTTCTGGAGATAAAAAATCTTTCGAAAGAAAATACAAAATTTTCCGGGAAATCCTGATCTGATTTTCCTGGCTAACAACCTTATCCAGGCCACTTACAAAAGGAAGGTATTCATCATATATATATATATATATATATATATATATATATATATATATATATATATATATAAACATAAAAATTCTGGTACAAAATTTTCGTAAAAATATTTTAAATCCGATAGCTCAATAAATTTCCCCTTAAGGCAGAATCTTCAATCTTGAACCATAGTAACACCCATGTAAACGCACGTGGGTACTAAATTAAAGAAAAATAACATGATGAACTCCGCGGATAACTACAAATTTGTTCTAAAAAACCTTTTTTGTTGTTTATTGTTTGCAAAAACTGGATGGGTTGACTAAAACAAAACCATCCAAGCAATTAATATGGAAAAATACCTGTCATATTTATAATTTGACAGGTACATTCCCCTTGTAAATAATTATTTATTTTATGAAAAATGTTTGTAAATTTGGAACCACATTTTTTAGAGGCACTTGCAGTGCTTACATATTATATCTAAGACCAATTTGTAATTTTTTAGCGTCATATAATATATAAATTTTTTCAAATAATCGCTGACTGGAACTCTAAAACCGATCTACAAGGTCTATTTATATTTAAAGAATTAGTTTTAATAGTATATCTTACCAATAGTGTAAAATTCTTATGAAAATTCACTACTATAACGCACTTGCTGCGTGCCGAACTTTTTTCGAATGAGTTATAACTGGGACACATCCATGGGCGCCCGCAGGATTTTTTTCAGGGGGGGGGATGCAAAATCGAAAACTTCTTGTTGTATTTCATATAACATTTATTTTTATAAAAACTTAACAAAACATAATATACTTCTAAACAACTTCCAACAAACTAAATAAAAGAAAACTAAATAGATTTTTCTTCATAACACGATATTTATGAACACATGAAATTAAATCTTAAAATAAAAATACAGAACAAAACCCTTACAAATGTTATAATTGCCAAAAGATAACAGTAATAATTAATAGGATAATTGTGCTTGTGCTAGGTTGCCGGTTGTGCTCAAAAGATGCGTTTCGCTTTGGAGTGCTATGTAGGTAAAAGCTGGCGACGGACGTTTAATTTATAATACAATATAATATCTCCATAATTTTGTATTTGTATATAGTTTTTATGTTAAAATAAATATTAAAAATTTAAAAAAGAATTGGTATTGTGCAGAAAAACGTCCAAAATATCGAATTCTCGGGGGGGGGGTGGTCCACGGCCCTACCTGCCCCCCCCCACTGCGGGCGCCCATGGACACATCGGGAAACTTTTGGGTTTTCTTTCGGAAAATTTTTTTAACTTCGAAAATAAAAAGAGGCATGATAACCAAATTTGGTAAGTAGTTTAACGCTACCAAAGGTAAACTATATGCCAAAATTTGGATCTCCATGTTAAAAGAAAAAAAAGTTATAAGCATTTAATAAAAACATGTTTGCTGCCACAGATCATTTCCATGAAAATTCACTACCTTTCAGCACTTTCTGCGCTCAGACTCTTATTTAATTATGTAGAAGAGCGAAGCGTTGCGATCGGCATAAAAAGTACCTACATGACTATAATTACACAAACCCAAAACTACATAAATATAAAAAAGTTCGGGACGCAGCAAGTGGGTCATGGTAATGAATTTTTATTAAATGCTTCAAACTTGAGTATCTAACTAAATTTTCTATAAACTTAGAAAGTTTAGTTTTGGTACGTAGTAAGGTCTTTCATAATGCAAGATATCCATCAAATTTAATTAAAATAACTTCGTAATATTCGGAGAAAAAAAAATTTTTCGAAAGAAAATTCAAAATTTGAATAACTCAATTTTCTGTCAACTTAGAAAGTTGAATTTTGGTACGTAGTAAGGCCACCCTCAAGGCAACATATTTACTAAATTTCATTAAAACACCTTGGTAATTTTTGGAGAGAAAAATGTTTTACGAAAGAAAACTCAAAACTTTCCCGGAAAACCTTGTTCGATTTTCCTGGCTAACGAACTCATCCAAGCCATTAATAAAAGAAAGGCACTTGCCGAGTTTCATCGGAATCGGTTAACTATTTTTTGTTATCGGATGGATATATATATATATATATATATATATATATATATATATATATATATATATATATATATATATATATATATATATATATATATATATATATATATATATATATATATTATATATATATATATATATATATATATATATATATATATATATATATATATATATATATATATATATAATTTAAAATGACCCCGGATATGGGTTCTAGGGGTCTGAGTTCGCTCTCAGTTGAAAAATTTTTTGCAAAGTCTCACCATCGATACCTCTCTATTAGTGAATTTTTTTAAATAAAAATTCACCAAAAGGAAATAATCAAGGTTTTCTATTCTGCAATAATTATAATGTAGCCATAAGTATAATACACCCTAAGCAGTTTGCGTGAATATAGGTACAAAATAACAGTGGTTGCGTAAAAATCAACCACAGACTAAGGTGTGCTACATTTGCGAGCACCATAGTCATTCGATATCTTCAATTATTTTTGCATTAACTTACCAAATAATATTAAATTTATTGTAATTTTTATATAATTTTCATGTTCAAATACTGTTTGTCTAACTGCTGATATAATTATTGAAAATGAATCACAGGCTCCATTACCACAGCATTTAAGTGTGCGAAAGCTTTAAATCACTTGATAGTTATTCTTATCAAGCTAATTCCAATTTAAAGGTGATGGCGATTAATTATTTGTGTTGAAATTCTAAATTAAAAATTATGTATTTTCGTTTATTTAGG
Source organism: Tillus elongatus (assembly GCA_964006375.1). Lineage (NCBI taxonomy): Eukaryota > Metazoa > Arthropoda > Insecta > Coleoptera > Cleridae > Tillus > Tillus elongatus. Next base: position 275,412,460 of record OZ023262.1, read on the forward strand.
TTTGGAAATTAAAACTACGGAACTCGTTACTTAACTTATGTATACCCAGGTATACGAGGTTTTTTTTTGCGTAATTAATAAATTAGTTAGTTCTCTAGATTTTCCACTATTTTAATTAAAACGCGGCGGGAAGATGTGCGCAAGATTTTGAACAACGATCGAACTAGGCGGTGATCCAGTTATGTTACCCGCCGTACGCGTCTGCTCCATCGCCTATCTAAAACATGCAGACGCGCGCGCCGCCTTAGGTCATCAGATTCCTACAGATTTTATATTCTGTTGTCTGTCGGCGCAGACTCATTTTCACTTTCCTTCGATTTTGATTACTTTTACCTGGATGATACTGTAAATTCAAAGTTACTGCTATATTTAATACAACCAAATTCTAAACATTGAAGGTATGTGTTCATTTATTTACTTATAATACAATCCTTTGAGATTTCAATTTCCATGAAATTCATGTTTAAATTGACAGATGGACAGCGTTTGATTTCCCAATACTTAACCTAAATGTTTTCTGTTTTAGATTGATTAGAGACGTTAGAACATAAATATAGTGTCCAAGATGGGTGACGAACCAATAATGGCAACAAATGATGATGCCAGTGAATGTAAAAGAGGTGCTGTACAGTTAGGTTATTGGCAAGACGATTACATATCGCATTTTGTCAAACGCATCGACAGAAGAGCTCCCGAGATAAACAGAGGTTATTTCGCACGAGTCAGGGGCGTAGAAAACTTTATACACAAATTCCTTAAGACTGCAGGTAGCAATTCGCAGGTAATAAATCTGGGAGCCGGTTTTGATACTTTGTATTGGCGTTTAAAAGAGAAACAAGTCTATGTTTCCTGCTTCGTAGAGATAGATTTTCCTACAGTGACTTCGAAGAAATGTTATATGATAAAGAGGAGTAAACCGTTGTTAGAAAAGATCCACGAACAAGACGGCGAAGTGAAGTTAAGTGCTACAGATTTGCATGCAGGGAATTACCATTGTATAGGAGCAGATCTGAGAAATATTTCCCAGTTAGAAACAAAACTGCAACAGGCAGAGATTGATTTTAACAATCCCACCTTATTTATCGCAGAGTGTGTATTGGTGTATATTGAAGATGACTGTTCAGACAGGTTATTAGCATGGATAGCTTCAAAATTTAAGTCAGCGCTGTTCATCAACTATGAAATGTGCAACATGAATGATACATTTGGAGATGTCATGATGGGTAATCTCAGGGTGCGAGGGTGTAATTTAGCTGGTATTTCACATTGTAAGAATCTCGATACACAGAAATTGAGGTTTGATAATAATGGTTGGCATGGTTCGAAAGCGTGGGATATGGTTGAGGTCTACTATTCAATCCCAGCAAGTGAGAGGCAACGAATAGAAAGTCTGGAATTCCTCGACGAACAGGAGCTGTTAATACAGTTATTTCAACATTATTGTATTTGTATAGGTTGGTTGGGACCAGAATTTACTAACATAACTTGTGCGGATGAACAATGAAATGTGTATCTAAATGTATGTGTTTTGTTTTAAAATTTAAGAAAAGCTGTGATATTTTGGTCAAACATAGCTTAATTTTGATGTCTCTCATTTCTGAATAAAATATAGTTATAGTTACGATTTTAGTGTAGTTTTTGAAAAGTAATATTTATTTAAATGTGTGATACATCTTGGTAATATTAAGTTTCAAAATATTAAATAAATAATATTACCATTATTAATTTTTCCTTCAGTATTTTATGTTTTAGATTCACCTCGTTATAATATATTCCTTGAAAAATTCACGTTTGTTTTTATTAGGCGTTCTCATATAGTTTGTATAAGTTGTTCTTTCGGTTTGCTTAATAAATATTTATTTTGTTGTTGATTACATGTTAAGTTTTATGTATAATAAGCTTGTTTAATTTTACCAAATTAATTTAAGAGACTAAAAATGAACTAATGGATGAAACTATACCTACTTAATATTTTCTTTATTGTAAAAATGAACAGTTTATTAATAAAGTGTAAAATGATGTTATTTGTTCTTGTTTTATTACTAGGTAATTGATTCTTGTTCTGTTTTGTTTTAAAATTTGATAGAGCAATAATATTACCACATATTTTATTTTCCAAAATCATTTTATTCTTAACAGCATGGAAATTAACAGATGATTAATCAAAATAAAAGTAAAAGTTTTCCTTTTATTTATTTTTACCTTCCAAAGGATCAAAAAGTGTAGGGGGTAGCAAACAAGACTTAACACAGTTGAAACCGGGACTATACAATTAATAATTGTGTATTCCATTTAAAACTCATTGGGATTTAGTAAAATTGTACTAAAAGATAACTTAATTTTGCTAAGTACATGTACCTACATTTTTTGTTGTTGCCCTTACTTAGTGAAACTGTTCCATGCTAAATACAGATTCGTAGACTTCTCTGGCTTCACAAGTGCTTGCTTTCTTGCCTGCGTGAGTATGCCGTAAAAGGAAACTTGTTCCAGAGATGAAAATAAGCGCTGGTAAAGCCAATGAAAAAGTCTACGTAGCTGTATTACGAATGAGTACCAACATTTGTTTTAGTCATACAATGTGCCACACGAATAAGTTGAAGCTAGTGCTTATATACATAAGATAGTTTTAGTACCAAATTTGGACTATAAGTGCCAAACAATTCTAATGTCAAAGCTGTTCTGAGCACTAGCGCTTCGAGCACCAGAACCCAGAAAAGTGCTTTTGTTTTTCAAGCGTTAAGCAACTTTTGCGACGACAAAGTGCTTGCGATCAACACTTTAGAAAAATAAATTAAAATAACTAGCAGTATCTACTTTGTAAGACATCAATATAAATAGCAATATGTCATTTGCAGTGTCATAGATATAATTATATAACTATAAATGCAGTCGCCTATAAGTTGTGAAATCTCAATTGTGTATTATTAGGTAATTTAATTAATTTTAAAATGTTTAGGATAGCAATTTTATCTGTTTTTCTCAACTAGTTTTAAAATATTTGAACTGTGGAAAGAAACGAATAAAATTGCTATTTTATATCGTCAAATAAATAATTTTATGGAAAGACTACAATAAAACTTGATGTAAGGTGCCTGCCAGCATATCCAGGGCTCGGCAGGCCTCAAAGAGCTCCCAAGTACTGAAAGTGCTCGGAAGCTCTGTTTGGAGATACGTATAAGCACTTAGCTTTTTTATGCAGTGCTCGCAGCACTATAACCACTAAGTACTGGTTTCAAAAAAAGCTCCCAAGCACAAAAGCGCTTGTCGAAGCGCAAAACTGCTTATACGAGCACTAAGCACAGTGCCCTGGAACACGTTTTGTGTAGCGTACTATCTATTTATTTGATTTTGTGGAATATTTAACAATTCTTGAACTTATATGCAGTTACAAGATTTTACAGTACTATTTATTACACAATTTTAGTCAAAATTTCAACTATCGAATGTCAAACAATTTATCGTTTACGTCATTTTTAGCGAATTAAAAAAAATTCGCGTATCGGGAGATCTGTGTTTATATCTTTATATATATATATATATATATATATATATATATATATATATATATATATATATATATATACATACATACATACATATATATATATATATATATATATATATATATATATATATATATATATATATATATATATATATATATATATATATATATATATATATATATATATATATATATATATATATATATATATATATATATATATATATATCCGACCGATAACTCAAAAAATAATGGACCGAGCTTGATCAAATTTGCAGAGTATCTTCCTTTTGCAAGTGGCTTGGATAAGTTCGTTACCCAGGAAAATCGGACCAGGTTTTCCCGGAAAATTTTGTGTTTTCTTTATAAAAAAATTTATATATCCGGAAATAACAAAGTAAGGGCAACCAAATTTGTGTTTGTATTATAAAGAGTGAACTCTGTACCAAAATTTAGGTCCCTAACTTTAAAGACAAAGAAGTTATGGGCAGTTAAAGCAACAAATTTTGGAGTTTTCCTCAAAACGTCACACTCGCAATTTTAAACGTCAAAATTGGCAATGTTTAGGCAAAGAATGTGAAACAACATACCGATTGTGAAAAGAAAATGTTGCAAGAAGAGTGTTCTGCAAACCCCTAAGTTTCAGATTCAACCGTCATTGCCCTTCATTTTACTAAAACATTTACAGAATATTCATTTCAAATAGATCCTTTCTCTGATGCTTTGGCTGTCAGTTTAGTTAAATTTGGTGCCTTTTTGGATATTTATTTGTAGGTTAAGTGAAGTTGATGGTTTAACGGTCTATAATTATTTTAGCTAATTTTCGTAGAACAAATTTGTTAATGCATTTTTGCATTTTTTATCGAAATATAATGCGTTTATAAGAAAAAAATCTAAACGCAATAAGTGCGTTTTGGTAGCGAATTTTCGGAAAATTTGCAGATTATCTCCCGAACGCTTTTCAACAAATTGTTTTCAGAAACATTACTGGAACCCCACCTGGATGCACAAACCACAAGAAAAATTTCTTGTTCACATCCCCCAAAGAAGTTACGGGACTGGGAGTGAATAGGTGTGCTGTGTGGGGTAGTCAGGGTTTAAGGGGAATATGGCTTCAAGATGTGAAAAAGACAGCTTTCAAGCTCGCTTTACTCAAATGTTCTGCTCATATTTCCTTTTTACTACCTACCCCGCCCAGCAACCCTACTCACTCCTGGTCCCGTAACTTTCTTGGGGAGTGTAAACAAGAAATTTTTCTTGGGATTTCTGGATTCAGGGTGGGCCCCAGGCAGGTTTCTGAAAACAGTTTTTTTGAAAAGCGTTCGGGAGGTAACTGCAAATTTACCGAAAATTCGCTACCACCCTGGATCCACAAACCCCAAGGAAATTTTCTTGTTCACACCCCCTAAGGAAGTTACAGGATCAGGAGTGAGTAGGGGGGCTGGGCGGGGTAGGTAGAAAAAGGAAATATGAGCAGAAAATTCGAATAAATCGGGCTTGAAAGCTGTCTTTTTCACATCTTGAAGCCATATCCCCCTTAAACCCTGCCTACCCCGCGCAGCACCCCTATTCACTCCCAGTCGCACAAGTTCCTTGGGGGGTGTGAAAAAGAACATTTTCTTGTGGTTTGTGCATCCAGGTGGGGTCCTAGTAATGTTTTTGAAAACAATTTTTTGAAAAGCGTTCGGGAGCTAATCTGCAAATTTACCGAATTTTCATTAAATCCTTCAAATTTCAATAACTCAATTTGCTATTAACGTAAGCTTTGTTGGTTAGAAAACCAACATTTAAGTTTATTTTCGGATTTTTTTATATTTTCAAACCATAAGTAATTTTGATAAAATATAGTACATTGTTTCTACTACATTGGCTATACCGGTAATCAGATTGATGCCTGCTCGCATTTGCTATTAAAAACATTTTTATGGAAATTCACTTCCATAACACATTTGCTGCATCTAGACTTTTGAAAAATCTTTATATATTTTCAAACAAAGTTATTTCGATGAAATATGGTATATTGTTTCTACTATATAGGCAACCAAGTTTGATGCCTGCTTTCATCAAAGAAAGACATTTTCTATTTAATATATTTTAAAGAAAATGCGCTACCATAACGCACTTGCTGCGTCCAGAGATTTTTTTTATTTTGTGCGATCTTTTACGATTCTTTAATTTATATGCTGCCATAAATTTTCACACAACAATTTTTTATAGTTTTGGTCAAAATTTTGACTATGAATGTCAAACAAATTTGGCGTTCTCTCATTTCTTTGATTCTGTAGAATCTTTCAAGAGTCTTCATTTTTTTATGTAGCTCCAATTTTTTACACAATCATTTTTTTCATACAACTATAATAAAAATTTCGACTATGAATGCCAAACAATTTTAGCGTACTGTCGTCTTTTAGATTTTGTGGTGTCGCTTTTACGATTCTTCAACTTCTATGTAGTTACAAATTTGTAGACTATCATTTTCTGGTGAATTTTCAGATTACCTCCTGGACAGTTTTAGCGGAAACGACTACCGATATATAAAGTTTTGTGTCTTACATGCACGCTGACGCTATTCCTACCTTTTGTTCTCCTTTATTTGCCGAGTTGTTGACATTTAAAACTCCTTATACACATAACATACTTTTTTAACAATTTCCCAGTACGGTTCTGTCCCGTGACACCCCTTCCCCTCCTAAGCATTACATTTGACCTGACGTTCTCATTGACTTTGGGAATCCCGGGAATATTCTAGACACATAGACCTTTGCAATCAACTGCCAGTTTATTATTTCGCTTTCAGTACGCCGCTGGTACGCGTACGCGTCTGCTCCGTCGTGGGAATTTTCAATTCCCTTTAGCGAGCATACAACCACCCTCGCTGCATAAACCACGGGAAAAAGAAAAAAATTCTTGTCTATATACCCCGAAGGAAGTCACGGGACCTGGGGCGAATAAGGGTAGGCAGGGTTTAAAGGGGATATAGCTTCGAGATGTGAAAAAGACAGCTTTCAAGCCGTTTTCTTCCTATTTTCTGCTCATATTTCCTTTTTAATACCTACCACGCCCAGCACCTCTATTCACTCCTGGTCCCGTAACTTCCTTGGGGGTGTGAACAGGAAAGTTTTCTTGTCGTTTGTGCATACAGGGCGGGGGGATCCTGGGAATGTTTCTGAAAAAATAAATAGAAAAGCATTCGGGAGGTAATCTACAAATTTACCCATTTTTTTTACACGACTATTATCAAAATTTCGACTCTGAATGTTTTAGCGTAGGTACCATCATTTCTTTGATTTGTGGAATCTTTCACAAATCTTCAACTTCTACGCAGCTACATATTTTTACACAATTAATTTTTCACACAACTAGGTAGTCAAAATTTTGTCTATATGCATATCAAACAATTTTAGCGTGCTGTCATTTGTTTGTTTTTCTGGAATCTTCTACGATTATTCAACTTCTACGCTGCTACAATTTTTTACACAATCATTTTTTTATACGATTTTAGTCCACATTTTGACCATTAATGCCAAACAATTTTCGGGTAATACTGTCTTTTTTTGATTTTGTCGAATCTTTCACGATTCCTTAATTTGTACACTGCTATCAACCTTTACACAGTTTTAGTCAAAATTTTGACTATGAATGTCAAGAAATTTTAGCGTACTGTCATTTCTTTGAATTTGTGAAATTTCTCACGATTATCAAACTTCTATGCTGCTACAAATTCATACATAACAATTTTTTACACCATTTTAGTCAAAATTTTGACAATGAACGTCAAACAATTTTAGAGTACTTTCATTTATTTGATTTGTGGAATCTTTTACGAATCTCCAACTTCTATACAGCTACAAATTTTACACAATTAATTTTGTACACAACTTTAGTCAAGAGTTCGACTATATAAATGTCAAACAATTTTAGGCTCCTGTCGTTCTTTGATTTTGGCGATTTTTTTTTCGCTAATGAGGAGATTTGTGTTTATATATATATATATATATATATATATATATATATATATATATATATATATATATATATATATATATATATATATATATATATATATATATATATATCCGACCGATAACTCACAAAATAATTGACCAATCTTGATGAAATTTGGTGAGTAGCTTCCTTTTGCAAGTGGCTTGGATAAGTTTATTATCCAGGAAAATCGGACCAGGTTTTCCCGGAAAATGTTGTGTTTCCTTTCTAAAAAAAATTATATCTCCGGAAATAACAAAGCAAGGGCAACCAAATTTGGTACGCGCATTTGTATTATAAATTCGGATTTTCAAAAGAAAATGTTGCAAGAAGACTGTTCTGCAAACCCTTAAGTTTCAGATTCAACCGTTATTGCCCTTCATTTTACTAAAATATTTACAGAAAATTCATTTCAAATAGACCCTTTCTCTGATGCTTTGGGGGTCGGTTTAATTAAGTTGATGCTTTCGCTGTAGCTTTAGTGAAGTTTATGGTTTAACGGTCTATATTTTTTTTTAAACTAATTTTCGTAGAACAAATTCGTTAATGCATTTTTGCATTTTTTATTGAAATATGATGCGTTTGTAAGAAAAAAATCGCAGTAAGTGCGTTTTGGTAGCGAATTTTCGGTAAATTTGCATTTTAGGTCCCGAAGGCTTTTCAAAAAACTGTATTCACAAACCTGCCTAGCCCCCCCCCCTGGATCCACAAACCGCAGGAAAAATTTATTGTTTACACTCTCCTACGGGACCAGGAGTGAGTAGGAGTGTATAATTTTTTTTTAGCTAATTTTTTTTAGAACAAACTCGTTAATGCATATTTGCATTTTTTATCGAAATATGATGCGTTTGTAAGAAAAAAACTGGACGCAGTAAGTGCGTTTTGGTAGCGAATTTTCGGTAAATTTGCAGTTACCTCCCGAACGCTTTTCAAAAAAACTGTTTTCAGAAACCTGCCTCGGGCCCACCCTGAATCCAGAAATCCCAAGAAAAATTTCTTGTTTACACTCCCCAAGAAAGTTACGGGACCAGGAGTGAGTAGGGTTGCTGGGCGGGGTAGGTAGTAAAAAGGAAATATGAGCAGAACATTTGAGTAAAGCGAGCTTGAAAGCTGTCTTTTTCACATCTTGAAGCCATATTCCCCTTAAACCCTGACTACCCCACACAGCACACCTATTCACTCCCAGTCCCGTAACTTCTTTGGGGGATGTGAACAAGAAATTTTTCTTGTGGTTTGTGCATCCAGGTGGGGTTCCAGTAATGTTTCTGAAAACAATTTGTTGAAAAGCGTTCGGGAGCTAATCTGCAAATTTACCGAATTTTTATGAAACCCTTCAAATTCTAATAACTGAATTTACTATTAACGTAAGCTTTGTTGGTTAGAAAACCAACATTTAGGTTTATTTTCGGAAAATTTTTGTATATTTTCAAACCATAAGTAATTTTGATAAAATATAGTACATTGTTTCTACTACATAGGCTATACCGGTAATCAGATTGATGCCTGCTCGCATTTGCTATTAAAAACATTTTTATGGAAATTCACTTCCATAACACATTTGCTGCATCTAGACTTTTGAAAAATGTTTATATATTTTCAAACAATAAATTTATTACGATGAAAGATGGTACATTTTTTCTACTATATAGGCAACCAAGTTTGATGCTTGCTTTCATCAAAGAAAGATATTTGCTATTAAAAATATTTTCAAGAAAATTCTCTACCATAACGCACTTGCTGCGTCTAGAGATTTTTGTGGTATCTTTAACGATTCTTCCACTTGTATGTAGCTACAAACTTTTACATAATCATTTTTTACGCAGTTTTAGTCAAAATTCCGACTTTCCACGTCAAGAAATTTTAACGTACTGTCATCTCTTTGATTTTGTGGAATCTTTCACGAATCTTCAACTTATATACAACTACAAATTTCTAAACACTTACTTTTTTACACAGCTTTGGTCAAGGTTTTGACTATAAATGTCAAACAATTTTAGCGTAGGCACCATCATTTCTTTCATTGGTGGAATCTTTCACGCATCTTGAATTTATCTACAGCTACAAATATTTCAACAATTAATTTTTTACTGCATACAGACCACTTATATGGCTACACTGTTGGTTTTCGTTTATGAACACAGCTTTAGCCAACATTTTGACTATGAATGTCAAACAATTTTAGCCTACTGTCATTTATTTGATTTTGTGGAATCTTTCACGATTATTCAACTTCTGTATAGCTACAAATTATACAATCATTTTTTTACACCACTATAATAACTTTATGGTTCAAAAAAATATAAAAACTGTCCAGAAATAACTGGTCCGACTTCCCGAGGTCCCGTGAGAATGCCAATCAACGCTAAGATACTTTAGATTTGTTTGTCGTTTGTGGAAGAGATATGTTTATTAGTATAATAGTTGATTTGTGGGTTAGCGTAATGTAATACTAATTAGTGCGTAAAAATATTAGATACAAACACCTGTTCCGTTCATATTCCTTAGAATCTCCGAATTGCAATGTTACACGTTAGAAAACTGTTGCAGTATATGATCCTAATTTCTCTTCACAGTTCAAATATCTAATCTGCATTATATCTACTAACATAAATTATAAACCACTGAAATAATATTGTATTGATACCTTTCGAAGCTGCATGAGAATAAGAATACTTTGTCTTATTTTATTACAGGCTGAATATTTTCCTATACCTCCTCTTATATCAATCAGTTCTTCTGGCATGCAGAGTGTTTAAACAATTTGATAGACAATTTCCTTTTACTGTCCATTGTTTGTAAATATTTTCAACACAAGTGTCATGTTTAATATTTGAAAGAGCCTACACAAACAAAAATTTCGATTTACGATAAAAGATCTGTTGTTTTTCAATAAATAAAAATATATCTTAAGCCAAACGTTTATTTATTTTACTCAAAATAAACACAACCTTTTATGCTATAAAAAAAGATAAAATGATAATATATTGGAGAACATAAGATTTATTCAGCGTTATCCCTTTCCATGTCCTGTTGTGAGGAGGCTTTCAAAGAATAGGAGACAATAAGTGCAAAGTGCAAAGCTCAGCAAGATATCGAGGAGTAATCGAAACAGATATCAGTAAAGTTTTTGGAGCTGTTAAAAAGATATTATCCCAAGAACATTTGCTTTTAGAATTAAGACAAACAGTGTTATAAATCTGGAGCTAGAAATGAAATTCTCTACGCAGCAGATGCGTTATGATAGGATAAAATTCTGGACGCAGCAAGTGGAAGTATAATTGAAAAACAACAAATTTAGTAGAAACTATAAACTTTATAATACAAACAATGTACCACATTCCATCAAAATTTATTGTTTAATAAAGTACAAAAAATTCCCGAAAATAAACTTACCATTTTTTTTACAGAAAGCGTTTTGACAGAAATTTAAAAAATGTTTACATGAAAATTTGCAAACAATTTGTTTCACAAAAATTTATTTTTTACATAGACTGGCCAAGTAGTCTAACAAAAAAATTATATATAAGCCTTTTTACGAGAATTAAGAACGTCTGGACGCATCAAGTGCGTTATGGTAGTGAATTTTCATAAACATGTTTTTAACAGCGAATCTGTCTTTCTTTAATGAAAGCAGACATTAAATTTGGTTACGCATATAGTAGAAACATTGTACCATATTTCATCAAAGTAACTTTATTGCTTGAAAGAGTACAAAATTTTTGCGAAACTGAACTTAAAATGTTTCCGAAAAGACTGGTCCAATTTTTCTGGCTAACGAACCTCTTCAAGTTATTTACCCGCGCACCAAAATATAATTACCCACAAAAACATTTTCGACGAAACTTGAAAAAAATAATTAATGAAAATCCGCAGACAATTTTTTCAAGCAAATCAAAAAACATTTTCTTTTTTAAAAAAATTTTGAAACATCATTAGTTACCAAAATTTGAAAAAAAATCTGACAAAAATTAATTTCCACGGAAGCACCGAAAAATTACTGCATAAAACTGGCTAAATACTTTTTACACAAAATTTTGCTAAACAAAATACGTAAAATTCGAATTATATACTAACGCGTAATTAAAATTGAAAATAAGATAACTTTTTTGTACGAAAAGCTATTAAAACCGCATTTTCGACGAATTCCGCTTAGTAAACGTTCCTTCAATTAAATAATTTTTCATACAAAAATTCGCAACAAATGTTTCTTCAATGAAAATTCATTAAATTCATTTATAAGAAAATTCGCTTTTAAAACAACATTTTGTACATAAAAATTCGCTAATGAAGATAAATTCAATAAATAAAAAAAGGTCCAATTTTCCTGGCCAATTAACCATTTTCAGTTATTTACACACTTATCAAAATATAATTTTGCACAAAAACCTTTTCGATGACACTTAAGAAAAATGTCATGAAAATTTGCAAACATTTTTTTATAGGAAATCAGAAAACATTTTTTTTAATAACTTATTAAACGTTTATCATTAATTACCAAAATTTCACAAAAACATCTCACAAAAAATGATTTCTACAGAAGCACAAAAAAATTTCTGCGAAATCTGGCTAAACATTTTTTTACACAAAATCTTGCTAAACGAATACATAAAATTCAAATTATATACCTAATCTGTAATTAAAATTGAAATTAAACTAGTTTGTTTACACGAAAATCCATTAAAAACCTTATTTTCGACGAATTTGGTTTAAAACATGTTCCAACAAATGAATAATTTTTCATACAAAAATTCGCAACAAATATTTCTTCAGGGAAAGTTCATTAAATTCATTTATAAGAATATTCGCTATTAAAAGAACATTTGGTACGAGAAAATTCGCTAACAGAAATACGTTAAATAAATTAACAAATATTCAAAATATAATCTAAGTACAAAAGTAGATACTTCCCCTGTAGATTCACAGAGAAAATTCTTGTGCCTATCGATGCTGTAAAATTGAATCCGGTTGTAGAGAAGAAAACAAACTCTTCAGATGTCACAAATCTCTACGTCCATATTAAGTGTGGAACGGTTTTGCCAACTTCGGGCAACAACAGCTCCTATTGAACTTGAATTAAAAGTCTTCAAAGTGCTTATCTGTCATTAGTGATTTTTCAACAAAAAGTCGCTAAAAAATATTGAAATTACACAATCTGATCAGATAACGTTAAAGTCGAATCAAAGACGAGAAAAAGTAAAAAAAAGTTGAATGACAAATTCAGCTAACGGCGAGATTTGAATCCGCGTGCCTTCGACCACCATAAGGCTTGGAAAGGAAAGTTCGATAGAAGGTAGATAACCCATAATGCTATTCAGTTATTTATTTGTAATATGTAAGGTATTTAGAGGCATCTTTATCAATTATTTTAACAAATGAGAAGAGTAGCATAAATCTAGAACATCATAATATACATTTAATGCAACATGTACCGTTAATAAACCACAATAGAGGTGTTCACGTTTCAACTCTCCAGTTTTAGATTTACAGGAGAAATATTGTAAAATTTTCAAAGTAATTTTTCTTGTACTCCTTGAACTTTTTGCGCCATGAAAAAATAAACGTTGCCTGTAATATTTAATAGATTTTGTTTAACACATCATATATTTTGGTATTGCGTTTTCTCTGACTGATTTTAGTGGCACTAAAATTTTGTTTTATTAAATGCCCATAAGTTTTTTTCTTTTAACTTAGAGTTCTAAATTTTGGTGTATAGTTTTTACAATGTTAATCTGCTTACCAAATTTGGTTGCCATAGCTTTGTTATTTTAGGAGATATGAACATTTTCTAAAAGAAAACCTAAAATTTTCCCGAAAAAACTGGTCCGATCCTGTCTAACGTTTATATATATATATATATATATATATATATATATATATATATATATATATATATATATATATATATATATATATATATATATATATATATATATATATATATATATATATATATATTAACATATAAAAATCGAAACTGACCCCGGATATGTGTTCAAGGGGACCTATTTCGGGCTTATTTGAAGACAATTTTTCAAAATTCAAAAGTCGAGATCTCATTAGTGAATTTTTTTAAGAAAATTCACTAAACATAAAAAAGATAACAATTTTGTTTTAACTTTTCACGGAAATTTGAACCAATGGAAGTAAAGAAAATTCGGGACACAGCAAGTGCGTTATGATAGCGATTTTTTATTAAATGCTTCAAATTTAAATAACCAAATTTCCTATATATCTAGGAAGTTAAATTTCGATATATAGTAAGGTCTCAAAATAACTTTGTTAATTGTTTAATTTTTTTTTTCCAGAAAAATCAAATTTTTCCTTAGAAAAACTGTTTCAATCGGGCTGAAGTTGTCCGTGTCCGCGTTCTTAATAAAATGAAGATATGTGTCAAGTTTGGTTCAAATTAGCTTAGTATTTTTGAGTTTTCGCTCGGATACATGCATACATACATCGCATAATATATATATATATATATATATATATATATATATATATATATATATATATATATATATATATATATATATATATATATATATATATATATATACAGGGTGAGTTTTTTTTTGATGGATAGTGCAGGGGTCTCGGAAACTATAAGAGATACAAAGTTGGTCAAATTAAACAACAATTGCAGAATTTGAAAAATCGACATTTTTTCATATCTCCGTTACTTGTGGTACTTTTTGAAAATCTAAACGTAGTTTTATATAGAATGTGACAAATCGAGTGGTGGTGTTAGTTTTGTCGATTTCCGGCACATTTCCGAAGGACGATATTCAACTTTTTTCTTATGGCCGCCATATTGGATTTTTTAATCAGCGGACAGAGAATTTTTTATGAATATTTTGGTATATCACATGTCACACTTCATGTAAAAAATTGCATGAAAAGGCAAATTTGTATTATGGACTTAAAATAAAGTATCCATGATATCCCAATCTTATCTCGTTATAACTGCATTAGATGCGGCATTTTATAACTATTCCAGGAATATAGCACATTATAAGGTTAAGTGGAAGAATAAGCTTGTTTCGACTATTATTTTGGTTGGTTCTCACTTAACCACAGTTACCCATTATAAGACATAAAAATATGGTTACCATGGTAACGAGCAACAGCAACATCATTTTGAATTCATTTTCACTTAGGTCGGATTGTAGAAATAATATTGCTTTTACAAGAATTTAATAAGTACTAAGATAACATGTAACTTCTTAAGATTAATAAAAGTCTGAAAACAGATTTACTTAATAAAAGCATAAGAACTAACTTAATTTAAAACAGGTTTTCCTCCATTATTATGAATACAAATATGTCATCGCTTTAAAACTAAAGAAATTGCTTTCCTAACAGACCTTCCGTCGATATTTGTAAACGCTTCAGTAACAGCGTCTCTAAGTTCATTAATATGTAAATACGTTTTTTATACACTGAGCTTTTTACGCATCCCCACAAAAAAATCCAAAACAGACAGTTCGGGTGGCCGCGGTCGCCACGCAACTGGACCGTTTTTGCTAACCCAAGTATCAGGAAATTTCTGCTTTAAATAATTTCGCAGTTGTTGAGAATTATGAGGTGGAGCACCGTCATGCTGAAACCAATTCAAATATTGTCTGGTCTCCAGGTTTAAATTCATTGAGGTTATTTGCCTAAAATCAGCGAATTTTGACGTTGCGAATAGCGATTTTGATATTTTAAGAAGAAAAACTATAAAATTTTCAAAATATTTTTCTGGTATTTCTTGACCTTTTTGCGCCAAAAAACGTTATACTTGTCTTTCAAATACAATAGATTTTGTTATACACACAAAATATTTTGTTCTTGTTTGTTTTTATCACCACCAGTTACACCCATTTTCTTTAAATGTCTAAATCTAAATTTCGGAAAAAGGTTTACTTTTTATTATGTGAACCTGTCTACCAAAGCTGGTTGTCATAGCTTTGTTATTTCCGAAATTATAAAGAGTTTCCGAAAGAAACCTGAAGTTTTCGCCAAAAATCTGGTCCGATTGTCCTGGCAACAAACTCATCCAAGTCACCTGTAAACGAGAGATACTCACCTTATTTTATCAAAATCAGCTTATTATTTTTTGAATTATCGTTGTGGTATGAAAATTTACTCACATGATCACGCTTCAGATAATTCCTTTATAGATTTATTTTCTAAAATTAAATATTTCTAAAAGTTTTTTAAATAGTGACTGCTCCGTTCGACAGCTACAGCGGCAGTCTTAATCTACTGTCAATAAAATATGCGACGTGCATTCGACGTTGCCGAATGCTGGATATCTCTTTGATCTTTTTAAGCTGATGTGTAGTGATTGTGGTCTTAAACCTCTCATTTACCCCCTACCCCTGAAGAGGTCTTACCCAAAAACAATTCGAAGCGTTCCTTTGTCGATTGATAACTGGATACCAAATTTGAAGACAGACCGACAGACAAAAAAAATCGTTCCCAAATCATGTTTTCTATAAGTTTTGACACTTTTTACGACGTCCGAGCGAAAACATTTTTTGGCGCCAATGCCATACTTCCAGACGTATTGACAATGTGGAAGTAACAGTTGTTTAGCAAAATTTCGTAAAAATATTTTGTTCGTGTAACATTAGATACTTAAGCAATTTTTTGTCAAGAAAAAGGCCAATTTTCGTGTAAGAAATTGTTTGAAAGTTTTCATGCAAACGTTTTATTTTAGAATTTTTGTCAAAAAGCTTTTTGTAGATAATTATATGGCAATTGTGTAAGTAACTTGGGCGGTTCGTTGGCCAGGAAAAATAGGATAATTTTTTTCAGTAATATTTTAAGTTTCTTTTCGGAAAATTTTTGTGCTTTTTCAAACAATAAAGTTATTTTGGTGAAATTTGCTACATTGTTTCTACTATATAGGTTATAGAAAATTAAGAAAGTCTGTACGCAGCAAGTGCGTTATGGAAGTCAATTTTAATTAAAATGTTCTTATGTTCTGCTTTTCGTGACCTGCCGCCGTCCCTTTAGACAATTCCCGTATGTTAGATTGTCTTGCATTATTTTTGTAAGGATGCTGAGGATTCACAGCTCACTTAAATAATCGAGATATAATCATTAGGGACGCTGAGGATTCACAGCCTATCGAGGTCACTTCAAGTGATACGTTCCCTTTTCAATTAACCCTGTACACTTCGTCTGGCTCCAGGTTTTCCGCCCCATACAGTATAAGCTCTTTTGTTATTTTAGCAAGGACGCTGAAGATTCACAGCTCGCTAAAGTAATCAAGATATTTGTGTCCTGGTTAGGCCCTAGCGGAGATGCTAAGGATGTACAGTCCGCATAGGCCTCCCAGGAACTGCATCCCGACTCTTCATCCCGCACTTTTTCGTCACCGGTCTCCCCTGCTTTAACTGAGAGGTCATGGTTATTATTTTGATCTTGTCTATTGCTATGTGTCGCCCGCCTGCTGTATCATTGCCTGAGTAAAACACCGCTCATATAGTATCGACCTGGCTGAAGACATACGCTTCATCATACATTAACCCTGACCGCCTTCGCGAGAGCTACGTTCTGATTAATGTTATTACCCGCATATTTTATTTGTACATCGTTTGTAAATATTGTTTTACACACACACACACACACACACACACACACACACACACACATATATATATATATATATATATATATATATATATATATATATATATATATATATATATATATATATATATATATATATATATATATATATATATATATTGTAAATAGTTTTTAATATAAAATATAGGGTTGGGTAAATGAAAGAGCTCAATCAATTCGTATCTAACCCCTTAAGATACACTTACAAAATCTGCTACATCTTTCGATAAGACAGAAGTGGTCGGATCACGCCGAGTCAGCGATTAAAGCCCGCTCACTCGGGGGCACTAAATTTGGCCTGTATCACCTACAGGCTACCGAACCCTTCTCCACAGAGTTACCTCGGTACTCTGATCGTTACATCGGTCAGAGTTTCGTGCAGAGGTCGCAGACACCCTCAACAGGGAGTAAACCCTTTAAAATCTGGCGCCCGAAATCTGTCTATGGTAACCGTCAATCTGCGTCACCGAAAAAACGGTCTGCAAGTCAAAGCCTCGTCACAAGATGCAGCTTGAGAGACCCTATAATTACGGTTACAATTTTTTCTCGTATCTTGTATAATAACAGTTATATTGAACTTTACCGTAGAAGTGCGTCACCCTGTATATATGTAAACAGATGAAAACTGGAAGTAAACCCGGATATGGATTCTATAGGGGCTAGTTTGCATTCATTTGAAGAAATCTTTTTCAAATTCAAAAGTCGCGTTCTTCTCCTTAACGAATTTTTTCTACAAAAATTAGCTAAACCTTATAGACCGTTAAACCATACACTTAACTAAACATACAGCTAAAGCATCAACTACACTGAACCTACAGCCAAAGCATCGGAGAGAGGGTCTATTTGAAATGAATTTTCTGTAAACATTTCAGTAAAATGAAGGACAATGACGGTTGAAGTTGAAAGTTAAGGGTTTGCAGAAAACACTTCTTGCGACATTTTCTTTACATAATCCGTATTTGTTCCCCGTTCTTTGCTTAAATGTTGCGGATTTTGACGTCCAAATCGAGACTCTGGTGTTTTGAGAAAACCTCCAATTTTTCTTTAACTGCCCATATCTTTTTGTCTTTAAAATTACAGACCTAAGTTTTGATACATGGCTGACTTCTTGCAATATGAACACGAGTACCAAATTTGGTTGCCCTCGCTTTGTTATTTCCGGAGATATACTTTTTTCTTCGAAAGGAAACACAAAATTTTCGGGAAAATCTGTCCCGATTTTCCTGGAAAACGAACTTGTCCAAGCCACTTGCAGAGGGAAGGCACTCACCAAATTTGATCAAAATCGCCGTATTATTTTTTGAGTTATCGGTATGATATATATATATATATATATATATATATATATATATATATATATATATATATATATATATATATATATATATATATATATATATATATATATATATATATATATATATATATATATATGAGACATGCTTGGTTTCCGGGTTGAACCGCGTCCAAAATTTATGAAAACTAGACGTTCCTGTTTTGGAGACATTTTCAAGAGCTAAAGGAAGCATGTAAGGACACTCTAAGGCCTCAATCTATCTACTCCTTAGAGCGGTGGACAAGGGTGGGTTGGGTTGTTGTAGTTCGATTACGGGGCCAATCTGCCTACTCCCCAAATCTCGCTGGATATCGTCTGTGAGGTCTCAGTGTGTTCAACCCTAGGCCTCAGAGGGATCTGGCAGTTCGTTGTAAGTCTTGTCTTATATATGTCGTTCCGTTTACCTGCTTCGTTATCAGTGAAAGTAGTAGGGTCACGGTCAATTAAGTGGGGGGCTTTGGTCACGGTACCTAGAGGATGAGGAGGATTAAGAGGGTAACCGGGATTTGTTAAGACAGATAATGGGGAAATAAAATTGTCTGTGGGATTTATTTTCCTTTTGTGTGTTTGTAATGAAGATATAATATGTTTGCAAGTAGTCGGAATGCAAAGACCATCATCTCCCTTATTTAAACAATCGGGACGTTTTTCAATCTCGATTGCTTCGCGGAGAATTTTCGTTTTGAAGTTGTAAACCGGTGCAATTGTTTTGGCATTATCGAAGTCTATTTTGTGTCCTGTATGAATATGATGCATGGCCTGCGCCGATGAGGGGTCGGATTTTCTAACTGCAAGGGTGTGTTCATATATTATATTGTGGATGCGTCTATTTGTTTGTCCTGCATAAGTTCGGGAACAGTCGGAACAAGGAATTTCGTAAACTCCGTGGATTCGTTTTTGGAATCGTATCATTGGGTTTTTTTATCAGATTTGCTCCGTTGTGAATACGGTTTTGGTATTACAATATACTATATATATATATATATATATATATATATATATATATATATATATATATATATATATATATATATATATATATATATATATAACATATAAAAATTGAAACTGACCCCGGATATGTGTTCTAGCGGTCCTAATTAGCGCTCATTTGAAGAAATTCAAAAGTTGGGATCTCCTCATTAGTGAATTTTTTAAAGAAAATTCACTAAAAAAAAAAACATATTTGCGATTAAAAATATTTTTTAGAAAATTCACTACTTAATGCGTTCAGACTTTAAACTAGTGTTTAAATTGGGGTCATGAGGGACTGGACCAGACGACGACGATGACTTCATTTGCGATATTTTAGTGAATTTTTATTTTAAAAAAATCACTAATAGAGAGGTATTGATGGTGAGATTTTGCAAAAATTTTTTCAAATGAGCGCGAACTAGGACCCCTAGAACCCATGTCTGGGGTCAGTTTCAATTTATATATATATATATATATATATATATATATATATATATATATATATATATATATATATATATATATATATATATATATATATATATATATATATATATATGTATGTATGTATGTATCCAACCGATAACTCAAAAAATATTAAATCGATTTCGATTAAACTCGGCAAGTGCCTTTATTTTATTGATGGCTTGGAAGAATTCGTTAGCCAGGGAAATCAGACAAGGTTTTCCGGGCAAATTTTGAGTTTTCTTTAGAAAAATAATTTTTCTTCGAAAATTACAAAGCAATTCAAATAAAATTTTATGGATACGTTGCCTTGGGAAAGGCCTTACCACATACCAAAAATAAACTTTCTAAATTTATAAAAAATTGAGTTTTTTAAATTTTGAGTTTTCTTTCAAAAAACATTTTTTTCTCCGAAAATTAGAAAGATATTTTAATGACATTTGGCGGAGATGTTGCCTTGAGTGAGGCCTTACAACATACGAAAAGTCAACTTTCTAAGTTTATCAAATATTGAGTTATCCAAGTTGGAAGCATTTAATAAAAATTCACTACCATAACGCACTTGCTGCAGGCCGAATTTTCAGATACATTTTATATTGTTGCTAGGTAAAAATAATTTGTTCTGAAATCTCAATCAGAATTAAAAATTGGTTTTTAGTGTGTATTGTATTTGGAAAAGTTTCTTTTATATTTGAAATAAATTTTTTTGTGCCTTCCAATTTATTTTTTTATGTTTTATAATCAAGAAAACAGTTTTATATTCAGCATTCTACGTGGACCACTTTGCTCCATGCATATGTGTAAAGTGGTTCAATTTTGAAAAAAAAATGTTATTGCAGTTGCAGCTACAAAAAAAAAATGGTTAAAAATTTGTCAAGTATGCTAAAATAGTGATCTATCACGTAGTAGTACAAAAAGGCATGTATCTTTTAATAGATGAATTCTATATAGAATATTCTCCTAAGTGGTCCACTTTGCCCCGGTCTCCCCTACTAATTTAATATTAAGGTAAATTAATTTCTGGATATAATAACAACTGTCCAGACAATAGCTACTATAAGGCCACTGCTGGCTAATTTCGCTTTTCCCTCCAGGGAAAGCTCTATCCAATTTATTGTTTCCAAAGAAAAATGAAGCTAACAAGCAGCAGGCACGGGTTAAGCGAATATAATAATTTATACGAAGATTGAGATAGAAAGGGAATACACACATGGAAGGTAATCTAGCAGATGCACCCGGGACATATCTTACATCGAACTCACATCACGAGATTGTTGTATTTCTCTATACATGCTGTGCCGTGCCACAGTATTCAATGCGTTATCTGTTGACAGCCACCTCCCAATACACACAGCACTTCAAACTTTGCCATTATGTCCATTGTACCTCAAAAACGTCAAATGTAGACGCGTCTCTCCTGCAAACTTGCAGACAGGGGGCTATTATGTGTACGTATGTGGGTTCCGACACATAAAAATGTTTATTATGGAACTGCTGGCTTGTGGAGGGTTCTCGCAATAATATAGGTGTCGTGAAAAAGGAGTGAAAAAGCCGTAAGTATTACACTGCAATGTACGAAGTACACAAAACCTAGATCTGTTGATTAACATTTATATGCGGAAAATATAATGAAGTATCTTTTTTAACCAAATTTTTTGTTCTACTGACCTAAGAGGGCTAGTAGTGAACAGGCAACAACATTAGGTTTAATGCACTAAGTTTATTTTTTCAAATAAAAATTCGACCAGTCGGTCAAGTAAAGTAAAAGGTGAAAATTTCTTATGGAGAGTGAAAACATTATTTCATAATGACATTAACAAGATAAGAGGAAAGGGTTTGACAAATGGTAAGCGCTAGTTTGTGAAGATTTATTGCAGACCTTTACATGAGTAGATTTGAAACAGATCTTGAAAGTGAAAGTGGTTATTTTGCAAGAGTATGGTTTCGTTACGTGGATGATATTTTCGCAGTGTTTAACACAAACATTTGCAGAATAGAAGATTTTCTTGCCAAATTAAACAATAAATTTGGTTATTATAAAATGTATATTATTATATTCTATAAAATTAGACATTGATAATAAATTTCCCCTTCTAGATGTACTGGTTATCAAAAACAAAGACACTTTAGAATTTTATGTCCATAGAAAAGAAACCACCACTCTAAGTTACATTTCGAATGACTCACATCATATGTACGCACAAAAAATGGCCACTCTGAATTATTTAGTAAACAGAATAATTAATTTTCCTTTAAGTAAAAGTAGATATACTTTTACTTAGTGTATTAAGAACGTGGCCGAATTTAATGGATGCACTGCTTGCCTAATGGAGAAATTAATTAACAAACAAAATGCAAAGAAAATGTTAGCGGAATCAACGACTTCTAGAAGAGAGAAAGCCGAAAAAACTTTGTTTGCTAACTATTTAAATCTCGAATCACGAGGGGTCTAGATAAGCATTTAAAAAAAATCCAATTTGCGCAACTAACATTTTCGACAAAAAATACACAAAAAAACTTGCTAGGCAAGGGCAAGGATAGTACGATCAAAATGTCGGGAATTAATGAAATCAGTTGTGAGGTTGTGATCTTAAATACGTCGGACAAACAGAAAGATCTTTCGAAATTAGATTCAAAAAACATTTAGCAAAATTAAGATGCGGTACTATAGATAGATCTTCCGCCGCCCGACATATTTGAGATAATAACCATCAAGTTTATCAGGAGAATCTAAAATTAATAAAAAATGTTAGACAACCAGGACAGTTATATGCTGGAAAGTATATATATATATATATATATATATATATATATATATATATATATATATATATATATATATATATATATATATATATATATATATATATATATATATATATATATATATATATATATTGATATCGTTTATAAGGGGGCCAACATAAAATACACACACGTATACATATGGACTTATACAACTATACACGTAAAACTAACAAAAAAGATATAAATACACTCATACGAACCACACACACACAATCACTTAAGGAAAACATACTGGTTGGTATATTAGAATGCCTAATAAAAATTAAAGAAGAAAAATATTTACCCAAGTATGTATACCAAAATATAAGGAAATAAAGAAATGATGAAAATAAATGAGTGTTAATTTTTAAGAAATCAAGTGTATATTATAAGGTGCCCATTTAACAAGACTCGATAAGAACGATACTGAAAGAATATTGATAATAGTGGATAAGTTAGTTATGAAAGTTGTAAATTTTAGGTTAAGGTGATTTGATGTTCTATAGAATAGGTAATAGATGTAAGAGATTGTAAACATACAAACTGACAGTGCTTTTAGGTTACGAGAATATGTCAAAAATTAAATCTGGAGGAAACTCTGGCAACAGCTTTTGTTCAGAAAAAAAAATTAAAAAAAACAAATTTTCTTAGATATTTTGAAGGAGCGGCAGCTTAAAAAGTTTTCATCGTAAAATATAATATAAAAGTGGAATTTTGTAATATAAAAACTAACAAGAATAAAGTCAACCAGTTCACGAGACCTTCAAGCAGTAACAGTAAGTGTTATATTAAATATAAACATCATACTTACTTTGGCAAGTTATACAATCCAGTATGCAATAATTAACAGAGAAACTAAAAAACAAAATCCACACCAGCAAACAAAAACTTAATAGGATATTTTTTTAACGAACGCATCAATTTAACCAGCAAAGACATTCTGCAATTTTTAGAACAAGTTCCATATAAACAAGCAATCAGCGGGGTAGATGACTCACCGTACATCATAGCAGCAACAATTGCATATAGTTTAGCTCTATATATCGTAAATTTATAAGATTAAAGGTGCTGCAGACCTTTTAAATTTAAATTAGAAATTTCAACAAACAAAAAACAATAAATCCAAATTTGGAATCATCATTGGCATTAAAAAAACAAAATTATGGGGATTTATAAAGTTATTAGAGTAACAAGTTTGTAAATAATTAGGATGGTATAAAGATAGTTTTGTCAGTTTCGTTTAAATTTAAATAAAGTTATTATGGATATTAATTGCACTTGTTGTTATTAAATCCATACGTAAACATTTAATATAACTTTATTACTTCACTAACTGAATAAACTATATGATACATTTAACTATAATACACTTTATGATGTAATAACAATTACAACAGTACACGAGTACATAGCAGATAACTGACCGAGTGTGGAGGACGTGTGTTCACTCTAGCGGTTGGTAGAGAGCAGAGAGGGAGAGAGATCGCCTGGTGTCTCTTATATGCCGTAGTTCTTGACAGCTGGCTGTCGCATAACGTAACGCAACGTTTAACTGTCAAGAGTATTTATGCAGAAACATAGAGTAGTGTTGACGGAAACATTGCGGTCGGAACCACCGCCACAGTTATATGTTGTGTTGTGAGAAAAATTAGGCTTTTATTTGGTTATTTAGAATACATACGAGAGCAGAGTATAAATAAGGAAAAGGGGGAAAGAAAAACAAGTTTCAATAAGTTGAATTTCAATACTCAAAGTTACATATAAGAGAAGGGGACCTGAACCTACTAAAAATCCTTCAGATAGGTCTCATTTTGCTCAATTTTATTATTTAATAGCTAGCCGAGGCAAGGAAGAAGAAGAAACGGAACAGGTAAATATACCAATATAAATAAGTAGTAAGTTTTCCTTGGTGTATTAAACACTAGAAATATTACGAACTTCACAAATTTTCAGAAATTTATTTATAATACACAAAATTACACATTATAAAACATTTATTTACACATAAACCATATTATTATCTTTCTATTTCAATTCATACCCAATCTTGGGGCTAAGGACTATTAACAAACTCATCAAATAAACGGAAATAATCATTTTCATAAGTAGAAAACTATATCTATTTAAAATTAAAATAAATAAAACCCTATACTATTTCAATTAGCGCCCTAAACGTGGGAATATTCGTTGCTATTTGTATTAAAACCATATATAACAGTATCTATTACATATATATATATATATATATATATATATATATATATATATATATATATATATATATATATATATATATATATATTGCAAAATATAGTTATAATAAAAAATGTATGAATCTCAATCCGCCGCCTATGAGTAGTCTCCAGATAGATTGCTTTGTGAAATAAATACCGGCTGAAGCACGTTTGATAGATAATAAAGAATACAGATATTTCCGCCAAACGAAATAAGTTTATTTTTTGTGTTGTTGAACTTCCCTAAATCGTTGGTGACCGACTACCCGCAGAAGAATATAAAGTTGTGTATATAAGATATTTATAATTATTCATGCTCTTATGACGCTAACTTGGTTAGTGAAACGATCGTCAGGTTTTTTTAAATGTGTCGTGGTGATTTGGTTTCTCCTAGCGTGCTTATTTATTCACGGACGTTGCAATAGCGTTATAAACAGAACATGGACACCAATGACCAGAACAAAGTTACGAATAATTCTAAAAAAACTACTTATTGTTTAGTAATTTACAATTTTAATTATGCATGTTGAAATAACAATGTCCTTAGCTATAAAAAAGAATTTAAAAAGTCATAAGTGTTCAATATGACCTCCATTAGCAATTAAACACTTGTAGATTCTAGAGATAACACGACTAGTCACCGCTTTTGCTATTTCACCTGCTGGCACGCTCTTTGTATTCGAGCAATCAATTTCTCTCTAGAAACTACAGGTGTAGAATAAACTCTTTGCTTCGTTGTTCCCCAAACGTAAAAATCTAATGGCGTGAGGTTGGGGTACCTCACTGGCCAACTCACGGCCCTAGCCGTCTCATCCATCTATCTTCAAACATTTGAGTCAGCTGTTGATCGATTTGATTGTGACAGTGAGGTGGGGCCCCGCCTAATTGCTATCAACACTTCCTTAGTTGGTGTTAAAGTATATCATCCAGAAAATCTGCCACAACCGCTTGCAAAATACTTGTCGACATAAGATACATGTCGGAATTTTAATTTTCTTCGTAGATATGGTAAGAAATCTCGTTATCTTTATTTAGACAAAAAGCATTTACACAAAATTTGTTTTGAAGCTTCTTTCCCCGGTAATATAAGGATTTTTAGATGACCACGTCCTAAAGATAATAAAAGAATACATATATTTCCGCCAAACGAAATTATGTTAAATTAGGTGTCGGTGAACCGCCCCAAATCGCAGAGGATTATAAACAGAGTTGCGGATATAAGATATTTAGAATTATTTATCCTCTGATGACGCTAGCTTGGTTAGTAAAACGATCGTCCGTTTAAAAAAAATGTGTTGTGGTGATTTGGGTGCTCCAGGTGTGCCTGTGGATATATTGAGCTTAACCGTGGAAATGAGTCACCCTGTATATGTAAAAACAGATAAAAACTGAAACTAACCCCGGATATTGTTTCTAAGCAGCCTACTTTGCGCTCATTTGAATAACTCTTTTCAAAATTCAAAAGTGGTGGTCTCCTTATCAACGAGTTTTTTCTACAAACATTCGCTAAAAATTACAGACCATTAAACGATAAACTCTATATGTGAAACTACTGCCAAAGCATCAGAGAAAGGGTCTATATGAAATTAATTTTCTGCAAATAGTTTAGTAAAAAGGACAATTATATATATATATATATATATATATATATATATATATATATATATATATATATATATATATATATATATATATATATATATATATATATATATATATATATATATATATATATATATATATATATATATATATATATATATATATATATATATATATATATTGAAACTGACCCTGGATATGGGCCCTGAGATCTCCTCATTAGTGAATTCTTTTTTAAAAAAATCACTAAAAAGCTGCAGCCACTAGACACCAATTACATGACCAATGTTCCACATATGGAACAGATGAAGTATTTATAATAACGGCCAATGTTCCACATTGGGAAGAAATGAAAAAATTATGATTACTTACGATGACATGGAAAATATTCTGTTCTAGATTTATAAGAGGTGTCTAAGGGTATCCAAGATAAACTAATAATTTTATTTTTACATAATACATACCAGAAATATGCAAAAACAACACTAAGCTCGACACCCGTGAGCACTCAGATCTGCGATTTTTTCGAACATGGGCAGACACTTGATAGTGGCGCCCCCTCTCTAAAAAAATTTGGTAGTTACGTAGAATCGGGACTCCTAACTTTTTAGTGAATTTTCTTAAAAAAAATTCACTAATGAGGAGATCCCGACTTTTGAATTTTGAAAAAATTTCTTCAAATGACCGCGAACTAGGCCCCCTAGAACACATATCCGGGGTCAGTTTCAATTTTTATATGTTTATATATATATATATATATATATATATATATATATATATATAAATATATATAAATATATATATATATATATATATATATATATATATATATATATATATATATATATATATATATATATATATATATATATATATATATATATATATATATATATATATATATATATATATATATATATATATATATATATGTATATGTATCACACCGATAACTCAAAAAATAATAGGCCGATTTTGACTAAATTTGGTGGAAAAATTCCTTTTGCAAATGGCTTGGATAAGTTCGTTAGCCAGGAAAATCTGCCCAGGTTTTCCCGGAAAATTTTGTGTTTTCTTTCGAAAAAAAATTATATCTCCGGAATTAACAAAGTAAGGGCAACCAAATTTGGTACGATAGTTAATATCCTTATAGGTAAGCTACCTACCAAAATTTAGCTATGTAGGTCAAAAGACAAAAGTTATAGGCATTTAAAGAAAAATAAATTGGGGTTTTCCTCAAAACGTCAAAGTTGCGATTTAAAACGTCAAAATCGGCAACATTTAGGCAAAGAACTGGAATCTAATACGGGATATGGAAATCAAATGTCTCAAAAAGGATGTTTTACAAACTCTGAAGTCTTAGTTTCAACCGTCATTGTCCTTCATTTTACTAAAATGTTTCCAGAAAATTCATTTCAAATAGACCCTTTCTCTGATGCTTGGCAGTAGCCTTAGCTTTAGAGTTTATCGTTTAATGGTATATAATTTTTGTCGAATTTTCGTAAAAAGTCAATAAAGCTCAATATATCCGTTATTATACAAGATATGAAGAAAATTTGTATACATTAATTATAGGGTGTCTTGAGCTACATCTTAAAAAAATATTTCTACAATCACAGGCTGGCCCATAAGTCGTTGATGATACAAATTTTCTTTTTTTTTTTTAATCAAACACGCCTTATGTTATTGCATTTTAGAATTTTTCAGCGATGCATGTTTGTAAGAAAAGAAATTCGGGACGCAGCAAGTGCGTTATGGTAGCGAATTTTCATTAAATGCTTCAAATTTGAATAGCTCAATTTGCTATTAACCTATAAGGTTGACCAAGAAACGAGTTTTTCCGGGAACACTTTAAGTTTACTTTTGGAAATTTTTGTACATTTTCACACAATAAAGTTATTTTTATGAAACATGGCACATTGTTTTTACTATATAGGTTATACTGGTAACCAAAATTGATGCCTGCTTTCTTAAAAAGGAAACACACATATTTGCAATGAAAAACATTTTAAAGAAAATTCACTACCATAACGCACTTGCTGCGTCCAGAGTTTTATTTTAAATTTGTTCTACCCAGAGGAGTTAAAAATTCAGTTTGAAGAAAATAAGTTTAAATTAAACTTCCCGCCAACAATCTGTTGCGCTGCAGCTGCTCTCAGCGCATTTCCAAATGAGCCCTTAGGATGTGTTTAAAAACTAACAGGGCGTTTTAAAATCAAATAAATAATTAATAGAACAACGTGCGCTGCATGCTAGGCGCTTTGTGGAGGAAGTTTTTTATTTTCAACCATATATTATATTATGATTTTGGCGCTGCCTGAAACTGCCACCCAGGGCGGGTGCTACAGTTTGCCCCCCCTCCCCTAGATCAGGAGCTGTTTGCAGGTTTTATAACGAAAATTTCGTATGTTGCGAATAAAGAACATTAGACTTTAAGAGGTCAAGTAGGAAAGAAACCTCTAACGTGTCCAATATCGCATGGCAGGATTTACGCTCCCTCCGAAGGGGACACGTGCAGATATTATGTGTGTGTTATCTTTTTTTAACATCCGCCTATTTCCGCGACTATGCCCAATCACCGACGCCAGGGAGCAGTTTCACCTCACCATCCTGGAAATTTTGCCGAACCCCTGCCTTTCTGTAAGGAGGGTATGGATATTTAACGTGCCCAACATCGCATGGACACGAGACCGACGGTTTTACGCCTCCTCCGAAGGGCGGAACGTGCAGACATTCAACTTGCTCAAATACAATGCCAGAACCTCGGTTGATGTTAATGTTACAGTTTGTACTGAAAAAGTGAAAGGAGAACCCTGGGATCGAACCCAGTACCCTTCGGTTCAGAGGCACACGTTCTTATCTCTGAACCATCGAGGCTCTGTGCAGATATTAAACCTGCTCAAACACAACCTAGATTGATGTTAATTTACAGTATGTAATAAAAAATACTTTGACGCAAATCGAATCCAGGATACTTCGGTCCAGAGATACACGTCTTACCACTGGGCCATCGAGGAGGCTAAAGTCAGTTAAATTAAAGATTTAGTGCGTAATTTTTTATATATACGTTATAAAACACCTCAATCTTCATAGATAAAAACAAACAATTTATTTGCATTCCGTACTTCTCGATGCACGTCACATAAAAACTCTAGAATGGGTCAGGGAGACAACATTTTATAAAGCATTCTAACCACGACTTGGCAGTTATTCAGGAAGCTACAAAAGTAAGTGAGAAACGTAGCAATTAGCATGGTAATATTTCCTCAACGTGTTTATGGGCTTTAATTTGAGAAGTTTCTCTAGAATTACGACACAATTTGCTTGTTTGAATTGCAACTTACCGCATGTACTTCACTTTATATAAAAGCCATTAGTGCACCGATTTATTTGCATAAAAATGTAAATGAAGTTTTATTCAAGTATTCTTTTTTAAAAGCCTAAAATGTCGATCAGGCTGTCGGCTTGTATACTATATTCACAAAAAGAGTTG
This sequence comes from Tillus elongatus, assembly GCA_964006375.1. Classification (NCBI taxonomy): domain Eukaryota; kingdom Metazoa; phylum Arthropoda; class Insecta; order Coleoptera; family Cleridae; genus Tillus; species Tillus elongatus. The sequence goes on from OZ023262.1 coordinate 275,442,459, forward strand.
GAGAAAAAATAGACTCTTATCTTACATAGTTTTTTCTAGGTTATAAAAGTAGCAAAATAGAACAGATGTTTAACAAAAGGATAACGCATATTTTAAATTCTTTGAGATTTCACTGGATGTAGCTATAACCACAATAAAACTAAGAGAAATGGAATAAATTTTTGTATAAGAAATTTAAATGCGATTTCTATCTTATAAATGCAGAAAAGTAAAATCCAAAGCTGCTGCAGATTAACCCAGCGACTTGCGCCGACCCTCCTTTCAAAGTAGTTCCAACTTCAATCACTTTAAAGAAAACCTGCTAATGATTAAGGTAACAACTTAAAATTGATGTTAAAATTGTATAATTTTAAATAAATATTTTGTAGAAGCATTTCCCGATATTAAATGTTTAGTTCAGACCAAATTAGAAACTTTCAAAATATGCAATGGGTAAATCATGTACGATGTACAATTCACTAATGAGGAGATCTGTGTTTATATATATATATATATATATATATATATATATATATATATATATATATATATATATATATATATATATATATATATATATATATATATATATATATATATATATATATATCACACCGATAACTCAAAAATAATGGGCCGATTTTGATAAAATTTGGCTTGTACCTTCCTTTTGTAAGTGGCGTGGACAAGTTCGTTATCTTGGAAAATCGAACTAGCTTTTCCGGAAAAATCTGGGTTTTCTTTCGCAAAATTTTTGTATCTCCAAAAATAACGGAGCTATGACAACCAAATTTAGCATATCCGTTTATACTATTAAACTTACCCCACATACCAAAATTAAGTTCTCTAGGTTAAAAGAAAAAAGTTATAAGCATTTAAAGAAAAATATTTTTCCTGCCATTGGCGATCAGAGGACAGCACAGGAACAAAATATTTTGTGTGAATAACAAAACCAATTGAATACTACATACAATGGTTATGTTTTCTTGACGCAAAAATGTCAAGAAGTATCAGAAGAAATATTTTCAAACTTTTATAATTTCTCTTCTTGAAATGTCAAAGCCGCGAACTGAAACGTCAAAATTTGCAATTTTAAGACAACTAATCTGAAACAAATACGAATTATGTATATAAAATGTCGTAATAAGTGTGTTTTACAAAGCCTTAAGTTTCAGCTTCAACGCTCATTGTCCTTCATTTTATTAAAATATTTTCGGAAAATCCAATTCAAATAGACCTTCTTTCTGATACTTTGGCAGTAGTTTCTGCTATAGAGTTTATGGTTTAATAGTCTATATTTTAGCAAATTTTCGTAGAAAAAGTTCGTTATTGAGAACTTTGCGACTTATGAATTTTAAAAAGATTTCTTCAAATAAGCGCGAACTAGAACCCCTAAAACCCATATACGGGGTCAGTTTCGATTTTTGTCTGTTTACACATATACAGGGTGACGCATTTCTACGGTAAAGCTCAATATATCCGTTATTATACGATATATGAGAAAAAATTATATACGTTAATTATAGGGTGTTTCGAGGTACATCTTGTAAACAATCGCAGGGTGGCTCAAAAGTCGTTGGTGATACACATTTTCTTTCTTTAATAGAACACCCCTTATATTATTGCATTTTTGTAGTTTCCATCGAATTATAATGAATTTTTGTAAGGTAAAAAAATATATCGTTCATCGTTTTTGAGTTATTTCAATTGTTTTGCAACTTTTCACGTTTTGTGCCCATACCACAAACACATATCACAAAGTGTGATAGGGCGTTTTTACTAATAGATAGCGGAGCCCCATGGAAATGACACATTCGGAGAGCTTTTTGTTTGTATTACTAGTTGAAAAAATTGACATGCCGTATACAGGGGCCTCTCTCAAATAGTGGCTGAATTGGAAAAGCTTTCGCAGAAATGTTTTTAGTGTTTCCGTGGAGATAATTTCTTGTAAGTTTTTTGTTGTTGATATAATAGTAATTAATAATAAATGGTTAGTAAGTTATTGTAAAAAAATATTTGTCGAATTTTTGTAAAAAATATAATTTAGTGTAACATTACTGAAGGCAATTTCCGTAAAAATAAATGGTGAATTTTTATAAAAGAAATTGTTGCAAATTTTCGCATTTTTTTTCCGATTTTGGCCCTAAAGCTGTTTGTGAATAATTATATCTTGGCAGGTGCTTGAACGTGCTTTAAGAGGTGTGTTCGCCAGAAAAATCGGACAGTTTTTTCTGGAACTTTATAAGTTGATTTTCGGAAAATGTTTGTACCTTTTGAAACACCAAAGCTATTTTAATGAAATACGGTACATTGTCAGCACTACATATGTTATACTGACAACTAAATGCCCTTTTAAAAACAAGACATATTTGCCATTAAAAACATTTTAGCGAAAATTCGCTACCATAACGCACTTGCTGCGTCCAGACTTTTTTACTCATGCACGGTAGAAGCGGTTGGCGTATTCATTGCATAAAAGTAATAAAATCCGACCAGTACTTAATATAAATGCAATCTACTACTTAGTGGGACACCATTACTCACCTTATAATAATAATTAACACTGACACTAATAATTAACACTGCAAATACGAGAAATTCAATAAATTACACACAAGCGCATGTAAAGTTTCAAATTTTCTTTGTCAATGTGGTGATTATTATCCCATATATGTTGTGCCACACACGATTTGTCCACCGTACCATATCGTACGGAAAATTTGAAACTTGTCAAAAAGGTTAGAAATTAAACTATGCTTGATGCTTTTGGAAGTGTTTATATATCAACGTCGATTAAGAACAAAACTTCATTGAATCGTGCGGCACCTTTAATTTCAAGCCCTTTATTTTCTACTTTGCATTTAACCACTTAAACACTCCTAATTTGTATGGTAGAATAATACATTACTGTCAATAACTCGACCGGTCTATACATATACTAATCTTTACGCTTGTCTCGACTTAAAGACCCTTTCGTTTTTTTATATCTATGAAGTCCTTATAAATACTGTTTAAGAAGAATTAAAATCAATATAAATATAGTTTTTATGTTGTATTATTTATCTTTTGTTAGAGGTAACATTGTGAGCCAAACACTCGGGTTTAGTTTTCTATATAAAAAGATGAGCGGAGGTTATGGTCTTTGTCTCGCCAGATGTGCTTGTCGGCTTGCTCCAATATCCACATAGTAAATTTCTAGATTGAAAGGGAACGTTCAGATTCCTTAAATAACTCGGTACCTTTCCTTTTAAGCCTATTATCCTTATATTAGATAAGGGCTCATAAATTTGTCGACCAGAAGATTAAAACAGGTCTTCGACATCGTAGTTTCACTACACAATGAACAAACGATGGGTCTTCGACGACAATTTTACTTCGGACTAGTTCGTTTACCTAGACGCGATATAAATACACTGTGGCTAGTAGTTTAATTTTAGAATTTTTCTTCATCTGAAGATGTTGACATGGTCAACGAAACGATCGTAAGGTCTCTAAAATATGTGTTGTGGTGATTTAGGTTCTCCAAGTGTACTTATTAGTGCTCCTCACAGGTTCCAGTTTTCACATTGTTAATATTAGTGATAATTTATTGAGAACTTCACTAACAGAGAATTTTTTTTCAAAAAACTTTTTTTGTTGGAAAAACAGGTAAGATTAGGCTGACTAAAATGATATAATCCAAGGGATTAAGAAGGAAAAATACCTCCCACGTGCTGTAAAATCATAATACAGTTCCAACAAGTCCTTTAAATCCTAATACCTTTGGTGAGATATTAATTCTTTCCGTAAAAGCCAGATTAAATAAGTATTACAAGTATTTTTAAAAGCGTATTTGCTTCTTAATGCATATTTAAGCACAAGTTTCTAAATATATTAGCAAGAATGGATTACTCTAAAATCCCACACTTTTATATAAACAACATTTATATTTTCGGAGAAGGCAAATACCCAGTTATAAACCAATGATCTGATAAAAGCATAGCACTTTTTTTAAACTATTGGAAGCCCATCTTTGCATCGACCATTAAAAACACATTAAGCAACGTCAACTGTTACGTAGCCAATCACAAGCTTCCTAATAGAGTTAGTCATTAAGTAGCCAATAAGCTGTCTCTTACATATACGTTTGATCCCTTCCACTTTCGGTCTCGAAGTGAATAAAACTTTTGCATAGGACAAATATGACAAGTTGTAAACTTTAAGTTTCAAGCTCCTAACACAACTTTTTCAGTTCTTATTTCAAGACAAGTTTATTTGTTTGTCCGTTTTCTATTCCTAGTGAAACGAGCTTTCCTAAAAATTTCTAAAATTAAATCTTCGTTCAAGTATTTTAAATAAAACGTCAGTGAACAATTTTCGTTGGAATTCTTCATGTCGTATCTAGCATTACTTGTTAATTGGATAGTAAAATCAAAGAAAAACGTGGACAAAATTTGCGCATTCCTTTAGAGAATAATTAGTGGATAAGGAACAGTGTAACTATTGTAAAAAGTTTAAGTCGCCAATATATAGTGTTCAAGCTAACTTCCTGGATTTATTATTTTACACCAGAAACCAGTATAAGTGATACGGTCAATTTGCCACTAAGAGTAAGTGACAAGAGTGGTTTAAGCTACTCTCAATCTTTATAGTGGAACCAGCAGCAGTCCACACCACCACGTTTACAATTTCAAAGATACATGAATTTTCTAGATATAAATTGAGTATATCGAGGATCTCAGAGTCGGCAGCCATTAATACAGAATCAGAAGAAGTATAGTGTTAATGGTTGCAGACGTTATATATATCCATATACATGAGTCGCGCGGCGGTGTGTATTTTTCGGCCCTCTAAGGAAATGCGATACTTCAATGCGAAATGATCGACTATCTTCGTCAAAACGAACCGAATAAGCAATCTGGTTGTGCGATTTAAAACTCCACACTTGCAGTTTGCAGTGCACTTTTCGCAGAACGTGTGTAGTAATTTTCGTGTAGTGCTTCGCATCGGATTGATTTTAATTGGATCACTTCGTTGTTGTTTACATGTTCTAACAAGACAATTATTATTATAATGATGGCTACTACTTTGGGTTGCTTAATAAATGGACAAAATAATTGTGGTACTGTGATTAATTCAGTGGATAATATTTTAAAGGTTAAATTTTTAAGGGACTTTTTAACTACTATAACTCATACCTAACTAGAGGAAAACTTTGTAAGTAGTTAATAATTATTAAGTTTAGTTAGTTTATTACGTAGATTTTTTATAATATATTTTCAAGGAAAAAAGGGGCGGTCCCTTCATTTTCAGTGAATTTTTATTTTTAAAAAATCACTAATAGAGAGGTATCGATGAAGAGACTTTGCAATTTTTTTTCAAATGAGCGTGAACTAGGACCCTTAGAAGCAACTTATTTCGATGAAACCCGGCAAGCGCCTTTCTTTTATTCGTGACTTGGATGAGTTCGTTAGTCCGGAAAATCGGATAAGGTTTTCCGGGAAAATTTTGAGTTTTACTTAAAAAAATTCTTTTTCTCCGAAAATTACTAAGATATTTTAATGAAATTTGGTGGATATGTTGCCCTGTCAAAGGCCTTACTACACACTAAAATTCAACTTTTTACATTTTTAGAAAACAGAGTTATTTAAATTTTGAGTTTTCTTTTGAAAAAAAAAATTTTCTCCGAAAATAACAAAGTTATTTTGGTAAAATTTGGTGGATATGTTGAACTATACACCAAAATTCAACTTTCTAAGTTTGTAGAAACTTGAGTTATTCAAATTTGAAGCATTTAACAAATCACTACCATAACGCACTTTCTGCGTCCCGCACTTTTTTTCTTGCGCACCCCCAATGCATTAAGGCACGAGCCGCTACTGCTTCTGGAAAGCTTTTGTAACTTTAAAAAATTTGAAATATTTTTTTATAGAGACTTACAGTGCCTAGATATAGCAAATTTTAATTTTCTAACTTCATAGAGAACTGAGTTTGAGGCGTTTTTCTCACAAGGAGCTAGGACACAATATTTGAATATTTTTTATGATAATGGAGCGATATCGATGGTAACACTTTCGAAAAACTAAGTGAGATGTAAGACACGCTTGCACGTGCCGCCATCTCGTTGCGGAACCAAGTAGTATATTGTTACGGTAGCTCCAAATAACACAGATTGTTAAAGAATAGAAACTGTATACAACCAACTAACAATTTAGTAAATTGTCAGCCCTGGCCCATTTCTTCCCTAATATAGTGACAAAGTATGTAAGGATAGATGTATTCTCACAACAATTAGAAGGGTAGACCGGTTTCGCTCTAAAAGTTCTTCAAATAAGCGTGTATTAAGACTTATAAAACTAATATTCAAGGCTTTTATAAATTTAGAGGACTCATTTTAGTAATATACCGTCTTAACAGTGTAGAACTAAAAATGAGAATTCACTACTGTAACGCACTTGCTACGTCTCGAATTTTTTGAGATATGTCTTATACTTCATAAAATATGGCCATCTTAATAATAGTTATGGTACAAAAAGAATCTTTTTCAAGCTGATAAAGTTGGATGATCCATTTTAAATTCATACGCTAATTGTTTAGAGCACCATTTGATTTAATTCCCTCAAAGTAACGCAAGATGACCCAAGCTTCTTTGTATCGTCAGTAACGAGAAATAAATCAGTATAAATCATCTTGAATTACTCGGCGAAAAGTAACTTCTGCAACTACGCTTGACGCAAACATTGTCTAAGAGAGTTCACTGGGTTGTCAGAACTTAGGTCTTAGAACATTTGTATTCTAATGGTGACTTTGATTTATTAAATCTGAACGCAGACCATTAATTCCGCAGTCTGCTATTATGGTCCTGTATTCACAGTGTGTATTCTGCAGAAAAGCTTAGTGGAGGGGATATTCACTTTTACAACAAAGCGCAAAGAAAAATATAAGGATAGACAGTAGTTACTAAAAAAATGTGTAAACATAAGCGTTTTGTTCAACGAATATTGCATTTTAGTGAATTTTCGTAGAAAAAAACACTAATGAAGAGATCGCGACATTGGAATTTTGAAAAGATTTCTTTAAATTAGCGCAAACTGGGTATATATATATATATATATATATATATATATATATATATATATATATATATATATATATATATATATATACATATATATATATATATATATATATATATATATATATATATATATATATATATATATATATATATATGTACATATATATTAGTATTTATTTAATTAAATATTACAGCCTGTCACACTGAAAATCTTATGCTTCTGATTGTATATAACACAATTTAAAATATTGGTAGTTCAAAGTAATTATACCAACTATGGATGTTAATTGCACTTGTTGATATTAAATCCATACATAAACATTTAATATAACTTTATTACTTCACTAACTAAATAAACTATACGATACATTTAACTATAATACACTTTAATAACAATTACAACAGTGCACGAGTACATAGCAGTTCACTGCAGCGGTTGGTAGCGAGGAGAGAGAGAGAGAGAGGTCGCCTGGTGTATCTTATATGCGGTAGTTCTTGACAGCTGGCTGTGGCATAACGTAACGCAACGTTTAGCTGTCAAGAGTAACATAGAGTAGTGTTGACGGAAACACTGCGGTCGGAACCACCGCCACATTCTCCCCTCACAGTGGCAACGCTATTGGTTCAAGTATCTTCGTGGAAATCGAACTCTACGTCCATGGCGTGTAGTTTGAACGGGAACGGGAACTTCACTGTCACTTTCAGTTTCACTAGGTGTTGGACTTTCACTGTCACTTTCAGTTTCACTAGGATGTCTCTGAGGCTGGAAAGTTGTCTGTTAGTTATCACAAAGAATGAATGCGGGTTTAAGACGGTCAACAGATATTGTCACTTCTCCGTGTGATTTATTGATTTTGAAGACTTTGTCAGTTCGGGATAACACTTCAAAGGGGCCGTCATAAACTGGTTCGAGGGTTTTTCGCGGAATATTAATGCGAACAAAAACAAAAGGAGCTTCCATAAGCTTAGGATGGACAAAAGCTTTTTTGCAATATGATGTTTAAAAGGTACTGGTCGAAGTTTCCTTATGTCTTCTTTCAGCTGAGATATAAGTGGTGGAACATCATGAGCTTGTGTGCTGTTGAAAAAGTCGGTGGGAAGTTTGATTGATTCTCCGTAGACTATTTCAGCGGGTGTTGAGCGATATTCTGGAATTATGTACGATCTGAGTCCTAGTAACACAATTGGCAATTTAGCGACCCAGTTTTCGTCCATATGAGCTTTCAAGGCCTGTTTCAGAACTCTATGCCATCTCTAGATTACACCATTTGCTGCTGGGTGGTAAGCTGTGGTCTTGATGTGGTCTGCACCTAGTGTTTTAGTGAGGTGTGTGAAAAGGTGGCACGCGAATTGTTTACCTCTGTCTGTGGTGATGTATTGCGGAACACCGAAACGAGAGATCCAGCATGATAAAATAGTGTTTCCTACTGTTCCTGCTGTAATATCTGACAATGGAATTGCTTCGGGCCATCGAGAAAATCTGTCTATTATTGTTAACAGATAGCGTTGACCTTGTGATGGTGGTAATGGTCCCACAATGTCAACATTTATATGTGAGAATCTTCTCATGGCTGGGGTGTATTGTCCGCGTTTCAATTTGAGCCAACAAAATCTATCCTGGACCAGATCGACTGAAGCTGATATGCCTGGGTGAGATACATTGTGGATAGAAACGAAAATCTTTCGGCGAAATTTGAGCGAAATGAATGGGCGAAGTTTGTTTGAAGAAGAATCGCAAATAAGATTCAATCCGCTGTCAAGAGGCATGTTTTGAAATTTGTATGAAGAAGATTTAGACTGCAGAAGGTGTTCGAGTTCCTCACGAGATGACTGAGCTTGCGCAATTTCTTGGAGTGACACAGTGGAAGAAAGTGAAATTGTTTCAATGCGAGAACAATAGTCTGCGGGAATGTTTGTAGGACCTGGTATGTAGCGAATGTTTGTGGTGAATTGACCTAGGAAGTCTAAATGTCGTAGTTGCCTTGGAGATGCTTTATCGACGCGTTGTTCAAAAGCGTATGTCAAAGGTTTGTGGTCCGTATAAATGGTGAAATGGCGACCTTCTAGGATATATCTAAAATATTTAACTGCCTGATAAGCAGCTAGAAGTTCGCGATCGTAGGTGCTGTAAGATTTTTGGGCTGAAGTAAGCTTTTTAGAGTAGAAACCTAGGGGTTCTAGTGTTTGATCACGTAGTTGTTGGAGGGAAGCGCCTACGGCATAATCAGAAGCATCGACATGGAGAATCAGTGGTAGCGAAGAAGACGGATGAACTATTAGTGTAGCGTTTTTTAGTGCCTCTTTCAAACGTTCGAATGCTTCTCGAGTCTGAGGAGTCCACTCGATTTTACGTTTGTCGCGTTTTTTGGGATTCTGGCAGAGGTCGAATAGTGGTTGCTGAATTGCCGCAGCACGTGGAAGAGAACGACGGTAGAAATTTATGAGACCTAGAAATCTTCTGAGTTTTTCAAAGGTATCGGGAAGGGGTAGGTCGGTAATAGCTATGATGCGTTCAGGAAGTGGAAATAATCCAGATTTATTTACACGAAAACCTAAAAATGAAATTTCGGCCACTCCGAATTCACATTTAGATGAATTGATACGGATGCCGTTGTCTTGAAGTGTCTGAAAAAGTTTTCTAGATGCTCTTGATGTTCTTTTTCAGAGGCTGATGCAACGAGAATATCGTCAAGATAGAAGTAGGCAAAGTCAAGATGTCTTAAAATTGAATGTAAATATCTTTAAAATGTTTGTGTTGAATTACGAAGGCCAAATGGGATTTTAACAAATTCGAATAACCCAAATGGAGTTATGACTGCTGTTTTGGGAATATCTTGAGGTGCTACTGGGATGTGATGAAAAGCGCGAATGATATCCAATTTTGAAAAAATACGTTTGCCTTCTAACTGGGCATTAAAATCCTGCAAATTTGGAATGGGATATTTGTCTGGGATTGTTTTAGCGTTTAGTGCTCGGTAATCTCCACATGGTCTCCATGAGCCATCCTTTTTTTGCACCATGTGGAGGGGGCTTGACCATGGACTTTTGGAAGCTCTACAAATTCCCAAGTCCATCATGTGCTGGAATTCTAGCTTTGCTTGAGCTAGCTTTTCCGGGGGCAATCTTCTAGCTTTTGCAGTGACAGGTGGTCCTTTCGTACTTATAGTATGGAAGAACTCAACCTCTGGAAGGTTGCTAGAAGAAGTTTCCTTAAAAAGGTCAGGAAATTGTTGTAGCAATTTGAAGTACTGGTGTGTCGGGTCTACGAGATGAATTTTAGAATTAATTCCTGGTGGTGGGTTAGCACCGGCCTTAGAGAGGTTTGTCTTTGTATCGATTAAACGTCTATGTTTCATATCCACAAGTAAAGCAAACTCTGCTAGAAAATCAGCGCCTATAATTGGTTGCTTGATATCGGCAAGTGTAAAGGGCCAGCAGAACCTACGGCGTAAACCTAGATCCAAATCTAATAGTTGTTCGCCATATGTATGAATAGGGCTCCCGTTTGCAGCATACAAGGTACGTTTCGATTGAAATTTCCGTTGGTCGTGAGTGGGTGGAATAACTGAAATATCCGCTCCAGAGTCGATTAGAAATTTCATATTGGAGCGTCTATCAAAAATAAAAAGGCGGCGTGTTAGGTGGCTCTCGTCTCCTGCCGCGTGGAGGGAGTGCCTTATTAGTTTTCCGACACATGTTTTGCTTTAAAATTGCAAGGTTGGATGCAACGTTTGGCCTTGTTGCCAAATCGTTCATGATACCAACACGTGGAGGTTGAGGAATTTGTGTTTATGGAATTTCGAGAAAGCTTGGGTCTTTCTCGGGAGGTAGATCGGGAACGCGTTCGCAATTCGTTGACTGATGCTGTTAGCTTCTCTAATTGTGCTTCTAACTTGGCTAGCTTGTCGGGCTCGCGTGACTGAATTTCAGCCACGTTGCATTTATCTCCGGAATATTCTACGATTTTGTCTGCTATAACCGACAAAATTTCTAGAGAATCGTTGCTCGAAGCCAAAATTGAACGAACGTTGACTGGTAAACGTTGTAGAAATAAAATTTTAAGGAAATTTTCTCCAATCTGACTACCGGCTAAAAACTTCATTTCGCGTAAAAGTTGCGATGGTTTTCTGTCGCCTAATTCTAATTCTGTTAAAAGTTTATTTATTTTGCGACTATCGAACTCTTCAAATTCTAATAAAAGACGTTTCATTAGATCTGAATAGGGGGTTGATGATAATGGTTGGGTTAAAAAATCTGAAATTGACTCTGCGTCATCACGATCGAGTACAGCGAGTACATGACTGAATTTTCTCCTTTCAGAACTGATCTGCGATATATCAAACTGGGCGTCAACCTGCATTTGCCAGATTTTCACGTTACGTCTCCATATAGGAGGTAATTTTATTGCAACCCTTGCCATGATATTGCTGCTTGAAGAATCTTCGGCCATTGTGAAAAAAAAATTAGATAAAATTTAAATTAGAAAGGACTGACCTGTTTAGATATTCGTTTTCTGTAGGCATGGGCAGGTGCGTGGAAGTTAGGCGACGTCGGCTGGAACATCAGGCTGGGCATCTTCGGCTTGCGGCACGGGGTCACCAATATGGATGTTAATTGCACTTGTTGATATTAAATCCATACGTAAACATTTAATATAACTTTATTACTTCACTAACTGAATAAACTATACGATACATTTAACTATAATACACTTTAATAACAATTACAACAGTGCACGAGTACATAGCAGTTCACTGCAGCGGTTGGTAGCGAGGAGAGAGAGAGGTCGCCTGGTGTATCTTATATGCGGTAGTTCTTGACAGCTGGCTGTGGCATAACGTAACGCAACGTTTAGCTGTCAAGAGAAACATAGAGTAGTGTTGACGGAAACACTGCGGTCGGAACCACCGCCACACCAACTTTTGATAACAACAAAGAACTAGGTCAACTAGTATTGTCGAATGCGTTAGGAGTATATCCCAGCTACTGTTGTGTATTTACCGATGGATTTAAAACTCCAAAACTCCTATACAGTATTATTTTATATGTGTATTTTCGCAGCAATTAGTATGCCGTACTGACGTGCTCTAATTAGAGCGAAACCGGTCTACGGTTCAAATTGTTGTGAGAATGCATACCATGAGTCATATAGAGATCAGTTTAACATTTTCTTTCAGATTTTTACTCAATTCCAATAACCGACTAGTTATTATATTGTTTATATTGTTTATAAAAAAAGATAATAAATAATTAATTTGATAGCACTATCTATCTTTACAATTTTATAATATATACGTATAAGTTGTTAATAAATGGTTTTCACAAAGGTCAAATGACACTTTCAAGTGACAGACTTAAATAACCTTCTTACTTCTGACAGCTTATGACAGAAATATAAGTGTTTTTGCCTTTATAAAAAAGTAATCTTTTTACATTTTCTTTTTTTTTAAATTTTAATAATTTAAATTTAATACATGATTTCAACAAATTTTCGTGAAAAAAATATTTAACTTTTCGCAGAATTTTTTTAGTGTTTTTGTAGAAATTATGTTTTGTAAGATTTTTCTGACATGTTTGTAATTGACAATAAATATTTAATAAGTTATTGTAAAAAGAAAGGTTTTCAAATTTTTGCGAAAAGAATTGTTTCGCAAATTTTCGTAAAAAAATATAATCTTCGTGTAACACTACTTAAGCCAATTCGTTTCCAAGCAGACGCACGATTAAAAGAAAATCAAGGCACATAAAAAATTACTACCATAATACGCCTTCTGCCAGACTTTTTTCGTGTTTATAGACCTTTCCCCAATATATCATTAATCTAAGAATAAAATGCAAAGAGCCACTCTGCACATAAAATAATCATTAATAATAGATAGAGTTATAAATTTGTGATCAGCGACCCATAGGCCACAAGAAATAATTAAACCCAGATTCGATATCAGCCAGAAACCCTGTTTTGTTTTACAAAAAACACCACCCCACGGCTGCCTATGTATCTATCGCACTACAAGACTACATTACGTTCGCTAAAATATGGGAGAAGAAAACGCTGTAATCGTTAAATGAAAATTATATCTTTTATTAACTATAATAAATCCTGAAAAACTTTAGTATCAAAGTATAAGAGATTTAGTATGGTTTAAAACTAACTATTTAATTACTGAAAATTTCAGCAAAATATTTTTAGCGATTAGCTACTGTTTCCCAAACTGAATGAAATTTGGTTACATTTACATGAATAAAAGGCTAAGTTCATCAGACAAATTTTATTTTTTGCTCTACTGGTTTTGGCTGTCAAACAGCCATCTTTAAAACAGCCATCTTTAGCGTAAAGCTAAAATCACAAAAAAGGCTCTCGTACGCACTATGCAAAGCATAACACTACGATGCAGTGTCTTCATCTATGCTGCCCTGCTAAGACAAAATGTCCTAAGTGCGAAAAAATCAAATTCGCGTTTTTAGTGAATATGTATATATATATATATATATATATATATATATATATATATATATATATATATATATATATATATATATATATATATATATATATATATATATATATATATATATAGGCTGGCGCATTGAAAACGAAACAGACCGATTTGCGTCCAGATAAATTTTTTTAAGAAACGCTGAAATACATGAATTTTAATATTGAGGGGGACATGTTTTGACATAAAACTTAACTTTGTCACATCAACCCCTTAAGGGTGGTGATAACAACCCTTATATTTTAAATAGGGAACATGGGTCGAGTGTTACATCATTTAAAAGCTCTTTCTGTTCTGAATTCAGCACACAAATTTTTTTGGAAGTTTTATCAACTCGTTTAAAAATTATTCACAGTTGAAGATGCAAAAACGCATTTCACTCATTCCGATAAGGAAGGTGCTGATAGTCAATGTTTTGTTGGTTTGTAAACAAAAAATTGACTATCAGAACATTTCTTATCGGAATGAGAGAAATGGGGTTTGTTATTTCAGTTTACTTGATAGTACTACCGAAAATTAATTTCACAATGGTGTATTCTGTAGAAGAAAGATTTGAAATAATTACTCTTTTTTTTCAAAAACGATGACTGTGCCAACCGTACGGCAAATTTATTTAATGAACGACATCCGAACAGACATATTAACAGAAAATACATTTTGGAGTTAGTTGCAAAGTTTCGACAAAGTGGTTCAGTAGCCAACAAAAAACGGGATCCTGAACGTGAATTTCCCGTTAGAAATGAGACTAATGAGATTGAAGTTTTAGGACAAATTGCTGCAGACCCAACTTTGAGCACGAGAAAATTGGCCACTGTTTCAAACATCAAAAGAAGAACTATTCAGCGAATATTGAATCATCATAAATTTCACCCGTATAAAATTCATCTTATGACTACAGGAATAGCTGATAACTGGAACTTTCTGTTCAATATCTGTTTTTCAGGCGAGTGTACGTTTTTATTAAACTCTACAGTCAATCGTCATAATTGTCGTTATTGGGCAGATAATAATCCAAGAAATTTTCACGAAGTCCACACTCAAACTCCACAGAAATTGAATGTCTGGACTGGCATTTTTGGAGACCGTTTAATCGGACCAATTTTTCTTGATGGCAATTTGAGTGGCGAAACGTATTTGGGGTTATTTGAAGATATAGTTTACTCTCTACTAATTGACATTGTTGAAAATGATGATCGCTATCAAGAAAATCAATTAGTGTTTCAACAAGATGGAGCTCCTCCGCATTTTTCACAACGTGTTAGGGAGTTTTTGAACAGAGAGTTTCAAGGACAATGGATTGGCCCCCTGGATCCCCGGGTTTAACTCTTTTAGACTTCTTTCTATGAGGACATTTAAAGAGTAGATTTTACACAACAGAAGCGAACGACGCATTGTTGAAGAATGCCGCCTAATAACTTCACAAATGCTACTGAATAAACATTTGAACGTTTGTTTTTTAGTTTTTTTTTTAACTAAAAAATGACTAATTAGTGGATTTCTTATCACAATGAATGAAATACGTTCTTGCAACTCCAACTGTGAATAATTTTCAAAAGAGTTGATAAAACTTCCAAAAAAATTAGTGTGCTGAATTCAGAAAAGAAAGAGATTTCACATGATGTAACACTCGACCCATGTTCCCTATTTAAAATATAAGGGTAGTTATCACCACCCTTAAGGGGTTGATGTGACAAAGTTGAGTTTTATGTCAAAACATGTCCCCCTCAATATTAAAATTGACGTGTTTCAGCTTTTCTTAAAAAAAAATTCTCTCGGCGCAAATCGGTCTGTTTCGTTTTCAATGCGCCACCCTGTATATGTATATGTATATGTGTGTATATATATATATATATATATATATATATATATATATATATATATATATATATATATATATATATATATATATATATATATATATATATATATATATATATATATATATATATATATATATATATATATATATATATATATATATATATATATATATATATATATATATATATATAAGAAAAAGAGTTATAAAGAATGTATTTCGTGCAAATATTTTTGTATAACCTTGTTAATTGGACAGGTATAACAGTGTTTGAATTTTAATCAAATGCTGTAAAACCAAGTAGTAAAGCATGTTGTGCCATTACTTATATTAAAAATGCAAATCCCTTTAGCTAGAAATGTTTTATAGCAGAATAAACTAGATGCTAGAGATTATAGAAATCGTAAAGCAAACCTATTTTCTGTAGATCGTAGATTGCAGCATTCGTCATGACAATAAAGCTACCAAGAACTAATTTAATTTCCTAGAAGAGCAAGTATAATATATTGCAACTTCTTGACTCTTTGTTTTTAATCTAACGTACATGCCAAGTCTTCTCCAGTAGAACAACCTCTTTCGATTCTGGCTATATTGTAATAATGTTGAAATTGCGGTTTTCTGGAGAAGCGCAAATTTTACCATAGCTATTAATATTTCATGCACACTTGCTCATCCACCTTTATTATTATAAACTTGAGTTCCTATCGATGTAGTTTCTATATACAAATACAAAGAAATAGCGCGCCTTTTGGTGGTTTTGATCTCTTAAGGGGTAGATGAATAAATTACTGACGCAGCCAGTGTGTTCTGGTTGTCGTTATAAACATTTTTTTTTGTGTAGAAAAATGGTTAGGACCCGACGAAATTTACTTGGAGATATTGAAACTGATAAACGAGAACAACCTCGACTTACTGGTCTCCCTGTTTAATAAAATTTACGAGACAGGAAGAATACCAGAATACGAATGGATGGAGTCGATCTTCGTATTCTTGCCAAAACAACCACACTCCCACAGATGCGAGGACTTTAGGTTGATAAGTCTTATGAGCCATGCCCTTAAGGTACTATTAAAAATATTACATAACAGGTTATTTAGAAGATGAGAAGTAGAGATATGACATGATCAGTTCGGTTTTAGGAGTGGTATGGGGACAAGAGAAGCGCTGTTTAGCCTACAAGTGTTGTGCCAGAAATGTTACGATCAACACAGAGACATCTTTCTCTGTTTTGTCGACTTTGAGAAGGCTTAAGACCGAGTGAAGCATCCGAAATTGATAGACGCCCTACGAAATATAGGTCTAGATGGCAAGAGCTTAAAATTAATCAAAAACTCATACCGGTACCAAGTGTCCAAAATTGGAATAGAAGGCAAAACTTCTACCAGCATAAATATTGGGAAAGGAGTAAGACAGGGATGCGTATTGTTACTCATGTTGTTTAATATGTATTCCAAGCTTCTGTTCAAAAAGGCCCTTGAAAAAGTTAATGACGGTATAAAAGTAAATGGCGTTCGGATAAACACTATTAGATACGCCGATGACACCGTAATAATGGCAGATACGGATACCAGCTTACAAAATATTCTAGATCAGCTAAATGAGACATGTTCGGAATTTGGAATGCGGATCAACGAGAGGAAAACGAAAATAATGGTAATGCAGAGGAGACAGAATGTACATAAACCCTTCATTATAAATAATTTTACATATTACAACAGATCAACTATTATAAATACTTGGGATGCTGGATAGACAGTCAATTAAACCCAGAAAAACCCAGAAAAAGATATAAATTCCAGAATTGCACAAGCCAACTTTACAAAAATACCAAGCCTTCTTTGCGATTCGCATCTCGACATAAACCTAAGGTTAAGGTTAGCAAAATGCTACATATGGTCAGTCCTTCTGTATGGAGTACAGACATGGACCTTAAAAATAATGAGCATGAATAAACTTTAAGCTTTCGAGATGTGGGTCTATCGGCGCGTACTAAAAATACCATGGACAGCAAGAGTGCGAAATGAAGAGGTCTTACGCAGAGTGAACAGAGACAGAGAGCTTCTCCAGGTTGTCAAGCGGAGGAAGACAGCATATCTGGGCCACTTATTGCGCAATCCCAAATATTATATCCCCCAGCTCATAATTAAAGGTAAACTAGCGGGGAAAAGAAGTGTAGGCAGAAATAAACTGTCATGGCTGAGAAACATAAGATATTGGACAGGTCTGGGCTTTGAGGACTTGATGAGAGCGGCGGAGCATAGAGAGGAGTTTGCTGTTGTAGTCGCTAACCTCCATTAGTGGAGATGGCACCCAAAGAAGAGAGTTAAAAAGATAATAAAACCTGTGTGTGTGTGTGTGTTTTGTTTCTTTAACGTCGGCCTATTTCCGCGAATATGGCCAATCACGCCAGGGAGCAGTATCACCTCACTATCCTGAAAATTTTGCCGAACCCCTGCCTTTCTGTAAGAAGGGTAGGATCTTTAACGTGCCCAACATCACATGGACATGGGACCGTCGGATTTACGTCCCCTCCGAAGGGCGGAACGTGCAGACATTCAACTAGCTCAAATACAATGCCAAAATCTCGGTTGATGTTAATGTTGCAGTTTGTTCTGAAAAAGTTAAAGGAGAACCCTGGGATCGAACCCAGTACCCTTCACTTGAGAGGCACACGTGCTTGCCCCTGAACCACCGAGGTTCTAAATAATAAAACTTAAAAAGTCTGGATGCAGCAGGTCGGGTCAGGGCACGTTACGTGGCCACGAAATATGTCTCGTTAGTAATTTACTGTAGGATATTAATTTACTGCTATTCTACAACTAATTACTAATTACATACATACAAAAGATAAAATATGGAAATTTTTGGATCGCACAATTTTGCTAACCAAAACTTTCTTTAGTTATTGTATTTAACGAACTTATTTAAGTAATTGTGGAAGAGATAACTATATATTTAGCATGTACTTTGTGATTTCGACAAGTATGTTAGCCAACCTAATGAAAACAGTTTTTCCGGAAAAATTTTGTATTTTCATAAGTAGCAATCTTATTTTAACGAAATCCTTAACACAACCTTTTTTTAGGGGCTAGTACATACAAAATTTAATGTTTCAAACTTTATGAGAAACTGAGTTATGTGTATTAGTGAATTTTCTTAAAAAAAATTCACTAATGAAGAGATCCCGACTTTTGAATTTTGAAAAAATTCCTTCAAATGAGCGCTAATTAGGCCCCCCAGAACACATATCCGGGGTCAGTTGCAATTTTTATATGTTTATATATATATATATATATATATATATATATATATATATATATATATATATATATATATATATATATATATATATATATATATATATATATATATATATATATATGTATCACACCGATAACTCAAAAAATAATGGGCCGATTTTGATCAAATTTGGCGAATACCTTCCTTTCGCAAATGGCTTGGATAAGTTTGTTAGTCAGGAAAATCGGCCCAGGTTTTCACGGAAAATTTTGGGTTTTCCTTCAAAAAAAATTTATATCTCCGGAATTAACAAAGTAAGGGCAACTAAATTTGGTACGCTGGTTTATGTCATTATAGGTGAGGTGCCTAGCTCTGTAGGTCAAAAGACAAAAAAGTTATGGGCATTTAAAGAAAAATAAATTGGGGTTTTCCTCAAAGAGACAATTTAAAACGTCAAAATTCGCAACATTTAGGCAAAGAACTTGAATCTAATACGGACTCTGGAAAGAACATGTCTTAAGAAGAATGTTTTACAAACCCTGAAGTCTTAGTTTCAAACGTCATTGTCCTTCATTTTACTAAAATATTTCCAGAAAATTCATTTCAAAAATACCCCTTCTCTGATGCTTGGCAGTAGCCTTAGCTATAGAATTTATTGTTTAATGGTATATAATTTTTGTAGAATTTTCGTAAAAAATCAATAAAGCTCAATATATTCGTTATTATACAAGGTATGAAAAAATATTGTATACATTAATTATACGGTGTCTTGAGCTACATCTTAAAAAATTATTGCTACCATCACAGGGTGGCCCGTAAGTCGTTGGTGATACAAACAATATTTTTTTTAGTGGAAAACGCCTTATGTTTTTGCATTTTCCATCGAAATATAATGCATGTTTGTAAGTTAAGAAATTCCGGACGCAGCAAGTGCGTTATGGTAGCGAATTTTGATTAAATGCTTCATATTTGAAAAGCTCAATTTGCTATTAACCTATAAGGTTGATCAAGAAACGGATTTTTTCGGTTACATTTTAAGTTTACTTTCGGAAATTTCTGTACGTTTTCAAACAATAAAGTTATTTTGATGAAACATAGCACATTGTTTTTACTATATAGGTTATACTGGTAACCAAATTTAATGCATGCTTTCTGAAAAAAAAACAGATATTTGTTATTAAAAACATTTTAATGAAAATTCACTACCATAACGCACTTGCTGCGTCCAGAATTTTTTTTTCTTGAGAATACAGAAAGGCACAGGACTAATAATTTTTGTTTGGTCATCTCAGTGTATTTAACTTCATTCTAGGGAACTCAATCAAAATCACCACAAATATTTTTCGACAAAACTTCGCTAACCATATTTTGACAAAAATTAAAATTTAAAGGTATTCTCACCAAAATTTATTAACATAACATCACGAAATTCGCTTAAAAATTGTTGGGTACGACAATTACCAAAAGGTTTATTTTTTGAAAATTCGCCAAACAAATATTTTTTTCAGAAAATACAGACATAATCAAATATTTTTAAAGAAATTTCTTAATATTTTTAAGAATTTTCGTAAACATTATTTGAAATTGTGTTTTTTTTTTCAAAATATGCTTTCATTCATGTCTATTCTTTAATAAACACCTTTTAGTAAATTTTCTTAAAAAAAATTCACTAATGAGGAGATCCCGACTTTGGAATTAATTTTTTTTTTAAATGAGCGCTAATTGGGCCCCGCAGAACACATATCCGGGGTCAGTTTCAATTTTTATATATATATATATATATATATATATATATATATATATATATATATATATATATATATATATATATATATATATATATATATATATATATGTATCACACCGATAACTCAAGAAATAATGGGCCGATTAAGTTTGTTAGCCAGGAAAATATGCCCAGGTTTTCCCGGAAAATTTTGTGTTTTCTTTCGAAAAAATTTTATATCTCCGGAATTAACAAAGTAAGGGCAACCAAATTTGGTACGTCGGTTTACGTCCTTATGGGTAAGGCACCTACCAAAATTTAGCTATGTATCTCAAAAGAAAAAAAAAGTTATAGGCATTTAAAAAAAAGGGGTTTTCCTTAAAACGTTAAAGTTGCGATTTAAAACGTCAAAATCGGCAACATTTAGGCAAATAACTTGAATCTAATACGAGCTATGGAAATAAAATGTCTCAAGAAGGATGTTTTACAAACCCTGAAGTCTTAGTTTCAACCGCCATTGTCCTTCATTTTACTAAAATGTTTCCAGAAAATTTATTTCAAATAGACCCTTTCTCTGATGCTTGGCAGTAGTCTTAGCTATAGAGTTTATCGTGTAATGGTATATATATATATATATATATATATATATATATATATATATATATATATATATATATATATATATATATATATATATATATATATATATATATATATATTTAAATCAATAAAGCTTAATATATCTGTTATTAAGTAAGATATGAAAAAAAAATTGTATATATTAATTATATGGTGTCTTGAGTTATATCTTAAAAAATATTTCTACAATCACAGGCTGGCCCATAAGTCGTTGGTGATACAAATTTTCTTTTTTTTAATCAAACACGCCTTATGTTATTGCATTTGTGCATTTTCCATTGAAATATAATGCATGCTTGTAACAAAATAAATTCTGGATGCAGCAAGTGCGTTATGGTAGCGAATTTTCATCAAATGCTTCATATTTGAATAGCCCAATTTGCTATTAACCTATAAGGTTGACCAAGAAACGAGTTTTTCCGGGAGCACTTTAAGTTTACTTTTGGAAATTTTTGTACATTTTCACAGAATAAATTTTTTTTAATGAAACATGGCACATTGTTTTTACTATATAGGTTATACTGGTAACCAAAATTGATGCCTGCTTTCTTAAAAAGAAAACACATATTTGCAATAAAAACATTTTTATGAAAATTCACTACCATAACGCACTTGTTATTAGTTTGACTTAGTGAGATATTCGCATGGATAAATTTAATTTATAAAATACTTTGTAACAAAAAATCCTATAACTAAAAAAACACGGCTTGATAAATTGAAAATAAATCATCGAGAACTTTTAGGAAAATCCATCTTAAAATTAATGTATTAATTGATGAATTCATAATACATATTAACTAAACGTATATTTTTTGTAAAAGGTATTTTGAAAAGTTCTTTCTTCCAGTTTACAAAGCGTTGGAATGTGGAGAAATTCGAGGAATGAACAGTCGTGCGTAAACCCCGGGCAATAGTATTTCAATTTCAAATATGATTACAGAGTTTGAGAAAGTAATGAATATGAAAGTAGTATAATTAAATTTATGCCGTAAGAAAGTCTCCTTCCTGATTCTTGGTCGTTACGTCATTGGATGATTTAGTACGAATTGACTGAATGATAAATTAACCTTAAGAAAAGAAATTGTCAGTCTTTTAGTGAATTTTTCTAGAAAAAATATACTAGTGATGAGATCGCGACGTCTGAATTTTGAAACTCTGTATTCAAATGAGCCCGCACTAGGCCCACTGGCACACATATGAAAGATCAGTTGCAATGTTTATATGTAAACAGATAATGTATACAGGATGAGTTTTTTTCGATGTTTAGTACATGGATCTTGTAAACTACTGCAGTTAGAGAGTCGATTAAATGAGGAAAGTAGTGCAATTTTATGAGTGGAATTCAGAACTGCCTTGGTTTCTATAAAAAATGTCACGGATAACTAGATATTTTGAATAAACTGATATTTGCCGATTTCTTTAAATGCATTTAGCTGCGTTAGTGTTGGGTTTACTGAAAATGTGTAAAGGAAAAAAGAGATAAATATGTTTTAAATAAAGCATAAATATGAAAATTTTAAAAGATCTGTAACTTTTGAGTTATAACATAAACTTGTATTTTTTTTAAATGGACACTATAGTTCGCTGTAGATTCATTAAAGAGGTCTTTTTTTTCTACTTACATTGATATGAAACACGATATGATTATTCTAAGAAATAAAAATTTAACAGCGGTTTTCTTTCTTCTTCAAAAAAAACATTGGGTACCACGGAAGCGGTTGTTTATTTCAAATAGCGAAAACCTGAATCTAAGTTCTCGCATATAGTTTACATAACATTTCTAATTAGAGGTTTAACATAATAATTCACTAATTCACAAAATATTTTTTTAAATCAACATAGAAAATATATCAAGCTCAGAGAAGATGTTCAAAAAGTTCTCCATTATTATTGACACAGCAAATACTCCTACGCAAAACTCAACTTGTCGCTTTTTTAATAGAAAGTCTATCGATATTGGCAAAATTGTCTAGGACGGCTTCTCTAACATCGTTCACTGTATCATAAGACCTTCGGTAAACATACTTTTTTACAGTTCCCCATAAAAAGAAATTTAAAACGGACAGATCAGGAGACCAAGGTGGCGATGTAACTGGTGCATTTGTTCCGATCCAGGAGTTGGGAAAAGTTCGGTCTAAGAAGTTCCGATCTTGTAGCTGGTTATGGGGTGGCGTTCCATCATGCTGAAACCACTGTAGTGATGCACGAGTTGACAAATTTACATTATCTAGCATATATTGAAAGTCATTCTAGAGAAACTGGAGCTAGTGGTCACCGGTAAGTGTACCTTCTAAAATGTACGGACCAAGGATTTTCTTGCATTCAGAGATGCTTATTATAAATTCAGTTTGTGCGCAATAATTGTTTTTTTGCATGTTTGTGTACATCCTACAACGTGAAAACTTCACCCCTACATTCAACCCCCTTCGAATGACAGATGCGATGCCCACATTTTGAAATAGGAAGTGAGGTCTTGCGATACGTCATTTGAAAGAGGTACCTTCCCTTTGCAAGTGGCTTGGACGTGTTCGTTAGTCACGAAAATCTGACCAGCTTTACCGGAAAAATGTTTGGTTTCCCTTCAAAACATTTTTGTATCTCCGGAAATAACGAAGCTGTGGACAACCAAATTTGGTACGCAGATTTATGCTATAAAACCATACTATGTACCAAAAGCTATGTCTTTAAGTTGAACCGCAAAAAAGCTATAGGCATTTTAAGAAGAATATATATATATATATATATATATATATATATATATATATATATATATATATATATATATATATATATATATATATATATACAGGGTGGCCCATTGAAAACGAAACAGACCGATTTGCGTCCAGAGAATATTTTTTTAAAGAAACGCTTCAATCCGGAAGATATGAAAACTTTTAAGGCTTAATTTAATTTGAATAGCACGTTTGGTTGTTTGTTATTGCCCTGACTTAGTGAAACCGTTCCATATTTAATACATCCCTGGACTTTTCCCGTGGCTTCACAAGTGCTTGTTCTTTTCTGCAACCGATTTCAATTTTTACTGGACGCAGCAAGTGTGAAAATGTTTGTAAATTTTCAAACAATAAAGCCATTTTGATGAAATATGGTACATTGTATCTACTACATAGGTTATACTGGTAACCAAACTTCATGCCTGATCTCTTAAAAAAAAAAGATATATTTTGTTATTAAAAATATTCTTATGAAAATTCACTACCATAACGTACATCTGCGTCCAGACTTTGGGGACGGTCGACTTTACCGCAACTGGAATCTAGCAAAACGGCGCACACCACAAGAAAGAATACGTAACGTAGATTTATAATCCGGAAAAAAAATACGGAAAAACCAGAAATAACAGAATAATTGAGAAATGAAATTCCAAAAAAATGCACGAATTTCACGTTTCAAACTGTCAATTTTCAGCAGCGTTGCCACATTGAATGAATGCACTGCCGGACAGTGCTTACTTACTTATCGGCCTGCCTGACCTGACCTTGACCTGACCTGACATTCCCCCAGTATCAAGTAAATAGCTTAGAAACTGACAACAACGTCTATAATGTCAACGAAACAACAGTCATAACCTCAAATACAAAAATATACGTTTTTGTTGCAAATCGAAACGTTTTAATTGCGTTTATCATTGAAAGGTTATTAAAAACGAAATATACCACACTGTTTTACTTTATTAAGGCATGTACAACTGTTTTTAGGCCATATTCTATTATAATCACGTTAAAATGTAGTTGCGGTAAAGTCGACCGTCACCCAGACTTTTTATTTTTATAGTATCATAATAGCTTGAATCTTGGTATGTGCATACGTTTTTGTTATGAGAATGTGTGTACCAAATTTTGTTAAAACATCTTTATCTTTGTCATAGATATAACTCTTCTGCGACAAACTTAAATTTCGTTGCGAAAAACTCGTACGATTTGGTCTGGTCAACTACTCACCCAAGAGATTTAAAAGGGAAACATATTTTCCAAGTTTCAACAAAATCTGTTAATTATATTTTAAGTTATCGCTCGTGACCTATCTATAAGTTAATTTTCGTGATGAACATTCCCTAAAAATACCCAGAAACAGAAATATAATTTTTGTGCGAACTGTATCACCACACTCTACACAATATACGATATACTGCGTCGTTTGTTGTGCACAAAAAAAAACATTTGTATCATTTCATACGATAAACAACATCGGATGAAAAGGGTACCAGAGTTAAATTTTTCAGTAAACATTAATTTTCTCCTGTCTTTTGCTAACCTAATTTTCTCTGGGTGTAGCTTTTCCTTTATCTTTACTTGAAACGTAAACACAATTTGGTGGAGTTCATTTTTATTGCTATTAGCAAAAAGCGTAATTATACAGTGTGTCCCAAACTGGATGGGAATGTATTGCTATCTCCGTTATTATAGATATAGGGAAACGGTTAACTTAGCAATGTTTTGAAGAATTTCATGATCGTTCCAAATATGACTTGCGTTTTGCCCTACCTCTGTTCGTTTTCGAGTTATTTTGAAAAAAAAAATTTGTTGATTTCTTTTTTTCTTCAATATCCGAGTAGGCGTTGATCTGATAGGTTTAAGGCTTGTACATTATCAGGACACATTTTACAGAGTAATCTTTTTGTGCTATTCTCAACTTTGGATTGTCATTTATTTTTAGGCTACAGGTATGAACGTGTGTTTTTATTATGGCATCCATATTGGATTTTTTGCTCATGTGATAGCCTGTGAAAAGAGCTTTCCAATGATATACAACATGCTTGAAAAATAATGTATTTGCGCTGACAATTTTGAGAAAAACCGTTTTGAGGATAGTAGGCTATGAAATCCAATACCAGAAAACAAATGACAAAAAAAAAGTGTTCAAAAAGCAGAAGGCCATGGAGTCTAACAATAGACTTCTGCTTTTAACACAATTTTCCGTCATGCTTCTGGAAAAAAAAAATTATGATTTAATTTACAATACTTTATTAGGTCATAATGCTAGGTAATATTATGTGAAACAGTGTAATAACGAAACCCGGCAATAACAAATATAAACCTAAACTCTACAAAACAACACAATTAGAAACGGAACTCAACAAATAATAAAATTTAAACTTATAACAGTTTTTCACCTAATAAGCCGCATCACAACATTAATAACAAATCTGTCTTGCAATCGTCTTTCTTCCTTTAGATGGGGATTGTCATTTGCCCAATAATGCCTATTATGGCGATTATACACACCACAATTTGTAAATCTGGAATCATCAGTCCATATTAATTTCAAATGAAAATTTTCATCTTGCTTACATTGTCCTTGATACCACCTGCAGAATTGAAGTCGCTTAGGGTAATTGTCAACATTTAAGCCTGGTACGATTGTAGGTTTGTATGGATGGTAATGACTTTGTTTTAATACATGGTGTACCGTACTTTTTGGAACATCAATTTGTTCACCATCAAACCGAACAGATTGTGGAGGCTTTTCGTTTGAAACCTGTAAGACGGCATTATTTCTTTCTTCATTTCTAGGCATTGGTGGTTTTTTTGCGTAGAAACTACCGTCGTTCAATAGATTGGTCACTATCCTGCAAAATATTTTGGTGTTTGGTTGTCGTCTTTCTGGGTAGTTGTTTTGATATGAATTTGCAGCTGCCTCAGTATTTCGGTTAGAACGAATATAACATTCCAACATGTCAAAATATTCTTCATTACTGAACATATTGTTAAATAATATTTTAAATAAACAGGAAACAAACTATTTAGTACAAAATTTTAAGCAACGTATTAAATACCCCTCAAATTGTTCAGATTATTAAGAATGACAGTATTCTTAATTGTCGCGATACTGTTATATCCATAGCAACCTTTCTTCTGTTGCTTTTCAGTTGACTTACGTTTAAAAATCAAACAATTTTCAAAGGCGTCTTCTTAAATCATTATTCGGCTTTTTATTGAGTTTTGTTAGTAAATTTAGTTATTTACTAGGTTTACCTATTTAATTAAATTATAAGAATTTTTTAGGATAATGCTGTAATGTAAAATATCATTTGTAATAATGGGCCGATTCATTGGTGTGCTCAAAGTTCCAATTTTCTTATCGTGAATCATTACGGAAACTTATGTTAAAAGTAGAAGTCTATTGTTAGACTCAATGGCGTACAGGATATCACATGAGGAAAAAGCCAATATAGCTGCCATAATAAAAACAAACGTTGATACCTGTAGCTCAAAAACAAATGACAATCCAAAGTTGAGAATAGCACAAAAGGATTACTCTGTAAAAAGTGTCCTGATAATGTGCAAGTCATGACATGTCAAATCAACGCCTACTTAGATATTAAAGACAAAATAAATCCACATTTTTTTTTTTTCAAAATAACTCAAAACGAAAAGAGGTAGGGCAAAATGCAAGTCATATTTGGCACGAGCATGAAATCCTACAAAACATTGCTAGTTTAACCGTCTCCCTATCTCTAATAATAACGAAGATAGCAATACATTCCCTTTCAGTTTAGGACACACTGTATTATAATATATTTATACTTATAATATTTTTATTTAAAAACTGGCTACTTTTAATATTAAAAAAAACACATTCAAGTGTCGAAATTTATTAAACCACTTAAACTTATCTGTCTATGCAAAAAGCTGTTGCTACGCTATATTGCAGCCTATTAATATTTAGTAGATTTCACCCTGAAATATTAAATGATGGAACTTATTTAAGCAGGATAACTCATTTTAGACGATAACAGATACGAAATTAATTTTAAAATAGAAAGATGTGTAGGACAAAGTTTCCACAATGGCCTGGTATAAAACAAATGTTTAATAAAACATTCAACACAAAGGCAAAATAAAAGACAGTGAGAGTCAAAATACATCCCATATTACATTGCATAAGATGCTTCAATAAAAAGTTTGAACGCAGCAAGTGCGTTATGGTAGTGATTTTCGTTTAAATGTTTGTAATATTAAATATGTGTTTTCTAACGAAGCAGAGGCATCAGGCATCAAAGTTGGTTACCAGTGTAACCCATACACTAGAGAAAATTTACCATATTTTAGCATAAAAAAAGTACAAAAATTTTTCGAAAATATTCTTGTAATATTCCCAAAGAAATTGGTCCGATTTTTCCGATCAATGGACCTCTTGAAGCTAGTGACACACCTGCCAGGATATAATTACTCACAATAAGCTTTTTGACGCAAATTCTAAAAAAATGTTTGCATGAAAATTTGCAAACAAGTCTCACTATAATCAGAAAAATGTTTTTTTTGACAATAACTTATTTAACATTTATTTACTAAAATGTCATAAAAAATCTTAGACAAAATTATTTCTACGGACACACAAAAGTATTCCTGTGAAAACTGAGATTTCTTACACAAAAAGTTGCTAAACGAATACATAGAATTCAAATTATACACCCCATCTGTAATTAAAATTTCAAAAAAAAAAAAACGGTTTTTTCAACTTTTTAAGGAAATTTGAACGAGTGGAGGAAAAATAAAAGTCTGGACGCAGAAGTGCGTTATGGAAGTGAATTTTCATTAAAATGTTTTTAATAGCAAATAAGTCTCTTTAATGAAAGCAGGCATCAATTTGGTTACCGGTATAACATATATAGTAGAAAGAATGTACCATATTTTTATCAAAATAACTTATTGTTTGAAAATGTACAAAAATTTTCCGAAAATAAACTTCAAATATTTCCGAGAAAACTGGTTTTCTAGCCAACTAACCTTGGGTTAATAAGCAAATTGACTTATTGAAATTTGAAGCATTTAATAAAAATTCCCTACCAAAACGCACTTACTGCGTCTTGATTTCTCTGTTACAAGCATGCATCATATTTCAATAAAAATGTAAAAATGGATTAATATAAGGGTGTTCGAAAAAGAAACTGTAGGTATCACCAACGACTTCTGGGCCACTCTGTAATTGTCAAACTAATTTTACAAGATGCAGCCCGAGACACTGAATAACAATTATTATGAGCTTTACCGTAGAAATGCGTCACCTTGTATTTAGGTTAACAGATAAAAACTGAAACTAAACTGGGATATGGATTCTAGGGGGCCTAGTTTGCTCTCATTTGAAGAAATCTTTTGTTAAATCCAAAAATCGCGGTGTGAAATGAAGAACAATGACGGTTGCAGCTGAAAGAAAATTAAGGGTTTGCACAACATTCTTCTCGAGACATTTTCTTTACATAATCCGTATTTGTTTCAGGTTCTTTGCCTAAATGTTGCCAATTTTGACGTTTAAAATCGCGAATATATATATATATATATATATATATATATATATATATATATATATATATATATATATATATATATATATATATATATATATACAGGGTCGCTGATAAGTCTGGAAACGGTCGATTATCCGGGAAAATATACAAGGTGTCAAAAAAAGTTTTATACAAAAGTTTTTGGGTTCTTCAATGTCTACTAGGCGGTGATAATTTCATTTATACAGGGTTGGTCATACAGGCGTGGCACACCAATATTAATTTTTTTTTAATGGAACACCCTATATATTATTCGATATTTCAATCCTTCTCTTAATTTTGAGCAACATTTATTAGAAGCATGATGTACATAAACTCAATCGTTTCCGGGTAAAAAAATAAATAAAAATAAACGCTATTGTTTTTAAAATCTATTGGATGAAGAACAAAAATAAATGAAAAGTAGAATATCTCTTGAAAACAATCTGTGAGTGTGAAAAGAACCGGTTGCGATGTTTTTAACATTGTTTGGAATCCTATTTTATAAGATGTTCAAAGTGTTCTCCATTGACCTCCTGACAATAATGAATTCGCTTAACAAAAGATTGCACTGCATTTACAAGAGCGTTTTGAGGAATGTTATTAATTTCGTGCACAATCCTTGCTTGCAACTCTTCAATATTCTGCGGTCTATTTTTGGTAAATTAAATTTTTTACATGACCCCACAAAAAAAGTCAAGCGGCGTCATGTCGGGAGACCTAGCTGGCCATTCAATAGTTCCCCTGCGCCCTATCCATCTTCCAGGAAAGGTTTGATTCAGATATTCCCGTACCTCAATTCCAAAATGAGGGGGTGCCCCATCCTGCTGAAACCATATTTCTTCCGCTGGTAGATTTGGGTCGTTATTGTTCGGAAATAATCGACTAACGTCTGGAACAATTGATTCTTGCAAAAGTGTCAAATATCGAGCAGAGTTCAAATTAACGTGTATAAAATAAGGTCCTATGATATGTCCACCAATAATAGCACACCAAACATTTACTTTTTGCGGTCTTTGGGTGTGAATTTGTTCCATCCAATGTGGGTTTTCGTCTGACCAGTACCTACAGTTGTGTCGGTTGACTTGTCCATTCAAACAAAATGTAGATTCGTCGGAAAACAAAATGTGGTTGGCAAAGTTAAAATTTTGGCGTAACTTCTCCATAATAAGTTCACAGAACTCGATTCTGCGATCAAAATCGTCTTCACTCAGTTCTTGCAATAAATGAATTTTATATGGACGGAACTTTTCCCGCTTCGTAATCTTTTGAATTGAATATCGACTCATATTGTGATTTAAAGCCAATTGCTGTGCCGAAGTTTTCGGATTTTCCGCCACATCCAATATTACATTCAAAGAATTTTCTTCATTTGTAACGGTTACTGGCCTTCCAGTTCTAGGTTTATCCTTGATACCGCCAGTTTCGTGAAAACGATGCAAAGTTTTCGAAACTGTGGATTTGGAGATCGATTCCCGCTCAGGATGCAACTCATTGAACATAATCACCACTTGAGCAAAACTTCGTGTTCTATCACCGTACCCTATCATCATTAAAATTTCGATACGTTCGGTTTCACTTAAACTTGCCATTTTGCACAAAAACTGTTGACACTAAATTACTAATGTTTCAAAACTGTTGACACTGAATAAATGTTTGACATTCGTTGTCCTGGAAACATTTTAAAACAAAAGAATAATACTGCGTTTTTTATGGGCATCTTATCTTATCTTGGGATTCCAAACAATGTTAAAAACATCGCAACCGGTTCTTTTCACACTCACAGATTGTTTTCAAGAGATATTCTACTTTTCATTTATTTTTGTTCTTCATCCAATAGATTTTAAAAACAGTAGCGTTTATTTTTATTTATTTTTTTACCCTGAAACGATTGAGTTTAGGTACATTATGCTTCTCATAAATGTTGCTCAAAATTAAGAGAAGGATTGAAATATCGAATAATATATAGGGTGTTCCATTAAAAAAAAATTAATATTGGTGTGCCACGCCTGTATGACCAACCCTGTATAAATAAAATTATCACCGCCTAGTAGACATTGAAGAACCCAAAAACTTTTGTATAAAACTTTTTTCGACACCTTGTATATTTTGCCGGATAATCGACCGTTTCCAGACTTATCAGCGACCCTGTATATATATATATATATATATATATATATATATATATATATATATATATATATATATATATATATATATATATATATATATATATATATATATATATATATTATTCGAGTTGAGAACATTATTAAAGTGTTTCAGCCCCACAAATTCAGGAAACTCATTTTGTGATTTTGACTTGGCATCCACATGATCAGACCGGACATATGACGGAACATTGAAATGTCCTACAATAAATACATTTTCCTTATCTAAATATACTATTATTAAGTACATCTATAAATACATCAAAACATAAACGTTAAAAATATAATAGGTAATGCCATCATTGAACAACTCCATACCAACTATATTAATACAAGAAATACATGAACAGAATAACGATAAATATAATAACATAAAACTACCGCGAGATCTTTGTGCACCGGGAGAAACGGTCAGATCCCACAAGACGCACAAACTGTTCCTGTTGGGCGTTTCTAGTTTAAATTTTCAATCCTAGGGGTTCCATTTAAATATCTGATCCTGAGTCCAGTCTCACCGGATCTGATGCGCTCATTATTCTATGATGTGTAAATTGTGTTATAAAACTATTAGTGCGATCCTCATATTTACACGAGAGTTGTAATCCAGTGTTATTTGCTTTTTATTTTGAATGCTCGATTGGCCACATTATTGCCGACATATATATTGCTTATTATGCAAATATATGCCTACGTATGAGTTTTTTTCAAGCGAAAGAGAAATATTTTTTAACGATTTAAAGGCTCAAACATATAACCACAATAATCAAAATTCAGCCGTTTGTGGAATTTGCTGAAGCATTATTCTACAATAAAATCGGTATATTCGATTTATATCATGAGCCTAGGAACGCTGAAGCTTTAAAACATTCACACATGAAACCAAACGCAAGATTCAGCAGTTTTAAAAACGATTTATCATCTCAGTGAAAAAACGTTTCACTACCTATTAAAAAGGTGATATTTTATAAAAAGTGCGCTACAGAATGGATTAAAATGTGTCGATATAAGCGAAATTGTGTCTCGTGCATGAGTATGGTATAAGGGCAGACCTTTATGCCCCGATCATGAGCGGGCCTATTTATAGGTACGTTATAGTTATCACACAATCTTCAAGAGGCCAACGACTTACCACAAGCCACAATCCCTGCAGGTTGCATCTTGGAATGCAAACGGATTACCCTGCAAAAGAAATAAGCTCCAAGATTTAACCCAAAATCTAAAATTGGACGTAGTTCCAGCCCAGCCAAGCGTCTGCCTTGAAATCCAAAATTTTCCAACTATACACTATATCACAATGACTGCACCACTTTCAGAGGCGGCGGTATGGCAGTGTACGTTGAACCAAATATCGACCACCACATTCTCAGCACGCCAACCCTGTGGAACTTTGAGGCTACGCAAATCCTCGTAACCACATCCTCTGCACGTCCTGCTCATTTCTGTCTACTGCCCACCAAGAAAAAGAATTCTGGACGCCGATCTAGACCTCTTCTTCGACACCAACCAACCCATAATAATGTCTGGCGATTAAAATTCTAAACACCTTAACTGGCATTCTCGCAATGTCAATTCAAATGAAAAATTCTCGAATCCTACGTCGACAACCACACAACCTGCATTGTTTACCCGCCAAAAATACCTAATTTCGGCAGTATAGGGCAGTCCGACGTGTTCGACATAGCAATCATGTCGAATACCATCATTCATCACGAAATAACCACACAAAACGACCTCTCGTCAGATTATAACCCAGTCATATTGCAGCTCGGATATTATAACGACGAACTCGACTTCCGAAGAAAAAAGGTACTAGGGTCAGTGTTTGCGGATAACTGTAAAAACAACCTTGGCAATATTCCGTATATACGCAGAATTCTTAAACTCGTTGGTAAGGTGGATAAACTACAGTACAAAATTAAATGTTCCATCGAACACGTATCAAGGACGTACTTCGCCTTGAAACTTCGCTCCCCTGTCCGTCCAGTGTTAAACAAATGATATTAGGACAAAACCGCGTGCGTAGACTACTGCGACGCACCGGAAACCCCACCGACAAACAAAACGCAAATAGATTCATCAACAAGTACGATTCGCTCTAAAAGGACTTCGCAACAACCGTTGGCAAGAACGCCTGCAAATTCTCTCTGCCCAAAACAATTCCATCCGGCAAATTACAAAAGCTCTTCGTTCACAAAAACTTCTAATCTCTTCACTTCATGGTCTAAGCGGCATCTTTTACAAGCACGCAAATAAAGCAAGTCCCTTTTGGGATAATCTGGACTTGTAACTGACCCCAAATTACAATAACGTTGATCTGTCGTACGCCGCAGGAAAGCACCGTGATGTCAGGAGTGCGCCTCGCGCCACATTACACACTCACATCGAGCCCACTACTGTTGAAGCAGTGTCCCTAATAATAGAGCCTACAAAAAAATAGAAAATCTCCGGAATAAGAAAAAAATCTCCAACGTAGCCCTGTAAAACCTACCCCGTAAGCAGTAGTATGCATAGTCACGGTTATAAATGCCATGCTAAGATATCAACATCTTGTATTTGTAACGCAACTAATAAAGAAGTCTGGACGCAGCAAATGCGTTATGGTAATGAATTTGAAAAATGTTTTTAATAGCAAATATGTTTTTACTGTTCCCAAACGTCAAAATTTTTGGGGTTGACATCTCTGGGTGATGAATAAAAGGCTTTTTCTTTCCAAACAAATACTTTATTCCTTGTCCCGACGCGTTTCGACCTTACCTAACAGGTCATCCTCAGGGGAATCTATAACTTATAAAAGGCTTGTCAGAAAAACTGAGTTTTCCGGTAGGCTACTTCTGTGCGAGGGTACAACGCAGGAATATAAGATAAAATGAGGTAACAACAGCTAACCCCAACACTAAGTCAAAAAGGTTAATGGTTAACATGTCAAGCTACAAAGCTATAAGAACACAAGTATACAGTAACTAAGTACTACATGCAATACAAATGAAAAACAACTACAAGTCAAAATTGAAACACAATAAAAGCTAATCTGTCTCTAGATCTTTAAAAAATTTACAATATGTCTAATACTAAAACTCATAAAGCTCAAAAATTCTCCAAAATTTAAGTTTAAGCTGAAGACAACAACAGGAGTAAGAGCAGACAGCACAAACATCAGCAAGCCATGCAGCTGAGAAGAAACTTTCAGAGAAAATCAAACCTATCAAGTGAATGGGAATTGAAACAGAAGCGAGTTTTCTACCGTTTTTGAAACATGAAAAAAGCGCCAAGATGGCGAAACTTACTTATTTGTCTTGTTAAACAGGACTAAAAACTATACAGTTAAATGCCCAAGGAACATGCTTCATCTGTTGTTACAGGATTGATCCGTTTTGGTATCAGAAGTGCTAACAACCCGGAAAATAACAACTCTGTTGAAATCAAGAAAGAATTTTTGTTTTAAATTTAAAAGGTGAGATATAACGTGCATAACACGTGATGGAGAACACAAGCCGGCAGAACATCTCAGCGCAAGGTCTATACTTAAACTGAAAAGGGAAAATGACAAGTGACACTTGACAGAAGTGACGTATCGACCACGGAAAGCAAAGACGCCAAAAACGAAGGACAGGTCCGGAGTGGGCCAAAATGACCTGACGTAAGGTCGGCTTCTTAATCGAGAATGAAAATGGCAACCAACAACTGACAGGCATGAAAAATCGACTCGAAAATATACGGACACCAAAAACAAAATGGCAGGTCTGGAAGCCAAGGAGCAGATCCCCTGACTAAATTGTCTCACGGTCCACTTGGATGGTGTGTGGGCTGGTGATCTGCTAGTTGACTATATAGGGCTGAAAAACTTGTGACGTCTGTATTGGAAACATTAAGTACGTTTTTGTTAGAACAATTGATATGTTTATAAATTTTCATCTCTTCAATGACACACTGTTCAATACCAAAATTGGAAGGATGCAGAATTGTTGCGTCATTTTCTTTGCTGAAAGGGTGACCTGACGCCCTCAAATGGCAACCAAAGATCGAAGTGTTGTTATTGGGTTGGTTTCTGCTTCGTAGGTCTTCAGTAATTCTAAGACCCAATGCTCTCCCTGTTCTGCCAACATAGACCGTGTTGCAATCGGGTTCACCACACTTCAAACAATATACACCTGACTTATTGAGAGCTGGAATACTGTCCTTATTTTGGATAAACAAACTTTTGACAGTGTTAGTGGACTTGAACGAGAACCTGACATTTTCTCTCTTGAGTGCTCTTGTAACCGTGTTGGTAATGGAACCACAAAAAGTAAATGAACAATATAAAAGTCTCTCTGACTGTTCTGGGGGCAGACTCGAACTCATTGACCTCAACAATTGACGGTTTTTCTTTTCGACTAGTTTATTTATTAGTCTTAGTGGATATTCGTTATTGGTAGCTAACTGTTTGATCAGATTTAGCTCTTTTTCGAAATTTTCCCTAGATATTGGGATTTTAAACAATCTATCAATCAAGAATCTGATCGACGCCATTTTGTGTGACATATGATGACAAGACCTGTACGGTATAAGGTGGTCGGTCTGAGTGGGTTTTCTGTAGATATCAAACTCTATTGAGTTACCTCTTCTTTTTAGCTTGAGGTCTAGGAAGTTGATTGACGATTCAACTTCTAGCTCCATTGTAAAATTGATGTTGACATGTAAGCTGTTCAACCAATCCAGGAACAGACGGAGCTGCTCGATGGTGCCAGACCAAACCACTAAAATGTCGTCTACGTAACGAGTCCAAGAAGTAATGAAATTGGAATATGGATTAGGGTCCTTGAAGACTATTTCCTTTTCAAAGAAACTCATAAAGATTTCCGCACAAAGCGGTGAAAGGGGATTGCCCATGGGGATACCATTTTTTT
This sequence comes from Tillus elongatus, assembly GCA_964006375.1. NCBI lineage: Eukaryota > Metazoa > Arthropoda > Insecta > Coleoptera > Cleridae > Tillus > Tillus elongatus. The sequence goes on from OZ023262.1 coordinate 275,478,760, forward strand.
GTATATAGATTTTGTTATCAGATTTAAAGAAATTCTGTGACAAGCAAGATTTTACCAACGAATGAAGAGCATTTTGAACGTTCCTATCTAGGGGTGAATTATTGAGTAGCCCCTTTAACAATATAAGAGTCTGATTGAGTGGAACACTAGTGAAGAGATTGGATACGTCGAACGAGATCAGTACCCTATTTTCATCTATTGGGACTCTACTCAAGCGATCAACAAGTTCTGAGGAGTTCTTAATGGAAAATGGTGACTGAAACTCTATGGTAGACATCAACATGGACGACAAGAACCTTGAAAGTCCATAAGACAAGCAACCCACGAACGAAACCACTGGACGGATAGGGCAACCCTCCTTGTGGATCTTAGGGAGGCCATACAATCTGGGGATGAAATGATTCATCGGGTATAACTGTTTATAACTATCCGAGATTAGCGGAGCGAATTTATCGAAAACCTTTTTAAACTTAGAAACAAACGAGGGCATGGGGTCGTAACTGCCCAGGGATATACCATTTTCGCTAAGGAAATTTGAAACCTTTGACAGATAATCTGTCCTATTCAGAATGACCAGACATTAGTCAGGGGATCTGCTCCTTGGCTTCCAGACCTGCCATTTTGTTTTTGGTGTCCGTATACTTTCGAGTCGATTTTTCATGTCTGTCAGTTGTTGGTTGCCATTTTCATTCTCGATTAAGAAGCCGACCTTACGTCAGGTCATTTTGGCCCACTCCGGACCTGTCCTTCGTTTTTGGCGTCTTTGCTTTCCGTGGTCGATACGTCACTTCTGTCAAGTGTCACTTGTCATTTTCCCTTTTCAGTTTAAGTATCGACCTTGCGCTGAGATGTTCTGCCGGCTTGTGTTCTCCATCACGTGTTATGCATGTTATATCTCACCTTTTAAATTTAAAACAAAAATTCTTTCTTGATTTCAACGGAGTTGTTATTTTCCGGGTTGTTAGCACTTCTGATACTAAAACGGATCAATCCTGTAACAACAGATGAAGCATGTTCCTTGGGCATTCAACTGTATAGTTTTTAGTCCTGTTTAACAAGACAAGTAAGTAAGTTTTGCCATCTTGGCGCTTTTTTCATGTTTCAAAAACGGTAGAAAACTCGCTTCTGTTTCAATTTCCATTCACTTGATAGGTTTGATTTTCTCTGAAAGTTTCTTCTCGGCTGCATGGCTTGCTGATGTTTGTGCTGTCTGCTCTTACTCCTGTTGTTGTCTTCAGCTTAAACTTAAATTTTGGAGAATTTTTGAGCTTTATGAGTTTTAGTATTAGACGTATGGTAAATTTTTTAAAGATCTAGAGACAGATTAGCTTTTATTGTGTTTCAATTTTGACTTGTAGTTGTTTTTCATTTGTATTGCATGTAGTACTTAGTGACTGTATACTTGTGTTCTTATAGCTTTGTAGCTTGACATGTTAACCATTAACCTTTTTGACTTAGTGTTGGGGTTAGCTGTTGTTACCTCATTTTATCTTATATTCCTGCGTTGTACCCTCGCAGAAGTAGCCTACCGGAAAACTCAGTTTTTCTGACAAGCCTTTTATAAATTATAGATTCCCCTGAGGATGACCTGTTAGGTAAGGTCGAAACGTGTCGGGACAAGAAATAAAGTATTTGTTTGGAAAGAAAAGGCATTTTATTCATCACCCAAAGAAATATGTTTTTTATTGTGGGTTTATGTTTCTTGTTTTATTTTTATGGTGTGTCTGACACTTTCTGATATGATTAATACTCCAACGCCCTGCAAAGACCCACTGTTGCCCCAATGCTATAGACCACTAGTCTATTCTACGTCATTTGATATATCGCCTACAGATTAATTCAAAAAAGGCTATCCTCGTACAGCTCTGAAAACCATATCCTTCCAGACGACCAATTTGGATTCACACACCAGCATTCCACCACATACCATGTACTCCGTATGGTAGAAAACCTGGTGCAATATTTCTCAACATTGTTCAAGCCTTCGACGGGGTTCAGCATGCGGACCTCCTCAATAAACTTCTATCATTTAATTACTCATTCCTTCTGATTCAGGAAGGTTATAGTTTATATAATTCGTCGAAAAACTCTAGTTGCCATACACTGGCTTTCTCAAATAGCGGCTAAATTTGAAAAAATTCCAAGTCCCGTAACTCAATTTTTCAAGCTTGTATTTTATGTTTCAAAAGTAAAGTAAATCTTTAGCTTTTATATAAGACTCCCTATACCTTAAGACCAATAATCGCATACCATAATTCATGTAAAAAATTTTAATCTTTTTTATTATAAAAATTAAGAAATAATTAATTTATTAAAACTATCTATGTTAATTTTTTCATAATAAAATAGGTAAGTAGTTGATGAATAACTGTTTTCAGAAATGTTAAATAAAACTTAAGTGACATACCTAACTAACGTTCTTATTTAACAGCTTGTAATATAAAAATAACAGCATTTTCCGCTTTTATTTTTCTTTATTTTCACTGGTCCAATTTCCGTAAAAAGTAAAAAAAAAAACTTTTTACATTTTCTTTTTTTTTTCAAATTTAATTACAGATTTGGTACGTAATTAGAGTTTTATATATTGTTGCAGCAAATTATTGTATAGAAAGTAAGTCAGTTTCTCCAGATTTTTTTTTTGTGTTGTCGCAATTTTTTGTTAAATTTTTTCGAAATGTTGATAATTAATCATTTAATAAGTTATTGTAAAAAGTCATTTTTAAATTTCTTGACAAAAAAATGGTTTAGCAAATTCTAGTGGAAAAAACTTTTTTAATATTTTCGTAAACTTTGTAAAAAGAATGGCGAATTTTTGAGAAACAAATCATCTGCTAATTTTTATATGAAAATGTTTTTCAGTTCTGTCAAAAAGCTTTCTGTGAATAATTATTATATCTTGGCAGGCGTATTTTTCGTCTAAATTCTTTGGATAGGTTCGTTGGCGAGAAAAGTTGTTTCGACAAAAAAGTTTTTTAGTATCAAATTCACTTGAATTTGTTAACAAAATTAAATAGGTCAAATTGATTAAAGGCGAGGTTTTAATTTAATTTGATGTAATCTAATTGTTTCCTAGCGTTCCCACAAAGCAAACGTAAACGTATTTAGAAGAGTTGTTAAAATTAATAACATAAATGAAAAGGTCTGCAAAGAATATTTAACTTTAAGAAACCTTTTTAATAAACAACATTTTCTTCAATTCAACAATGAGTTTTGTAAACAAGCCCAGCGCACAGCAATGGGCAACTCCCTATCGCCATTTATTGCAGACCTTTTCATGAGTAGATTTGAAACAGATCTTGAAAGTGAAAGTGAGTATTTTCCTAGAGTGTGGTTTCGTTACCTGGATTATATTTCTCAGTGTTTAATACAAACATTTGCAGAATAGAAAATTTTATTGCCAGATTAAATAATAAATTTGATTCTATAAAATTTACTCACGAATTAGAAATTGATAATAAATTACCTATTCTAGATATACTGATTATCAAAAATAAAGACACTTTAGAAATCATAGAAATGTACATAGAAAGGGAACTATCATTCTAAGCTACATTCCGAATGACTCACATCATACGCACGCACAAAAAATGGCCAGTTTTAATTTCTTAGTGAACAGGCTAATTTATTTTCCTTTAAGTAAAAGTGGATACGCCAAAGAATTAAACTACATTGAGAACGTGGACAAATATAACGCATACACTACTTGCCTAGTGGAAAAATTAACTAACAAACAGAAAACAAAGAAAATTTTGTCGGAACGAATTTTAGAAGAGAGAAACTCGCAAAAAAGTTTGCTTACCATTTGAACCTCGAATCACAAGGGGTCTAGATAGGATTTTGAAAAAAGCCAATTTGCAACTGATATTTTCGACAAAAAATATTAAAAAGACTCTTGCTAGGTAACTTAAGAGACAAGGATAGTACGGCAAAAATGTCAGCAGTTTACCAAATAAGTTGTAAAGTTTGTGATCTTAAATCTGTCGGACAAACAAAAAGATCTATTAGAATTAGATTCAAAGAACATTTAGCACAATTAAAATATGGTAGTGTAGATAGATATTCCGTCTCCCAACCAGATTTGGGAAAATAATAACCATATATATATATATATATATATATATATATATATATATATATATATATATATATATATATATATATCATAATATTATAGAGTTGTAGATATAAAATATTTATAATGATTCATCCTCTGATGACGCTAACTTGGTTAACGAATCGATCGTCAGGTTTTTTGAAATGTGTTGTGGTGATTTTGGTTCTCCAAGTGTGCTTATTAGTGCTGATCACAGGTTTCAATCTTCACTTGGTGATTTATATGTTAGTTACCAAGCAGTTGCGAACAGCGTCCCCGAGGAAGGTAAACAGACAGACCCCCATTGTTGAGTTTTAAATCCTTGTAATTAAAATTGCATACCTGCATTTGTAAAATTGTGTGTCATTATCAAATATCCTTTCTATGAAGGACACACTGATTATTAAGATAACAGTTCGAACAATGGACTACACAGAACCGGACCTATTCTATTCATCGAAATATTTTTGTTCAGATTTCTAACGATACATATATACTTTTGTAAGCATTTAACTGTCACGACTTATATTTATACTTATTTATTTGCGGCCAAAATTATACAACGTGTCTTACAGGAAACCTAAGCTTGTATTTGCATTTACAGACTTTTGTTGAACATTCTCTTTTCAAATTCCTTCTGTCAAACTCATTCCAAGTAATGTCTCTTTTTGAACTTTATTCACATTTTGCTCTTCCTAGTGCTCTAACTTCCACCATTGTTTACACAATAGCTATTAGCCTAAATCTTCACTTTTGCGTAAATGTTTTTATTAATTTCAACTTAATATTCTCAAAAACCTTGATAATTAGGTATAAAAATGTTGACGTTTTTACTTGATAGAATATGTATGACTGCCTGATATTTTCGATTAAATTCAGATTTTCTCTATCTACATGATGATTATTATCCCAGATATGCTGATTGATACATGATTTATCAATAGTGCCAAAGCTAAATTGCGCTAAGTATTCTTGAAATATAGTTTCCATAGTTCTTTTAGTTTACCCAACATATATAAGTTCACAATCCTTACAAGCTATTATAGATTTCAGACATTTCTGTAGTTTTATCTTTATCCGTTGGGTTACCTAGCAAACTTTTTAATTTTTTTTTGTGGAGAATGTTAGCTGCAAATTGGCTTTCTTGAAAATACTATTAAAACGTCTCGTGATTCGCGGTTCAAATGGTAAACAAACAACGGTTTTGTCTGTTTTATCTTTTCTGGAAGTTATAGATTCTGCTAACATTTTCTTTGTTTCATGTTTTTGACTAATTTTTCCACTAAGCAGACAGAGTACCCATTTTACTTAGCTACATTTTGAATATTTTCAAGTTCTCTGTTGTATATTTCTCTATTTAAGTGAAATTATATTAAACAATAGGAGTAAAGGTTAATGGAATACCCATTAACAATATCCGGTATGCAGACGACACCATACTCATTGCCGAAACAATAGAAGACTTACAGAGCTTAGTAGAGCAAGTAGTGACGAGTAGCGAGGAGAGTGGACTTACCTTAAATATCAAAAAGACCAAATTTATGACCATTACAAAATCAGTTCAGCAACGGGAAAACCTATGGATCAACGGAGAACTACTAGAGAAAGTCAGTAAGTACAAATACTTGGGAACAACTGTCAATGAAAATAATGAGTACACTGAAGAAATTAAATCAAGAACTGCACAAGCCAGAACCATATTTAACAGAATGAGAAGCGTGTTATGCAGTAGAGATCTTAACTTACAACTTAGAGTTAGAATATTGAGGTGCTACGTTTTCTCGGTGCTGCTGTATGGGATGGAATCCTGGACGTTAAAGAAATATATAAGTGATCGACTGGAAGCATTTGAGATGTGGTCATATAGAAGGATCTTAAGGATAAGTTGGGTAGACATGGTAACAAATGAGGAGGTACTGGGAAGAATGAGAAAAGAAAAGGAAATATTGAACACAATTAAAATAAGGAAGCTGCAATATCTGGGCCACGTGATGAGAAGAGAGAAATATGTATTGTTGCAGAATATTATACTGGGAAAGATACAGGGAAAAAGAAGCAGAGGAAGAAGACGCATTTCCTGGTCAAATAACCTGAGAAAATGGTACAAATGTAGTTCCGTTGAGTTGTTCAGAGCTGCAGCATCAAAAGTGAGAATAGACATGATGATAGCCATCCTTCTAAGAGGAGATGGCACTTGAAGAAGAAAATATTAATCTATGAACCAGAAAATTCAAACTAGCTGTTTTTTGTGGAAAACTATGATGTGCGTCAACCGAAATGTAATAACTCACGGTAGTGGTTTCTTTTCCGTGGATGTCAGGTTTTAAAGTGTCTCAATTTTTTATGACTATGTCATCAAGAAAATGTAATTTGTTATTAATTTCTCTTTCATGGGCCAATTTAACATAGAGTCATATTTACTGTTTATTTTGGCAATAAAATTATCTACTTTGCATACATTTGTATTAAATACAGTAAAAACATCATCGACATAACTAAAACATACTCCAGGAAAATAGTGATTTTCATTTGCTAGGTCTGTTTTTAATCTGTTCATGAAAATGTCTGCAATAAATGGAGCTATTTGCTTAGTTTATTTCTCCCTCTGATTATGCTAACTTTGTTAGCGAAACGATCTTCAGGTCTAAAAGTTGTATTGTGATGAATTGAGTTCTTTAAATTGTACTCAAAATTGTACTTAACATGGTTTCTACTAAATTTGTTGTCTTTCATAAAAACACATGTTTTACATTCAAAACATTTCTATCAAAATTCGCTGCCATAACTCACTTGCTGCGTTTAGACTTTTTTGTGAATTACCAACAAATTTTCTAATGAGGAGATCCCCACTTTTGAATCTTGAAAAATTTGTATATATGAATTGTGTAGATACGTACTATTGTTGTAGTATTTGCTTTTATCTGACCTAACATGTCCTATAATATGTATAATAGTCTTCGGATCAACAAAGATTGTATTTATTATTTAATAGTGCTCAGTAAAAGCAACAAAAAATACTAGTGACTTACTGTTGTTCAGAGAATAACAAACTTGTAAACCATGATATTTCTGATGCGTACAAGCTCTTTATAAGGCAATCTGAGGATCTTGTTACTAGTGGCCCTTAACAATTTTGGTCTTTCATTAAATCTAAGGCTCAGAAGTCTAGAATTCCTGGTAAAATGATTGATCCGCCTGGTAATTTACTTGATACACCTTTAGATATTGCTTCCGGTTTTAAAACTCATTTTAGTAGTGTTTATTTACTTTCTTTTTCTAACCCCTCTGACGTATCTGCTTCTTACCTTAGTCCCTCTTGTGTATTACCCCAATTTAATCTAACTTATATAAGCGAGGATGACATACTTGATGCTATAAAACGCATCAAGTCTGGCTTTTGTTCCGGTCATGATCAAATTTCTGCTTTCCTTGTGAGGCATTACGCCCCAGTGTTGGTCACTTCTTTACAAACTATTTATAATCTCATTCTAAAAACCTCCTGTTTTCTGAAAATTTGGAAAATTTCCAAGATTTTCCCTGTACATAAAACTGGTAGTTCCGATAAAGTGACGAATTATAGACCTGTATCTTTGCTTTCTAATTTCTGTAAGATTCTTGAAATAATCATTCACTCCTTTCTATACTTCTTACGTAAATCCTATATTTCTCGTTGCCTGCATGGATTCTACTGTTTCGAATCTCGTATGTTTTACTCAATATCTCTCTGACACTCTTGACAGCCGCGGACAGGTAGATGTTATCTGCACTGATATGTCTAAAGCCGTTGATCGCATAAATCACACTATGTTTTGTCAAAACTATGTTTATTTGAAATGTCTTGTTGACTGTTGACTTTATTTGAGAGTTATTTGTCTGGCAGGTGTCAATATGTATGTTACAATGGAATTAAATCTGGGGCTTTTTATGCAACTTCCGGTGTACCTCAAGGTTCAAACCTTGGTCCGCTCTTATTCTCTCTATACATTAATGATTTACCTGACTTTCTTGATTGTGATGTATTGATGTATGCCGATGGCGTTAACCTTTTCAATAAAATAGAGGCGATAGATGACTGTAGTCATCTCCACTTGCAACTTCAGGCTATGAACGATTTGTGTCGAAGTAACCATCTTTCCTTAAATATTTCAAAGTGTAATATTTTAACTTTCTGTTTAAAACGAGCCTTGGCTTTTTTACTTACTCTGGTGACTAATCTGTTCTTCACAGGTTACTTTGCATCAGAGACCTTGGTTTTTTTTTCATTCTAAAATCTTTTTTACCGAGCACTTAAGAGCTTGGGCTTCATTGTTCATCATACGAATTAGAGGTGTTATTTTTTGCTCTAATATGTTTTCGTCTTGAATACGCCTTTATTGTTTGGAGCCCCATTTACAATGTCCAAATATCCCGTATTGATAAGATCCAGAGAAGGTTTCTAAAGTTTGTGTCTTATGGTGTTTATCTTCCGAGAGGTCTCGAAAACAGTTTTTTATATTGAAAGGTTGCATTTCCAGTCCCTTTACTTGAGGCAAGTAATATCCAGTGTATGTTTTTTTATTTACAATACTACGCGGGTATGTGGATTGTTTTTCTTCACTATCTTTATTAAAATTTTAAATTCCCGTGCCTCGAGTCGCATTGTTCAGCCACTGGCATACTATCGGCATGCTCGTACAAATATACTGTGTAACTCTCCGCTGGTAGCTGGCATTTTATAATATAATAGGGTTGATCCTATTGTCGACGTCAACTTAGACTCGCTGTAGGGATTTTTTAGTAAGTTTGTGATTTTTTTAACCTATTACTTAATATAGTTTAAATTTTTTTAATGTTATTATCACTTACTGAGGTTCTGTTTTTTATATATTTTTTTATTACTCATTATTGTCTTATTTTAGTCAATTTTTATTTAAAAAAAATTCACTAATAGAGAGGTATCGATGGTGAGATTTTTCAAAAATTTTTTCAAATGAGCGCGAATTAGGAACTCATATCCGGGGTCAGTTTTAATTTTTATATGTTTATATATATATATATATATATATATATATATATATATATATATATATATATATATATATATATATATGTATATATAAATATATATATATATATATATATATATATATATATATATATATATATATATATATATATATGTGTGTGTGTGTGTGTTCAGAAAGATTTCCGCGGTCTTTAATGTGAGACATACTTGGTTCTCGGGCTTAACCGCGTCCAGAATTTATGAAAACTCGACGTTTCGGCTCCTGTTTTGGAGCCATTGTCAAGAGGTAAAGGAAAAATATAAGGACACTCTAAGGCCTCAATCTGCCTACTCCTTAGAGTGGTGGACAAAGGTGGGTAAAGAAAATATGTAAGGACACTCTGAGGCCTTAATCTGTCTACTCATTAGAGTGGTAGACAAAGGTGGGTAAAGGAAATATGTAAGGAGACTCTAAGGCCTCAGTCTGCCTACTCCTTAGAGTGGTGGACACATGTGGGTAAAGAAAATATGTAAGGACACTCTAAGGCCTCAATCTGCCTACTCCTTAGAGCGGTGGACCTAGGTGGGTTGGGTTGTTGTAGCTCTATTACGGGGCCTGAATCTGCCTATTCCCCAAATCTCGCCGGAGATCGTCTGTGCGGTCTCAGTGTGTTCAACCCTAGGCAAGTCGTGTCTTATATATGTCGTTCCGTCTACCTGCTTCGTTATCAGTGAAAGTAGTGGGGTCACCGTCAATTAAGTGGGGGGCTTTGGTCACGGTACTTAGAGGATAAGGAGGATTAAGAGGGTCACTGGCATTTGTTGACGCAAATAATGGGGAAATAAAATTGTCTGTGGAATTTATTTTCTTTTTGTGTGTTTGTATAGAATATATAATAGGTTTCCAAGTAGTCGGAAGGCGTAGACCATCATCTCTCTTATTTAAACAATTGGGACGTTTTTCAATCTCGAATGCTTCGCGGATAATTCTCGTTTTAAAGTTGTAAACCGGTGCTATTGTTTTGGCATTATCGAAGTCTATTTTATGCCCTGTATGAATATGATGCATGGCCAGCGCCGATGAGAGGTCGTATTTTCTAAATGCGAGGGTGTGTTTATATATTCTATTGTGGATGCGACTATTTGTCCTACATAAGCTCGGGAACAGTCGGAACAAGGAATTTTGTAAACTCCGTGGGATTCGTTTGGAATCGTAGCCTTGGAAGTTTTTATCAGATTTAACAGTTTTTGCTCTGTTGTGAATACGATTTTGATACTATGGGTTCTAAAAATTCTGCTGCTTTTGTCGGTGACACCTTTAATGTATGGTAAAAACGCTGTGTGTTGTTGTGTGGACTCTGTTTGTTCTTGTTGTGGTGTAGTGGTTTGTTGTTGTGGGTTTCTAATGTTTCGTAGTATTTAATTGTTGTCGTATCCGTTTTCTAGCAATGTCTGTCTTAAAAAGTTTAATTCTCGCTGTTTGTTGTTGTTGTCCGTTAGTCTAAGGGATCGTGTTACTAGTGTTCGAACCACGGAATTAAGTTGCGAGGGGTGATGGTGAGATTGGGCGTTAAGATAAAGATTAGTGTGGGTTGGTTTTCGGTAGACAGTGTAAGAAAATCCTCTGACTGGGTTTTTAGTGATGCGTACATATAAGAAAGGCAAAGAAAAATTATTTTCTATTTTCATGGTGAACTGGATTTGGGGGTTGATGTCATTTAGGCAAAAAAGGAATTCGTCTAGAGATTCTCTGCCGTGTGGCCAGACAGCGAAAATGTCGTCAAAGTCTCTTAACCAACAGGTTGGTTTAAGTTGGGATGAATTGAGGGCTTGTGTCTCGAAGTTTTCCATGAATATGTTGGCCAATGTAGGAGAGAGAGGTGAACCCATTAGAGCACCTCGAACTTTTTGTAAAATTTGTTTTGAAAAAGGAAATAAGTGTTAGATGTGCAGTGTTCTACAAGAGCTAAGGAATCGTGGGAAATTTTGTGTTTATTTTTGAGAATGTCAAGGGTTTCAGATAGAGGTATATTGCACATCAAGACAAGACTTGCAACAAACTGCCATATCTCTCTGAGGCCTAGGGTTGAACACACTGAGACCTCACAGACGATCTCCGGCGAGATTTGGGGAGTAGGCAGATTGAGGCCTTAGAGTGTCCTTTCATATTTCCTTTACCCACTTTTGTCCACCACTCTAAGGAGTAGGCAGATTGAGGCCTTAGAATGTCCTTACATATTTCCTTTACCGACCTGTGTCCACCACTCTAAGGAGTATGCAGATTGAGGCCTTAGAGTGGCCTTTCATATTTCCTTTACCCACCTTTGTCCACCACTCCAAGGAGTAGGCAGATTGAGGCCTTAGAGTCTCTTTACATATTTCCTTTACCTCTTGAAAATGGCTCCAAAACAGGAGCCGAAACGTCGAGTTTTCATAAATTCTGGACGCGGTTCAACTCGAGAACCAAGTATGTATCTATATGTATGTATCCATCCGATAACTCAAAAACTAATAAACCGATTTTAATCAAACTCGGCAAGTGCCTTTATTTTATGAATGGCTTGGATGAGTTCGTTAGACAGGAAAATCCGATAGAGTTTTCCGGGAAAATTTTGATTAAAAAAAAATTCTCCGAAAATTACAAAGCTGTTTTAGTGAAATTTAATTTAATTGCCCTGGGAGAGACCTCACAATGTACCAAAATTCATCTTTCTAAGTTTATAGAAAAATGAGTTATTCGAATGTTGAAATTTCTTTCGAAAAATTTTTTTTTCTCAGAAAATTATAAAGGTATTTTAATGAAATTTGGTGGATATATTGCTTTTGGAAAAACCTTACCATATACCAAAATTAAACATTCTAAGTTTATAGAAAATTGAAGTTCAAATTTGAAGCATTTAATAAAATATCACTACCATAACGCACTTGCTGCGTCCCGAACATTTTTTACTTCTTGTTTGCTAAAAATTGTACTTTTTTCAATTAACTCTGTAACTGGAGTTATGTGTTGGGTTGAATAAATGATTATTATTATTATTATTATTATTATTATTATTATTGTTATTATTATTATTATTATTATTATTATTATTATTATTATTATTATTATTATTATTATTATTATTAATACTAATGCTTAATAACGTTTAATATCTGCTTCCGTTTTCAATGTTAAATAATCAAGAGGTGGAGTCTATTAAAATAATAGCCTAAATGAAAATGGTTTAGAGTTTAAGGAAATTCTGAAACAAAACAAAATCAATTCACTGGTCCCTTACCTGGATCTCAACCCTAAAATTTTACATCGACGATAAATTTCTATTTTTATCTTTTTTTGCCCGCTTCTAATATACAATCGATACTACTTCTGATGACCTAATTAAAATATAAATTCGCTTGTGGTAGCCGTAGTGAAGTTAGATATTTGCCAGTTAATTTCATATGAATCAATAGCGAGAATGGGCAAAGTTCGTCTTCACATCCACAGCTTACGAGATGTGCTGGCAGCCCACCAAATTTGCTTCCGGCAACTTTGCCAGTCCACCGCAAATATATGATTAAGCGTTCCTTTGTGCTCTGAAATCTTGTCGGAGTTTTTCATGATAAAATATCTCGCATTAATATACATTCTTTGTTGAGTAAAACATTGATATATATAACTGTATATACATACATACAAAGTTACCCCAGGGTGAATTGCTACTGAAATTTCCATTCGCATTTTAAATTTAATCGTACTATTTCAGATGGTTGGTATTTTTGTGTGCGTTTTTGAGAGCTTAAAAAAGCAGTTAATGTCACAGATTTATCAGTTTGGTTAGAAAGATAATATTACATTGTTTGGTCGGAAGCATTAATATACATCACAGTATTAAATAAAAGAGGTTGCCGAATGTTGATTATCTATGTGACACTTTTATACTGCTATGTCGTGACTGTGGCCTAATATCATATTTATCTTGGCGGTTTTTTTAGAAATGACTGTCATTTTGAATTACTTACGTAAACTAAGTGAAGATTGGAACCTGTGATGACCACCGATAAGCACATTTAGAGAACCCAAATCACCACAACACATTTTAAGAAACCTGGCGATCGTTGATGAATAATGCCTCTGATGACGCTAATTTGATTAGTGAAACGATCGTCAGGTATTTTAAAATGTGTTGGTGATTTTGGGTCTCCAGGTGTGTTTAATTACGTAAGATTAAGTAAATAATCACAACATGAAGGTACATTATAGTTATTTTTTTGGATAAAACATATTCTATACAGTGTATCCAAGATAAGGAGGGCCACTACGGGGATCTCAAAAATGGTAGCAGATACAGACTTGGTAAAATAGGAGAAAATTTGAGTACTTAAAAGCTTAACAAAATATCGGTTAGACATTTTTTTAAAATTTTTTGGTTGTTGAGATGTTTTGAAAAATTTGGAGTTTTAGGTTTTAGATATTATTTTTTCCTGGCTTTAATGGTGGACCGATGACACTTCTCGACAGCAACTTTTTATTTTCTTCAACCTAGCATTGCTGATATTGGAATACGATGTTTCGTCTTTGCAGGACCATTATCAACTTTTTTTTAAATACGGCCCTCATTTTCCGATATCATATTCTGAAAGCTCTTTTTATTTCAAAGTCAGCGATGTGTAACACTTTGTGGTTTAGTACCAGTTTAACCATTATTCCGACATTAATCAAGAAAATTCCTATGACGGACCTGTACATAGCTTTTAAACTTAAGTACTAAACAACTTGCTATCTCAATTAACACTCTATGTCATTTAGGCGTTTAATAATAATCCAATGGATGATTTGAGGCAATCATTTACTGGAATAAATACGGAACAAATAATATCACATTACCAGAAGACCAAAACATTAAAAAAAAGTCTGGACGCAGCAAGTGCGTTATGGTAGTGAATTTTCATAAACATGTTTTTTAATAGCAAATATGTGTGCTTTTTTCAAGAAAGCCGGCATCAAATTTGGTTACCAGTATAACCCATATAGTAGAAACAATGTGCCATCTTTCATCTAAATAAGCGATTGTTTGAAAATATACGAAAATTTCCGAAAGCAAACTTAAAGTGCTCCCGAAAAAGCTGATTTCTTGGTCAACCTTATAGGTTAATAATTCAAATTTGAAGCATTTAATGAAAATTCGCAACCATAACGCACTTGCTGTATCCAGAATTTCTTTTCTTACAAACATGCATTATATTTCGATGGAAAATGCAAAAATGCAACAACATAAGGCGTGTTCGATTAAAAAAAAAAGAAAATGTGTATCACCGATTTCTGGGCCAGCGTGTGATTGTAGAAATATTTTTTAGATGTAGCTCAAGACACCGTATAATTAATATATACAATCTTTTTCGTATCTTGTATAATAACGGATATCTTAAGCTTTATTGATTTTTTACGAAAATTCCACAAAAATTATATGCCATTAAACGATAAACTATATAGCGAAGACTACTGCCAAAGGATCAGAGAAAGGGTCTATTTGAAATGAATTTTCTGAAAACATTTTAGTAAAATGAAGGACAATAACGGTTGAAGCTGAGACTTCAGGGTTTGTAAAACATTCTTCTTGAGACATTTTCTTTCCATAGTCCGTACTGGTTTTAAGTTCTTTGCCTAAATGTCGCCAATTTTGACGTTTTAAATCGCGACTTTGACGTTTTGGGGAAAACTCCGATTTATTTTTCTTTAAATGCCTCTAACTTTTCTATTTTTCTTTAAATGCCTCTATTTTTCTTTAAATGCCTCTATTTTTCTTTAACATACAGAGCTAAATGGTAGGTAATTTAGCTATAACGATATAAACCTGTGGACCAAATTTGGTTGCCCTTACTTTGTTATTTCGGAGATATAATTTTTTTTCGAAAGAAAACACAGAATGTTCCGGTAAACCCTGGGCCGATTTTCCTGCCTTACGAACTTGTCCAAGCCACTTGGAAAGGGAAGGTGTTCACCAAATTTTATCAACAGCGGTCCTTTATTTTTGAGTTATCGGTGTGATACATATATATATATATATATATATATATATATATATATATATATATATATATATATATATATATATATATATATATATATATATATATATATATATATATATATATATATATATATATATATATACTGACCACATATATGTGTTCTAGGGAGCCTAATTAGCGCCCGTTTCAAGAAATTTTTTCAAAATTCAAAAGTTGGGATCTCCTCATTAGTGAATTTTTTAAAGTAAATTCACTGAAAGCAACAAAACAACTAAATTTAGAGCATATGTTCAAATAAACTTCCACTTTTTTTCAAGCATAAATAGCACCTTCTAGCTGTCGATTCTAAAACCCTAGTCAACATTTGTGGAGTATTACTGGTAAATGCCTCCAGGACTAACCTCTTCAGATCTTGTTCTATAGAAACATTTTGCTGATGTACATGATTCTTAGTGTATCCACATACGAATAAATCAAGCGGGGTTATATCTGGAGAACGCGCTAGCCTGGGTATTTCCGAATACGTGCTAATTACCTTATCTGGAAATATCCTTGAAAGATATTCCTAAGCTCAACGTTCTAAACCACCTGGTCTGAGCTCTTGACAAATTCTGTAATTGTACGGATGTAATTTTTGTTTTCGTAAAATAAAACGTGCCGTTGATTTTTATACACCAACGTTTCGTTCAATCCGTCGGACTGATGTACCGGGACCCTCAGTAACTGCTAACGAAACATTATGTACCGCTTCTTCACTGCTGGATTTTTTCCGTGAAACTAGAAGTTTTTTAAAAGAACCATATGCTTTAAGGTTTGTCTCAAATTTTTGTTTGTTTGTCCTTTCATTTGGCTGTCTTCTTTCCAGATATTTCTGCAGATACATAAGCTCCGCAACAGAACAATTTCGGCTGGATGAAATGAAACAATTTTGTATTCCTACTTAGTTTTTCTTTCTAATGATCTTCTATTCATGACATTTTTTCGTTTTTCCTAGAGGAAAGACACTTTACTAGTGTGAAAAAATTCACTTTTTTGTAAATTTCGAAGCCATACTTGATTTTTGGAAATTAAAATTATGAGACAAATTATTTTATATTCAAGCAGGGCTTACTCCCAGAAAACGAAGGCTCAACTCTACAAATTCTCAGGTTGAACCGCGTCCAGAATTTATGAAAACTCGACGTTTCGGCTCCTGTTTTGGAGCCATTTTCAAGAGGTAAAGGAAATATGTAAGGACACTCTAAGGCCTCAATCTGCCTACTCCTTAGAGTGGTGGACAAAGGTGGGTAAAGGAAATATGTAAGGACACTCTAAGGCCTCAATCTGCCTACTCCTTAGAGTGGTGGACAAAGGTGGGTAAAGGAAATATGTAAGGACACTCTAAGGCCTCAATCTGCCTACTCCTTAGAGCGGTGGACAAAGGTGGGTAAAGGAAATATGTAAGGACACTCTAAGGCCTCAATCTGCCTACTCCTTAGAGCGGTGGACGAAGGTGGGTTGGGTTGTTGTAGCTCGATTACGGGAGCAGTCAGATTGAGGCCCCGTAATCGAGCTACAATAACCCAACCCACCTTTGTTCACCGCTCTAAGGAGTAGGCAGATTAAAACCTTAGAGTGTCCTTACATATTTCCTTTACCCACCTTTGTCCACCACTCTAAGGAGTAGGCAGATTGTAGACTCCATTCAGAAGAGCTATACGTCTCATCGGTGATCCTACCCTCACCCAAAGGCTGCCATCCCTTGCACACCGACGTGCCGTTGGTGACCTCTTTCTCTCTCTCTCTCTCTCTCTTTTATAGAGGAGATTTCTTCCATAGTTCTTCCACCTGCTGCCCCCAACAGATCTACCAGGGGAACAGAGCGAATTCGCACATCTTGTTATGCCCGCTTTTTTGTCCCGAGGACTTCCAAGTTGTCTCTTTCCTCTTTGTCGACACCCACGGTACGATAGTATTTAGGCTGTGAGTCCTCGTAGTGTGTTGTTGAAATAATATATATATATATATATATATATATATATATATATATATATATATATATATATATATATATATATATAATTTTGCTAAAAGCAGATATGAGAAGTAATTTACAACTATAAGCTACCCAGTTACTAAATCGTTAGCTTAACTGTTTTGCATTTTATCTACTGTCTAGATCGGTTTCGGTTTGACATATAATTTTTCACACTTTTCCCCACATTCAAATTATTCTTGCGTATCAGTAATATTGGCTCTAGGTATGGCAACCGAATAACCACTAGTAACCGTTGGTTCTGTGTACCATACTACGTCGGGCATGATAGAGGTCCTTACCTTCCTCGCAGAAAGGCAGGGGTTTGTAAATTTCCAGGAGAGTGAGATAAAACTGCTTCCTGCCATCGGTGACTGGATATAGGCGCGGAAATATACGCGCGTTAAAGAAACAAACGCAAAAATAACCACACGTACGAAATTTGAGGCTAAACTGAATTGAGACAATATCGATAAATCTACACTGTTTGATTTAATAAAAAAATATATACGTTTAAGCCAAAAGTTTATTAAGTAAATGACAACTTTTAACCCAAATTTGTTTACCGCAACAACGCGTAAAATAATATAAAAGAAACCTCTTATTAGGCAAAAAATACAGACTTTTTATGTGGCTTCAGGGAGAAAATTTTCTTTTGCCTGACGATGCCATAGGAAGCAAAACCAGTTGCAGAGAAGAAAACAACCACTTGTGAAGCCACAGAAAAACTAGTTAGGTTTGTATTTAGTATGGAATGGAACGGTTTCATCAAGTTAGGGCAAGTACAAAGAATCTGACTTAGTGTTACAATTGCATTAAAGGCCCCAAAAGTCCTCATCTCTTATTAGTAACTTTCTCCTGCAAATCTGTGTCACAAAATGTAATTACATAATAAGATCACATAACGCTAAAATTGAGTACAAGACTAAAAAAAAAAAAAATTCACCACTTAAATTAGCTATTTGCTACTAGTGGCATCTACTGCTCGGAGACAGAGAACATGTGAAGTCGAGGACTATGCCAAGTATATTTACCAACCATAATCACATACGGTAGTATGTGAATTTTCTTCGGCTTTAAGTGAATTGTAGCAATATGGGTAAAATCTGCATGACTTCGTTCTGGCAGAAGTAGATTCGATGGAATAAATATTACGTGTTTGTTTCTTGTTTCCAACCTATCAGCTTGCTATGCACTTTAGGCAAGCTTTCCGAAAACCTATTACTAAGGCGACTGAATAAATTTCTAGAAGATCATAATACCTTATCATCCAGACAGTTTGCGTTTAGAAAAAACATTCCACCCTTCATCAATATCTTCAATATATATATATATATATATATATATATATATATATATATATATATATATATATATATATATATATATATATATATATACCATTGTAGCATTTCTTGATGCAGCACAGGATTTCGTGAAAATATGATGAACGACGGGTTTCTCTTTAGATTAGCCAAAATTCAAGACTTACCTTCCTATCTCCTAAAAAATATCTCTAGCTACAAAATAGAAGATTTGCTGCAAGAATAAATGCATATATTACAAAAACTAAATGCCAATTTTTCCCCTACGGTCAGGTCAGATAATGTTGGTAGTGGCAGTTTTAAAAGTACCTAGAAAGTGGCGAGTTCCACCTGTACGAGTGAATTACCTTTGAAAGCTTTGACGCAAATATATTACACATTAATTGTTTTGTGTTGGCAATGTTTTAAAATAAATTCACGAATCAAACATTAAACGAGTCTAGTAATGTGTAGTAACAACGAACTTACCCAGAATCTAGGAGTTCTCTTGCCTCAAAAATTGACCTGAAACAAAGTCTGTAATTAGTGTAAGGTACCAAATATAATTAAATATTTTTTTATGCGTAATTTTCTAAAAAATATTTTTTCGCACTGGATAATGAACAAGTGGAACAGCTGGTGTACATGCAGGACCACATTAGTACATAATAAACGTTCCGAGATATATTCATTAGACCTAGAGAAATGAATAACCCCTTAATACTCATGGAGTAATCCATTTTACACCAAGATAAAGGCACATTTTCAGTTGACGAAATGCCAATGGCTACGCTGAAGTAAATGAGCTTCCGACCATGCTCTGTCTTTGGGTAGGTACAATTCTGACCAACAGTCAGGAGTTCTGTAGCTGAACATAAACCCAAAGGTACTACTATCAGTCAAACCAGTCATAAGTCATAAAGATTGACCATATTCATTGATTGTTGTTGCCCTTACTTGGTGAAACTGGTCCATACTACATACAGACTTGGAGACTACTTCTCTGGCTTCACAGTGAAGCCAGAAAAGTAGTCTCCAAGTCTGTATGTAGTATTGACCATATTTGTTGATGTTGTTTTGTGGGCAATTCCAATATACACAATATATTGTAAAAATAAGCACACTTGCAAAACCCAAATCACAACAACACATTTAAAAAACCTGAGGATCGTTTCACTTACCAATTAGCGTCATCAGAGGATGAATAATTCTAAATATCTTATATTCACAACTCTATTTATATTTTTCTGCAGGTGGTCGATCACTAAATATCTTATATCCACAACTCTATTTATATTTTTCTGCAGGTGGTCGATCACTAACGATTTAGAGAGTTTCGACGACACCAAAATTAACATATTTCGTTTGCCAGTGATACATGTATTCTTTTATTATATATCGGAGGTGCTTCTGCCGGTATTTATTTTACAAACCAATCTATCAGGAGACTACTCATAGGCGGCGGAGCGAGATTTATTCATTTTTTATTATTACTATATTTAGCAATATATACAGTGTGTTCCAAACTGGATGGGAATGTATTGATATCTCCGTTATTAGTAGAGACAGGGAGACGGTTAAATTAGCAATGTTTTGTAGAATTTCATGCTCGTTCCAAATATGACTTGTATTTTGCCCTGCGTCTTTATGTTTTCGAGTTATTTTGAAAAAAAATATCGATTTCTTTTTTCTTCAATATCTAAGTAAGCGTTGATCTGACACGTCTAAAGCTTGTATATTATCCGGATACTTTTTACAGAGTAATCTTTTTATGCTATTCTCAACTTTGGATTGTCATTTGTTTCTGAGCTACAGGTATCAACGTTTGTTTTTATTATGACAGCCATATTGGTTTTTGCTCATGTGATAGCTTGTAAAAAGAGGTTTCCAATGACGTACAACATGCTTGAGATATCTTGTAATTGCACTGAAAATTTTGAGAAAAACCGTATTTAGGATAGTAGGCTACAAAATCCAATACCAGAAAAATAATGACAAAAAAGCGTTCAAAAAGCAGTAGGCCGTAGAGTCTAACAATATACTTCTACTTTAAACATAATTTTCCGTAATGATTCACGATAAAAAAATAGGAACTTTGAGCACACCAATGAATCGGCCCATTATTACAAAGGACATTACAACATTATCCTAAAAAATTGTTATAATTTATTGAAATAGATAAACCTACTAAATAACAAAATTTACTAACAGAACTCAATAAAAAGCAGATTAATGATTTACGAAGACACCTTTGAAAATTGTTTGATTTTTAAACGTAAGTCAACTGAAAAACAACAGAAGAAAGGTTGCTATGGATATAACACAATCGCGACAATTAGGAATACTGTTATTCTTAATTATCTTAACAATTTGAGGTGTATTTAACACGTTGCTTAAAATTTTGTACTAAATAGTTTGTTTCCTGTTTATTTTAAATATTATTCAACAATACGTTCAGTAATGAAGAATATTTTGACATATTGGAATGTTATATTCGTTCTAACCGAAATACTGAGGGAGCTGCAAATTTATATCCAAACAACTACCCATAAAGACGACAACCAAACATCAAGATATTTCGCAGGATAGTGACCAATCTATTGAACGACAGTTGCTTCCTTGCAAAGAAACTACCAATGCCTAGAAATGAAGAAAGAAATAATGCCGTCTTACAGGTTTCAAACGAAAACCCCCCGCAATCTGTTCGGTTTTATGGTGTACAAATTGACGTTCCAAAACGAACGGTATACCGTGTTTTAAAACAAAGTAATTACCATCAATACAAACCTATAATCGTACACGGCTTAAATGTTGACGATTACCTTAGGCTACTTCAATTCTGCAGATGGTATCAAGGACAATGTCAGCAAGATGAAAATTTTCATTTGAAAATAATATGGACTGACGAAACCAGATTTACAAATTGTGGTGTGTATAATGGCCATAATAGGCATTATTGGACAAATGAAAATCCGTATCTAAAGGAAGACAGACGATTGCACGACAGATTTGGTATTTATAGTTGGTGCGGCTTATTAGGTAAAAAACAGTTATTTTTATTTGTAGATTAGACAATTAATTTTCAAAAATTTCAGGTAACTTCATTGTTGGTCCGTTCTTTTTTGAAAATAGTTTAACTGTGGAAAGGTATCTTAATCCATTGAGAAATGATATCTTACCAACAATTGAAAGAGTTCATGATAATTTAGACGTGATTTGGTACTAACAAGATGGTTGTCCAGCTCACAATGCTAGGATCGTCAAAGAATTTTTGTACCAAAATTCTAATAATCGTGTCATTTGTAGCAATAGACCGGTTCATTGGTGTGCTCGAAATCCTGATATAACACACATAGACGTTTATTTTTGGGATACTCTGAAGAATGATGTGTATAAATTCGATCCACCACAAAATATCAATGAATTACGAAACAGAATCACGGAAGCTATAAATCATATTAATCAAAACACCCTCACCAGAGTTTGCAGGCATGTTTCAAAAAGGTGTATAAAGTGCATTGAACAAAGGGGTGGCCATATTGAACAATTTTCTATTTAGTGTATTTTTAAGTTCCTATTTTATTAATTGTTGAGTTCCGTTTCTAACTGTGTTGTTTTGTCGAGTTTAAGTTTCTATTTGGTATTGCCGGGTTTTGTTATTAAACTGTTTCGCATAATATTACCTAGCATTATTACCTAATTAGGTATTGTAAATTAAATCACAATATTTTTTATCGTGAATCATTACAGAAAATTGTTATATAAGTAGAAGTCTATTGTTAAACTCCATGGCCTACTGCTTTTTAAACAATTTTTTTGTCATTTGTTTTCTGGTATTGGATTTCATAACTTACTATCCTCAAAACGGTTTTTCTCAAAATTGTCAGTGCAATAACAAGATTACTCAAGCATGTTGTACATCATTGGAAAGCTCTTTTCACAGGCTATGACATGAGCAAAAAATCCAATATGGCTGCCATAATAAAAACTAGGGTTGATACCTGTAGCCTAAAACCAAATGACAACCCAAAGCTGAGAATAGCACAAAAATATTACTCTGTAATAAGTGTCCTGATAATGTGCAAGTCTTAGACATGTCAGATAAACGCCTACTTAGATATTGAAGAAAGCAATTTGAAAATTTTTTTTTCTTCAAATTAACTCGAAAACAAAAAGAGTCAGGGCAGAATACAAGCCATACTTGGAACCAACATAAAGTTCTACAAAAGATTGCTAATTTAACCGTCTCCCTCTCTCTAATAATAACGGAGATAGCAATACATTCCCATCCAGTTTGGAACACACTGTATACTTTCGTAGGCGTTTAGCTGTCCTGGTTGTCTAAAAATTTTTATTAATTTTATTATATATATATATATATATATATATATATATATATATATATATATATATATATATATATATATATATATATATATATATATATAGTAATTATTATCCCAAATATGTCGGACGACGGAAGATGTATCTATAGTGCCGTATCTTAATTGCGTTACATGTTCTTTGAATCTAATTCCACTAGATTTTTTTGTTTGTCTGAAGTATTTAAGATCACAATCTTTACTTGGCCGTACTATCCTTGTGTTACCTAGCAAGATTTTTAAAGTATTTTTTGTCGAAAATGTTATTTGCCAATTGGATTTAAAAAAATGCTATCTAGACCCCTCGTGGTTCGAGGATTAAAAGGTAAGCAAACAAAAGTGTTTTAGCCTTTCTCTCTTCTAACAGTCGTTGATTCCGCTAACATTTTCTTTGTTTTTTGTTTGTTACTTAATTTCTCAACTAGGCAAGCAGTGCATCCGTTATATTCGGCCACGTTCTTAATATACTTTATTCTTTTGGTATATCTACTTTTACTTAAGGAAAATTACTAAAGGAAAATTAATTAACCTGTTTACACGTATGATGTGAATCATTCGGAGTGTAGCTTAGAGTGGTGGTTTCTTTTCTATGGACATTGAATTCTAAAGCGTCTTTATTTTTGATAACTGGTACATCTAGAAAGGCTAATTTATCATAAATTTTTAATCCGTGGTTAAATGTTATGTAATCAAATTTATTATTTAATTTGGCAGTAAAATCTTCTATTGTGCAAATCTTTGTGTTAAGCACTGCGAAAATATAATCCACGTAACGAAAGCACACTCTAGTAAAATACTCACTTTCACTTTCAAGATCTGTTTCAAATCTACTCATTAAAAGGTCTGCAAAAAATGGCGATAACGGGTTGCCCATTGCCGTGTCTTGGGTTTGTTCAAAAAAACCCATTATTGAACGTGACGTGATTCACCTTTTCTTAAAAAAAATTCTCTGGACGCAAATCGGCCAGTCAAATGCACAATAATCTGTAAATTTGGAAGATATATCAAATATTTCATAGCTTTGCATTTCCTTAATTCCTGTTTCATTCAAAAAATGTTTACAGAGTGTTTCGCAAAGAATCGACACAGAGCACGGGCATGTAGGTAAATGTTAGAGATTGTTATTTTTAACGCAACTTATCTCTATACTAAGTTGCACTCCTGACAAATTTAGGCCTTCAAAGTGGGGTTTCAAATTTCAAAAAAATCAGTATCTCCGTAATACTTTAACTTAATAAAACCAAGTTGTGTAATGTACCAAGAGCATCAGTGGTAAGTAGCGTTCAATTAAGGTATTTGAAAGGGTTGGATAGGGGCGATGCACTCTTAAAATATGACAGCATTTTTTAACATATTGGCGGATTCAAAAAATTATTATTTCATTCTATAAGGAATTTAACTAAAAAACTTCTTTTACTTCTGTAGTTTTAAAAAGCTTTTGTCGTCTTTTGAAAAATAACAAGAGTAAAAAAAGTTTTAGAATTAAATATCCCATAAAAGAAAATAATATTTTTTTAAATACGCCAATAGGTTAAAAAATTCTGTCATATTTTAAGGGTGGATCACTCCTATTAAACCCTTTGAGATGCTTCAATTGAACTCCAACCTTCGATTACTGCCTTTGGTACATCCAGAACGTGTACCAAATTGCGTTTTTCTAAGTTGAAGTATTACTGAGATGCAGATTTTTTTCGAAATTTGAAACCCCATTTTGAAAGCCTATACCTTCTCAGGGGTGAAACTTAGTATAGGGGTAACTAGCGCTAAATAACTATATTTTAGGTTAACTTATATGCATCTGCTCTGTGTTGGTTCTTATGCAAAACACACTGTATATCTTTTAAAAAAAGTAATGGTCCTATGAATGTATGTATAAACATTTTGAGAAGATTCATCAAATTGTTCGTGGGGCATTTTCAGAACATACTGGCAGCTTCTAAGAATATTATAAATAACATTCGGAGAACCTTATTAGTATTTTTTTTATATTTCAACAACACATTACGAGGGCTTATAGCCTAAATACTATTGTACCGTGGGTGTCGACAAGGAGGAAAAAAGGCAACTTGTTAATTCTGGACTAGAAGGTTTGCAGGTTCGGAGAAGAAGGAAAAACATGTGCCGGCAAGGGATTCCACAACTTGGAAGTCCTCGGGCCAAAGGACGGGCATCACAAGAAGTTTTATGTCTGGTGACTTGGACAATAAAAGGGTGTATTCGCTCTGTTTCCCTGGTAGATCTGTTTGGGGCAGCAGGTGGAGGAACTATGGAAGTAAGCTCCTCTGAGCAGTGCCCGTGCAGATATCTATAAAATAGAGAGAGGTCACCAACCGCACGTCGGTGGGCAAGGAATGGCAGCCTTTGGGTGAGGGTAGGGTCACCGATGAATGGAGTCCAGGATAGCGAGTGTAGAAGCGGCAGCGGCACCCCAGATGTGGGAGCAGTGTTCGAGGTTTGGCCTTATTTGTGAAGTATATAAGGTATAGAGATTATCTGGTGAAAACTATTTGCAAGCCTGGAAGAGGAAACCTAATTTCTTAGCAGCCGCTTCTGCAATTGATGTGACATGTTGGTGCGAATTGAGATTTAGATCCACAGAAATGCCAACAAGTGAAAAGGACTCATTACTTTGAATAACTTGGTTGTTCATTGTGATCGGTGTAGGGCTGGTGTATCTCTTATCAGAAAGAAAGCAAGACTGAGATTTGGTGGGGTTCATTTGTACAAGATTTCTACTTCCCCAGTCTAATATCTTTTTGAGTTCCACGGAGACAGAATCCTCCATGAGTCTGCGATCCTTATCTAATTGGGCTAAAGAGACAGACTTAGAATATTGTATATTTGAGTGGAGGGTGCTGTCCTCCGCGTAACTGTGAACTGGGTTGAAGAAGAATCAAAGTAGGGGCTAAAGTTGAACCTTGAGGAACTCCTGCATCAATTGGATACAGTTTAGAGGAATGGTCATCAACGACAACAGAAACGCTCCGGTTGGAGAGGAAATTTGCTGTCCAGGTTCAGAGTTTTAGTGGTAGGCCATAGGCGGGAAGTTTATTAAGCAGCGCTGCGTGCCAGACCTGGTCGAATGCTTTGGATATGTCTGGAGCGACAATTTTGGATTCACCGTGTAGTTACATAGACTTGTTCCAAGAATGGGTGCAAAGAAAAGGATGTCGGCAGTTGATCTGCGCTGACGGAATCCATACTGCCTGTGGTGGATTAGACTGTGTTTTTCAAGAAATTCTAGTAACTCGGTGTTTGTATACTTTTCCATTACTTTAGAGACGACTGAAAGGAGAGAAATAGGCATGTAGGAAGCGCTTTGGATCCTTTCTTGGGGACGGGTTGTATTCGAGTAGTTTTCCAGTGACTAGGGAATATGCCTCTATTGTAAAATGTCTGAAGGCCAGAGGCTTTCCTGGTATTAAGAGAAGATAACATCTTTCGTACCTTTTTAGTTTTGAACATGATATCTGTCATTTTATGCGCGACGTTGGGGACTGTTGGTGGTTGAACATTTGGAGGGGGGTTGAGAGTAGAATTGCCAGCGAACAACGAGGCAAAAAGTTCAGCCTTTCCCAAGGCGGTAGAAAGAATTTCATCCCCTGAGACAAGAGGTGGGAACGTGCTCTTGCAGAAATTATTCCCAATAGATGTTGCAAGAGTCCAGAAGAGCTTGCCGCCGTTGGAGCTTAAGAGGACATTGTTTTTGATGTGGTTATTAAACGAGTTTTTTGCCTCTGAAAGATTGCGGACATAGCGGTTTCTTGCGTCGTTAAATGCTTGACGGTTTTCTTGACTGGGATTGTGTAGAAGAGTTTTGTGAGCTTTGACCTTTTCAAGTCTGGCCTTGTCACAGGATTTAAAGAACCAGGGCGTTTAAGTGCCTGAAGAGGTTTTTTGTGTACGTGGAATAAATAATTCCATGCCAGCTTGGATAATTTCGGTGACCTTTTGTGAGATATCAGTGGGGTCAGGATGAGAGAAGCAGACAGACGCCGATGGAAATGAGGAAGAGCAATCTGGCATTTCGTCCCAGTTTGCGGAGTTGTAGTGCCAAGCGATACGTGGGTGTGACAAAATCTGTCCAATTGTCATGTTCATAGAATGTTCTACGAATATATTTATATGTTGTAAGAATATTCTGGGATGTTTCAATATTCTTCCAAAACATTCCTGATATATTCTCAGAATGTGTATGTGCTGTCTGGGCTGCTACTGGAACTTCGGTTTTTTTAAAATTAAATAAAAACCTGCATCAACCTCGAGGGCCATTAGCTGGCTGACATGTACATTATAATTCTATAAACTATCCACTTAATGAATATTATGACCACATCTAATATTAAATATTATATAAAACTTTTTGCAATAAGTATTTGTAATTCAGCTATGTGGGCGACTAGCCCATTTATATTCCATTGGACAATGAATGTTACAATTTAAAAGGATGTTTGTGATGCAGTTTCGAGATCTATATCAACGTCTGTGAAATCATCGTCTTCTTGGTCTGCTTCAAAGGTGATTTGGCGCAAAATCTTCTTCCTAAGTCGTGTGCATCTGGCTTTAATACTTCTGGCTGATAAATGTGGGTATATCTTTTTAACATATCAAGTAGAGCAATTATATCTGTGGTATATTGTCGAGCAACACTTAGAGGATCAGGGTTTCCTTGAGAATTTTCAAAAAAGTCATATAGTTGGTTGTACGTTAATACAAAGTTATTGATTGGATTGGTGATAAAATCTTTGGTTGGATCTAGTACGTCTGAGAGTGAGGTTATGCTTTCCAGCGACTCACTTTTTTTAAACTTTTTGGTTTGCTTTGTTTTGCAGTTTTCAGTTTGTGCTGTGGTTACGGGTGCAGGCATAGCATTATCAGCAAAACTTGGAGCCGTTGATTCTTCAGTGGGAGTTGGGGTTGTCAAGGGAGTGTGGGCCGTTCTTTTCTTTCTTCTTGGTTCAATAATGTCAGAAAGACCACTATCTTCTTTTGTTTGTGTGGGTTCACCTGCTACATCTCCATTCGTAGTAATTGACATTGGTTCGGGGTTTCCAGTTTGAGATTGGCTTGGACAGTTACTCGCCACGTGTCCTTGCAGTTTGCAAGAAAATCAAGTCATGTCACCATAAGTAAGAAATATCTTGTAACTAATTTCCTCGTCCTAAATGAGTATTGAAGATGGGAGAAGGGTATTATCGTCTGGCTGGATATAAAGTTGGCGTCTAAAACTTAGTATGTATAAGAAAATTTTTCTGATTGTATCCCAGCTCGTAAAAATGATACGGGAGAAACATTTCTAAAACCACTCTTTCTAATAGCATCCTCTAACAAATCATTGCAAATTGAGGGACACACATTTGACAGAATAATCCTTTTTGCAAGGGTTACAAGTCGTCTGATACCTATAAGATGTTCATTTATTTGTATCTCTTTGTAGTTTTATACAATTGTGTCCACGTGTTTGACAGTAGTTAGGTATATACAGATGCGATTGTTTGATATCTTTGATGCAAAAGTGATATTATTTGGTCCTACAATTTCTCCGATAGCCTCTAAGTAATCATAAAGTTTAAGGGTGTCAACTACATTCAGAATTATAGCCTGCTCCTTTTTGGGGTATGTAATTGTTGGTAATGTCTTTGCGACTTTTAAGTAAGAGTTTTTGTGTTGGTTTTGATTTACATTTACGCTTGTATTATTGGTATTTACGTTAGACATTGGTTGAATCTTATGCTGAGAGCTCCTGCATCCAGAGGCTTCTAGCTCAGTTGACTGTGTTGGCTTTTTCATATTACTATCCATTGTCTTTCAAATACAATATACACAGCATTATTCGTATCAAACGTGTTGAAAACAAATAAGGGAAAAGTACTGGTGCAAATGAAATACACCGGTTATCTTGGATGATAAGACACAACTGGCATGCAACAATTTACCTTATTGACTATCGCCCTCTCGCCTCAAACCATAGACAAACTTCACTTTTCACCAAGTTTTTCACATTCACACTAGATATATGCAGTTATACCGATTACTGTACTTGAAAACTATAGGTATAGCTAATTATTAAGCGTTACTGAGCTACTTATTTTCAAGAATTCCACGGCTACCTTGTCACCTGTTAGCATCGAAAAATCTCACTCATTCTTCGGTTTGTTAACATACAACATAAAATGTTTTATGGTGGTATATATTTCAAATTATGGCATGAAGCATCTCAGATTACAAATAAAAATAAAGCTTATGCATGCATATCTACCTGTAACAAGGAGCACACTCAAATGCAGACCACATTGAAATCATGTAACATTCCTTAAATTACAGCTATTTCAGTACTACAGTAATGAGGTCTCGCAGAGAATATATGGCTTATGCTCAAATCAAATAGAGACCTCTACCCTCAAAATGCCAAGAGCACAAAATAATAGTCTTAATCCAGATGTCCTGCAACCAAAGCACAAGGGGATTGATACGCGAATGGAATATAATGTAATTATTTCAAAGGTTATTTTCAATGTACAGAGTGTCCGGATTTCTTTGCTTTTGTGAGGTATCTCGGTTATGCATAGAGAAAGAATGTAAGACTAGATGCATTCTCGCAACAATTAGAACCGTAGACCGGTTTCGCTCTCATTCGAGCTCTTCAGTACGGCATACTAATTGTAGCAAAAATGCACCAATTAGTATGCCGTACTGAAGAGCTCTAATGAGAGCGAAACCGGTCTTTCTAATTGTTGCGAGAATGCATCTAGTCTTACATACTTTGTCCCTATATTGGGGTAGAAATGGGCCAGGGCTAACAATTTTTTAAATTGTTAGTTAGTTGTATACTGTCTCTATTTTTTAACACTGTGTTATTTGGAGCGGGCGTGACAACATAGTACTTGGTTCCGAACTAGGTGGCGACACGTTCACCACTCACTTAGTGTTTTTAGAGAAAGAATATTGCCGGTTTCATACTACTAATCTACTTTTATTTAATGCCGAACTTTTTTTTAATGCCGAAATCAAAACTGACATGGGATTCTTTATTTTTGAGCTACAGCGTGATTTTGAAAATTTGTCATTTTTAGGTAATAAAACCGTGAAAAGTAATTCTGAAAGATTTTCTGATATGAACCAGATATAACTTTTTAGTGAATTATCGTAGAAAAAATTCACTAATGGAGAGATCCCGACTTTGGAATTTTAAAAAAAATTTGCAAATGAGCGCGAACTAGGACCCCTAGAACCCATATCCGGTGTCAGTTTCAATTTTTATATGTTTTTATATATATATATATATATATATATATATATATATATATATATATATATATATATATATATATATATATATATATATATATATATATATATATATATATATATATATATATATATATATATATATATATATCACACTGATAACCCAAAAAATAATGGGCCGATTTTAATAAAATTTGGCATGTACCTTCCTTTTGTAAGTGGCTTCGACAAGTTTGTTAGTCAGGAAAATCGGACAAGGTTTTCCGGGAAAATTTTCAGTTTTCTTTCGAACATTTTTTTTTTCCAAAAGATAAAAAAGCTATGATAACCAAATTTGGTAGGTAGGTTTACGATATAAAAAATAAACTACACACAAAAATTTAGATTTCTATGTTACAACAAAAAAAGTAATAATAAAATGTTTGGTGCCAGATCATTTCTATAAAAATTCACGACCATAACGCACTTGCTGCGTCTTTGAGTTTTTTTAAATACAACATTGTGTATATTTTAATATTATTTGATCCAGATTATTGAGGGCTTTTGCAAAATGTTCATATATATATATATATATATATATATATATATATATATATATATATATATATATATATATATATATATATATATATATATATATATATACATATATATATATATATATATATATATATATATATATATATATATATATATATATATATATATATATATATATATATATATAGGCTGGCGCATTGAAAACGAAACAAACCGATTTGCGTCCAGAGAATTTTTTTAAGAAACGCTGAAACACGTCAATTTTAATATTGAGGGGGACATATTTTGACATAAAACTTAACTTTGTCACATCAATCCCTTAAGGGTGGTGATAACAACCCTTATATTTTAAATAGGGGACATGGGTCGAGTGTTACATCACTTAAAAGCTCTTTCTCTTCTGAATTCAGCACACAATATTTTTTGAGAGTTTTATGAACTCGTTTAAAAAGTATTCACAGTTGAAGATGCAAAAACGCACTTCACACATTCCGATAAGAAATGTGCTGATAGTCAATGTTTTGTTGGTTGGTAAACAAAAAATTGACTATCAGAACATTTCTTATCGGAATGAGAGAAATGCGGTTTATTATTTCAGTTTATCGGTCGGTTTGATACTTGATAGTACTACCGAAAATTAATTTCACAATGGTGTATTCTGTAGAAGAAAGAGTTGAAATAATTACTTTTTTTTTCAAAAACGATGACTGTGCCAACCGTACCGCAAATTTGTTTAATGAACGACATCCGAACAGACATATTAACAGAAAATACATTTTGGAGTTAGTTGCAAAGTTTCGACAAAGTGGTTCAGTATCCAACAAAAAACGGGATCCTGAACGTGAATTTCCCGTTAGAAATGAAACTATTGAGATTGAAGTTTTAGGAAAAATTGCTGCAGACCCAACTTTGAGCACGAGAAAATTGACCACTGTTTCAAACATCAAAAGAAGAACTATTCAGCCAATATTGAAGCATTATAAATTTCACCCGTATAAAATTCATCTTGTACAACAACTGAATTAAGATGATTTTGATCGGAGGCTGGAGTTTTGTGAAGTTATGACTGCACGAATAGCTGATAACGGGAACTTTCTGTTCAATATCTGTTTTTCAGACGAGTGTGCGTTTTTATTAAACTCAACAGTCAATCGTCGTAATTGTCGTTATTGGGCAGATAATAATCCAAGAAATTTTTACGAAGTCCACACTCAAACTCTACAGAAATTGAATGTCTAGACTGGCATTTTTGAAGACCGTTTAATCGGACCAATTTTTATTGATGGCAATTTGAGTGGCGAAACGTATTTGGAGTTATTAGAGTATATAGTTTACCCTCTACTAATTGACATTGTTGAAAATGATGATCGCTATCAAGGAAATCAATTAGTGTTTTAACAAGATGGAGCTCTTCCGCATTTTTCACAACGTGTTAGGGAGTTTTTAAACAGAGAGTTTCCAGAGGAGTGGATTGGACGTAGATGTGCTATTGAGTGGCCCCCTGGATCACCGGATTTGATAAAACTTTAAAAAAATAGTGTGCTGAATTCAGAAGAGAAAGAGCTTTTAAATGATGTAACACTCGACCCATGTTCCCTATTTAAAATATAAGGATTGTTGTCACCACCCTTAAGGGGTTGATGTGACAAAGTTGAGTATTATGTCAAAACATGACCCTCTCAATATTAAAATTGACGTGTTTCAGCGTTTCTTAAAAAACAATTCTCTGGGCGCAAATCGGTCTGTTTCGTTTTCAATGCGCCACCCTATATATATATATATATATATATATATATATATATATATATATATATATATATATATATATATATATATATATATATATATATATATATATATATATATATATATATATATAGTTAAATGACATAGTGAGAAAAATAAACACGATACTCAATGAAAAAATGACTACGATGGATGTTCAGTACCAAGTTAACTAAATGTCAGATGAGTAAAAGCTGGTATTGCAAAGAATGAATTAAGTATCAATTAAAAATGCATATCTAAACACTTGTTGTAAACAAACCCACAATACCTACCTATTAAATTTGCAAGATTAAGTTCAAACTTCAGATATACTTTAAAAAAAATCAAAATAAATTTAAACCAGTAATAAAACACTAAAATCAGTAAAGCACTGAAGGAAGCTTTTCACATTAATTATTCAACCAGAAGTGTAAGTTAGAACATAGGTAAAAAAAAAGTAAGATTAGGTGAATGATACAGAATCACGGTATCGAAATTATAATTACACGACGAAATATTTTTTAAATAAAGGAAACATATTTCAAAATGAAACATTTCTAAAGATAAATTAATAATAAAATTGCCTAAGTTAATTGAGATTACGTGTAGTGGCATTGAAACTGACAAGCGCTGGCATTATAAGTGCAAAATAAAGCATTTTAAATGAATTTAGGCATTCTAACCGATAATAAATGAAAATATGTCACAATTTCAAACTCACCGCGTAATAAATATAAATTTTAATTATTTAAACTCTCGAACCACATTTTCTATATTTGTGAATAATATGGTAAAAACAGTTTAATTGTATATATTGTAGAATTGTACATAGTTTCTACATAAACTGTGAACTTTTATTTTTGTGAATAATATGGTAAACAGTTTAATTGTATATATTGTAGAATTGTATATAGTTTGTACGAAAAGTGTGAATTTTGTATATTTGTGGAAAAGAAAAAAAATGTGATACATATAACCAGAAAAAAAAAGAAAAAAAGTATAAAATTAATTACAAAAGAAAAGAAAATAAAAAACAATAAAAATAAATAAAAAAAAGAAAAAAAAAAGAAAAAATAATAAAAATAGTCGTACGGTATACTAATTACAACGAGAACACACTTATAAAGTAATACGGCTATGGTAGCCAGCTTCCTAGAACATTGTAAGATGAAGGAAAGGATCGCCGTCTCGGAGAGGAACCAGGTAGTGTATTGGCACGACAGCTCCAAATAACCCAAAATGTTATAAAATAGAGACTGTGTACAACTAACTAACAATTTGGTAAATTGTCATCACTGGCCCACTTATTTTCTAATGAGGGACAATGTGTGTAAGGCTTGATGTATTCTCACCATAATTAGAAACACAGACCGGTTTCGCTCTAATTAGAGCTCGTCAGTACGGCATACTAATTACAGCGAGAACACACCTATAAAGTAATACGGCTATGGGAGAGTCTCTATTTTAAAAAATTGTGTGTTATTTGAGAGCTGTCGTGACAACATACTACCTGGTTCCGCACCGAGATGGCGACCGTGTCGTACATCTCACAAGGTTCTAGCAGGCTGTATACCACAGACATATTAGTTTATAGGTGTGTTCTCGCTGTAATTAGTATACCGTACGAACGAGCACTAATTAGAGCAAAACCGGTCTGCAGTCCTAATTATGATGAGAATAAATCTAGCCTTACATAAACGCATAAGCGACGAACTACATTTGTTTAAAAATTAACATCGAATTATACGCTGAAGAGTGCAAAACTTTTAACGAAGGAATTGCGGGAATCACCTGTATAAATGTAAATTTATTTTTAACAACATTATGTATAACGTCAAACCTCTAAGTTAATAAACCAAATAGACAGTGCCACATTACAGTGATGATATCAAACATTGTTTTCGTGCTGGAAGTTATTCAACCACTCTAATTTGCTTCTGTAGTAACTCAATTAATTTTACCTCAATTAAACCAAACTAAGCCGCAACATCAAACAAGAATGTCTGTAAACATCTCTCTGCTCTTATAATAGAGTATATTATTTAAAGAAATTCCTTTCGACCGACTAAGCTCTAGAAAGTGCTAAGACATGAAGTACTTAAGTACGCAGAGTTGACAAACATTATTCGCGAGCTGAACTTAGAATGGAAGCTTCTATCTAAAGTTCCCAGGTTCCTCGAGGTTTTGCTAGACAGCCAGATATATAAACATGTCTCAGAGCATACAGCCACTCCCTAAACAATGCGCTTCAAAAAACTAGCCTTCTAAACACCCAGCGGGCGACAACTTCTACTTTCTTCACAGAGTAACTAAACTTATTTAGCTGGAAATTGTTACTGTTGTTATAAAGTTAGTAACAACAGAGGGGGACATTTTGTCTCCGTTAGTTTCGAAACGGCGTCCGATAATCGTTTTTACGGGGATTAACAAAAACGTGCAGCTCATTTAAATATTGGTTTACTTAGCATAATGCAGCCTTGGTGACACAATGTTATAAACATGTGTCTCTGAAGCTAAGAGTCAAGGAATCGAATCTCAATAGGATCATTATTTCACTTTGCAGTACATACTGTAAAATTACCATTACCTGACATTATGGTATTGTAGTTGAGAAAGCTAAATAAATGTCTGCACGTTCTGCTCGTCGGAGAAGGCGTAAAGCCGTTGGTTCTGCGTAGCTTTTTTTATTTTTTTCTCTTTCAGGGATCATCCGCATCTTTGCCACTCCGATAGCACCGCAGCCTTTGGCTTATTGTGAATACCCTTTATCTCTACTCCACCCATTCCAAAATCACTGTGCCTTGAACTAGTCTGCACAGCGATGGTAGGGTAAAGTTTTATATTGCTCTATCTCCAGTGTAGACTGACCGTAGATCAGTTGACTTTTGCGGTCCAGAGCTTTACACTCGCACAAGATGTGCTGGGCTAATTCCTCCCCCTCGCCGCAGAGTCTGCATGCGATGTCCTCCTCGAACCGCCTCATCCGCGTACCTTGATTTTATTGAGAACCTTACAGATTTCTTCTTTTCTTAGGGACAGAAGGGGGTTCTGGAAATCGAGGATTAGCCATAGTCACTGAAACTGATTAGATTTAGGGGGGGAAATAGTTATTCGGCATTTGTTACGGCCTCTTTTTACATCTAAATTAACAGAATTATACAGGGTGTTTTTTAATTGATGCGAAAAATTTTACAGGGTGATTCTTTGGCGAAAAATAAAGTTATAAAGTTTTTCTTGAAACCCCTTCTCCTCCAAGTTACAGCCCTTTGAAATTTTGGCAAAAAATAGTTTTTATTAAATTTCTCCGTTATGAAACAATTTTAAAAAACGAAATTTTGCAGATGCATAAGGCTAATAAAAAGACAGTTTCAAATGTATTTTGCAACCCTATAATGTTATCACAAGAGGGTGAAAAAACCTACTCTTACATTATTTTTTATCAGTACTTTTTATTGTGTGTACCGTTTTCTATAAAAAAAGGATTTGAAAAAAGGATTCATTTAGCAACTTTTTTATGTCTTAACGTTTTCTCATAAAATTGTTAGTTTCATCACAAAAAAATAAAATATTACTCAGATTGATGTCATATGAATTTACAGTGGTTTTTATTTGCTGAATAATCAAGTACGTGGTAGGCTGTCAAATAACGTCATAATTACACTAACATTAATTGTTCTGGTTGTTGTCAATCTATCGAGAATTTTTTAAACACTTAGAACAAATAAATGAATAAAATGGTAAATTATACCAATTCCGAAATGGCAGATATGCATTTTGAATATGGCCGTGCTAATGGCAATGGATTAAGAGCACAGCGCCTCTATACTGAGTTATATTGAAATAGAACTGTACCCCATCACAGCATATTCGCACGCATTCATCAACGTCTGCAAGAGGAAGGAAAATTTTCAAGAAGTGCCGCCGATTGCGGGCGTTCTAGAGAAGTAAGAACTGTAGCACTTCAAGAGGCTCTCCTCAATTCAATTAGAGAATCTCCTGGTACAAGTACAAGAAGAATCGCTCAAGTCTTAAATGTCAGTTATTCCACGGTATTTAGAATTTTAAAAGAACAACTACTGTATCCCTACCATATCCAACACGCTCTTACCTCGTGATTTTTTACCTCGTTTAATTTTTTGTCAATGGATGCTTCAAATGATCACGCACATTCCACAGTTAATATCTCGTATTTTATTTACTGATGAGGCCAACTTTTTACGAGAATCTATTAGAAATTTTCATAGTGACCACATATGGTCTGAAAAAATCCACACGAAATTACGGAATCTCATTTTCAACACCAGTTTTCATTAAATGTATGGCTTGCCATAATTGGTGATGACTTAGTTGGACCATATTTTCCTCCGATAAGACTAAATGGAGAAGTGTATTGTCATCTACTCAAAGAAGATTTGCCCCTACTTCTTGAAAATATTCCTTTACAAATTAGACAACAAATGTGGTACATGCACGACGGGGCTCTGGCTCATTTTAGTATCAACGCTCGCAACTACTTGAACGAAGTTTGCTCAAATCGTTGGATATGTCGAGGAGGCCCACAGCATTGGCCTACCCGATCTCCCGAATTGAATCCCTTGGATTTTTACCTGTGGGGTTCTCTGAAAACCTTAGTTTATTCAAGTACTGTTGAAAACGTCGATGACCTCAGAAATCGTATTATCACAGCATGTGATATTATAAGAAACACACCCGGTATTTTTTATAGAATACGAAGTTTAATGAGAAACAGACTAAAGTCATGCGTTCTCTCCGAAGGGGGGCATTTTCAACATTTATTATGATGATACGTACCGACATTTTGTAAATATTTCTTTTCGTTTCTTAGTTTGTTAATTATTAATTATAAAATAGTAGTACAATAGTTGTTGTTTCTTATTATGAATTTTTGGAAATTAGGAAAAGCTAGAACAATACATATTAATATATTAGTGTAATTATGACGTTATTTGACAGCCGACCACGTACTTGATTTTTCAGCAAATAACAACCACTCTGTAAATGCATGTGACATCGATCTGAGTAATATTTTTTTTTTTGTGATGAAACTAACAATTTTATGACAAAATGTCAAATTATTTCATAACAGAGAAATTTAATGAAAACTTTTTTTGCCAAAATTTCAAATGCCTGTAACTTGGAGGAGAGGGGGTTTCAAGATAAGACACCCCTTATTTTCGCTAAAGAATCACCTGTAAATTTTTTCGCATCAATTTAGAAACACCCTGTATATTTAACCGTAAACTGAATAGATTCACTGCATGTTGCGGGTATTTATGTTTTTTACATATTTTCAGGCAGGGACTTGTAAGACCAGTTTAATGCATTTAACAATGATCATGGAAAGATACTGATGAATTATTACTGACTAGTACGTCATGTCCTTTTAAAATAATATTTATAAACCAAATGTATTGGTATTCACACAATTGTTAATGGTATTTTCATAACGAAATTCAAATTTAGGTACGTATTACCGTAATTATACCAAATGTTAATATAGTTTCGATATAAATTTTGATAATTACGTAAAGTGTAAAAGTGAAGTCTTACAGTGCTGATCATCTCCAATGAAGTCAGCCATCCATGGACTTTCTGGTGTAAATGGCACCCTTATCAACACTATCCGATGTCAGCGGGCCAAGAGTTCAGGAGCCGTTAATGCCTCACTCATCAACATCCTCCGTTAGCATCACCTCAAGGATGTGGACTTATGGTTATGTTCACCTTTTGGATCCGCAGTACTGGACTTAATAATAACTCACCTACTGGCCCGCCAGGTCGTTTAAGCACGTGCGCGGTGATCTCCAAATGCACGTCTAGCTTGTCTCTCAGAGGAGGATTTACCTCGTCCATACAAACTTTTAAGAAGAAAAACCAAAATCAGTTTGTCTTTTATTCGGCGTGTGAACGTTATAGCGTTGCTTCCATTGAATAGTGCAATGCGCTCTTAGGTAGTAACGAGGGAAATAATTTTATACAACATGCGATTGTATTAATTACAAAAGTAAAACAAAGTAAAAAAATCTCGGGACGCAGCAAGTGCGTTATGGTAGTGAATTTTCATAAAAATGTTTTTATTGCAAATATGTGTGTTTTCTTTTTAAGAAAGCAGACATCAATTTTGGTTACCAGTATAACCTATATAGAAAAAGCAGGCATCAAATTTGATTACCAGTATAACATATATAGTAAAAACAATGTGCCATGTTTCATCAAAATAACTTGATTGTTTGAAAACGTACAGAAATTTCCAAAAGTAAACCAAAAGTGTTACTGAAAAAATGCGTTTCTTGGTCAACCTTATAGGTTAATAGCAAATTGAGCTTTTCAAATATGAAGCATTTAATCAAAATTCGCAACCACAACGCACTTGCTGCCTTCAGAATTTCTTAACTTACAAACATGCATTATATTTCGATGGAAAATGCAAAAAAATAAGGCGTTTTCGACAAAAAAAAATTATTTGTATCACCAACGACTTATGGGCCACCCTGTGATTGTCGCAATAATTTTTTAAGATGTAGCTCAAAACACCCTATAATTAATGTATACAATATTTTTTCTAATCTTGTATAATAACGAATATATTGAGCTTTATTGATTTTTTACGAAAATTCGACAAAAATTATATACCATTAAACAATAAACTCTATAGCTAAGGCTACTGCCAAGCATCAGAGAAAGGGTCTATTAGAAATGAATTTTCTGGAAATATTTTAGTAAAATGAAGGACAATGACGGTTGAAACTAAGAGTTCGGTGTATGTAAAACATTCTTCTTGAGACATTTTCTTTCCATAGATCGTATTAGATTCAAGTTATTTGCCTAAATGTTGCGAATTTTGACGTTTTCAATTGTCACTTTGACGTTTTGAGGAAACCCCCAATTTATTTTTCTTTAAATGCCCATAACTTTTTTGTCTTTTGACCTACAGAGCTAAATTTTGGTAGGTGGCACACCTATAACGATATAAACCAGCTTACCAAATTTGGTTGCCCTTACTTTGTTAATTTTGGAGATATAAATATTTTGCGAAAGAAAACACAAATTTTTCCGGGAAAACCTCGGCGGATTTTCCTGGCTAACAAAATTATCCAAGCGACTTGCGAAAGGAATGTACTCACCAATCTTGACGTTTAAAATCGCAATTTTGACGTTTTGAGGAAAATCCAAATTTATTTTTTTTGAATGCCTGTAACTTTTTTATCCTTTAACCTACGGAGCTAAATTTTGGTGGGTAACTTGCCTATAATGAAATAAATCCGCATATGAAATTTGGTTGCCCTTACTGTGTTAATTCTGGAGATATAAATTTTTTTAGAAAGAAAACACAAAATTCTCCGGGAAAACCTGGACCGATTTTCCTGGATAACGAACTTATCCAAGCCATTTGCAAAAGGAATTTATTCACCAAATTTAATCAAAATCGGCCCATTATTTTTTGAGTTATCGGTGTGATACATATATATATATATATATATATATATATATATATATATATATATATATATATATATATATACATATATATATATATATATATATATATATATATATATATATATATATATATATATATATATATATATATATATATATATAAACATATAAAAATTTAAACCGACCCCGGATATGTGTTCTGGGGGGCCTAATTAGCGCTCATTTAAAGAAATTTTTTCAAAATTCAAAAGTCGGGATCTCCTCATTAGTGAATTTTTTTTAAGAAAATTCACTAATAACGTACTTGCTGCGCTGGGAATTACTTGAGCTAAACTAATTAACGTTATTTAAATTGCGTAGAAAAAATTCGAATTTGAGGAGATCGCAACTTTTGGTTTTTCATAAACTTCTTTTAAATTAGCGCGAACTGGGCCCCTAAAACCGACATTTGTGGTGACTTTCAATTTATATATATATATATATATATATATATATATATATATATATATATATATATATATATATATACACCAAGCTTAAGAGAGACCTGAGCGTTCGTCTTGTATTATTCACAACGTTTCGTGTACCTGTATCGTGATTAGCGTAATTGGTCGCCTGACAGTCTGTTAAGTCAGGTGCTTTGGTAACGGTACTTAGAGGATTAAGCGAATGAGATATATTTGCTGAGTCAGGTAATGGGACAGTTAAATTGTCTATTGAAGTGTCATTTTGTGGCTTTGTAATATAAGCATATAATAGGTATCCACGTACTCGGAAGTCGAAGACCATCACCTTTCATTTTTAAACAAGTGGGACCTGTTTTGATCTCGATCGCTTCGCGGATAATTCTGGTTTTGAAGTTGTAAACCAATGCTATTGTTTTGGCATTGTTAAAGTCTATTTTGTGTGCTGTATGAATATGATGCATGGCTAGTGCGTATGAGGGGTCGGATTTTCTAACTGCGAGGGTATGTTCATATATACTATAATGGGTAGATACCTCTATTCGTCTATCCACAATAGAATATATGAAACACATCGTTGTAGTTGGAAAATCTGACCCATCATCCGCACCGGCCATGCAATATATACATGACACAAAACAGATTTCGACAATTCCAAAACAATAAAGTAATTCAATAGATAATTAAACTGTCCCAATTACCCGACTTAGCAAACATCTCTAATCCCCTTAATCTTCTAAGTATCGTTACGAAAGTACTTCATTTACTAGACCTCGACCCGATTAATTACACTTATAACGAGGCAGGTAAAGAAACCTTATAAATAATAAAAGATTAACGAAAAACGGCCAGACTTCTCTTAGGTCTAGGATTGAATACACTGAGACCTTAGAGACGAACCCAAAGCGAAATTTGGGGAATAATCAGATTGAGCTCCCGTAATTGAGCTGCAACAACCTAACCAACCCTTATCCACCACTGTAAGTGCTGGAAGATTGAGGCCTTAGAGTTTTAGAGTGCACTTCTTTTCACTATTCTTCAACTCTTTAAAAAATGGGTCCAAATAGAAGCCTAAACGTCGAGTTTTGATAAATTCTGGACGTGTTTAAACCCAAGAATCGAGTATATTTCATAAATATATATCACACTGTCGACTCATAAATAATGACCCTATTTTAATAAAATTTGCTAACTAGCTTCGTTTTGCAAGTGGCTTGAATAAATTTGTTAGCCAGAAAGATCGAAGCAGATTTTCCGGGAAGACTTTTTTAAAAATTTTTCAATCTACGAAACTATCAAAATTATGGTAACCAAATTGTATTATACTTTTTAAAATCCAGATCTCTGATTCAAAAGAAAAATAAGTTATAGCCGGTTCATAAAAAAACAATATTTTCCGTGATTTCAAATATGTCTATGAAAATTAGCTACCATAAAACATTTTCTTGCTTCAGAATTTAATCATACGGGTAAGTGTCACACTCACCAGGTAATGATGCAAATGCCTACACTCTGGGTCGACATTTCTAAACCCTTTTCGTTGTAAAGCGGGACTAATAAGTGAAACAAAAGACAGTGCGATAGTACAGTGCAACATTGTAAATGCCACATACCATTTAATCAAAATAAAATGGCACATGTAAAACGTTTATCGCATATTATGACACTCATGTCTGCCTCGTAAACTTTATTTGATATCACAGAAACCAAACTTGTTTGTCATAGGAACAATAAAATCTGCACAGATAAAACATATACGTAATTTGTATGTCATGTGTTGCACTGAAATGTTCATTACAA
The DNA here is from genome assembly GCA_964006375.1 of Tillus elongatus. NCBI lineage: Eukaryota > Metazoa > Arthropoda > Insecta > Coleoptera > Cleridae > Tillus > Tillus elongatus. Next base: position 275,520,829 of record OZ023262.1, read on the forward strand.
TGTAAAGCTCGGTACCTGTAGTAAGCACTGGTTAATGAAAATAGAGATTATTAAAACAAATAAAAAAATCTCGGGACGCAGCAAGTGCGTTATGGTAGTGAATTTTCATAGAAATGATCTGGCACAAAATATTTTATTATAACTTTTTTTTCTTATAACATAGAAATCTAAATTTTGGTGTATAGTTTAATTTTTATATCTTAAACCTACCTAGCAAATTTGGTTATCATAGATTTTTTATTTTTTAAGATAAAAATTTTTTTCCAATTAAAACTCAAAATTTTTTCAGAAAACCTCGTCCGATTTTTCTGATTAACGAACTTATCAAAGCTATTTACAAAAGGAAGGTACATGCCCAATTTCATATAATCGGCCCTTTATTCTTTGAGATAAAAATTTTTTTCGAATGAAAACTCAAAATTTTTCCGGAAAACCTCGTCTGATTTTCCTAACTAACAAACTTGTCAAAGCCATTTACAAAAGGAATGTACATGCCAAATTTTATTAAAATCGGCTTATTACTTTTTGAGATAAGAATTTTTTTCGAATGAAAACTCAAAATTTTCCCGGAAAACCTCGTCCGATTTTCCTGACTAACGAACTTATCCAAGCCATTTACAAAAGAAAGGTACATGCCAAATTTTATCAAAATCGGGCCATTATTTTTTGAGTTATCGGTGTGATACATACATATATATATATATATCTATATATATATATATATATATATATATATATATATATATATATATATATATATATATATATATATATATATATATATATATATATATATATATATATATATAACATATAAAAATTGAAACTGACCCCGGATATGGGTTCTAGGGGTCCTAGTTTGCGCTCATTTGCAAAAAATTTTTCAAAATTCAAAAGTCTGGATCTCCCCATTAGTGAATTTTTTCTACGAAAATTCACTAATACAATAAGATCGAAAATTTCGGGACGCAGCAAATGGGTTATGGTAGTAAATTTTCATAAGAATTTTACACTATTATTATACGTCATATTACTAAAATTAGTACTTTGAACTTACACAGACCTTGAAGATTTATTTTAGAAGTCCTAGTACGCGCACATTTGTAGAATTCTTTCGAAAGTGTTACCATCGATATCGCTCTATTATCGAAAAAAATCTTTTGAGAAAAATTCCGAAAACTCAATTTCCTATGGAGATAGAAAATTAAAATTGAGTATATCTATTAGTAGTGTAAGCATTGTGAACTTGTATTACAAATTTCATTAAAGTTACAAAATCGTTCCAGAAGGAGACTTAATCTATATTTAGAAAAATAAAGTATCTGCCAAGTTATAAATGTAGCAGTTATTTTTCTATATTAACCTCCTGAATCACAGGTACTCCACAAAAAGAAATATCAGAATTCGACCGGGAAGATTGAATGTGAGAGGGGAAGGGGGGCGGGAGTGTCACATCCGTCTCTATGAGAATTAAGTTTGTGAAATCTGTTACCTCTATGGTCACAGGCAGGCTGTAAAGTGTGTTGGTAACAGCGACTACTTTAGAACTATATTTTGAAAACGGACTGGAAATGACAGATATAGAACAATGTGGAAAAGTCTGGAACTAATCTATGGACAATTTAAATAGGCGAGCCGAAGATAGAGGAAGGCTGTCAGTAGTGAGTTAGTGTTGGTGTATAATGTAACGAAAATTGCATTTCGCTACCGTAATTCCAACTAATATTTTATAATTACATTTTGCAAATATTGATTTCCAAAGAATTCTGCCGTACATCTATTTTTAACCACCTGTATATAAATAAAAAGCTGCGCAAAACACCGGTCCATCCAGATTGCATCAACATTGGAATGTTATCTACTGATAAATAATACAGAAAATTCGTAAATTCACAAAATTTTCAATTTATTCCGCCCATAAGAGGAACAGGACACCAAAGCTTCTAGAAGTACCAAGAGCCGCATATATTTTCCAATATAAAAGGCGCTTCGCGTGGCTGGTAGAGTTAGTTCAGTTCCGCCGTTTGAATCTCTTGTTTAAGTAAGAACCTTCTCCGCAAAGTTCATAATTACGTCATAACCCAAGTTGTCTTCCCAAACAAAATAGAAGTCACCGTCAACAAAACCCGCGAATTTTCACACCGCAGCTAAACAGCCAATCCGTAGTCTGGAACATATGGTGAGAAATAGTTTACTGATAATATTTTTTTGTCATTTTTTTAAATATGTTTGCTATTTTTACCTTTACATTTGAATTTCGTCTTCGGTGGTGAGACTTTTTTCAAATGAGCGCGAACTAGGATTCATAAAACCGATATCAACAAAATTCATTTTTTAAAGTAAGAGATAATTATAATAAACGAGTGAGAAAATGCATTGCCGTAAAGGGTGAACACTTTGAGCACTTACTCTGATTTGTTGTGGTTTTGCTTCTAAAGTTGCAGTGTAATTTTAGATTACTTTAATTAGGTGGATTAATTCAATTTGTAACAATCTTTCCGATATCCATTTTATTAACTATTTCTTTTTAATTAATAGTTTTATATATGTTATTTTATTTAATGGATCTGTTGAATTCTTAGTAAAAATATTTTATTCGATAACGTACTTTTCATTGTGCTAAAAAGTATCTAGAACAGATACACATAATTTGCACTAAGATCGAAGCCTTCGAGAATACCTAATGCTTGCGCATAATCGTTAATTAAATTTCATTGAAAAAGTACGTTTATTTGAAAACGGTCAACCTGTTCGAATTCAAAGAAGTATACCTTTCTGTGTGAAAGCAAATGAAGTTTCTTTATGTTTGTTCGAAAATGTTGATAAAGGGTGGACAAAAAATTATGACCATATTAATGAACCAGTGTTGCTATCAGTAACGCTACCTTGCGGCAGTGATGAAATTAATACCGTCATCGTATTACACATGATGCCTAATAATACCACGCCACATTCCATAATAATACGGAAAACCACTTTCAAGATATTTCAAAAAATAGTTTTAAGAAAAATTATTTAAACACCCTGTAAAACGAAAACGAGTATCATTTTACTGAAGCATGTTGAGCCCAGTCGCTTTATTTTTGTGCCAGCTATCACCCCTTAGCTAATGTCCAATGAATTATGTGGCACCCTGTATATATATATATATATATATATATATATATATATATATATATATATATATATATATATATATATATATATATATATATATATATATATATACTTTATTTGTTTGCTGTACGTTTGTGATTTCTTATTGGTTTGCGTGGACTGCAGTTTCGAACCGTCCCGGTTCATCATCAGCACGCTACTATCACTATACTATCGTATTGTTCCCAGATTTCCGTTTTTTGTGGTCTTTAAAATGTTTCATTAATTGTAATTGGGTGATGTCTGGTTTTTGGTGTTTTGTGAATGTGTGTAGCTACGTTTGATTTGTAGCTAGGTATGTGGGATTTATCTAATGCTGTTATATGTTCCTTGAATCTTGTTTCGATTGATTTTTTTGTCATTCCTATATATTTTTTATTGCATGTGTTACATTCTATTTGATATATTCCGTTTAATGCATGTGGGTTATGTTCTTGACACAAAATTCACAAAAGAAGAAAAAGAATTCATAGAAAACAACATAAAAACCAACTTTTCAGATACAAAAAAAATCTACAATAGAAAACATAATAGTGGACACACAATACGCGATAAACTCAATAAATAGCCCAAACTTAGAACCACTGGAAAACCAACTAGCAACAGAAATAAATAGAATTATTGACAAGACTAAATCAAAAAACGATACACATGAAAAAATGATCAAACAAATAAGAAACAAAGTCACATATAACAACATAACAATAGCAAAAACAGGTAAAAGCGACGCACTAATAGCAATAAACACACAGGACTATATAGAAAAAACAAACTCTTTCATCTCAACAAACAAATGCAAGAAACTGAACGAAAACCCAACCAAAAAATTCCAAAATCAAATCTTAAACACCATAAAAAAACACAAGACAATATTCAACCAAAAAACTACACATTATTATAACAACCCTAAAGCACCACCAATGACCGGAATAATAAAAATACACAAAACAGGATACCCAATAAGACCACTCATCAACTTCAAAGATGCACCTTCATACAAAAACAAGAAATACAACTAGAAAACAAATTAAGATAAAAAACTCCATAGAGCTAGTGCATAAACTAGAAAACATAAACATAAACAAAAACACAAGACTTGCTTCATTTGACATAACAAATATGTACACCAATATACCAATTAGCGAAACTACAAATATAATCGATAATAAAATGCAAAATAACAAAAAACAACAAATCAGCGAAATATTAAACATCATATTAAAACAAAATTACTTCGAGTTCAACGGAGAATACTACATCCAAGAAGACAGACTACCAATGGGATCTCCACTATCAAGCATCATGGCAGAAATATACATACAACAGTTAGAAGATAAAATCAACATAAAAGAGACAGACCCAAACATCAAATGGATAAGATACGTTGATAATATATTAATAATATACGACAATCAAAAAACCAACATAGACAATATCCTCGAAAAAATAAACCAAATCAACAAAAACATAAAATTTACAATATAAAAAGAATCAAATAACACCATAAACTTCCTAGACTTAACACTAATAAGAAAAGAAAACCAGATTGAATACATAATATACAGAAAACCTACACAAACAGACATCACTATACCTAAACACTCACTACACCCACACACATACAAAATGGCCGCATAGAGATACTTAATAAACAGAATGCTAAATGTACCACTCCATAACGATATACGAGAAAAGGAGTACAACATCATAATACAAATAGCAGAAATAAATGGATACAACAAGAAAACAATAGAAAAGCTAGTAAAACAAATCAAAAACAGACAAATTAGCAAAACCGAAAACAAAACACCAGAAACACACACAAAATACATAAAATTCACTTATAACCACCACACCAAAAAAATAACACAAGCACTCAAACAATGTGACTTAAAAAAATGAGCTACAAATTCAATAACAAAATAATAAACAAAATAAATAAAAAATAAGAACACAACTCACATGAATTAAACGGAATATATGAAATAGAATGTAACAAATGCAATAGAAAATATATAGGAATGACAAAAAAATCAACAGAAACAGATTCAAGGAACATATAACAGCATTAGATAAAACCCGCATACCTAGCTACAAATCAAACGTAGCTACACACATTCACAACACAAAACACCAAAACCCAGACATCACCCAATTACAACTAATGAAACATGTTAAAGACCACAAAAAATGGAAATCTGGGAACAATACTACATTCAACAAACAAACAATAGAAAACAATTAATGCCAGAACAAATCCAAGTACAAACATTTAAACAAAACTTAATAAAGGCCATACAAATAGACAAATTATCAAACCACAGTGATCAAGACAGGAGACCGATACACACGACACAGTCCGAAGGCACAACCAATCAGAGAAAAGTAAACCGACCAATAGAAGATCACGGCGCAGGCGCCACGTACAATCTCAGACGTAGACCACATAGGAGCAATAACAGTCAGTAACGTGCTGATGATGAACCTGGACGGTTCGAAACTTCAGTCCATGCAAACCAATAAGAAATCACAAACGTACAGCAAACAAATAAAGTGTATATTTAAAAGTGATATTTCTTTCGAAAAAAATTTTGATTTCCGAAAAATACAAAGATATTTTTATGAAATTTGGGGGATATATTTCCTTGGGAAAGACCTTACTATATTACAAAATTCAAAGTTATAGGTTTATAGAAAATTGAGTAATTGAAATTTGAAGCTTTGAATGAAAAATCGCTACCATAACGCACTTGCTGCCTCCAGAACCTTTTCGTGATACACTTGCTTTGTACCTAGTTACGATTTGGGGCCTAGTCCGATTGTGGTTTTTAAATTTTAAAATTTATTTACCGTGCATTTGACAATTTGGCCACCAGTACGTTCTTCTTCGTATGAGACAAAGTAGTCGTTAACAGCAACAGGCGTAAAAGGATACTAAGTTGCTAGCAAAAAATGTTAAGCAACTTAGAGATTTGTAAGTTTTTTGCTTGTATTGGCGAACCACCTTTACAGAGATCTCACCTAATTTCTGATAAAGTTCATCCTCTGAATATAAAAGTTTATATTTTGGCGAAATTCGTAAACTCTGTAAATGGAAACGAAACACATTTAGATGATTCTAGTCATAAACAATGGTATACAAACAAAAATCCATACGAGATACGAAGTTGAAAGAGAAAAATAACGTATTATATTTGCATCCCTGAAATCAGCGAATACCTGATTTATTGATCGGCTTATATCCAGAATACTGTTATGTATTTATACGTGTATTTTCTTCGGAATAGAATTTTGATTTCTTTCAGTGGTGCTGTTGGAATACGAATCACATGCAAGTGACACGACAGCGTGAACGAGCAGACTCTCATGATGGCGGTGATTCCAGTATCTGAACGAAGTTTACATAATGCCACACAATACGATATTCAACAGGAGTTTTACATCAAATATACAGGAGTGTCTAGTTCATAAGTACAACAACTTGGTTAAAGACGTAAGGCTAGATGCATTCTGACCATAATTTATAAATTTCGGGACGCAGCAATTGCGTTATGGTAGCGAATTTTCATTAGATGCTGCAAGATAGAGTTTCTACGAAAAATTCACTAAAAACCTGGACTCAACAATGCGTTATGATGGTGAATTGTCATAGAAATGATCAACATTTTTATTAGAGAAGGGGCTATTAACTGAAATTTTGTAAGGCTACTTTTTTGTAGCTAAATATTTGTTTAATCTAAAAAACTTCTGGACGCAGCAAGTGCGTTATGGTAGTGAATTTTCATTAAAATGTTTTTAATAGCAAACATGTTTTTTTTAAAGAAAGCAGGCATCAATCTATATAGTAGAAACAACATGCCATGTTTCATCAAAATAACTTTATTGTTTGAAAATGTACAAAAATTTCCGAAAATTTCCTGGTCAACTTTATAGGTTAATAGCAAATTGAGCTATTCAAATTTGAAGCATTTAATCAAAATTCGCTACCATAACGCACTTGCTGCGTCCAGAATTTCTTTTCTTACAAAGATGTATTATATTTCGATGGAAAATGCAAAAATCCAATAACATAGGGCGTATTCGATTATTCGAATATTTTTAAGATGTAGCTCAAGACATCCTATAATTAATGTATACCTTTTTTTTCGTAACTTGCATAATAACGGATATATTGAGCTTTAAAGATTTTTTACGAAAATTTGACAAAAATGATATACCATTAAACGATAAACTCTATAGCCAACACTACTGCCAAAGCATCAGAGAAAGGGTCTATTTTAAATGAATTTTCTGGAAATATTTTAGTAAAATGAAGGACAATGACGATTGAAACTTAGAGTTCAGGCTTTGTAAAGCATTCTTCTTGAGGCATTTTCTTTCCATAGCTCATATTAATTTCAGGATCATTGCCTAAATAATTTTGAGGAAAACCCAAATTTATTTTTCTTTAAATGCCTGTAACTTTTTTGACCTTTAACCTACAGAGCTACATTTTGGTGGTTACCTATGACGATATGAAACCGCGTACCAAATCTGGTTGCCCTTACTTTGTTAATTCCGGAAATATAAATTTTTTTCGAATGAAAACTCAAAATTTTTTCGGAAAACCTAGCCTGATTTTCCTCATGAACAAACTCATCCAAGCCATTTACAAAAGGAAGGTATGTGACAAATTTTATCAAAATCGGCCCGTTATTTTTTGAGTTATCGATGTGATATATATATATATATATATATATATATATATATATATATATATATATATATATATATATATATATATATATATATATATATATATAAACATATAAAAAATTGAAACTGACCCCGGATATGGGTTCTAGGAGTCCTAGTTCGCGCTCATTTGCAAAAAAATTTCAAAATTCAAAAGTCGGGATCTCCCTATTAGTTAATTTTTTCTACGAAAATTCACTAAAATTGATAAGCTTTAATATTATTCAGTTGGGTAAGTGAATTCATTGATTTTGAACAACCACGTTACAACATAAAATATAAAAAGAACCTATTACAAAGACGCCTAAACTAGTAATGGCATTCTCCGGTATCTCTGCAATCAACCAGGCTACCCATGGTCGGTGGCTGTAACTCTATATAGGGTTGCGCATTGAAAACGAAACAGACCGATTTGCGGCCAGAGATTTTTTTTTAAGAAACTCTGAAACAAGTCAATTTTAATATTGAGGGGGACATGTTTTGACATAAAACTCAAATTTGTCACATCAACCCCTTAAGGGTGGTGATAACAACCCTTATATTTTAAATAGGGAACATGGGTCGAGTGTTACATCATTTGAAAGCTCTTTCTTTTCCGATATCAGCAGACTAATTGTTTTGGAAGTTTTATTAACTCGTTTCAAAATTATTAACAGTTGAAGATGCAAAAACGCATTTCACTCATTCCGATAAGAAATGTGCTGATAGTCAATGTTTTGTTGGTTTGTAAACAAAAAATTGACTATCAGAACATTTCTTATCGGAATGAGAGAAATGCGGTTTATTATTTCAGTTTTTCGGTCGGTTTGATATTTGATAGTACTACC